>JANAVB010025598.1:22088122-22325632 GCA_029216955.1 Iris pallida | reverse complement strand
AATATATATATATATATATTAGATATATATATATATATATATATATAAAATAAAAATCTATATATATATATATATATATATATATATATATATATAATATATATATATTATATCTATATATATATATAAAATTGTTTGCTGTGAATGTAACCTAGGGAGTGTTGAGTCAGATTAGGATTGACCCAAGGAGCCTAGAATGGCGCGTCGACCGACAAGTTGACCAAGTTGACAAATGTCAACTTTGGGTCAAACTTGATCCAAATCGACTCAAACGAACTTAGAATGACTTGAAAAACTTGTGCTTGACCTAAAATTAGTAAACGGACTAGTTGTCTTATAGTTGACCAGGTTTGACCGGAGTTGACCAGGTTTGACCAAAGTTGCAAGGGTTGACTTTGACCTAAAAGGACCTAGAATCATGTAGAATTGCATTGTAGGCATTCTTATGATATTTTAGACCTTGTTGTGACTTGTGGTTGTTTTAAATAGGATTACATCACTCCAGTTCAGTTACACTTCCTCATCAGCAGCGATTGCCAGGCGAGTACATTCTCTGACCGTTTCATTCTTGCTTGGATATATTTACTTGTATAGACTAGTTTACTTGTTGCTGTCACGATGTTATCACGAATTAGTACTATATGAATCTCTTCATACGATGTATTCCCTCAGATACATCGGGTATATTGTGCTCATGTACTTTATCATGTGCATCGTCTACTATTGTATTCGTATTTATTCATGTATACTCATATAACATTCATGTACACTCATGATCATGTGAGCCTTCATGTATAACCCAGTGTTCATGTGGACTAGCTATCCATGTGACACACTACTTTATGTGCATAACATAACCTGGACAGATCCTTGTGTACTGATTGGGGCAGGGGGAGTATTTATTTGGTTATGTGATCTACACCTTTCATGTACAACTCCAAACTAGATTTAAGTCATGTAAACCTAAGCCAGTTTACATAACCAGATTTTCTCTAAACCACGTAGTTAGTTCAGTTCTTATTAATCTTGTATATCTATTTCCATATATCATGTTCTCTTTACAGTCTCACTTTTTATCAGCAGTTCATGTTATTATTCTATATCTTGTTTCTATTTCTTTATTTTATGATATGTGTGAGAGATATGTATTCGTTCCCATCCTGACTGGACCTGTTAAAATATTACAGATGATGAGGATTGCTGCGACACTTACTATGGAACAGGCCTAGCTGACACAGGTGACCTGGACCATCATCAGGATCCAGTAGTCGCTGAGGACTTGCCATTAGTTTAGATTAGACTTATATCTTCATCTAGTCATTGAGACATTGTGATTGTATTGAGATATTATTTATGTGTGGTTTACATCGAGACTTATTATTCATATTGTGACTCTCTGTTGAGTTATCTTATCTTCTTTTCAATCCGAGTTGTGATTGCGATTATTATTACATTGTTCTCCATTCGGAGCATATTCTAGATTGTGTTAGATGTTGTGAACTAGGACAGCGTTCTACTGCCGACACTGCGGCGTAGGCTGGACGTACCCACTTCTCGTGCCATTACACTGGGTGCGGGTTATGACACATTTTAGTGGTGGCCCATGCAGGTCTAGTCGCAACTAGTGCAATTTCGTAGTGGTACTCGAACTAGAGTATCACTACAGCCTGTAGCAGGATATAGGATATAAGTTAAGGTACTCAATCATATTTAAAAAACTCTTATCTAATTCTTGCTGCTAATTGCCTTCTTTTGAAAACAAACTGTCCTCCTTTGATTATATCTCTTTTTTCAGTAATGATTCTTTGTTTGATCTGTTTTCAGGATGGTGGAGACACGATCGCAACGTTCTGGCCTGAGGGATACCACTGAGAGGACTGCCACTTCTTGCCCGACTTAGCAGGACCCTGGGACCACAGTACCTCTTGTTCCAGCTCAGGTGGGATCGTCTGCAGCTTTTGGGGCTACTCCTCCACCGGTTTCAAGGACTACCCCAAGAGTTCAAGGGATGCTACCACCACCGTCTCAGGGGATAGTTGATATGGCGCAGTTCTTTGCCTTCATACAGCAGATGATGGAGACTCAGCGGCGCCAGGCGGAAGATATGAGGCAGGGCATTGATAATGCCCATCAGCTAGCCATGGTGGCAATAGAGAAGGTGGCTTTGGGCAGATACAGCCGTACCAGCCGAGGACTCCGGGCATTCAGGACTTTCAGAAGATGCGGCCGCGAGACTTCAAGGGTACCGAGGGTATCCTATATGCCAACGACAGGATCGAGCATATAGAGGAGATCTTTTGTCTTGCGGAGATACCAGCTAGGCTTTAGATTGAAGCAGCGGACAGCCAGATGCAGGACCTTGTCCGTACATGGTACCAGACCGACACCAGGGTTGGTACAGAGGGGTAGACTTGGAAGGCTTTTAAGAAGCTTTTAAGGAGAAGTTCTTCTCTGACACAGCACTTGGCGCCTTGGAGATGCAGTTTGAGAACCTGGTTCAGGGGAACCAGACAGTAGAGGAGTACGCCAGAGAGTTCTGCCACCTGGGTAGATTTATGGAGGGCCTTAGCGAGACAGAGAAGGCTAGGAGGTTCAGGAAGGGCTTGGTTAAGTAAGTCAAGTCCTTGACCAAGAGCAATAGACATGCTACTTTTGAGGAGATTCTGATGGGAGCTATGGCAGCGGAGGACGACCTTGAACAGAAGTCAAAGAGAGGTCATAATTCACATGGAGACAGCGACAGTGGGGGTCCGGCCAAGAGGCCCCATTATCAGCTGCAGCAGCAGCATCAACAGAAGCAGTTCCAGCAGGCACCCAAACAGCAGCTGGCCATCAGTTGCACTTTCTGTAAGAAGCCAGGACATGTGTGGAATAAGTGTAGGAAGAGGCTAGACAAGTGCCTACTTTGTGGTGCAGCAGAGCATCAGTTGAGGGATTATCCCATGGCTGCGGGACGTACAGCTCAGGGAGCAGGAGCCAAGGCTCCGACGGGACAGCAGAAGGGGCCATTGCCGATCCAGCAGCAGAAGTTCATCCAACACCAGCAGCAGACCAGAGGTGGTCAGCAGGGGCGAGCTTTCGCCATAGCAGCTGAGGAGTCCGAGCCAGTAGGAGATCTTATAGCAGGTTTTGTTCTTATCGACTCTTTTTCCGCATTCGTATTATTTGATTCAGGTGCCTCCCATAGCTTTGTGTCTGTATCATTTACTGTTAGACACCAGCTTTCTTCTGAACCATTGCCTAGGACTTGCAAGATCATGACTGGGGGTGATATTATCCTCGTCCGTGATGTTTGTAAGGATCGGAAAGTAGTTTTGGTAGGCCGAGAACTGGATGTGAGTTTGCTCGTAATGCCATTACCGAACTACGATATTGTACTCGGTATAGATTGGTTGAGCAGACACCATGCCAGTATAGATTATCGAGGTGGTAGAGTTCTTTTCAGAGTACCAGGAGAGCCAGAGTTCGAGTTCACCAGTCGGGAGGTGAAGCAGAGCAGCAGAGTTTTCTGTGGAGTTTCAGCAGAGGAGCAGAGCGTGCTACATCCATTGATAGCTGAGTTTATGGATGTATTTCCGGAGGAGTTACCAGGGTTACCTCCGGACAGAGATGTGGAGTTCTCTATAGACTTGGTGCCCAACGTAGAGTCGATATCTTAACATGTCTATAGAGTGAACAACAGCGAGCTTGTGGAGTTGAAGAAGCAGGTGGATGAGTTACAGGACAAAGGCTTCATCCGATCGAGTTCTTTACCGTGGGGTGCACCAGTACTCTTTGTACCGAAGAAGGATGGGTCGGTACAGATGTGTATCGACTACAGGGCACTCAACAACCTCACAATCAAGAACAAGTACTCGCTGCCGAGGATCAATTATCTGTTCGATCAGTTGAGCGGAGCGAAGAAATTCTCCAAAATTAATCTGAGGTCAGGTTACCATCAAGTGAAGGTAAAGAAGGAGGATATTCCGAAGACAGCATTCAGGACACGATATGGCCAGTTTGAGTTCATGGTGATGCCGTTTGGGTTAACTAACGCCCCGAAGGTGTTCATGAACTTGATGAACAATGTGTTCCAACAATAATTGGACAAGTTCGTGGTGGTGTTCATCGATGACATCTTGGTGTATTCGAAGACCCCAGAGGAGCATAAGGAGCATTTGAGAGTGGTTCTGGAGACTCTCAGGAAGGAGCAGCTTTACGAAAAGCTCTAAAAGTGTGAGTTCTTCCTGGATCGAGTTAATTTCCTAGGTCATGTTGTGACCGGAGATAGGATCTCAGTCGTCCCGAAGAAGATCAGAGCAGTTGAGGCATGGACAGCACCGAGTTCAGTTGCGAAGATCAGGAGCTTTCTGGGACTGGCAGGCTACTGCAGGAGGTTTGTTCATGATTTTTTCGAATTGCAGAGCCATTGACTAGGTTGACCCGGAAGGATGCAGAGTTTATCTGGTCAGAGGAGTGTCAGGTTGCTTTTGATGAGTTGAAGAAGCGACTGACGACAGTCCCGATTTTGACATTGCCATCAGGATCAGGCGGGTTCACTATCTATAGTGACGCCTCAGGGAAGGGTTTGGGTTATGTCTTGCAGCAGCATGGGAAGGTGATTGCCTATGCATCCAAGCAATTACGTCCGTATGAGAAGAACTACCCTACCCATGATTTGGAGTTGGCGGCAGTTATCTTTGCTCTTAAGTTGTGGAAGCACTATCTATACGGAGAGCGTGTGGAGATCTTCACAGACCACAAGAGCTTGAAGTATGTGTTTACACAGAAAGAGCTCAACATGAGGCAGCACAGATGGTTGGAGTTGATGAAGGACTTCGACATTTTATTGCAGTATCATCCAGGAAAGGCCAACATGGTTATCGATGCCTTGAGTAGGCATCCGGTAGCTATGTGTTTGACGATAGATCGTCACTTGTTAGCATATTTGGAGAGCCTGGAGATCGAGGTGATTGTGCCAGGGGTTCAGATACAGATGTGAGGCCTTCAGATTCAGTCGGACTTGATAGAGAGGATCAAGTCGGCTCAGTTCGACGATGTTACTCTGCAGTGTATCCGAGAGCAGGTTCGAGCAGGATTGGTGGATGATGAGTTTGTTATTGCAGAGGATGGCGTATTGAGGCACAGTTCCAAACTGTGTGTGCCTTGCGAAGAGCTTCGGGAGCAGGTTATGTTGGAGGCCCATCGTTCTCAGTACTCTATGCATCCAGGTGCCAACAAGAAGTATAGGGATCTGAAGGAGCATGTATGATGGTATGGGATAAAGCGGGAGGTAGCACGTTTCGTAGCCAGATGTTTAGTCTGTCAGCAGGTTAAGACAGAGAGGCAGAGGCCAGGAGGACTTATAACACCCAGTTTCTGAAATAAGGGTATTTTTGAAATTTTGCATCTATAATCATTTTTATTGCTATTTAAATCACATTATGAATTTTGGACATTTTTAATCAATTTAAAACTGTTTTAAGTCATGGCTTGTGATTTTGATGCTTTGCTAGTGTAACCTGAGAGACTGCCCGACCTAGAGCCTGACCATGTCATTGGGATGATTTATTTTTTACTTTTGAGCATGAGGGTATTTTGGTCATTTGGACTCTTTGAATTATTTTATGATTTAATGCATCGGTGATTGTTAATTTAACTTTTTGCTAGCTGTGACTTAAGAAACTGTCCTAAACTTTGACCTTGACTTTGGTGACTTAGTTGACATGGCAAGGGACCCTAATCTAACTTAAGTTGGTCTTGGTTGACTTAAGTTGGCTAAGTTTCATGGAGAGAGTAGGAGGATTTTTGCATTGGACCAAAGGCTAAGGACTTGAGCTAGTTAGCTAGTGCAACTAGGCCCATAGCCTATTAGACTAAACCCTAACCCTAATTTTCACTTTATGACCAGCCACTAGGGCTCCCCATTTCCTATAAATATTCTCCTAATTAGTTCTTGCCTCTTTTGTATCATTCCAACACATAGAAAAAAGAAGGTTTGTCCATTCTTTCCCAATCCATAGATTTTTTATTTTAAATCCTTTTTAACTCTAGTTTCTTGGATTAGAGCCTAATACCCTTCTATTTCCTGTTTATGGAGAGTAATTCCAGATTTTGAGCAATTTGGGGATCCGAGCTAGCAAGGAGGAACACTTCATTTTGGGGCTTTTTCTTGCTATTTGCACCTATTGGTAAAACCACTTAAATTGTATTATTATTCCAATTTCTTTGCATATTAGGCTAGATCTTGGTGTCCCCTAGATGTCCCTAGAATTTGGGTGAATTTCGTGTCCGTTTGGTGTCCGTATCGGACACGTATCAATGTATGTACATAGGTATTCGACGAAATGCCTCTTAGAACTTTTTGTTCTTGGTTTTCAAAACAAATTATATATTTGGGTAGCTAATCATGTGTAGATTAAATATGTTGAAGACTGAGCAAGATTCTGTGGAATTTTTGTGTCCAAATCGGACACGCACCTCACGCATGACACCGCGCACAGACCTCGTGTAGTCCCCGGCTGTTCGAGTGTCCTAGCAGACACGACACGATGACTCAGGTCATGATTTTGGGTGGAAACGTGGGCCTAGTGTCTGTCACCACTCTTCCAAAATTTGGGGTGAGTTGGTGGAGTATTCGAGAAGTTATCGACCGCGTACTGATTCGTGTTGTCCCCACCGGCGCAGATTTTCACTCTCTGATACGCCCTAAATACACTGACACGACACGACCCCGACTCGGTGCAGGCCTTTAGACAGGTTCCCCTAGCCTAGGCGAACACGTGTGCACGGCCACGTGTCACCACGTGGCCTATGTCGTGCACGGGACAAACGTGCACGCGTGCACGACGCTGTGCACTGCGTGTGTGCTCGTGTGGTGTTTGAGTGTCCTAGACACGATTGTGTCCACTTAGTTGGACACGAATGGGTGCCATGACACGTGTACACTTGACACATGGTTTACCAACCTTTAATTCATAATATTACCATGTTTTGATAGTTCGAATTTCAAATTCCCAATTTGACTGATACACGCTTCAGTTTGTAATTTCTAAAAGTTTAATTCCCTGTTTAAACTGATTTTCCTGTTTAATTTCCAAGTTAAATTCTTACACATGTGTATTAGTTTACTGATTGATGATGGTTACATGAATTGGTTGAGGATAGCAAGGTTATGGGATTTTCGAATGTGGGATGGACTGTTGATGTGTAGACTGATACTCCCTGAAGTTTTTGTACTGTTTAGCTTAATGCAGAACTTAATTCCATTTTTAAACTAAAATTTTGATGTTTAATTACCCTGTTTAATTCATATACATGTGTGGTAGTTACTGAAATCTTGGTTATTGATTTGTGTTATGTTTTTGGTTTTCGAAATGGATTTTGAATGTGGAACTGCTAAATGAAAACATCAACTGGTACTTCCTGATTTTTATACATTGAACTATTCCTGAATTAGCTAACACTAATTCCTGAGATTGTACACTCAAATTCCCTAATCTTTGTACTGTTAGCTAACTGTTTTGAATACCCATTAAACCTGAGACTGAAACCTGTCATTGACCCTACAAAACCCTTAACTGTCAACACAAATGGGGATTTCGAATTAGGCTTGGATTGGTTTGAACTGTCGATTGGTTCTCAGGTTTTCTGAGAACCAATTTCTGAGAATTGCTAACACTATTCCTGAGATCGTGCACCCTTCACTGATTCAATTCTCTGTTAGCTAAATCCTTGATGTTTAATTTACATATCAATTTATATACATGTGCATTTGGTTACTGCAATATGGAGCCATGATTTGTGTTTGAGAAATAGTTTTCGAATTGGTGTGGGGACTGAATATGAACTGTCATTTTGGTCTCTTCCTGAAGAACTATAACCTGAGATTTTGTACACTAAATCCCGGAAATTTCCTAAGTTAGCACACTGTCACCTGAGCTACACATCACTGTTTCAGAGTACACATTAAATTTCCTGAGAAACCTATTAATGTTAACTGACATGACACGCATTGTAACTGAGAACCTACTTGACACTTGTCCACATGAACACTCACATCATTCCTACACCATTGTAAACACACACACTCTCATAGCTATACACACATCACTGAATCCTGTACACTATCATACTCTACATTAAACACTGTCACTTGACACATTATTCACAAATGCCTAAAACCTATCATATACACACACATTAATTGATCCCCCTCTCACTGTTAACACACTGTCATCGTATTACACTATCATGTAAACACACATACACACACACACACACACACACACACACACACACACACACACACACACACACACACACACACACACACACACACACACATCTAGCCTATATTCATGTTCACTACACGCAATAGTGTATCACATGTACACACACACACAAGTTAGTTGTAACACACATGTATCCTCTCTATATCACTATATATTAATATATATATTTTGTCTATATGCATAATGTTGTCTATATGTGTATGTGAATGATAAATTATATTAACTTAGTGTAATTATACAATATGTGAGAGTAGACTATATGTGTGAATGTGTGTAGTATACCACATGGCCTATGGCATATGGCCTATGGTTCCTAATGTAGGTATATGCCTATAGTTAATATATACATATTTACATAGAAATTGGGTGTTGTTGGCTTGTATAGCCTAGTCATTATGTGTGTATGCTAGAATAGGCTGGTTAGGCTTAGTAAGACTTGTTTGGATTAGGCTTGACCTAGTTGACCTAGTTTGACTAGTATAGTTGACTAGAGTTGACCAAGGGTTGACTTTAGCCTAGATTGGCCTAGAAATTATGTAGATTGCATCATAAACTTCATTTACCTTATTTTAAATACATTATAACCTGTACTGCTCTATTTACGATATTGTGACTCCGGTGCAGACATCTGATATTATACTACTCTTTTCAGAGTAGCAGGCGAGTACATTCTCTGATAGTTCTCTCATTTATTTGTCAGTTACTGTACTTCAGTTCTAGTTAGTTTTATATGATTCTCTGTTACCACACGTATGGATATTTCTGGATTCATGTATGCGACACACTAACCATATTGTCTGGCCTCTATTACTGGAATCATTCTGGAATCATTATTAGTATCATCGTATTTGGCTGGACTCTTCTCGATTCTCGTGTCTTGTACTGGATTCACTTGTATTACGGGGCGGAAAAATATTGAGTAAGGCATGTAGACATACCCCAATCTGGAATCTCCCTACTGGAATCTGCTGGAAGCATAGCCATCTCTCGCCTGATCAGTGAGAGATGTACCTGATACCTACAGCGTTTACATATCGATCTCGATATTTTAAAACACACTGTTAGAGTATAGGCTGGACTCACCCTGGAATCATTGATCACTATGACTGGAATCGTCCCGTACTGGATTCATCTTATATTAGATTCGTCTTATACTGGACTTATATTGGAGTTTCACTTGTCTACATTTACTGTCTGGACTTATATCATGTTATCCTGGTTCAGCTAGCTTCTACTTTACAGTCTTTATTGCCATGATTCTTCTCTTGTTTAGTTACTTACTTTTTTTGTACTTTATCTGTCTCTCTATACCATCACCTGAATATAAACTGCCATGTTCATCAATACAACTGTCTATAACTGCTTTATAGTTCTCTGTCATTTACTTGGGTTTTCTAGATGCGATATGCTCGTTCCTGTCCTGACTGGACCTGTTAAAAATATTACAGATACTTGCGCTGAGGATACATGCCCTACATATTATGGACCCGAAGACGGGATGGCTACCTTTGGCCCCGACACTCAGGAGTGATCAGGATTTAGTTTAGTAGACTTACATCTATTTTTCATGTTGAACTTGTTGTATTTGATTTGAGATTTGTGTAGTATTTGAGATTGTTGAGATTGTGTTATTATTTTAGTAGTTATCCTTCTATTTCTTAGTTATTTCTTCTGTGTTATCTTATCGTGCTTAGACTGTGATTGAGTTATAATATCTTATACTTGTCCTCCGCTCGGAGTTAAGATTTAATGAGTACATTATATACTGCATGAGTTGATGGTTAGTTAGAGACTTAGAACAGCGTTCTACCGCTGATACTGCGGCGTAGGCTGGGCGCTGTTACGTACTCGTACCCTCACAGTGGGTGCGGGTCGTGACACGTTTTTTGTGGTGGCCCATACAGGTCGAGAGTCGCATTAGTGCGATGTCGTGGTTGTGCAACGATTAGTTGTACTGCTGCGCGCCTGCGATAGGAACTAAGGAATAGGCTTTAGTTGAGAGAGTACTCAATCACAGTTAGGACTACTTGAGAAGATTTTTGGGATGACCCTTGAGAATCTCATTATAAACCATCTCGATATTCGATTCCGACATTTTATGTATACTTCTTGTTCATCGTTGTATTTGATTCTTGGTATTCATTATTGACTTGATTTTCTACCAAGATAACTGTCACGCCCCAGAACCAGAATACTGGAGAGCGGGGGCAGACATAGCCAGCTACGTATATTGAAATAGAATACATCTCAACTATACGGTCACGGCTGTCTAGATATGAGGGTTTACTACAAGCCAACAGTCTCTTAAGGTCAAGCCTATTGTCTCAATCTCAAGCAAATAATATAATTACAAGATGTTTGACCACCAAATATACAACAAAAGGCGTCCCAAATATTACATATCAGCTGATCATGAAGCTAGTCGTACAAAATGCGAGGACTAGCAAGAGTTAAGTCATACATGATCAACCCTAGGATTTGTTAATCATGTTTACAGCCCGTAGGCAGACAGTAAGTTAAAGTGCATCGAGCTAACAGGTGCTCGTCGGCTAAACGCCTCAAAAGAATAAATTTACAATAGAGTGAGCGAAACAAAATAGAAAACCCACTCGTAGCCCGGGTTCCTTCTAGTCGCCACCATCGGGCTGGAAGCTTGGTAGATCCTCGGGAGCTGCTCCAAAATCTGGCCACACAAAACCAGCTGGGTCAACCCCAGAAAGAGCAAGTGCCACAAGGGGGCCACGAAATAAGAACAAAAGCCAGCAATTAGCACAAGAAAATCTAATATTAAAACTAGAATTTACGAAAACATGTCAGGATGATATACGACAAGATAACCATGGGACTATTCCGATAGCCAGGTTACAACCCGTAAACCAAACAAGGACCGGGGTTGTAACCCTTCATCTGAATAGAACTTGGTTTTCCACCATTTATCGGCAAGATAATAATGTAAGAAGTCAAGACAGGAAGCAATCTTGTACTAGATCAAGACATGGTTAGACTAGTTATACCTCATTCTCACGGCCAAGCAGATACTACAGCTTACTACTTTAACTAACTAGGGTTATCACAGGCCTAATTACTAACAAGATGCAGTGAGATTGTTCCACAGCCACAAGCCCTGCAGACCATCCAGGTTACCCAGGTCAAAAATTAGGGGTTGAATTCAGGTGGGTACATCGCCCAGAAGACAAATGTATCCTTAGGTGACTTAGAGGGTGCAACACTCGACGGTGCGCTAGAAATGTGCCCTACTCGACGGCAGGCTGCAGATCCCAAGAGCGCCCGGTAACGGGATTGCCTGTAGCTGTGTCATCTCTTCATGACTACTGAGTTATTCTAGTTATTAACCTTAATCCATTTTAGTAGGTACTCCTGACCGTGGTACTCAGGAGTCCTCTCCTAGACATGATGCAAGACAGGACAAGTGGATTTAATAAGCAAGCAAGAAGAACCACCCACGGTGTCAAGGCAGGTCAAGTTAAATTATCAAGATAAATCATGTCAGGGTACTTGTCAGGAGTGCGCCACGACGGGCCACTATCATGTCAGGTTGGTCATGTCAGGAGTGCACCACCATGGGTCACTGTCGTGTTATGCTAGTTCCTTGTCATACCGTGCCATGTACAATAGTCATTCCAAACATATTAAGTAAAATCAAGTTCATGACAAAAGGCTTAAGGATATAAAATGAGCGTAAAATATCTAATAAAATATCAATATACAGGACAATAGAAGAGTCAAGCTTAAAGAAATAAGACCAAAACTCTAAGAGCCAATGGGTTAAGCAAGGGGTCAGGGGAGCAGCGTACGCGAAAAATCACGCACGCTACAGAGAGCAGCGTAGGTGAAAAGTCACGCACGCTTCAGAGAGCCGCGTAGGTGAAAAGTCACGCACGCTTCAGAGAGCAGCGTAGGTGAAAAGTCACGCACGCTTCAGAGAGCAGCGTAGGTAAAAAGTCACGCACACTTCAGAGAGCAGCGTAGGTGAAAAGTCACGCACGCTTCAGAGAGACACGCTTCCAACAGGAAGCGTACCCAAGTCTGCGTACGCAGCGCTAAAGAGCGCACGTAGCACAGGGTGCGTAAGCTAAACAGCTCTGCACACTGCTCACTGTCTTCTCCAAACAGCAAGAACACCATGGATGAACCCAAGGCTTCAAAGCATCATAACTTGGCCATCTGAACTCCAAATCCAGATTTCTAAAGTTCCAACTTGGGTAGAATTGAATGCTCTTCCACTTGGAAATACCAAAACCCATGAAAATCCAACTTAAAGAGATCAAACCATGCAAAATCCAAAAATAGAAATAACTTAGATCTAGAGCAAAGGAGACTTCAAATCACAAAACACCAAGTTCTAATGTTGATTACCATGTCCTAATCTAGCAAATGAACCAAGAAAATAGGGCTCTCATGAAGTAGCAAGGTGCACTTGCCTAGGGTTAGGAGAGTTGTGTAGAGGAAGGAGAAGAAGGAAATAAATGGTGGTTATGAGGAGAGAGAGTGGTAGGTGGAGATATAAAGAGGGGGAGTTGTGGTGGGTTGAGGGGGTAGCATAGGTTATGGTGATCCAACACATAAACCGAACCAGACCAACCCAATAAAATCGAGCCATGACAAAAACCTAAAATACGAGAAATACCGAAATTCCACAAGTTGAGAAAAAATAAAAATACAGGCCAAAATCCAGATACGAGTATAATTACGAAATACGGGAAATACGGGAAATAAGGGTGACAACTCTACCCACCTTAAAAAAATTCCGTCCTCAGAATTTAATCAAGGAGCAAGAGATTGCCACGACAAGCTACACTAAGCACAGGCGGGTTACACTAAGCAGTTCAATCATACAATCATACAATGCAAGCAAGGAAGGGAAAACGTAAGGCATAAGAAAGACATTATACCTCACGAGTCAAACAGGTAGGGATATCGCGATCGGATGTCGTCCTCACGCTCCCACGTTGACTCACCTGGAGAGTGATGACCCCAAGCAACACGGACTAATTTAATAGTCTTGTTCTTGAGTATCTTTTCCCTCCGGTCCAAAATAGACTCGGGCCTCTCCTCATACGAAAGGTTGGTACCAACAACCAATTCCGAATGGTCTAGGATTGGCTCGGGTCCAAAATATATCGTCGTAATTGGGACACATGGAATACATCATGCACCTCACTTAGCGACGGCGGAAGAGCGAGACGATATGATACATCTCCTACTCGCTCTAGAATATCGAACGTCCCTATATACCTAGGACTAAGCTTTCCCCGCACGTCGAAGCGAATGACGCCGCGGTTAGGCGAGATCCTAAGGAATACATGGTCGCCGACGACAAATTCTAAGGGACGCCGATGAGCATCGGCCTAATGGTGCTGGCGGTCCTGGACAACTCGGAGGTGATCTCTGACCTTCCTGACCACTTCAACCGTCTGGGAAATCAATTCGGGTCCGAGCATCTGTCTCTCTCCGACATCGTCCCATGCTAGCGGGGATCTGCACTTCCTGCCATAGAGAGCCTCGAAAGGTGCCATCTGGATACTGGCCTGATAACTGTTGTTGTACGAGAATTCCACCAGGTGCAGATGATTCTCCCATAAACCACCGAAGTCAAGGGTACAGGATCTCAACATATCTTCAAGAGTCTGGATTGTGCGCTCTGACTGACCATCCGTCTGCGGGTGATAAGCTGAGCTGAATTGAAGACGAGTCCCCAAACTCTTCTGTAAGCTGCACCAAAAGTGTGATGTAAATCTTAAATCACTGTCCGAGGTGATGCTGACTGGCACACCGTGAAGCCTGACGATCTGCCTAAGATACATCTCTGCTAGCTGCGCCGTCGACTGTCCAACTATGAATGGGAGAAAGTGTGCCACCTTGGTAAGACTGTCCACAATTACCCAAATAGCATCTCTGCCGGCCGGAGATCTGGGCAATCTGGTCACGAAATCCATGGTTATATGTTCCCATTTCCATTCTGGAAGGTAAGGGTTGAAAAAGTCCAGCGGGCCTCTGATGTTCAGCTTTAACCTATTGGCAAACCAAACACCGAGAGACAAACCGGCTATCTCCCTCTTCATGCCATTCCACCAGAAATGCTGACGAATATCACGGTACATCTTCGTACCACCCGGATGAATAGAATACTGTAAACTGTGGGCTTCTGCCATGACTTTTTGTCTGATATCTCCACTGGGTACACAAAGACGAGTGCCGTGCCGAAGTGTACCGTCTTCATGGATATATAACTCTGGCCTTCTTCCTGCTTCACACTCTGCTCTGAGTCGCTGGATATTGGAATCTGTTGACTGCGCCACCCAGATTCTCTCAACTATGCTGGACTGAACCTGTAGGCTGGCCATCAATGCCACACTAGTAGGAAGAACCACTTCAATTCCCATCTTCTGAAGATCTGCCAATAATTCTAGTTGCGCCGTCAAGAGATAAACTCTGGCTCTCCTGCTCAATGCATCTGCTACAACGTTGGCCTTCCCGGGATGATACTACAAATCCACATCATAGTTCACCAGTAGCTCGAGCCATCTTTTCTGCCGCATATTAAGGTCCTTCTGGGTGAAAACATACTTCAGACTCTTATGATCAGTAAAGATCTCCACTCTATCTCCGTACAAGTAGTGTCTCCACAACTTTAAAGCAAACACTACTGCCGCCAATTCCAAGTTGTGGGTCGAGTAATTCTTCTCATGATCACGAAGTTGACGTGATGCATAAGATATTACCTTCCCATGCTGTATCAAGACACACCCCAATCCTCTGCCTGAAGCGTCGTAATAAACTGTGAATCCTCCGATCCCATCTGGAAGGGTGAGAATGGGAGCCGTTATCAAACCTCGCTTCAACTTCTCAAATGATTCCTGACATTCTGCTGTCCAAACAAACGGCACATCCTTGCGGGTCAACTGGGTCATCGGCGCTGAAATCCTTGCGAAATCTGAAATGAACCGCCGGTAGTAGCCGGCCAATCCAAGGAAGCTGCGAACCTCTGCCACTGAGCTGGGTACCGGCCATGACTCGATAGCCACAATCTTCTGGGGATCCACTTCCACTCCTCCTCGGCTAATGATGTGACCCAAGTATGAAATACGATCGAGCCAGAACTCGTATTTACTGAACTTGGCGTACAACTGATGCTCCCTAAGCGTCTGGAGGACGACTCTGAGATGCTGCTCATGCTCTGCTTCACTCTTGCTGTAGACCAGGATGTCATCTAGGAACACGATCACAAATTGATCCAAGTAAGGCATGAAAATGCGATTCATGAGGTCCATGAATACGGCCGGCGCATTGGTCGCTCCAAAGGGCATAACAAGGAACTTCCAATGTCCATACCTCGATCTGAATGCTGTCTTTGGGATGTCCTGCTCTCTGACTCTGATCTGGTGGTATCCCGACCGCAAGTCGATCTTCGAAAATACTGAAGCCCCTCTGAGCTGATCAAACAAGTCATCTATCCTCGGAAGAGGGTATCTGTTCTTGATTGTCACCGAATTCAAGGTACGATAATCAACACATAGCCTGAACGTACCATCCTTCTTTTTCACAAGAAGCATCGGGGCTCCCCAAGGCGATCCACTTGCACGGATGAATCCTTTGGTCCTCAGTTCTTCAATCATCTTGTACAAAATCTTCAATTCTGAAGGCGCCATCCTGTAGACTCGCTCTGACACTGGTGCTGTCCCGGGAATCAAGTCTATAGTGAACTCAATCTCCCGCTCCGGCGGCATCCCTGGAAGCTCCTCTGGAAAGACATCTGGAAACTCTTCAACTATCCGGGGTAACTGCACTGCTGCTACTGCCATCCGCAATGCTGGGGAAGATGGCTCCACTGTGCCTCTGAAAAATGAAAACTCTGGCTCGCTAGGGATACTAAAGACAACTCTTCCAATATGGCAGTCTATCCTAGCATACTGGTTCCTCAACCAATCCATGCCTAGGACTACATCATAGTCTGTCATAGGAAACTCTATGAATCTAGCGGGGAACTCCCTACCGCTAACTACGATCCGACACGAGGAAAATACTCGATCTACTCCCACAAGACCACTACCAGTAAGTATATTGAGCCTCACTGATAATGATTCGGGCTCCAATCCTATCCGTATTGCAAATCGTGCAGACATAAATGAATGCGATGCACCAGAATCAAACAATACCGAAGCTGGAAAGGAGTTGACGAGAATAGTACCTGCCACAACCTCACCTGGTGCAACTTCTTCTTCCATAGCCATCATCATGGCCTGACCTTGTCCTCTGGCTGCTGGTCCCCTCTGCTGGAAACCTCTCTGCCTATTCTGGGTCTGAGCTTGGGCTTGTGCATACTGCTGGGGGTGCTGTTGCTGGAATGCCTGAGACTGAGGTGGCAAGGGCCTCGAAGACTGATACTGCTGCTGCAGAACTGGTACTGGGGCCGGTCCTCTCACCGAAGAGCTAGAAGGGTTGGATGCTGATGAACCACCCCTATTCGGGAAAGCCCTATCCTATGATCTGCTGCTCAACACGCCAGGCACAATCCCTGCACCCTGCGACAGTCTGCCACCACATGCCCTGGCTTCCCGCAATGAGAACATCCCATCACGGAAGTCTGCTTCTGCTTCTGCTGCTACGGGTACGTCGGGGTCGAATACTGAACCGACATTACTGAGGCCGCCCGTCTCGGAGTTCCAATGGTCAATCCCCTAGCTGCCGGGGCTGGAGCTGATGATTGGTGCATCTGGCTGTGGGACCGCTTCCTACTTCCGGTCCTATCCACGATCCTCTGGGAGGTATACTCATGCCTCCTAGCTGCTCTCAAGACTGCATCGAACGTCTGGTGCTCGAACTGCTCAACTGCCAACAAGATCTCCAAATGTAGTCCCTGTTGGAACCGCTGGACTCTATCGAGCTCGGTTGCCACCAAGGTGGGGGCAAACCTACTGAGTCTAGAAAACTCCGATGCATAACTGTCGACTGTTCTGCCTCCTTGCTTCAAGTTGGTAAATCTGGTCTGCAGGTCGTACCGAGCCACAGCATCGAAATACTTCGTCTGGAATCTCTCTCTAAATACTGCCCAAGCAATGGGTGCCACTAATCCCATGGCCTGTGCCGCCCACCAATTGCGAGCTAAATCCAATAACTACAGGCGTACCACCGCCACCTTCTCATTCTCAGGTGTCCTAGCTGCTTCCAGAATCACCTCGGTATCCTGAAGCCATGCATCCGCGGTAATCGCATCCTCGGTGCCGTCGAAGAAAGGAGGGTTCAAGCGCTTGAAGCTGTTGGCCGCCTGGTTCCCTGGATGTCCGCCTCGGGTCAAAGCATCTTGAACTATCTGGTACAGGACGTCGTTTCGACGATCCTGGGAAGCTATTAAGGTTCTGATGAGGCCTACTAAGGTACCATCATCTGGCTCTGCGGGCTGGACGGGCCGAACTGGTGACTCTCCTCCAGTAGCTATCACTCTGGAGGCGACTCCGGAATGCCGGGCTTGATCTCCAGGTTGCTGCTGGCCCACGGGAGGTGCTCCTCCTTGCTGATCGGTAGGGTCAGGTACAGTGCCGCTGAGGAAGACGACACAGAAAAACAATAAGGAAGGACCAGGACAGATCAACGATACAAGCATGTAATCAGGGCAAGAATTTCAGGAATTTGAAAATACGGGCGGAGATCAAGGGCGAATACTGATTGAGACATCTATTCGGTAAACCCTCACATTTCTTGATTGACAAGACCTGCATGGGCCACCACTTAAACTATGTCACGCCCCAGAACCAGAATACTGGAGAGCGGGGGCAGACATAGCCAGCTACGTATATTGAAATAGAATACATCTCAACTATACGGTCACGGCTGTCTAGATATGAGGGTTTACTACAAGCCAACAGTCTCTTAAGGTCAAGCCTATTGTCTCAATCTCAAGCAAATAATATAATTACAAGATGTTTGACCACCAAATATACAATAAAAGGCATCCCAAATATTACATATCAGCTGATCATGAAGCTAGTCGTACAAAATACGAGGACTAGCAAGAGTTAAGTCATACATGATCAACCCTAGGATTTGTTAATCATGTTTACAGCCCGTAGGCAGACAGTAAGTTAAAGTGCATCGAGCTAACAGGTGCTGGTCGGCTAAACGCCTCAAAAGAATAAATTTACAATAGAGTGAGCGAAACAAAATAGAAAACCCACTCGTAGCCCGGGTTCCTTCTAGTCGCCACCATCGGGCTGGAAGCTTGGTAGATCCTCGGGAGCTGCTCCGAAATCTGGCCACACAAAACCAGCTGGGTCAACCCCAGAAAGAGCAAGTGCCACAAGGGGGCCACGAAATAAGAACAAAAGCCAGCAATTAGCACAAGAAAATCTAATATTAAAACTAGAATTTACGAAAACATGTCAGGATGATATACGACAAGATAACCATGGGACTATTTCGATAGCCAGGTTACAACCCGTAAACCAAACAAGGACCGGGGTTGTAACCCTTCATCTGAACAGAACTTGGTTTCCCACCATTTATCGGCAAGATAATAATGTAAGAAGTCAAGACAGGAAGCAATCTTGTACTAGATCAAGACATGGTTAGACTAGTTACACCTCATTCAATCAATCACGGCCAAGCAGATACTACAGCTTACTACTTTAACTAACTAGGGTTATCACAGGCCTAATTACTAACAAGATGCAGTGAGATTGTTCCACAGCCACAAGCCCTGCAGACCATCCAGGTTACCCAGGTCAAAAATTAGAGGTTGAATTCAGGTGGATACATCGCCCAGAAGACAAATGTACCCTTAGGTGACTTAGAGGGTGCAACACTCGACGGTACGCTGGAAATGTGCCCTACTCGACGGCAGGCTGCAGATCACAAGAGCGCCCAGGTAACGGGATTGCCTGTAGCTGTGTCATCTCTTCATGACTACTGAATTATTCTAGTTATTAACCTTAATCCATTTTAGTAGGTACTCCTGACCGTGGTACTCAGGAGTCCTCTCCTAGACATGATGCAAGACAGGACAAGTGGATTTAACAAGCAAGCAAGAAGAACCACCCACGGTGTCAAGGCAGGTTAAGTTAAATTATCAAGATAAATCATGTCAGGGTACTTGTCAGGAGTGCGCCACGACGGGCCACTATCATGTCAGTTGGTCATGTCAGGAGTGCACCACCATGGGTCACTGTCGTGTTATGCTAGTTCCTTGTCATACCGTGCCATGTACAATAGTCATTCCAAACATATTAAGTAAAATCAAGTTCATAACAAAAGGCTTAAGGATATAAAATGGGCGTAAAATATCTAATAAAATATCAATATACAGGACAATAGAAGAGTCAAGCTTAAAGAAATAAGACCAAAACTCTAAGAGCCAATGGGTTAAGCAAGGGGTCAGGGGAGCAGCGTACGCAAAAAATCACGCACGCTACAGAGAGCAGCGTAGGTGAAAAGTCACGCACGCTTCAGAGAGCAGCGTAGGTGAAAAGTCACGCACGCTTCAGAGAGCAGCGTAGGTGAAAAGTCACGCACGCTTCAGAGAGCAGCGTAGGTGAAAAGTCTCGCACGCTTCAGAGAGACACGCTTCCAACAGGAAGCGTACCCAAGTCTGCGTACGCAGCACTAAAGAGCGCACGTAGCTCAGGGTACGTAAGCTAAATAGCTCTGCACACTGCTCACTGTCTTCTCCAAATAGCAAGAACACCATGGATGAACCCAAGGCTTCAAAGCATCATAACTTGGCCATCTGAACTCCAAATCCAGATTTTCAAAGTTCTAACTTGGGTAGAATTGAATGCTCTTCCACTTGGAAACACCAAAACCCATGAAAATCTAACTTAAAGAGATCAAACCATACAAAATCCAAAAATAGAAATAACTTAGATCTAGAGCAAAGGAGACTTCAAATCACAAAACACCAAGTTCTAATGTTGATCACCATGTCCTAATCTAGCAAATGAACCAAGAAAATAGGGCTCTCATGAAGTGGCAAGGTGCACTTGCCTAGGGTTAGGAGAGTTGTGTAGAGGAAGGAGAAGAAGAAGAAGAAGGAAATAAATGGTGGTTATGAGGAGAGAGAGTGGTAGGTGGGGATATAAAGAGGGGGAGTTGTGGTGGGTTGAGGGGGTAGCATAGGTTATGGTGATCCAACACATAAACCGAACCAGACCAACCCAATAAAACTGAGCCATGAAAAAAACGCAAAATACGAGAAATACCGAAATTCCACAAGTTGAGAAAAAATAAAAATACAGGCTAAAATCCAGATACGAGTATAATTACGAAATACGGGAAATACGGGAAATGAGGGTGACAATAACATTATGGGTTAGGTTGCCTCAACCATGGAATCTAGAGTCTTCTACAACCATATTAGCTGGTTTGGTGATGAGATAGAGTCTGATTTTGGATGTATTTCTCGGGTGTGGGAATTTAAAGTTTTTGCAGCCAAGCTAGCGGCAATACGAAAATTTTAAATACTATGATTCTAGAGGTATGTACATTAGTTGCGGACTCTATGGATTATCACAGCCATATTTACTGGTATGACGAGGATTCTGGTAACATGGTTCTGGATAGACGGATATGATTATCAGATTGCAGAATAGATACCATATAGATGGTGCCCTAGTATAATTGAGTGGAATATCAGTGTGGATATTACTTGAGTGTCATGGATTAGATAGAGGGAGCTAGGCCACCCATAGCGCAGCACCGTGCCCCGCACCATCAGAGGGATATACCCCAGAGGGGCAGGACTTTTGCGCTGAAAGTCGAGTAGACCGACGCTACGGGTGACAGGTTAGCAGGTCTGTCTTTCCTATTCTTCTTTCCATCTTGTTGTGTGATTCCATTAGTACCTATCAGGATGTTTTGTGCTGTGATAGATAGTATAGTGACTCTGATCAAGACCGTGATATCACAACCAGTAGGACCACAATTTGCATGTTTTATATATAGTTTTCTTGACCTTGATTGCTGGAGGTTTGACCTAGAAGGGGTGCGATCATCTTAATTTCGAGGGCAAAATTTTTCTAAGGGGGTAGACTTGTAACACCCAGTTTCCGAAATAAGGGTATTTTTGAAATTTTGCATTTATAATCATTTTTATTGCTATTTAAATCATATTATGAATTTTGGTGATTTTTAATCAATTTAAAACTATTTTAAGTCATGGCTTGTGATTTTGATGCTTTGCTAGTGTAACCTGAGAGACTGCCTGACCTAGAGCTTGACCATGTCATTGGGATGATTTATTTTTACTTTTGAGTATGAGGGTATTTTGGTCATTTGATCTCTTTGAATTATTTTATGATTTAATGCATTGGTGATTGTTAATTTGACTTTTTGCTAGCTGTGACTTAAGAGACTGTCCTAGACTTTGACCTTGACTTTGGTGACTTAGTTGACATGGCAAGGGACCTTAATCTAACTTAAGTTGGTCTTGGTTGACTTAAGTTGGCTAAGTTTCATGGAGAGAGTAGGAGGATTTTTGTATTGGACCAAAGGCTAAGGACTTGAGCTAGTTAGCTAGTGCAACTAGGCCCATAGCCCATTAGACTAAACCCTAACCCTAATTTTTTACTTTATGACCAGCCACTAGGGCTCCCCCTTCCCTATAAATATTCTCCTAATTAGTTCTTGCCTCTTTTGTATCATTCCAACACATAGGAAAAAGAAGGTTTGTCCATTCTTCCCCAATCCATAGATTTCTCATTTTAAATTCTTTTTAACTTTAGTTTCTTGCATTAGAGCCTAATACCCTTCTATTTCCTGTTTATGGAGAGTAATTCTAGATTTTGAGCAATTTGGGGATCCGAGCTAGCAAGGAGGAACACTTCATTTTGGGACTTTTCTTGCTATTTGCACCTATAGGTAAAACCTTTTAAATTGTATTATTATTTCGATTTCTTTGCATATTAGGCTAGATCTAGGTGTCCCCTAGCTGTCCCTAGAATTTGGGTGGATTTCGTGTCCGTTTGGTGTCCGTATCTTACATGTATCAATATATGTACATAGGTGTTCGACGAAATGCCTCTTAGAACTTTTTGTTCTTGGTTTTCAAAACAAATTATATATTTGGGTAGCTAATCATATGTAGATTAAATATGTTGAAGACTGAGCATGATTCTGTGGAATTTTTGTGTCCAAATTGGATATGCACCTCATGCACGACACCGCGCACAGACCTCGTGCAGTCCCCTGCTGTTCGAGTGTCCTAGCGGACATGACACGACGACTTAGGTCATGATTTTGGGTGGACACGTGGGCCTAGTGTCTGTCACCACTCTCCCAAAATTTAGGATGAGTTTCTGGAGTATTCGAGAAGTTATCGACCGTGCACTGATTCATGCTGTCCCCACCCGCGCGGATTTTCACTCTCTGATACGCCCTAAATACACTGACACGACACGACCCCGATTTGGTGCAAGCCCTTAGACATGTTCCCCTAGCCTAGGCGAACACGTGTGCACGGCCACGTGTCACCACGTGGCCTGTGTCGTGCACGGGACACACGTGCACGCGTGCACGACGCTGTGCACTGCGTGTGTGCTCGTGTGGTGTTTGAGTGTCCTAGACACGATTGTGTCCACTTAGTTGCACACGAATGGGTTCCATGACACGTGTACACTTGACACATGGTTTACCAACCTTTAATTCATAATATTACCATG
Source organism: Iris pallida (assembly GCA_029216955.1). Classification (NCBI taxonomy): domain Eukaryota; kingdom Viridiplantae; phylum Streptophyta; class Magnoliopsida; order Asparagales; family Iridaceae; genus Iris; species Iris pallida. Next base: position 22,302,690 of record JANAVB010025598.1, on the reverse strand, counting down.
TTTTGATAGTTTGAATTTCAAATTCCCAATTTAACTGATACACGCTTCAGTTTGTAATGTCTGAAAGTTTAATTCCCTGTTTAAACTAATTTCCCTGTTTAATTTCCAAGTTAAATTCTTACACATGTGTATTAGTTTACTGATTGATGATGGTTACATGAATTGGTTGAGGATAGCAAGGTTATAGGATTTTCGAATGTGGGATGGACTGTTGATGTGTAGACTGATACTCCCTGAAGTTTTTGCACTGTTTAGCTTAATGCTGAACTTAATTCCATTTTTAAACTAAAATTTTGATATTTAATTACCCTGTTTAATTAATATACATGTGTGTTAGTTACTGAAATCTTGGTTATTGATTTGTGTTATGTTTTTGGTTTTCGAAATGGATTTTGAATGTGGAACTGCTAAATGAAAACATCAACTGATACTTCCTGATTTTTATACGTTGAACTATTCCTGAATTAGCTAACACTAATTCCTAAGATTGTACACTCAAATTCCCTAATCTTTGCACTGTTAGCTAACTATTTTGAATACCCTTTAAACCTGAGACTGAAACCTGGCATTGACCCTACAAAACCCTTAACTGTCAACACAAATGGGGATTTCGAATTAGGCTTGGATTGGTTTGAACTGTCGATTGGTTCTCAGGTTTCCTGAGAACTAATTTCTGAGAATTGCTAACACTAAATATTCCTGAGATCGTGCACCCTTCACTGATTCAATTCTCTGTTAGCTAAATCCTTGATGTTTAATTTACATATCAATTTATATACATGTGCATTTGGTTACTGCAATGTAGAGCCATGATTTGTGTTTGAGAAATGGTTTTCGAATTGGTGTGGGACTGAATATGAACTGTCATTTTGCTCTCTTCCTGAAGAACTATAACCTAAGATTTTGTACACTAAATCCCTAAAATTTCCTAAGTTAGCACACTGTCACCTGAGCTACACATCACTGTTTCAGAGTACACATTAAATTTCCTGAGAAACCTATTAATTTTAATTGACATGACATGTATTGTAACTGAGAACCTACTTGACACTTGTCCACATGAACACTCACATCATTCCTACACCATTGTAAACACACACACTCTCATAGCTATACACACATCACTGAATTATGTACACTATCATACTCTATATTAGACACTGTCACTTGACACATTATTCACAAATGCCTAAAACCTATCATATACACACACATTAATTGATCTCCCTCTCACTGTTAACACACTGTCATCCTATTACACTATCATGTAAACACACACACACACACACATCTAGCCTACATTCATGTTCACTACACACAATAGTGTATCACATGTACACACACACGCAAGTTAGTTGTAACACACATGTATCCTCTCTATATCACTATATGTTAATATATATATATATTGTCTATATGTATAATGTTGCCTATATGTGTATGTGAATGATAAATTATATTAACTTAGTGTAATTATACAATATGTGAGAGTAGACTATATGTGTGAATGTGTGTAGTAGGCCACATGGCCTATGGCATATGGCCTATGGTTCCTAATGTAGGTATATGCCTATAGTTAATATATACATGTTTACATAGAAATTGGGTGTTGTTGGCTTGTATAGCCTAGTCATTGTGTGTGTATGCTAGAATAGGCTGGTTAGGTTTAGTGAGACTTGTTTGGGTTATGCTTGACCTAGTTGACCTAGTTTGACTAGTATAGTTGACTAGAGTTGACCAAGGGTTGACTTTAGCCTAGATTGGCCTAGAAATTATGTAGATTGCATCATAAACTTCATTTACCTTATTTTAAACACATTATAACCTATACTGCTCTATTTAGGACATTGTGACTCTGGTGCAGACATATGATATTACACTACTCTTTTTAGAGTAGCAGGCGAGTACATTCTCTGATAGTTCTTTCATTTATTTGTCAGCTACTGTACTTCAGTTCTAGTTAGTTTTATGTGATTCTCTGTTACCACACGTATGAATATTTCTGGATTCATGTATGCGACACACTTACCATATTGTCTGGCCTCTATTACTGGAATCATTCTAGAATTATTGCTAGTGTCATCGTGTTTGGCTGGACTCTTCTCGATTCTCGTGTCTTGTACTAGATTCACTTGTATTGCAGGGCAGGAAAATATTGAGTAAGGTATATAAACATACCTCAATCTGGAATCTCCCTACTGGAATCTACTGGAAGCATAGCCATCTCTCGCCTGATCAGTGAGAGATGTGCCTGATACCTACAGCCGTTTACATGTCGATCTCGGTATTTTAAAACACACTATTAGAGTATAGGCTGGACTCACCCTGGAATCATTGATCACTATAACTGGAATCGTCCCGTACTGGATTCATCTTGTATTAGATTCGTCTTGTACTGGACTTACATTAGAGTTACACTTGTCTATATTTACTGTCTGGACTTATATCATGTTATCCTGGTTCAGCTAGCTTCTACTTTACAGTCTTTATTGCCATGATTATTCTCTTGTTTAGTTACTTACTTTCCTTGTACTTTATCTGTCTCTCTATACCATCACCTGAATATAAACTGCCATGTTCATCAATACAACTGTCTATAACTGCTTTATAGTTCTCTGTCATTTACTTGGATTTTCTAGATAAGATGTGCTCGTTCCTGTCCTGATTGGACCTGTTGAAAATATTACAGATACTTGCGCTGAGGATACATGCCCTACATATTATGGACCCGAAGACGGGATGGCTACCTTTGGCCCCGACACTCAGGAGTGATCAGGATTTAGTTTAGTAGACTTACATCTGTTTTTCATGTTGAACTTGTTGTATTTGATTTAAGATTTGTGTAGTATTTGAGATTGTTGAGATTGTGTTATTATTTTAGTAGTTGTCCTTCTATTTCTTAGTTATTTCTTCTGTGTTATCTTATCGTGCTTAGACTGTGATTGAGTTACAATATCTTATACTTGTCCTCCGCTCGGAGTTAAGATTTGATGAGTACATTATATACTGCATGAGTTGATGGTTAGTTAGAGACTTAGAACAGCGTTCTACCGCCGATACTGCGGTGTAGGCTGGGCGCTGTTACGTACTCGTACCCTCACAGTAGGTGCGGGTCGTGACAGGACTGTTACAGCCATTGCCTATTCTGGAGTAGAAGTGGGAGCACATCACGATGGACTTTGTTTCTGGATTGCCGCGTACACCAGGAGGGAAAGACGCGATTTGGGACATCGTAGACAGGTTGACCAAATCAGTCCACTTTTTACCATTTAAAGTGGGTACGTCTACTGAGAAGCTAGCAGAGATGTATATGCGGCAGATTGTCAGGATACACGGAGTTCCGGTGAGCATTGTCTCGGATCGGAATAGTCGCTTTACTTCCCATTTCTGGCGAAGTCAGCAGACTAGTTTGGACACTCAACTCAAGTTCAGTACTGCATACCACCCTCAGACGGACGGACAGTCAGAGAGGACTATTCAGACACTCGAGGACATGCTGCGGACTTGTGTTCTGGATTTTGGAGGATCCTGGAAGGATCACCTGCACTTAGTGGAGTTTGCATACTACAACAGTTTCCAGACCATCATTGGAATGTCACCATTCGAGGCACTGTACGGGCGTAGATGTCGTACACCCTTGTCTTAGGATGACGTTGGAGAGCGAGCTTTATTGGGACCTGATATGGTTGTTGACGCAGCCGAAAAGGTGAAGCTCATCAGAGATCGACTTCGCGTGGCGCAGGACAGACAGCGGCATTGGGCCGATATCCACCGTAGACCCTTGCAGTTTGAGGTACAGCTTAGACTTAGGATTAGAATCTTGTTTGTTTTGTGATTTTTTGTTTAATCATGTGATTGTTATAGTTAAGTTGAGACAACATTTGGGCTAGGTTGGAGATCTGGTGTTCCTGAGGATATCTCCGAAGTGTAGTACTATTCGCTTTGGTAGAGGTAGAAAGCTTAGTCCGCGTTTCATCGGACCTTTCATTATCAGCGAAAGAGTCGGTGACGTGTCATACAGACTGGACTTGCCCCCTTCATTAGAGGGAGTCCATAATGTATTTCACATGTCGCAGTTGAGACGGTATGTGGTGGATCCCAGCCATGTACTGGATCATTCCGAGATCGAGGTGGGCCACACTCTTAGTTATCCAGAACAGCTTGTGGAGATCCTGGATCGACGGGAGAAGGTGCTAAGGAACCAGACGATACCCTTGGTTTGCGTAGCTTAGAGGTATCACTCTCTAGGTGAGTCTACATGGGAGAGAGAGGATGAGATGTGCGAGCAATACCCTTATCTTTTTTAGTCTTGAGGTATAATTTTTCTATCCTTCTCATACATTCAGTTTTGTCTTTAATTTTGAGGACGAAATTATTTTAAGGAGGGTAGATTTGTCACACTCACTTTTCTAATTAAGAATATTTTAGTTATTGTGCATTATTTTGAATTTATTTAAATTGTTAATTAAATTGATTGTTGTGTGATTTGGATTGGTGTTTTGGTAGGACCTAGATGGTATAACCTTAGTCAACCTTGTCTAGAAGCCTAATAATGTGATTAGTTTTATTATTTGCCTATTAGATTTTATTTAGAATTATTACCTATTTTTCTAGAATTATTTAAGGTTTTTAAGTCATTTTTGTGTAAGCCTTTAAGCCTTTTGTCATTGGGCCTTTGTAGCAACTTAGAGTGCTTGGCCCATGACTTAACCCTAACCCTAATACCCCCCTACCCATGGCTGGCCAAGCATAGCAGCAGCCCCCCTCATTTGTGAAGAAATCTCATAGCCTCCACTAGATCAAAACCCTAGTTTCCCTTTTCCTTCAAAATCCTAACTTTCTCATTCGGCATCCGATTTGTGCCAAACGAATTGCTTTGCGACCATGGGGAGGAGGAGAACTTGTTGGAGCACTGCTAGCAAGGAGTTGGAGGCAATTGCTTGGAAGAAACCGGTCGTCGAAGCGCTCGAGGATTCACTTTCATTGAGATTCCAACTCTCAATAGGTAAACCTCGTTCTACTATTGTTCCTTTAGAAAATTTTCCATTTTAGCATCTATATAGGTACCCCAGATATGTTCATGAAGTTTGGTAGATTTGTGAGTTCGTTTGATAGCCGTATCGGACACGTGTCGGTCCTATAGAACACGTGTTCGACGAAATGCCACTTAGAACTGAAAAGTATGATTTTTTTTATTCTGTTTCCACGAATCCCTTGCTAATATTATTTGTAACAACTTTCGTGAAGATAGATCGGAAATCAACACGATTTCAGTGTCCAAATCGGACACGGACACGTGTGCACGAGGCCCGTGCACGGCCCCGTGCATGCCATATTGCCCGAACGTCATAACTCGACGCACAGGGCTCCATTTCGCGTGAAATTTTATGAGCACATGGGGGCACCACATGCCCGTAAAATTTCACGTTATTTCGTGAAGCGGGCGCGAAGAAATCTCGCGTGCACTGTTCAGCCCGCACTGTGCACGCGGCTGCCGCTGACACGGCCTTCGTACGCGGACACGGCACGTCGAGGACCCGTTCCAGGAGCATGAGCACGTATCCCTATACCTAGACTACCCAGGGACTCGATCTCGAGTCGAGGCGTGGCTCGAATCCCGAGCCACGAGACCCGATACGCGCCCACGGGCAAGCACGCGCGCAGGCCGCGCGGGGGACTCGTTTGTCGCTTTGTCGCATAGATGCGACGTGGTGTCGTATAAGCGTGTCCTAGACCTACCCTGGGACCCTACCTAGCTATGTGCACGAGCACGAGACTTCTCGTGTTGCGTGCGGCGTCCAATCGGACGAAACGCACGTGCACGACACGCGAATTTGGTTTTCCGATACGCACTTCGTGGACACGATACGGACACGGGTTCGACCTCGTGAGTATCCGAGCACGTCACACACATAGACACCTTCGTGTTTGCCAAGTTTCGTGAGTTCTAGTTGTGTATATTGTATTTTGGGTATTGAGTTGGATTTCGGGTTTCGATTTATATATATATTTGAATTGTTTTGTGATATTTCAAATTTCTGAGATTTAATTCATATTTTCTGAGTTTATATGAAGTTATTAAGATTCTGGACTTGTCGATTTTAGTCCCTAATTTTACTTTCAATTATTTCCATCATATATGTATATATATCCCTATTTGCCTTATGTGTTGTCTTATGTGTGTGTGTATATATATATATATATATATATATATATATATATATATTATTATTATTATTATTTTATTATTTTTTTTGGAAAAGGAGCTATTTATTAATGTATCAGGCGCAAAATGCCGAAGCCTATACAAGAAAATGCGCCACGCGCGAATCCAAAAAAGAGGATGTGAAAAGGAAAATGCTGCCCACAGAACGGCTGCCGACCGGGCATCGAAAGATAAGACGCCAGTAGCTTGCGCCCAAGGACTGGGCTAGTGATGGATGTCGAGTTTCGACCAAAATGTTGTTGGACTGTGGGAGCACCCGATGCTCCTCTTGCGGCATTGGCGGATGACTTCTCTGATGAGCTGGTCGGCTGTGTATTGGTGCCCTTCATATCTATACTTGTTACGGTTCTTCCATATTGTCCACGTGGCAGCCGCTGTGACGATCTGGTGGCCATGGGACGCTGAACCCCAGGAGGCCGCGAGATCGTGGAAGCGCCCTCCGCTAGGCTGCATGCTGAAGAGCTGGTTAAGGTTCCTCCAGATACTGCTATACAGGTTGCCCTGGCAAAAGATGTGGTCTATAGTCTCGGTCTGACGCTCAGTGCAGCACGTGCAGGCTGAGGCTAAGCTGATCCCGATGGTGTTGAGGATATCGTCGGTGGGAAGTTTTTGTCTGATGACTCTCCACATCAGGAACAACCACTTCTTCGAAATATAGGATTGCCAATAGGGTGCAATAGAATGGTGCGGCCTACCGGTACCCCGAACGGCGGCTTTCGCAGAACGCACCGAGAATACTCCCGAGGCATCGAGAGTCCATCTCAGCGCATCTGCCTTGCTGTCGATACTCAATCCGCGTTGGCGGATGATATCAGCCGAATCGTCCCCAGACCAATCTCTGATTTTTTCCCAGTCCCATTCGTCTGTGGAGGGGTTCCACAGGTCTATAATCCTCCAATCTCTCGGGGTCTCCATGAGACATGGGATCAAGCTGCCCCCCGCCCATCGCTCCAAGAATGGGTCCGAATCGCCTGCCCCCAAATGTAGTCTTATCGCGGCCTCCGCCAGGTCCCGCCCGCTAAGGATACGACGCTATGCCGCTGAGGATCTGCTATTGGAAGAGGCCATTGCAGGGTGGGTGTGCTTGAAGTATCTGGCCTTCAAAAACCTGGTCCATAGGTTGTTGTTGGTGCGAAGTTTCCACCATAATTTTATCGAAAAAGCTTTAACGATGTGAGAGAGTTTGGGAAATCCCAACCCCCCTCGGTTGTAGGATGAGCCATGGAGTCCCAGCTGGCCCAGTGATGCTTGTCTTGGCCGTTGCAGTGGCCCCAAAAGAAATTGCAGAAGATCTATTCGATAGAGGAGAGGACCTTATTGGGCGAGGAACATGCAGCCAGGGTGTGTATAAGGATGGAGGTGAGCACGTGGTTGATGAGGATCATTTTGCCGCTCGGGGAGAGAGTAGCGTTATGCCACCCTTCAAGTTTTTTCCAGATTTTTGTGGTCAAGTTCTCAAAGATGCTAGAGTTGGACTTCCCATACACAAGAGGGCAGCCGAGATAGTTGAACGGCGGATGGTTAACAGAGAAAGATGTTAAGTTGGAGAGATTACTGGCGTGTTCTCTCTTGATGTTATGGTGGGCGTAGATGATATATATATATATATATATATATATATATATATATATATATATATATATATATATATATATTAAGAAAAGGCAATTTATTAACAGCAAAACATAAGGAAGCTCTAAAAGAGCAATACAGACACAGGTACTGAGCCAAAAGACAAAAGGGCTCTGAAAAGCAAGGTAAGAAATGCAAAAGTTTGAAAGCCAAAGTTCCGAGCTTTCGAAAGATCCAAATTTCGAGATGCTACAAAATTTTAGAATTTAACAAAATTTCAAAAGCAGAAAATTCAACACGATATGAAATTTCGAAAATCGAAATCTCTAGCTGGCGTGGGGCGCTGGGCCCTGGGGGTGGGGGTTGTGTGTACTGCCTGAGGGGAGGGGGCTCGCAGGACGATGGGCACTCTGCCCGAGGGGGCACGCAGCCCGAGAGAGGGGCATTCTGCCCGAGGGGGTTGGCGAATATCTCGGAGCCGGGGGGCTCCAACGGAGGAGACTGGGGGCGGGGCCGGGGGGCTCCGGTGGGGGAGACTGGGGACGGGGGCTCCGACAGGGGGCCAGCACGGATGGGGTGGGGCTGACCCGGAGCGGAAGCACTGGGGGGAAGCACCGGAGGCTGCCGAAGTGGGCCGGGCGACCGGGGCCCGGAGGGCTCGGGCTGGTCCGGAGAGGGCGGGGTCCGGAGCCGAGAGCCCAGGCGGGGGAGGCCGAGAGGGGGTCAGGGGCTCCGACGGGGGAGGAGGCAAGTCCAGAGGAGGGGGCTGAGCCGGAAAGGGTAATCGGGGGGCCGAGGGGGATGAGGCGCCTGCGGCCTCCGGAAGAGCCAGGCGAGGCGGCTAACCGGGGAAAGGGAGGGAAGGGAAGGGGAGGCGGCGGGAGCGGCGGAGGGATCGACGGAGGCCAGAGCGCGCGTCACGGGGAGACGGGGATGGAGTCACCGCGGTCGTCAATCGATCGGCCAACGCCGGAAAGGGTGAGGCCGGACGCACGGAGGGGGGCTCGCAGCTCACGAGGGGGTCGAGGGGGACCGCTGAAAACGAGGAAGGGGAGAGGGCAGACTTCGACGGGGAAGGCAGAGCGGGAGGGTGGGGAGCCCCCGGGGGATCAGAGGTGGGGGCTGGAAAGAGGGGGAGGGTCGCTCCTGCCACGCCGGGAGGCACTGTGAGAGGAGCGAAAGGCGGAGGGAGGGGGCGCCGGATCGGGGGGTAGCACGCCTGGCGGAGCGACCAACGGCGGAGGGGGGGCTGACCAAGCCCCACCGGGGGGGACGGGGGGTACGTAGGGGGCCACACCTGGGAAGGGGCGATCGCAGCCGCAGAAGGCGGCGACGCGGCGAGAGAGACGACCGGAGGCGCCGAAGCAGGGAGAGGCACGCCTGGCAAAGCTGACGAACCCGGAGGTGGTGCCTTCCTGCGCCGAGCTCGGCGGCGCCGAGGACGACGCCGGGGGGGGTGGGGGTAACCCCCACAGCGGGAAGACGACGACGAGGGAAGAGCTTCCCCACGGCGAGAGAACGTCGACGAAGCGGAAGCCCCCCCACAAGGAAGGCGGCCAGGAGGCCGGCCATCCTGGGCTGAGGCCTCCACGAGGGGAGGAGCCAGGGGCCGGGCCAAGGAGGCCGGCCGGCCACGCCGACCTTTCGACCAATATATCTGAGTTTTCTTTTCCCCTTCGTAAGCCCAACATTTTCTTCCCTATATATATATATATATATATATATATATATATATATATATATATATATATACTGTGATGAGTTTTGTCGAGCTATTTTATTGCAGATCTGAGTTTTCTTTTCCCCCTTCGTAAGCCCAAATATATATATATATATATATATATATATATATATAAAGTTTCCTTTTAATTAAACTTGTGTATATATGTATATGTATATGATATATTTGTATAGTTGTATATATAACCAATTTCGCTCAGTTTTGTACTCCTAACAGCAGCTCTTCATCGACACACACACACACACACACACATAATCTCTTTTCACAAGTTCAAGTATCGGTGTGTATGTATGTATATATATATATGTAGATACATTACCTAGAACGAATGAATAATATATATATATATATATATATATATATATATATATATATATATATATATAATTTTTTGCTTGTGAATGTAACCTAGGGATTGTTGAGTCAGATTAGGATTGACCCAAGGAGCCTAGAATGGCCGAGTCGACCGACAAGTTGACCAAGTTGAAAAAAGTCAACTTTGGGTCAAACTTGATCCAAATCGACTCAAACGAACTTAGAATGACTTGAAAACTTGTGCTTGACCTAAAAATTAGTAAACGGACTAGTTGACTTATAGTTGATCAGGTTTGACCAGAGTTGACCAGGTTTGACTAGAGTTGACCAAGGGTTGACTTTGACCTAGAAGGACCTAGAATCAAGTAGAATTGTATTGTAGGCATTCCTTATGATATTTTAGACCTTGTTGTGACTTGTGGTTGTTTTAAATAGGATTACATCACTCCAGTTCAGTTACACTTCCTTATCAGCAGCTTGGATTGCCAGACGAGTAAATTCTCTGACCATTTCATTCTTGTTTGGACATATTTACTTGTTATAGACTAGTTTACTTGTTGTTGTCATGATGTTATCACGGATTAGTACTATATGGATCTCTTCATGCGATGTTATCCCCTCGGATACATCGGGTATATTATGCTCATGTACTTTATCATGTGCATCGTCTACTCATTGTATTCGTATTTATTCATGTATACTCATGTGACATTCATGTACACTCTTGATCATGTGAGCCTTCATGTGTAACCCAGTGTTCATGTGGACTAGCTATCCATGTGACATACTACTTTCATGTGCAATAATATAACCTGGACAGATCCTTGTGTACTGATTGGGGCAGGGGGAGTATTTATTTGGTTATGTGATCTACACCCTTTTCATGTACAACTCCAAACTAGATTTAAGTCATGTATAACCTAAGCCAGTTTACATAACCAGATTGTGCTCTGCACAAGTAGTTAGTTCAGTTCTCTTATTATATCATGTATATCTATTTCCATATATCATGTTCTTTTTTACAGTCTCACTTCTTTATCAGCAGTTCATGTATATTATTCTATAGCTTATTTCATATTTTCTTTCATGTTATGATCTGTATGAGAGATATGTATTCATTCCTGTCCTCACTGGACTTGTTAAAATATTACAGATGATGAGAATTGCTGCAACACTTACTATAAAGCAGGCCTAGCTGACACAGGTGACCTGGACCCTCATCAGGATCCAGTAGTCGCTGAGGACTTGCCATTAGTTTAGATTAGACTTATATCTTCATCTAGTCATTGAGACATTGTGATTGTATTAAGATATTATTTATGGTGTGGTTTACACCGAGACATTATTCATATTGTGACTCTCTGTTGATATTATCTTATCTTCTTTTCCATCATAGTTGTGATTGAGATTACTTATTATATTATTTTTTATTTGGAGCATATTCTAGATTGTGTTAGATGTGCGACCAATGACAGCGTTCTACCGCTGACACTGCAACATAGGCTAGACGTACCCACTTCTCGTGCCCTTACACTGGGTACGGGTCGTGACATTACTTGCTCAAAGCATTCGCAACAACGTTGGCTTTTCTCGAGTGATACTGTAGAGCAATATCAAAGTCACTCATCAGCTCCAGCCATCTGCGTTGTCTCATGTTCAATTCCTTTTGTGTGAAGACGTACTTCAAGGTTTTATGGTCAGTAAAAATTTTCATCCGTTCTTCGTACAAGTAATGTCTCCACAACTTCAAGACGAAGATCACGGCTGCCAACTCTAGGTCATGAGTGGGATAGTTCTTCTCATGTAGCCACAACTTTCGGGACACATAGGTTATCACTCACTTGTTATGTTCTAGAACACATACCAGTCCATTACCCGAGGCATCACTTTAAATGGCAAAACTACCTGATCCCGATGGCAACATCAAAACAGGAGCTGTCGTCAGCCTCCTCTTCAACTCATCGAACACAACCTGGCAGTCCTCTGTCCACATGAACTCTATATCCTTCCGAGTGAGTCTAGTCATCGGTTCCACAATTCGAGCAAAATCCTGCACGAACTTCTGGTAATACCCCGCCAATCCTAAGAAGCTTCGGACCTCTGCCACAGTAGTCAGAGTAGTCCAAGATTCCACAGCAGAAATCTTCTTTGGAACAACGGATATACCATCACCAATCACCACATGTCCAAGGAACTCCACTTTGTTTAATAAAAACTCGTATTTCAAGAGTTTTTCATAGAGTTTCTCCTTTCTGAGGGTCTCCAGCACGATCCTCAGATGTTCCTCGTGCTCCGTCGGTGTTTTCGAATAGATGAGTATGTCATCGATAAACATCACTACGAACTTGTTAACGTATGGATGAAATACCTTGTTCATCAAGTTTATGAAGATTTTCAGGGCATTAGTCAACCCGAATGGCATCACCATGAACTCGACTACCCATACTTGGTCCGAAAGGCTGTCTTCGATATATCCTCCTTCTTCACTTTCAACTGATGGTAGCCTGACCTTAAATCAATATTCGAGAATACCCGTGCGCCGCTAAACTTATCGAAGAGGTCGTCAATCCTCGACAATGGGTACTTGTTCTTGATGGTGAGATCGTCCAAGGTCCGATAGTCGATGCACGTTCACACCGTACCATCCTTCTTCAACATAAATAGAACTGGGACCCTCCATGACGATGACCTCGACCTGATATATCCTTTCTCTAGCAATGCATCGAGCTGGTTCTTCAACTCCCCTGCCTCTTTGTTGTTGATCTGGTACATTGGTTGTACCGTTGGTTTTGCTCCTGTTACCAGATTAATAGCGAACTCGATATCCCTATCAGGTGGCAATCCCGGCAACTCCTCAGGAAAGATGTCAAGGAATTCCGCGATGATGGGATACGGTATCTCTTTCTCTTCAATCATAGCTCCGCAAATAGCCTCACTATGTCGCTCTACTGCTCCTCTAGCAAATTCGAATATCGATTCCCCTGGAGGTCTAAATATAACACATCCTCGGTGGCAGTCTATATTGGCATGATTGCTACTCAACCAATTCATTCCGAGAACGATATCGAAACTCGGTAGTGGCATTACGAGTTAGTTAGCACGTAATTCTCTACCTCCCAAGGTAATGCGATGCCCAATGCAAATATTCTTGACTATGATAATGCCTCCTCCTATCATAATTTTACAACTACCATCTAAGGGTTCAAATACTATGCTATGCTTGAACACAAAAGCTACAAAAATAAAACTGTAGGATGCACCAGAATCGAACAAAGCTATAGCTGGAAAAGAATCAAGTAGTATGGAACCTGCTATCACATCAGGGGTAGGCTCAGGCTCCTCGACAGCCATGGCAAAAGCTCTGCCTTGCTAAGGTGCTCCTCTCTGCTGGTGTTGGATGAACCGCTGCTGCTAAGTGGAGAGTGGTGGACCTCGTGGCTATGGAACTGCTGGTGGTCTAGCTGGAGCTCGTTATGCTGGTGTCGCCTTGCATCCTGGCTGATTGGGGACCATGCGTAATCTTTCAGCTGGTGCGAAGGCGATCTACGGTATAAACATGCTCCGAGCCTCTGTCTGCAGTCGTCCCAGACGTATCCGGTCCTTTCACAAAAAGTACAATACGGAGTATATTGTAACTGCCTCTGCAGCTGTGGCGTCCGTGCTCTAGCTGGAGCACGGTTCTGCTGATGTGATGGGGCTTTACCGACGGGCTAGAACTGCTGGTGCTAAAAGCTCCTCGGCTGGAATTGGGAACGCTTCGTCGGTCCAGATTAGTTGTTGCCTTATCCGAATGCATATCGATTCCTCTTTGGCCTGTAACCCAGCTCTTCTTCTACTGTTTGTATAACCTTCAGTATCTTCTCGTAAGTTGTGGCTCGACTGGTGGAGATGGCTAGGCAAATCTCGTAAGATAATTCCTTCCAGAACCTTTAACCCTTGCTCTCTGGGGTGTTGACCATGCTCTCTACAAAGCGACAGAGGCGAGAAAACTCCGAGGTGTACTCGTCTACAGTGAGGTTTCGTTGCTCCAGGCTCTCGAACTGACTCACCAATGCCTCTCGAGCTACGTCAAAATAGAACTTCCTCTTGAACAGCTGCTTGAACTCCTCCCAAGTCACGTCTGGCATAAAAAGTCGGGGATTATCTTTATACCACGACCGTGCGATATCGAAGAGCTGCATGCTGGTTGACTCGATCTTTAGGTCTTCAAGATCTCAGGCCATCCGCAGAAATCGATCCATGTTCTCTAACCACTCATCAGCATAGAGAATCCCTTCCATCCCATATAATTCCTTAGGTCTGAGGTTCATGAAGTCCTTGGAACTTCCTGGGCACGGTTGGGGGAAATCTCTAGTCTGAAGAGCCTCCTTCAAGGTATCACAAAAGATGTTCGCTTGCTCTGTCTGGGAGGTGATAACTTACTGGAAAATCCCGAAAAGCAGAGCATTGTCCAGTGCAGGTGATGGTGGCAAAAAGGGCACTGGATGTAGTACTGGTGCTGGAGGCATAACGGGTGCTGGATGCTGTACGGGTGCTGGATGCAGTACGGATGCTAGAGGCATAACGGGTGCTGGATGCAGTACGGGTGCTGGATGCAGTACGGGTGCTGGATGTTGTATAGGAGCTGGTTGTAGTACGGTTGCTGGAGGCAGAGTCTATGAAGGAAACTATAGGGGTGGTAGAATGTCGTCTTTACGGAACCTCGAGAGCTACGGCTGTGCCTGGTCGCCCAGATGAGTGAGCTGGCCTCCCTGTGTCGGTGGGGTCTCGTATGTAAAAAATTTGCTAGCAGTTGGTGGGGTGTTCAGGAGAGCGTTATTTCTGTCTTGAGAATCCATTGGCTGAAAGTAAGAAAGTTATTAGACAGTAGAAACATTCAAAACAGGATGCAAATCGAGGGGTAGTCGAATATAGAGATCAATAACGTGTTTAAACATGTGGGTACAGTCCTTAAATCCTAATCCTATTTGCAGGCCCGTAGTAGTACGACTATCTTAAGTACTACCATGGTTTCGCAGTCTTTGAAAAAATTGAGCTGCATGGGCCACCATAAAAATGTATCATGACCCACACCCAGTATTTGGACATAAATCGTACGCACGTCCAGCCTACGCCGCAGGGTCAATAGTAGAACTCTATAATCAAAATATGATGAACAACTATGCAGTATGAATATAATCCACTTGGAAGACAACAAAACAAGATCACACAACTCAGCTCTAGATAGAATAGAGAAAAATATACATAGTCCCAGAATATGAAATGTTTGAATCCAAAAGATAAACAAAATCTCAAACTATATGTCTCAAAGTCAAATGTCAATATCCACTACATGTCTCAATGCTAACTAAAGATATCTAAGCATGCGCAGCGGGATCAGATGCTGCAAACTCCTCCTAAAAGGCAAAGTCCGTCTCGGCTATGTCTTCCATGTACAGACCATACTGGTCAGGGCACACGTCCTTATCACATTCACCTAAAATATTTATCCAGTCAGGATGGAACGAGTACAATTTATTGAGTGCAGTTCCAATATATGATAACAACTATAAAACAAAGGTTAGACATAAAATTCATGATGGAAGAATCTACTATAACATGGTAATACAATAAATTAGAGGCAGGAAAATATACGGAACATATAAAGGGTGGAACGAGGAAGCATAGCTATCTAAGTGTATTGAAGTACTCCTTTCGATGTGTGATCGGCTAGGGCACTACACCGCACTGTCTACGATGTCTAAATATTAATAAAATAAAAGAATTATCTACGATGTCTACATTGCATGAAATAAAATACTGTCTACAATATCTACAGTCAAATCACACATCTATTTGGTACTTCCCCTTTCCGACGCTACATGTAAGAAATATGATAAGATATGAAAGAGAGACAAGATGTGGTATCCGTGTGACGAGCGTGTCAAGAATCAAATATAAATGAATAACAATGAACTATAGTAATTAACAATATCGAACAAACAACAAATGTACTTGTCTGTTGTCCTGAGCTGCTGATACGGGTCCGGTGTCAAGTTTGAGCACTACCGAAATACAGTCAATTAGCGACGGCTGTTTAGCGATGGATTCTTTCCGTCGTAATTAGCGACGGACTTGTGACAAATCACCGATGGATTACCGACGATAAGCCGATAATTTTTTATTTTTATTTTAAGGATGGGAAAAGGTCGCCAGTCCATCGCTACGGCGTCGGAGATATAGCGACGGATTTATATCCATCGCTATGCAGTCGAACATTTGGCGAGAAATGTTGGAAGAAGTGGCGGGACAAATTTTCGACTACGTAGCGACGGAAAATCCATCGACAGTTATCTAGTATAGCATCGACGTCGCGACGGATATTATCCGTCGCTAGTCCGTCGCTAAATATATGACCCTGACTTAAATTGAAACGACGGGGGAATTTTTCATTTCCCCCAAATTTTACTCTCTCTCCCACGGCTCTCTCTCCCAAGCGTCCTCTCCGATCGCTCTCTCTCCAGGTAATCCTCTCTCACTCTCTCTCTCTCTCGTGGTGGTCGGGGGTTGTGGGTGACGGGGGGGCTGTGGGGGCATCGGGGGCGTCGGGGGCTGGGGGCAGCGGGGGAGACGGGGGCTGCAGGGTTTTATGGGTGGCGGGGGGGGCAGCGGGTCGGGGCAGGGGGGTCGGGGGGCAGCGGGGGTAGGGGGCGACGGGGGGTTGTGGCTGGCGGGGCTGCGGGGGCGACATGGGGTTGTGGTTGGCGTGGGGGGTTGTGGCTGGAGGGGCTGCGGGGGGTTGTGGGTTACGGGGGGGTGGGGGAGGCGGCGGAGGGTTGTGGGTGGTGGGGGCTGCGAGGGGCGACAGGGGTTTTGGGTGGCGGGGGGCGGCGGGGACGGCGGGGGTTGTGGGTGGTGTTGTCGGTCGGGGCTGCGGGGGGCGGAGGGGGTTGTGGGTGGCGGAGGGCAGCAGGTCGGGCCAGGGGGTCGGGAGGGGGGGCGCAATTGATATTTTGAAATGTATACAGGTTGAGTTGTTTAAATTTATTGTTTCACATGCATTCTGTAAACCCCCTAAAAAAATTTTACTACAATTTTTATTTTTGGTGTTAATTTTGTTTTTCGTATTTATACGTCGCGTACGAGTTCACATCTTTCGTATTTGCTCGACGAGTAAGAATATGTGCAAGCGTACAAATTTTTACTTGAAAAATATTTTTTATTATAAAATTATTTTTATAGGAAAGTACATGTTCAAATGAATATAATAAATATTTTATTTTATAAAAGAGTTATTTTGTTCGTCGTTTAAAAATAAGTAGTGATTTGGAAAATTATTATTATATGAAATGTATTCCAAATATTTTGCGAAAATGAAAATTTGTTTATTAATATATTTTGTTATTTGTAAAAGCTATTTTATGAGTTAATATTTATCTTGATTTTCGAAATTAATTAATATTATATTTTAATATTTATGAAAAAGATATTTAAGATTTTGTTCTATTTAATATTTAAATTATTTTGGATAATTTAAATTAGAAAAGATTTCATGTGAATTTAAATTAAATGAAGGTTTTATCTAACTTTGATTTGGATTTGAACAATTAAAGTTTAAATCAAATTTTAATTTAATATGATATTATCTACGGGGGATTTAAATCCTTCCAATCCCTATCCAACTGGAAATTCCTACCTCCTATAAAAGGAGAGGTACTCCTCCAGAAATTTCTACCATCCACGTATGTGCACCGTGTCTGTGCCCAGCTTCTTATTCCATCCTCTACATATACATTTTTCTCCGTGTCGACAATCCCGACACAAATAAATTATACGCCTAATACTACCATCCATCATCCCCGTCGCCGCCAGCCTTCTCCCCTAAACCCAGCAGAACCATCGCGGCCTCCTGCCGCATATCCAACCGCCGGAGACACCCAATTTCCGTCGTCACCCTCTCCCTACCACCCCTCGACTCCGGCCAGCCCCAAACCAAAACCCCTTCCATAACTACCATCACCCCATCCACATCGGAGCCTCCACCAGCCACCACCGTCCCGACATCGCCCTCACACCACCACCACCGCTATCACCATCATCGGCACCATCGCCGAAAACCCCAAAACTGTCAACACCATCCCCATCACAACAAACACAAAAAGTAGAAGGAGGGAGGCTTTTACCTTGCCGGGGTCGACTCCGTGCTGCTGCGTGCCCCCGGCGCATCCGTCGACGACCAGATCCCCACCCTAGCCGCCGCCGCGGATCCGGTGAGCCCCGCTACTCGGACAGATCCCTCCGGCGCCGCACTCCGATAAAGGCCCTCTCCTATCACCGAGCGTCATGGTCGCTCGCCATCACTGCCTCCACCACGCCTTCACCAGAGACGACCATCGATCCACGCGCCGACGAGCTCCTCTCGCATCGACCTCCTCGTGTCTCGGAACGACAGCGCCTCCTTCGCCAGACCGAGCACCGCGTCGAGCGCCCTCCGCCACGCACTCTCCGACAAAACACCTCAGCCGCTTGTGATTCGCCCCCTCTCGCCGCCTCCTCGCAGCCGGGAACCGCGTGACCACTGGCGCCAGCACGGACCGCCGCGCTGCACCGCGCCACCTTGCTCCGACCACCCGCCAGAGCTTCGACCGACCTCCGCCAGGCCGAGCGCCGTGCCGCCTCAGATCCGCTCCCTCGCATCCGTCAACCCACCGGAAACCCTATCGCCGGAGTTCGTCAGCGCCCCGCGCCGAGCATCGGGAGCAGCCACTGCGCTGCGCCGACCGCGTGGACCCCTGCCGGCCTCCTCAGGTGAGCGCACCCCTTCGCCCCCTTCCGTTCGCTCTCTCCACCTCTTCTCACTCTCGAAAAAAAAACCTTTTGGTTGAAGAAGTCAGTAGCACTAGTAGCTGATAATTTGTATTAACTTCATATTTTTATTATTATTTATTTTATTATTTTTCTTTTTCTTTTCTTTGTTTTGTATATGTGTCTCCATTACAAAACAGTAACATTATTAATATTATTGTTATTATTATTGTTAATCTTACCATAGTAGTTATTAATAATATTATTAGTATTATTAGTATTACTGGTATTATCATCATTTTAGTTTTATTATTATTATTATTATTATTATTACTATTACTATTATTTCTACTATTAAGGATATCATTTTTCTTATTTAATAAAAACTAGAAATAAATAGGTATAAATATTTACAAATATATATAAAAATATGGTTTATCATTTTTTTAGTATTTAATTTCTTATACAAATTTTGTTGACTAAAATATATAGTAGCTTTCAATTATAAAATGTATTCTAGTATTATCAAATAAATAAAAATATGATTATTCTATTTATGCAAACAGAGAATTTTGCCTAAAACGGTTTTTGGATTTCAAGTATTTACCAAAATTATTTTACTAACAAAAATCTAGTCTTAAGTATTAGAAATACTTTTCTAAAAATAGTAGGAGTATGTTCTTCATAATTTCTCCTCGATTTTTACCATTGACCACGACTGATCACACGTCTCTCTTCTGATGAAATACCGGGCCCTCACATATCGACCATGGCTATTGGACGAACAGGACTTGTCGGATTATTGCACCATACCAGGCGACACATCAGGCAAGACACCTTGTCTTTACTGTTTAAATTTCTTGCTCAATATCATGCATGCTTTTTTTTATTTTTAGCAAATATTGTTCTTTCAAAACTATATGTAGATGCAAATTATTTTACTTTATGCTATTGGCTTAGAGTTAAGGGACTACCATATGTTTAGAGTATCTCATAAACTGTCACGATGTGCCACGGGTTGTGTGAGTTGTGAGTCGCATATAGTTTCGGACTTGCGTACCGACCGTACATCGGTACGTACAGGCCGTGCGTTAGGATATAACTGCCAATAGATTATGTAGAAGACTTAGCAGTTATTAAGGATTAAACAGTGTCGTGGAGTCGATACGTGTATAGTATCATGGGCAGGGGGGAGACAGTTATTAGCGTAGGGGCTACATGTTCAGTACACACATAGATTTGGGCCGATAGTGTCTCGTATGAGCGCTACTTACTGCCCCGGGACCGATAGTTCTCGTATGAGAGCTACTTTCTGCCCATGGTCGATAGTGTCTCTTATGAGCGCTACCTACTACCACTCTCTCTCCATCTATGCTGAACACCTAAGCTCCTGCGTAGAATGTTGTCTTCTCAAAGTGCATATCACATAGAATGGTTAGAAACCTTTACGCATGTATATTTTTTATTGAGCTCTTACTATTCAGTTTATTGGCATGATATTATGTGTCTTGTTACGTCCCTCTGAGGACCTGGTGATCTCTCCAGGTGCGTGTTTTCGTGATTTCTTGCAGGTGTTCTAGCTAAGGCCATTCCTTCCTTTGTGATGACTGCTTTTGGACTCGTCATTGCTTCGCTCGAACAATCACTTTTTTTGTATATTTTTTCCCTATTTAAATTTGTTGGTAGTAGATTTGTCTCCGCCCAACGATTGTATACATGACAAACTCAAAGTTGCTTTATATTATTATTTATCTTTGTAGATGAGATTTAGTGTCTTGACTTTCTACATTTTACAGCTTATATATACATACGAGCCGTATATTTACTCGTATGGATACAGCTGGCATGATACGTATCTATTCTCAAGTATTTGGGACTGGGGAGTTACATATTTTTGTGGTGGCCCATGCAGGTCAAGTTTGCCGTTTCGGTTACATGACTGTACCGAGCGGGCCTGCAATATAGGATTAGAATCTAGGAATCTCATCCACATACTTGATCACCTTCCTTGACCTTCCTTGATTTCCATATTCCGACTCCCGTGGCTTCCCTTGATTTTTGTATCTTGCTTGAACTCTTTCTACCAACACCCTATCACCCCGTACTTAAACATGGTTAGAAAGATGACTACAATACTATATACTTATTGGTCAACCCTATGGCTAGAAGGATTATATTGACAAATAATATCTATTGAGGTTATATTTGAGAATAAAGGCATTTATTTTCCTAGAGATATGATCTTAAGGATTAGTTAATTTTAAGTTGGGTAGTAGCATATTACCGCCTTCAAGGGATAGTTAGAATTTTATTATTACAAGGTGGTATACACAAGAGGATAGCTAGATCGAGAAAACAAATTTTTGATTTACGAAATTTTTGAAATGGTGAAATAGTTATGATTTATTAGGGATATGAAATCGATTGGAAAATAACTTAAGTTTTTATATTGTGACGTATGATTTACGGTTTGGATTGTAATATTAGAAAGCTTATCTCGAAATTATTTAAGGAGTTTTTATGATTTTTAGACAACTAGAGAAGACGAAAGTTTAGTTTTAGAGAGCTTGAGGTTAAAATTGAGTCGTATGATTTATAAGTTTATTTAATTTTGAGTTGAAGAAATGATGGTAAAATTTTGTTTAAATATTTGGAGGACATGAAAGCGACTTTGAAGGAAAAATTTAAATTTTAAATTGTGTCATATGAACTATGATTTAAAAAGTTAATTAGATTTTAAGTTTAAAGCCTTGATTATGGATATTTAAATTTTGGTAAAAAAAAGATTTAATTTGAGTTACATGATTTACGATTGATAAAACGGGCTAAGAGTTTATCTCGACGTACATTTGAGAATTGGAAATTTTTTAAAAGTAATGGCTTATTATGAAAATTTAGTTGTGCCGCATTAGATATGATGAAGGATTTTTTGGAAATTATTTAAAGGAAATTAAATTTTAAGTTATGATTAAATACTTGATGGAGTATCTTGAGATTTTATTTCGAAACTGTTGAGGAACTTGAAATTTAAAATTTGATCATATATTGGTAGAGGACCAATAAGCAAGCAAGTCACCCTAATGGGATACAAGTATTCCTCATTAATTACCATGATAGTTGTATGTATTCGAGTGTAGTTAAGTCATCTGCCAAACTATGTGAAGATATCTCAATCTTGACTCACTCGACATTCCCTCAAACCTAGATTTTATCGTGACTTTCTCATGCTCCATCTAAGGGGCTGGCATATCTCTAGAAATTGTATTCCTAACTTATCATCTTTATTTCATGCTTTAACTTGGTCATTTATTTTTTGCGTTAACCACTATCTCATGAACTCCCACTTTCTATTTTAAATTCATTTGTGTCATTTACCATGACATGGATATTTGGAGCACAACACTAGACTTTTCCTTCCAACAACTTTCATGTGCAAGACCTAGACGAGCCCACCTTCATATAGGTATATCACGTGCCACTAAAACACGTCTTCTTGTACTCTATTTTCATGATATGACTTTTGGGTCGAAAAGACTAAACTACAATCTTTACCATGACAACGATATATTTATCGACCATGGATCTCGACTCAATTCCTTCAACCCGATATGTGATAGTGTTCTACTTAATTCCTTAAATGCTTAGCCTGTGATTATTGTTAACCCATGCCTTTTATTTTTGTGCATTATCTTAAATCGCTTAGGCCCCTAAATTTTATTTTCGTGCAAAAATTAGTATTTATTATCCAAACCCTATCACGACCATTGAGCCTAACCAATACTTTCTTCTAAATCGTTTGATTTTCTCTTCGAAAATTTTACCTTGCTCTGCTATTATTCATGCAACCTTGCTCTTGTGATTCCTTGGGCTTAGATAAAGATTTGATCATGACACCCTTTGGTTAGAAAGGGGCTCGATTGGAAGGCATCATAAAGGAGACTAGTGGCTTAATCAAGTAAAATGATACGTGATTATGAGACATTAGTTAAATATGCTATTTGATTAAGAGGTGTGATATTATGTTTTGGGAAGATCAAAGGATATTATAATTGCGAGTGCCAAAAAGGTTTGAGATTAATCCAAAGTTGAAATGAATTTTATGTTGATAAAATTTTCTTTATGTTGATAAATAAATCTAAATTTTCTAGAAGAGTTTGACCTTACTTCAACTATCTTGATTAAAGATTTTGAAATTTGAATTTCAAGGAAATTAAAGCTTAAGGAAATGCACATATTTATGTTGGAAAAGAAGGATAGAGATTCATTGAATATCTATTTTGAGGAGAGTATGAATGGCGAAATCTATTTGGAGAAAATATCTATGTATCTATAGATATAATGGAGAGGAGTAAAATTTAAATTTATTTTTGGACTAATCTAATTTCGATCGTTTGGATAGCGGATTCGATATATAAATATAGTGGGGAATTCAGGTTCCGTGAGTAAACTTTTGAGGTAAAAAAAAAGGGGTGGATTATAAAATTTTGTGAAGAATAATAGACGAAAGGTTGAATGCAAAAAGACATTGATGAATATTTCGATGGTTATGACAATAGCAAAAACACAAGTAAAATTTTTTGAATATAGAAAGGCCTCGATGATTACGCAGAGAGTTATGGCAATAACGAAAACAAGTTAGATTTTGAATATATTGCAAGATCATGGTGGAAGTGATTCTTGCCTATTTTGAGTACATATTTTGTTGATCGAAGTTGATAGTTGTCATAAGATATCTTCCAAATCATACCCATGAATTCATTTTCCTAGATATTAGTGTATTCTATTATTCAAAAATCAATTTCTTTGTATGCCTTTTAACTTGATCAAATTTCTGTTGCCTCAACCCTACCTACCATATCTATTCCTAAATTTCGAGAACGAAATTCTTGTAAGTTGGGTAGGATGTAAACCTCCTAAAAAAATTTTACTACAATTTTTATTTTTGGTGTTAATTTTGTTTTTCGTATTTATACGTCGCGTACGAGTTCGCATCTTTCGTATTTGCTCGACGAGTACGAATATGTGCAAGCGTACATATTTTTACTTGAAAAATATTTTTTATTATAAAATTATTTTTATAGGAAAGTACATGTTCAAATGAATATAATAAATATTTTATTTTATAAAAGAGTTATTTTGTTCGTCGTTTAAAAATAAGTAGTGATTTGGAAAATTGTTATTATATGAAGTGTATTCCAAATATTTTGCAAAAATAAAAATTTGTTTATTAATATATTTTGTTATTTGTAAAAGCTATTTTATGAGTTAATATTTATCTTGATTTTCGAAATTAATTAATGTTATATTTTAATATTTATGAAAAAGATATTTAAGGTTTTGTTCTATTTAATATTTGAATTATTTTGGATAATTTAAATTAGAAAAGATTTCATGTGAAGTTAAATTAAATGAAGGTTTTATCTAACTTTGATTTGGATTTGAACAATTAAAGTTTAAATCAAATTTTAATTTAATATGATATTATCTACGGGGGATTTAAATCCTCCCAATCCCTATCCAACTGGGAATTCCCACCTCCTATAAAAGGAGAGGTACTCCTCAAAAAATTTCTACCATCCACGTATGTGCACCGTGTCTGTGCCCAGCTTCTTATTTCATCCTCTACATATACATTTTTCTCCGTGTCGACAATCCCGACACAAATAAATCCTACGCCTAATACTGCCATCCATCATCCCCGTCGCCGCCAGCCTTCTCCCCTAAACCCAGCAGTACCATAGCGGCCTTCTGCCGCATATCCAACCGCTGGAGATACGCAATTTCCGTCGTCACCCTCTCCCTACCACCCCTCGACTCCGGCCAGCCCCAAATCAAAACCTCGTCCATAACTACCAACACCCCATCCACACCGGAGCCTCCACCAGCCACCACCGTCCCGACATCGCCCTCACACCACCACCACCGCTAGCACCATCATCGGCACCATCGCCGGAAACCTCAAAACTGTCAACACCATCCCCATCACAACAAATGCAAAAAGTAGAATGAGGGAGGCTTTTACCTTGCCGTGGTCGACTCCGTGCTGCTGCGCGCCCCCGACGCCTCCGCCGACGACCAGATCCCCACCCTAGCCGCCGTCGCGGATCCGGTGAGCCCTGCTACTCGGATAAATCCCTCCGGTGCCGCACTCCGGAGAAGTCCCTCTCCCATCACCGAGCATCGTAGTCGCTCGCCATCACTGCCTCCACCACGCCTTCACCGGAGACGACCATTGATCCACGCGCCGACGAGCTCCTCTCGCATCGACCTCCTCGTGTCTCGGAACGACAGCGCCTCCTTAGCCAGACCGAGCACCGCGTCGAGCGCCCTCCGCCACGCCCTCTCCGGCGAAACCCCTCAGCCGCTTGTGATTCGCCTCCTCTCGTCGCCTCCTCGCAGCCGGGAACCGTGAGACCACCGGCGCCAGCACGGACCGCCGCGCTGCTCCGCGCCACCTTGCTCCGACCGCCCACCAGAGCTTCGACCGACCTCCGCCAGGCCGAGCGCCGCGCCGCCTCAGATCCGCTCCCTCGCGTCCGTCAACCCACTGGAAACCCCATCGCCGGAGTTCGTCAGCGCCCCGCGCCGAGCTTCGGGAGCAGCCACCGTACTGCGCCGACCGCGTGGACCCCCGCCGGCCTCCTCAGGTGAGCGCACCCCTTCGCCCCCTTCCGCTCGCTCTCTCCACCTTTTCTCACTCTCGAAAAAAAAACTTTTGCTTGAAGAAGTCAGTAGCACTAGTAGCTGATAATATGTATTAACTTCATTTTTTTATTATTTATTTTATTATTCTTCTTTTTCTTTTCTTTGTTTTGTATATGTCGCTCCTTTACAAAACAGTAACATTATTAATATTATTGTTATTATTATTGTTAATCTTACCATAGTAGTTATTAATAATATTATTAGTATTATTAGTATTACTGGTATTATCATCATTTTAGTTTTATTATTATTATTAATATTATTATTATTATTATTATTATCATTATTATTACTATTATTTCTACTATTAAGGATAACATTTTTCTTATTTAATAGAAACTAGAAATAAATAGGTATAAATATTTACAAATATGTATAAAAATATGGTTTATCATTTTTTTTAGTATTTAATTTTTTATACAAATTTTGTTGACTAAAATATATAGTAGCTTTCAATTATAAAATGTATTCTAGTATTAACAAATAAATAAAATATGATTATTCTATTTATGCAAACAGAGAATTTTGCCTAAAACGGTTTTTGGATTTCAAGTATTTACCAAAATTATTTTACTAAGAAAAATCTAGTCTTAAGTATTAGAAATACTTTTCTAAAAATAGTAGGAGTATGTTCTTCACAATTTTTCCTCGATTTTTACCATTGACCACGACTGATCACACGTGTCTCTTCTCATGAAATACCGGGCCCTCATATATCGACCATGGCTATTGGACGAACAGGACTTGTCGGATTATTGCACCATACCAGGCGACACATCAGGCAAGACACCTTGCCTTTACTGTTTAAATTTCTTGTTCAATATCATGCATGCTTTTTCTTATTTTTAGCAAATATTGTTCTTTCAAAACTATATGTAGATGCAAATTATTTTACTTTATGCTATTGGCTTAGAGTTAAGGGACTACCATATGTTTAGAGCATCTCATAAACTGTCACGATGTGCCACGGGTTGTGTGTGAGTTATGAGTCGCATATAGTTTCGGACTTGCGTACCGACCGTACATCGGTGCGTACAGGTCGTGCGTTAGGATATAACTGCCAATAGATTATGTAGAAGACTTGGCAGTTATTAAGGATTAAGCAGTGTCGTGGAGTCGACACGTGTATAGTATCATGGGGAGGGGGGAGACAGTTATTAGCGTAGGGCTACATGTTCAGTACACACATAGATTTGGGCCGATAGTATCTCGTATGAGCGCTACTTACTGCCCCGGGGCCGATAGTTCTCGTATGAGAGCTACTTTCTGCCCATGGTCGATAGTGTCTCTTATGAGCGCTACCTACTACCACTCTCTCTCCATCTATACTGAACACCTAAGCTCCTGCATAGAACGTTGTCTTCTCAAAGTGCATATCACATAGAATGGTTAGGAACCTTTACGCATGTATATTTTCTATTGAGCTCTTACTATTCAGTTTATTAGCATGATATTATGTGTCTTGTTACGTCCCTCTGAGGACCTGGTGATCTCTCCAGGTGCGTGTTTTCGTGATTTCTTGCAGGTGTTCTAGCTAATGCCATTCTTTCCTTTGTGATGACTGCTTTTGGACTCGTCATTGCTTCGCTCGAACAATCACTTTCTTTGTATATTTCTTCCCTATTTAAATTAGTTGGTAGTAGATTTGTCTCCGCCCAACGATTGTATAAATGACAAACTCAAAGTTGTTTTTATATTATTATTTATCTTTGTGGATGAGATTTAGTGTCTTGGTATTCTACATTTTACAACTTATGTATACATACGAGCCGTATATTTACTCGTATGGATACAGCTGGCATGATACGTATCTAGTCTCAAATATTTGGGACTGGGGCGTTACATGTTTTTGTGGTGGCCCATGCAGGTCAAGTTTGCCGTTTCGGTTATATGACTGTACCGAGCGGGCCTGCAATATAGGATTAGAATCTAGGAATCTCATCCACATACTTGATCACCTTCCTTGACCTTCCTTGATTTTCATATTCCGACTCCCGTGGCTTCCCTTGATTTTTGCATCTTGCTTGAACTCTTTCTACCAACACCCTATCACCCCGTGCTTAAACATGGTTAGAAAGATGACTACACTACTATATACTTATTGGTCAACCCTATGGCTAGAAGGATTATATTGACAAATAATATCCATTGAGGTTATCTTTGAGTATAAATGCATTTATTTTTCTAGAGATATCATCTTAAGGATTAGTTAATTTTAAGTTAGGTAGTAGCATATTACCGCCTTCAAGGGATATTTAGAATTTTATTATTACAAGGTGGTATACACAAGAGGATAGCTAGATCGAGAAAACAAATTTTTGATTTACAAAATTTTTGAAATGGTGAAATAGTTATGATTTATTAGGGATATGAAATCGATTGGGAAATAACTTAAGTTTTTATATTATGACGCATGATTTACGGTTTGGATTGTAATATTAGAAAGCTTATCTCAAAATTATTTAAGGAGTTTTTATGATTTTTAGACAACTAGAGAAGACGAAAATTTAGTTTTAGAGAGCTTGAGGTTTAAAATTGAGTCGTACGATTTATAAGTTTATTTAATTTTGAGTTGAAGAAATGATGGTAAAATTTTGTTTAAATATTTGGACGATATGAAAGCGACTTTGAAGGAAAATTTTAAATTTTAAATTGTGTCATATGAACTATGATTTAAAAAGTTAATTAGATTTTAAGTTTAAAGCCTTGATTATGGATATTTAAATTTTGGTAAAAAAAGGATTTAATTTGAGTTGCATGATTTGCGATTGATGAAACGGGCTAAGAGTTTATCTCGAGGTACATTTGAGAATTGGAAAAATTTTAAAAGTAATGGCTTATTATGAAAATTTAGTTGTGCCGCATTAGATATGATGAAGGATTTTTTGGAAATTATTTAAAGGAAACTAAATTTTAAGTTATGATTAAATACTTGATGGAGTATCTTGAGATTTTATTTCGAAACTGTTGAGGAACTTGAAATTTGAAATTTGATCATATATTGGTAGAAGACCAATAAGCAAGCAAGTCACCCTAATGGGATACAAGTATTCCTCATTAATTGCCATGATAGTTGTATGTACTCGAGTGTAGTTAAGTCATCTGCCAAACTATGTGAAGATATCTCAATCTTGACTCAGTCGACATTCCCTCAAACCTAGATTTTATCGTGACTTTCTCATACTCCGTCTAAGGGGCTATCATATCTCTAGAAATTGTATTCCTAACTTATCATCTTTATTTCATGCTTTAACTTGGTCATTTATTTTGTGCGTTAACCACTATCTCATGAACTACCACTTTCTATTTTAAATTCTTTTGTGTCATTTACCGTGACATGGATATTTGGAGCACAACTCTAGACTTTTCCTTCCAACAACTTTCATGTGCAAGACCTAGACGAGCCCACCTTCATATAGGTATATCACGTGCCACTAAAACATGTCTTCTTGTACTCTATTTTCATGATATGACTTTTGGGTCGAAAAGACTAAACTACAATCATTACCATGATAACGATATATTTATCGACCATGGATCTCGACTCAATTCCTTCAACCCGATATGTGATAGTGTTCTACTTAATTCCTTAAATGCTTAGCCTGTGATTATTATTAACCCGTGCCTTTTATTTTTGTGCATTATCTTAAATCGCTTAGGCCCCTAAATTTTATTTTCGTGCAGAAATTAGTATTTATTATCCAAACCCTATCACGACCATTGAGCCTAACCAATACTTTCTTCTAAATCGTTTGATTTTCTCTTCAAAAATTTTACCTTGCTCCGCTATTATTCATGCAACCTTGCTCTTGTGATTCCTTGGGCTTAGATAAAGATTTGATCATGGCACCCTTTGGTTAGATAGGGGCTAGATTAGAAGGCATCATAAAGGAGACTAGTGGCTTAATCAAGTAAAATGATACATGATTATGAGACATTAGTTAAATATGCTATTTGATTAAGAGGTGTGATATTATATTTTGGAAAGATCAAAGGATAGTATAATTGCGAGTGCCAAAAAGGTTTGAGAATAATCCAAAGTTGAAATGAATTTTATGTTGATAAAATTTTCTTTATGTTGATAAATAAATCAAATTTTCTAGAAGAGTTTGAACTTACTTCAACTATCTTGATTAAAGATTTTAAAATTTGAATTTCAAGGAAATTAAAGCTTGAGGAAATGCACATATTTATGTTGGAAAAGAAGGATAGTGATTCATTGAATATCTATTTTGAGGAGAGTATGAATGGCGAAATCTATTTGGAGAAAATATCTATGTATCTATAGATATGATGGAGAGAAGTAAAATTTAAATTTATTTTTGGACTTATCTAATTTCGATCGTTCGGATAGCGGATTCGATATATAAATATAGTGGGGAATTCAGGATCCGTGTGTAAAATTTGGAGGTAAAAAAAAGGGTGGATTATAAAATTTTGTGAAGAATAATAGGCGAAAGGTTGAATGCGAAAAGACATTGATGAATATATCGATGGTTATGACAATAGCAAAAACACAAGTAAATTTTTTTGAATATAGAAAGGCCTCGATGATTACGCAGAGAGTTATGGCAATATCGAAAACAAGTTAGATTTTGATTATATTGTAAGATCATGGTCGAAGTGATTCTTGCCTATTTTGAGTACACATTTTGTTGATCGAAGTTGATAGTTGTCATGAGATATCTTCCAAATCATACCCATGAATTCATTTTCCTAGATATTAGTGTATTCTATTATTCAAAAATCAATTTCTTTGTATGCCTTTTAACTTGATCAAATTTCTGTTGCCTCAACCCTACCTACCATATCTATTCCTAAATTTTGAGAACGAAATTCTTGTAAGTTGGGTAGGATGTAAACCCCCTAAAAAAATTTACTATAATTTTTATTTTTGGTGTTAATTTTGTTTTTTGTATTTATACGTCGCGTACGAGTTCGCATCTTTCGTATTTGCTCGACGAGTATGAATATGTGCAAGCGTACATATTTTTACTTGAAAAATATTTTTATTATAAAATTATTTTTATAGGAAAGTACATGTTCAAATGAATATAATAAATATTTTATTTTATAAAAGAGTTATTTTGTTCGTCGTTTAAAAATAAGTAGTGATTTGGAAAAATGTTATTATATGAAATGTATTCCAAATATTTTACGAAAATAAAAATTTGTTTATTAATATATTTTGTTATTTGTAAAAGCTATTTTATGAGTTAATATTTATCTTGATTTTCGAAATTAATTAATGTTATATTTTAATATTTATGAAAAAGATATTTAAGATTTTGTTCTATTTAATATTTGAATTATTTTGGATAATTTAAATTAGAAAAGATTTCATGTGAATTTAAATTAAATGAAGGTTTTATCTAACTTTGATTTGGATTTGAACAATTAAAGTTTAAATCAAATTTTAATTTAATATGATATTGTCTACGGGGGATTTAAATCCTCCAAATCCCTATCCAACTGGGAATTCCCACCTCCTATAAAAGGAGAGGTACTCCTCCAGAAATTTCTACCATCCACGTATGTACACCGTATCTGTGCCCAGCTTCTTATTATATCCTCTACATATACATTTTTCTCCGTGTCGACAATCTCGACACAAATAAATCTTATGCCTAATACTGCCATCCATCATCCCCGTCGCCGCCAACCTTCTCTCCTAAACCCAGCAGAACCATCGCGGCCTCCTGCCGCATATCCAACCGCCGGAGACACCCAATTTTCGTCGTCACCCTCTCCCTACCACCCCTCGACTCCGGCCAGCCCCAAACCAAAACCCCGTCCATAACTACCTATACCCCATCCACACCGGAGCCTCCACCAGCCACCATCGTCCCGACATCGCCCTCACACCACCACCACCGCTATCACCATCATCGGCACCGTCGCCGGAAACCCCAAAACTGTCAACACCATCCCCATCACAACAAACACAAAAAGTAGAAGGAGGGAGGCTTTTACCTTGCCGTGGTTGACTCCGTGCTGCTGCGCGCCCCCGGCGCCTCCGCCGACGACCAGATCCCCACCCTAGCCGCCGCCGCGGATCCGGTGAGCCCCGCTACTCGGACAGATCCCTCCGGCGCCGCGCTCCGGTGAAGGACCTCTCCCATCACCGATCGTCGTGGTCGCTCGCCATCACTGCCTCCACCACGTCTTCACCAGAGACGACTATCGATCCACGCGTCGACGAGCTACTCTCGCATCGACCTCCTCGTGTCTCAGAACGACAGCGCCTCCTTCGCCAGACCGCGCACCGCGTCGAGCGCCCTCCGCCACGCCCTCTCCGGCGAAACCCCTCAGCCGCTTGTGATTCGCCCCCCCTCGCCGCCTTCTCGCAGCCGGGAACCGCGCGACCACCGGCGCCAGCACGGACCGCTGCGCTGCGCCGCGCCACCTTGCTCCGACCGCCCGCCAGAGCTTCGACCGACCTTCGCCAGGCCGAGCGTCGTGCCGCCTCAGATCCGCTCCCTCGCGTCCGTCAACCCACCGGAAACCCCATAGCCTGAGTTCGTCAGCGCCCCGCGCTGAGCTTCGGGAGCAGCCACCGCGCTGCGCCGACCGCGTGGACCCCCGCCGGCCTCCTCAGGTGAGCGCACCCCTTCGCCTCCTTCCGCTCGCTCTCTCCACCTCTTCTCACTCTCAAAAAAAAAACCTTTTGGTTGAAGAAGTCAGTAGCACTAGTAACTGATAATATGTATTAACTTCATATTTTTTTATTATTTATTTTATTATTCTTCTTTTTCTTTTCTTTGTTTTGTATATATGTCTCCTTTACAAAACAGTAACATTATTAATATTATTGTTATTATTATTGTTAATCTTACCATAGTAGTTATTAATAATATTATTAGTATTATTAGTATTACTGGTATTATCATCATTTTAGTTTTATTATTATTATTATTATTACTATTATTTCTACTATTAAGGATATCATTTTTCTTATTTAATAAAAACTAGAAATAAATAGGTATAACTATTTACAAATATGTATAAATATATGGTTTATCATTTTTTTTAGTATTTAATTTCTTATGCAAATTTTGTTGACTAAAATATATAGTAGCTTTCAATTATAAAATGTATTCTAGTATTATCAAATAAATAAAAATGTGATTATTCTATTTATGCAAACAGAGAATTTTGCCTAAAACGGTTTTTGGATTTCAAGTATTTACCAAAATTATTTTACTAACAAAAATCTAGTCTTAAGTATTAGAAATACTTTTCTAAAAATAGTAGGAGTATGTTCTTCACAATTTCTCCTCGATTTTTACCATTGACCACGACAGATCACACGTCTCTCTTCTCATGAAATACCGGGCCCTCACATATCGACCATGGCTATTGGACGAACAGGACTTGTCGGATTATTGTACCATACCAGGCGACACATCAGGCAAGATACCTTGCCTTTACTGTTTAAATTTTTTGCTCAATATCATTCATGCTTTTTCTTATTTTTAGCAAATATTGTTCTTTCAAAACTATATGTAGATGCAAATTATTTTACTTTATGCTATTGGCTTAGAGTTAAGGGACTACCATATGTTTAGAGCATCTCATAAACTGTCACGATGTGCTACGGGTTGTGTGTGAGTTGTGAGTCGTATATAGTTTCGGACTTGTGTACCGACCGTACATCGGTGCGTACAGGCCGTGCGTTAGGATATAACTGACAATAGATTATGTAGAAGACTTGGCAGTTATTAAGGATTAAACAGTGTCGTGGAGTCGACACGTGTATAGTATCATGGGGAGGAGGGGAGACAGTTATTAGCGTAGGGGCTACATGTTCAGTACACACATAGATTTGGACCGATAGTGTCTCGTATGAGCGCTCCTTACTGTCCCGGGGCCGATAGTTCTCGTATGAGAGCTACTTTCTTCCCATGGTCGATAGTGTCTCTTATGAGCGCTACCTACTACCACTCTCTCTCCATCTATGCTGAACACCTAAGCTCCTGCGTAGAACGTTGTCTTCTCAAAGTGCATATCATATAGAATGGTTAGGAACCTTTATGCATGTATATTTTCTATTGAGCTCTTACTATTCAGTTTATTGGCATGATATTATGTTTCTTGTTACGTCCCTTTGAGGACCTGGTGATCTCTCCAGGTGCGTGTTTTCGTGATTTCTTGCAGGTGTTCTAGCTAAGGCCATTCCTTCCTTTGTGATGACTGCTTTTGGACTCGTCATTTCTTCGCTCGAACAATCATTTTCTTTGTATATTTCTTCCATATTTAAATTAGTTGGTAGTGGATTTGTCTCCGCCCAACGATTGTATGCATGACAAACTCAAAGTTACTTTTATATTATTATTTATCTTTGTGGATGAGATTTAGTGTCTTGGCTTTCTACATTTTACAGCTTATATATACATACGAGCCGTATATTTACTCGTATG
Source organism: Iris pallida (assembly GCA_029216955.1). Lineage (NCBI taxonomy): Eukaryota > Viridiplantae > Streptophyta > Magnoliopsida > Asparagales > Iridaceae > Iris > Iris pallida. Next base: position 22,268,927 of record JANAVB010025598.1, on the reverse strand, counting down.
GATACAGCTGGCATGATACGTATCTAGTCTCAAGTATTTGGGACTGGAGCGTTACATGTTTTTGTGGTGGCCCATGCAGGTCAAGTTTGACGTTTCGATTACATGACTGTACCGAGCGGGCCTGCAATATATGATTAGAATCTAGGAATCTCATCCACATACTTGATCACCTTCCTTGACCTTCCTTGATTTCCATATTCCGACTCCCGTGGCTTTCCTTGATTTTTGCATCTTGCTTGAACTCTTTCTACCAACACCCTATCACCCCGTGCTTAAACATGGTTAGAAAGATGACTACACTACTATATACCTATTGGTCAACCCTATGGCTAGAAGGATTATATTGACAAATAATATCCATTGAGGTTATATTTGAGTATAAAGGCATTTATTTTCCTAGAGATATGATCTTAAGGATTAGTTAATTTCAAGTTAGGTAGTAACATATTACCGCCTTCAAGGGATAGTTAGAATTTTATTATTACAAGGTGGTATACACAAGAGGATAGCCAGATCGAGAAAACAAATTTTTGATTTACGAAAATTTTGAAATGGTGAAATAGTTATGATTTATTAGGGATATGAAATCGATTGGGAAATAACTTAAGTTTTTATATTATGACGCATGATTTACGGTTTGGATTGTAATATTAGAAAGCTTATCTCAAAATTATTTAAGGAGTTTTTATGATTTTTAGACAACTAGAGAAGACGAAAGTTTAGTTTTAGAGAGCTTGAGGTTTAAAATTGAGTCGTACGATTTATAAGTTTATTTAATTTTGAGTTGAAAAAATGATGGTAAAATTTTGTTTAAATATTTGGAGGATATGAAAGCGACTTTGAAGAAAAAATTTAAATTTTAAATTGTGTCATATGACCTATGATTTAAAAAGTTAATTAGATTTTAAGTTTAAAGCCTTGATTATGGATATTTATATTTTGGTAAAAAAAAGGATTTAATTTGAGTTGCATGATTTGCGATTGATGAAACGGGCTAAGAGTTTATCTCGAGGTACATTTGAGAATTGGAAAAATTTTAAAAGTGATGGCTTATTATGAAAATTTAGTTGTGCCGCATTAGATATGATGAAGGATTTTTTGGAAATTATTTAAAGAAAATTTTATTTTAAGTTATGATTAAATACTTGATGGAGTATCTTGAGATTTTATTTCAAAATTGTTGAGGAACTAGAAATTTGAAATTTGGTCATATATTGGTAGAGGACCAATAAGCAAACAAGTCACCCTAATGGGATACAAGTATTCCTCATTAGTAGCCATGATAGTTGTATGTACTCGAGTGTAGTTAAGTCATCTGCCAAACTATGTGAAGATATCTCAATCTTGACTCACTCGACATTCCCTCAAACCTTTATCGTGACTTTCTCATACTCCATCTAAGGGGCTATCATATCTCTAGAAATTGTATTCCTAACTTATTATCTTTATTTCATGCTTTAACTTGGTCATTTATTTTGTGCGTTAACCACTATCTCATGAACTCCCACTTTCTATTTTAAATTCTTTTGTGTCATTTACCGTGACATGGATATTTGGAGCACAACACTAGACTTTTCCTTCCAACAACTTTTATGTGCAAGTCCTAGACGAGCCCACCTTCATATAGGTATATCACGTGCCACTAAAACACGTCTTCTTGTACTCTATTTTCATGATATGATTTTTGGGTCAAAAAGACTAAACTACAATCTTTACCATGATAACGATATATTTATCGACCATGGAACTCGACTCAATTCCTTCAACCCGATATGTGATAGTGTTCTACTTAATTCCTTAAATGCTTAGCCTGTGATTATTGTTAACTCGTGCCTTTTATTTTTCTGCATTATCTTAAATCGCTTAGGCCCCTAAATTTTATTTTCGTGCAGAAATTAGTATTTATTATCCAAACCCTATCACGACCATTGAGCCTAACCAATACTTTCTTCTAAATCGTTTGATTTTCTCTTCGAAAATTTTACCTTGCTCCGCTATTATTCATGCAACCTTGCTCTTGTGATTCCTTGGGCTTAGATAAAGATTTGATCATGACACCCTTTGGTTAGACATGGGCTAGATTGGAAGGCATCATAAAGGAGACTAGTGGCTTAATCAAGTAAAATGATACATGATTATGAGACATTAGTCAAATATGCTATTTGAATAAGAGGTGTGATATTATGTTTTGGGAAGATCAAAGGATAGTATAATTGCGAGTGCCAAAAAGGTTTGAGATTAATCCAAAGTCGAAATGAATTTTATGTTGATAAAATTTTCTTTATGTTGATAAATAAATCTAAATTTTCTAGAAGAGTTTGACCTTACTTCAACTATCTTGATTAAAGATTTTGAAATTTGAATTTCAAGGAAATTAAAGCTTGAGGAAATGCACATATTTATGTTGGAAAAGAAGGATAGAGATTCATTGAATATCTATTTTGAGGAGAGTATGAATGGCGAAATCTATTTGGAGAAAATATCTATGTATCTATAGATATAATGGAGAGGAGTAAAATTTAAATTTATTTTTGGACTTATCTAATTTCGATCGTTTGGATAGCGGATTCGATATATAAATATAGTGGGGAATTCAGGTTCCGTGAGTAAACTTTTGAGGTAAAAAAAAAGGGGTGGATTATAAAATTTTGTGAAGAATAATAGACGAAAGGTTGAATGCGAAAAGACATTGATGAATATTTCGATGGTTATGACAATAGCAAAAACACAAGTAAAATTTTTTGAATATAGAAAGGCCTCGATGATTACGCAGAGAGTTATGGCAATATCGAAAACAAGTTAGATTTTGAATATATTGTAAGATCATGGTGGAAGTGATTCTTGCCTATTTTGAGTACACATTTTGTTGATCGAAGTTGATAGTTGTCATAAGATATCTTCCAAATCATACCCATGAATTCATTTTCCTAGATATTAGTGTATTCTATTATTCAAAAATCAATTTTTTTGTATGCCTTTTAACTTGATCAAATTTTTGTTGCCTCAACCCTACCTACCATATCTATTCCTAAATTTTGAGGACGAAATTCTTGTAAGTTGGGTAGGATGTAAACCCCCTAAAAAAATGTTACTACAATTTTTTATTTTTGGTGTTAATTTTGTTTTTCGTATTTATACGTCGCGTACGAGTTCGCATCTTTCGTATTTTTTGACGAATACGAATATATGGAAGCGTACATATTTTTACTTGAAAAATATTGTTTATTATAAAATTATTTTTATAGGAAAGTACATGTTCAAATGAATATAATAAATATTTTATTTTATAAAAGAGTTATTTTGTTCGTCGTTTAAAAATAAGTAGTGATTTGGAAAATTGTTATTATATGAAATGTATTCCAAATATTTTGCAAAAATGAAAATTTGTTTATTAATATATATTTTTTATTTGTAAAAGCTATTTTATGAGTTAATATTTATCTTGATTTTCAAAATTAATTAATGTTATATTTTAATATTTATGAAAAAGATATTTAAGATTTTGTTCTATTTAATATTTGAATTATTTTGGATAATTTAAATTAGAAAAGATTTCATGTGAATTTAAATTAAATAATGGTTTTATCTAACTTTGATTTGGATTTGAACAATTAAAGTTTAAATCAAATTTTAATTTAATATAATATTAACTACGGGAGATTTAAATCCCCCAATCCCTATCCAACTGGGAATTCCCACCTCCTATAAAAGGAGAGGTACTCCTCCAGAAATTTCTACCATCCAGGTATATGCACCGTGTCTGTGCCCAGCTTCTTATTCCATCCTCTACATATATATTTTTCTCCGTGTCGACAATTCCGACACAAATAAATCCTACGCCTAATACTGCCATCCATCATCCCCGTCGCCGCCAGCCTTCTCCCCTAAACCCAGCAGAACCATCGTGGCCTCATGCCGCATATCCAACCGCCGGAGACACCCAATTTCCGTCGTCACCCTCTCCCTACCACCCCTCGACTCCGGCCAGCCCCAAACCAAAACCCCGTCCATAACTACCAACACCCCATCCACACCGGAGCCTCCACCAACCACCACCGTCCCGACATCGCCCTCACACCACCACCACCGCTATCACCCTCGTCGGCACCATCGTCGAAAAACCCAAAACTGTACCACCATCCCCATCACAACAAACACAAAAAGTAGAAGGAGGGAGGCTTTTACCTTGCCGTGGTCGACTCCGTGCTGCTGCGCGCCCCCGGCACCTTCGTCGACGACCAGATCCCACCCTAGCCGCCGCCGCAGATCCGGAGAGCCCCGCTACTCGGACAGATCCCTCCGGCGCCGCGCTCCGGTGAAGGCCCTCTCCCATCACCGAGCGTCGTAGTCGCTCGCCATCACTGCCTCCACCACGCCTTCACCAGAGACGACCATCGATCCACGCGCCGACAAGCTCCTCTCGCGTCGACCTCCCCGTGTCTCGGAACAACAGCGCCTCCTTTGCCAGACCGAGCACCGCGTCGAGCGCCCTCCGCCACGCCCTCTCCGGCAAAACCCTTCAGCCGCTTGTGATTTGCCCCCTCTCGCCGCCTCCTCGCAGCCGGGAACCGCGCGACCACCGGCGCCAGCACGGACCGCCGCGCTGCGCTGCTCCACCTTGCTCCGACCGCCCGCCAGAGCTTCGATCGACCTCCGCTAGGCCGAGCGCCGCACCGCCTCAGATCCGCTCCCTCGCGTCCGTCAACCCACCGGAAACCCTATCGTCGGAGTTCGTCAGCGCCCCGCGCCGAGCTTCAGGAGCAGCCACCGTGCTGCGTCGACCGCGTGGACCCCCGCCGGCCTCCTCAGGTGAGCGCACCCCTTCGCCCCCTTTCGCTCGCTCTCTCCACCTCTTATCACTCTCGAAAAAAAACCTTTTGGTTGAAGAAGTCAGTAGCACTAGTAGCTGATAATATGTATTAACTTTATTTTTTTATTATTCTTCTTTTTCTTTTCTTTGTTTTGTATATGTGTCTCCTTTACAAAACAGTAACATTATTAATATTATTGTTATTATTATTGTTAATCTTACCATAGTAGTTATTAATAATATTATTAGTATTATTAGTATTACTGGTATTATCATCATTTTAGTTTTATTATTATTATTATTATTATTATTATTATTATTATTACTATTATTTCTACTATTAAGGATATCATTTTTCTTATTTAATAGAAACTAGAAATAAATAGGTATAAATATTTACAAATATGTATATGTTTGCCATTAAAATCTTTTGATTGCAAATTTCAATACAAACAGAACAGTGTTACAATATAGGACTTAGACGTAGTCCTAGGCGTACACTTTTGTTTATCTGGGTCCCTTGTGCCGATGGAGCGAGTGGTAATGCGTTGACTCCGTTGACGATCTAACGACGGTTATCGGTTCTCTGAAGGTTTGGATTGCTCTGGGTGCTGGAGCTTGCTGAGAGGAGGAAGACATTGAGTGTCTGTATCTGTCTCTCTGGTTGTGCGATGTCTCTGTCTGTCTATGTATGTTCGTCTCTGGAAGAAAGAAATGATCCCTCTATTTATAGTCTTGCAGGCTGGCTGCTCATGCGCGCATGTCGGATGCGCCTGTGCGGAGGGATGCCACGTGGTGATTGCTGATGGAGGCACATGGATGATGCGCCCTGATTGAGGGGTTAAATTCTTCATGCCACTGTTGTGGGATAGCACGTAGCAGGGGGAAGAATCTTTCTGTTGCTGAGATCTTGGATGAATCGAGTCAAAGGACACGTGTTGTAGGTCCATGGCTCAAAAATCTCGGATTTGGTGGAGAGTGATCTGATAGGATGCGCCCGAGATTGGGCGCATGAGGAGGCTTTGGCTCGTAATATTTGGGAGTCACAAACCATTCGGGGCGCTTGGCTTTTGAGGCGCATACGAGGCTTCAGTAGTGACTTTACTTCTGTCTTTAGGGATCAGAGAGAAAGTCTGAGGTGCGTGGCTTTTGAGGCGCATGCAGAGCTTCAGTAGTGACTTTACTTCTGTCTTTATGGATCAGAGAGAAAGTCTGAGGCACATGGCTTTTGAGGCGCATACAGAGCTTTGGGCGCATGGCTACGGAGGCGCATGCGAGATGGTTGGACGGCCACGTGGCTGTAACCGTCGGAGAGAAGTAATGATGATGCTGACGTTGGTGACGCATCGCCTTCTGCAAAAGCTGTCAACTGTGCAGTCTTCGGGGGATGTGCTGCCGACTCTGTCAGACTTCAGCATTTAATGTTCTTTGACAGGGGATGGACTGTTTGAGTGGGCGCATCGATCGGTGTTCGACTAGGCACATGGGGCCGTATGGGGGCGCATGCTTGTGAAGCACTTGGTGTTGAGGCACGTCTATGTGATGCGCGGTCTGACCGGCGCATCCACTCCGCATGATACGTCTTCTGGTACGACTGTTACGTTCTTCGAGTGCTTTAAATAGCCGTTTTTGACTTGGCTGAATTCAAAGCGTCAGGTTCATCCATTTAATACAAATTCATTGTACGGGATTCGGAGAGCCAGCCACTTGGCGCATGGGTTTGATTTACCCGGCCTATAAATAGTAGCATGGAGAGGTTTTGCTTCTCATTCTCTCACGTCCTTCCGAAATGAATTTGTTTGCTCGAGCACATTCTGTTGATGAGATGCTCCCGAGGGTGAAGATGCGACACATTGTCTTCATTGATGCACTTGAAGGTGACTATTACAACCAAAAGTCAGAGTCGAGGGCTTCTGAGGCAGGCAGAAGATGCCTGTTGCATCCAAAGATCGGGATGCACGAGCCTCATCTCCGTTATGCTGGAAGAGCCGCAGATCGGAATTGCGGTGCTGCAGCTTTGGAGGCTCTTTCTTCTGTCAGAGTGGGTATTGCCCATTCTGGTTGTGTTGAAGCTGCTCCTTTAGCCGCGGTTTCATTTGTGGTGCTCTTCTCTTCCTCGGTTTGGGGAGCTCCTCCTCCAGCTAGAGGGTTGATTGCCACCCTCGTTCTGCTCAATAAATACTTCATTAGTCGAAACATTAGATGAGCCTGGCTGGAAGGGTGGCACATAACTGAGGATGCACATAACTGAGCTGCTGAAGGGATGCGCCTGGCTGAGAGCGCATAGTGATTGCTGCGCCTATTTGAGGGCGCATGGCGATTGCTGTGCCTATTTGAGGGCGCATGGCGATTGCTGCGCCGAGCTGTAGACTTAGGATCTTTTCTTTATGGAAATTCTCCTTTGTACAACCTTTTCTAGACATATAATAGACTTTTTATATAAAATAAAAAATCCTCTTTTGATGTCTATTCTTTTGCTTCTATGTCGAGTACTTCATCTGAGCTCCCTGGCGCGTGTAGTATTTGGCGCATAGGATTTCTGGTCCTGAAATTCCATGCTTCTACAAGACCCCCTTCAAAGTTTTCAAAACTTTTTGTCAAGTTTTGGAATACTTTGAATAAGAAGCATGGTGGTTGGGGCACATGACTGTCGGGGCGCATGACCGCACGCTCCTCTTTAGTTAATGCAAATGATAACGCCTCGATAACCAAGAAGATTAATGATGAACTTTTTGGATTTATTTGCAGTTATCTCCCCACAGAACTCGAGGCGGCGGCTGAGGTCACACTTCATCGGTTCACGCGTGCGACTGAGCCTATAAATAGGCATAAGATGGAGAGAGAGAGTTCTTCCTCTCTTTGCTTTTGTCTTTTAGAGTTCTTCTTTGAAAAACCCTAACTTTCTTCCTTCAAGGAATGGGTCCCAAGACTCCTCGCAGTGGTGCTGGCAAGGGAAAGAAGCCTGCGGAGTTCGCCGAAGAGGATGCCCCTGTCACCATGGTGACTCCGGCCGACGTTCGGCCCGCGGTGACGGGTGAGTGTCGTCTTTTCTACTTTTTTGTTTAGATGAGTTTGGATCGCACGGCTGAGTTGGTGTGCTCTAACTCTTTGTTGCCGACGCGCATGGACTTCTGTCCTGATGATGCGCCGAGGCCTATTTCGTCGACGTGCATGGGTTTAGGCCCTGATTATGCACCGAGGTTTTACTGCTAACGCGTATGGGTTTTCACCCTGATGATGCGCCGAAGCTTCCCTGCTGACGCGCATGGGTCTACACCCTAATGATGCGTCGAAGCTTCACTGCTGACGCACATGGGTTTACACCCTGATGATGCGCCGAAGCTTCACTGCTGATGCGCATGGATTTAGACCCTAAATGATGCGCCAGGCTGCTTGACATACTTTGTCTTCTTAAAGCTTTTTGTCTGACTTTTGTTTTTGTTGTGTCAGTGTCGATGACTATCCCTTTGTTCAATGAAGTCCTTCTGGATGCTTCTCTTTGTCAAATGGGAGTTGATTTCGATGAGGAGGTTATTAACCCTGCGAAGGATGCTATCCTACTGAATCAACCTCATGAAAGAATGCTACAAATCCATAATCAGTCGCCGATTTTCCTCCAGAGTATGATGGAGAGCGGTAAACTGGAATCTGCTGAGTCCGAGGATATGACCTTCTTAAAACCTGCATTTTTGTTTGGTGACCGACTGATCTCCACCGAGGCGAAGATACTGAAGATCAAAGAAGACTGATTCTTTTCTGCGAAGGGCATGGTTCTGTATATGCGACAACTTGAACGCCAGTTGCCGCTGACGGCCTTCTACCATTTAGCTTCCAAGAGAAGGATGCCCCAGGAACTTACTCCTTCTCAAGGAGGGGCAGTGGGGGGTACTCTTTCGATTGATGTTACCTCGAATCAAAGGGATACCTTGGCCGCCTCGCGAGCCGGACCCTCGTTCAGTTGCCGAACTTTGCGCCCTGGGAGCCTCTATAGTGAGGTCCCTAATGACACCTTTGCCTTCAGTACTTCGACCTTTGCAAATCGGATGCTAACATCGAGGGTCATGTATCCGAAATGTAGCTTTATGGTTGAAGGTTGGTGTCACCACATACCGAAGTGGGACGAGTTGACCATTTGGATGTTGTCGAAGTTCAAGGCTGAGCTTAAAGAGATTGGGCTGACGGCCGCTATCCGTGCCACACAGGCTAGCGTGGATCTCAATAAGCATATGTTCCTTGCACTCTTGGAAATGTTCAACGCCCAGACTGGCACCTTCTTTACTTCGGTGGAGGAGTTGGGGTTGGCTCTCCATGAGATGTACGAGGTGTCCAAGCTTCCTTGGGGCTCGGAACCGTACGAGAAATATTTTCCATCGAACGAAGAGATTCTTGTTCTGGAGAAGAAGGACCCGGAGATGATGGCTATTTTCAAAGAGGTGGCGAGCCATCATTATCTGATACAACGTAAGGACAAAGGCAGAACTCAGTCTCATGTGACTGCTTGGAGGGATTACGTCTTCAAGCAGGATTTGGCGGACTCCTCGAAGATCCGATTTACGACTTCGCAAGGGTTGAAACCCGCGGAAGTGACTTCCGAAATGAGCCGGCTAGACGAGAGAGCCCCCCGTTCGAATGAGAGTGGCGAAAATGCGTACAGCTGCTTCTGGCACTGTATGCACCGGATGTCATCTAAGGCAGTGTTGACGGCATACTTGATGATATGGCTCCGGGATTGTGTGTTTGCGGGTAGATCTGGTGCTGTGGAGAGGGTACACCGGAACCTCATTTTGCCCACCGTGAAATTGGTCTTTGGTCGTTCTTTAGCTCTCCTCCCCGCGATGGTGTGCAACCTGTTGCGGGGCTTGAGGACCTTTGCTGATGATGTGATCCACGGGAGAGGTAGGAACGACAACTTTCCCCGGGCCGAACTACCATTCTATTATCTGATGGGATGGCTGATTCTAAATCATCCGAACATGATGAGTCCAGGCCCGGAGGAGGATCACGTTGAAGGTGATGCCTTTATCCGCCGTTTCTACAAGAGGAAGTGGTTGCACACTGGCGTCCCCGTTTGTAGGAGAGTCTTGTCTTATCTTCAGGGGGAAGATCGTCAAGGTCGGTCCCATCTTCAAAGATTTTGAGGCTGACCAGGATTTGGACGACTCTGGTGAGGATGCGATTACTCTGCCGAAATGGGGTTTTCGTTGGCTGCAAATTATCTGGCCTTCCCACTTGGTCTATCGTAACCAAAATAGGTACTATCTGGAGCCATATCTGCCAAGTCGGTTTGCTCGCCAGTTTGGCTACACCCAGCTAATGTTACGGAATCCCAGTAACAGTCTGGGGTTTGCTAGGAGTTTGCTGGATGGAGCCCGGGGTTGGCAATATTACAATGCCGGATGCACTGGTGTTCGTTTCACCACGCCAGTTTGCAACCCTAGGCCACAGATCATATATTCGACCGTTAAGCTATATTGCACCATGAATACTGCGTCCCCTGATTATGATAGGAAGACTAGTTTCATCATTGGAACTCAGCTGGAGGCTACGACGAATATGTTGGTAGCGGCTCGGTCATATCGTCCACCAGAGTTGGCGGGATATCGGGCTGCTGTTGTAGCATCAGTGAGAGGTGATCGGGCAGCTCCCCCTGCTGGAAAGAGACGGGCCGATGCAGAAGCCGGTTCGTCTGTACCAAAAAGGCCGAGGAAAATGACGACTCCAAAGGCTACGGGAGTGCCGCCTGTAACGCCAATAGAATCAGTTCCTGCTGAGGTAAAGACATTCTCCGTAATCTGGTTCCTTCTGTCATTTTTGTGACATATGCTTTCATTTTGTAGGAACCGTTGAAGAAGAAGACCTGGGTTTCGAAATCGGACGTCAGTAAACCGAAGGAGGTGGCGAGCTCTTCTGATGAGCACATTCCTCCGATTGTAATGTCTCCCGAGGAGGAGAATCCTGATAATGTCGTTCCTGCGGAGATTTTTGTATCTCGAGATTATATTGGAAGAGAAGCTGAGGTTGGAGCAGATTCCGAGATGACACAAGCCACCGTGGGGGCCTTGGACGTTGAGGGTCCGTCAGACACGGGGCTTCCAGATGAGGAAGTGGAGTGGAGTTCGTCGCCTTCAGATGACGTCCCTCCAGAAATGCACGAGCCTGTTACGGGGGCAACATACGTGATTGAAACCAAGGGGAGGGTTTATTCCCCTCCTTGTCATGATGAGGGGAGGTCGGTTGCAGCATTGCCGAGCCCTACCCCAGACTCAGCAGCGGAGGATGAGGTGGCTGCTGACCGGGAAGTAGCAACAGATCCTATCCCTATGGAGGGATTTGATGGTTATTGTCCTTCAATTCTGACTTCAGGGGAGCCGAGTCTGGAGCCAAGTGCCGGTCTTGCTATTCTGGCGGAGGAGGAATATCCCGTACTGCCTGCTGATAGCATGTTGGGGACGAACGAGGTAGCCGCTGATGTCGATGGTCCCTCTGAGCTTGAGAAGAATAAGGGTTTGTCGGAACCCTCTGTCGCTCCTTCTACTTGGGGCACGATATCGACGCCTCTATCAGCTCCTCCTATTCTTTTGGCTCCTCAGGCTAGTAGTCAAGCCCCTGTTGAGGATCATGTTGATGTCGAGGTTCCAGCCTTGCGGGTTGAGGTCGGCGGGCCCTCTTCCGATCCGCTAACTAGAGCAGCTCCTCCAACTCCTGCTATGACGTCACAGGTGCTGGCGGATGCAGATGAGTATGTGAAGTTCATTGTTGAGGCGGTATATAAGATGCTGCAGAGGGGTGTGTCGGCGGTGATGAATGCCAACGGGAGTTTTGCGACGGCAAAAACCCTGGCACTCCCTCACATCAATCTAATACGTACCCACCAGGGCCATGATCATATGGCTGAGATTCTGGAGGCCTCGGTGGCTGAGCTGGATCAGCTGCTTTCTGAGTTCCAGTGTATCCAGCGGAATGATCTCTTCGCTTTGATAGACGCGGAGAAGAAAAAGTTGATTGCTGAGACTGAGTCCTCTTACCAGGCCACTGTGGGTGTCTGGAACACGAGGTGGCTGAGACTGAAGCTGCAGTGGAGCGGTTGTCTCAGTCTACGCAGGAGAAGGTAGAGTTACGAGCTGCGTTGGATGCTAGTATCGCGAAGGTTGATGACCAGATCCGCCGCCTTGAGGACCAGTGGGCCCGACTCCTATTAGATGCCGAGCGTGTCCAGGCTGAACATATAGCATTCAAGAAGGAGGAAGCAGCTTTCACCCACCGAGCTCTTGCCCTGGCTCAGCAGCGGCAACAGTTGGATGAGAAGCATGAGGATGACACTTCTCCTGAAGCCATAGAAACGATGCGTCAAGAAGCTGAACGCCGGATCCTGGCGACTGTAGAGACTCGGGCGACAGACTTGAGGCATCGGATTGAAGAGCTTTCGGCCAACCCCGGGGATGTTTAGGGATTGTAGTCTCTTCTTTTTGTGTATTTTGCTACTCTTTGCTGGGGGTGTAATCCTTTACTCTTTTTTCGAAAAATAAAGAATACAAAGTTTTTGTGGTGTGTTCATTTTTGCTGTCATGAACTTGATGATTTGTCTGGACCTATTATCTTTTGCACACCTTGGTTTTTAGGTACAGATAATAAGTTTGAGAGAATCAACATATTTGCTCAGAGATGATGTGGACGTGGCAAATATGGGATTCAAATGACAGAATCTTCATATTTAGAGGTGTTATGGACGTGGTAGGAATGACTCTGGAGAATACGCGGAACTACTCAGAGGTAATGTGGACGTGGAAGTTCTGCGATCAATGTACGGCAACTCAGGGGTTGTCTGTATGGGATGTTTACTCAGAGGTAATATGGACGTGGTAAATATGATGGGTAGCGTAGTCTTACGGAGTGTAAGATTCTGCTTTGCAGGGTGTAGGGGGACAACTCAGAGGTGATGTGGGCGTGGTTGTCCTTCTACTGGAGGATGTCACGGAACAGCTGGGTTCCGAAAGCATATAATTTTGTGGAAGGGAATTATATGTGAGCTCTGATGATTGGGTCCACTGATCCTTTGTGGAAGTACATGTCTGAAAGATGTCAAGAGTAGTACTTCTTTAGGAACTTGCCGTTGATGGGCATCATGAACAAGTCCCCATTGGGTTTAGCGGGGCGGTAAGCACCATTTGAGTATACCGTCTCTATGATGAAGGGTCCTTCCCACTTGGGCTCGTACTTTCCTGGTGTCTTGTGAGTCAACACCATCGACCTCCTGACTGCCAAAACCAGGTCGCCTACTTGGGAAGTCCTTTGCTTGACCTTCTTGTTGAAAGCCTGTGATATACGGGCTTGGTAGAGTTCAATGCGTTGTTGAGCTAGGAGACATTTTTCGTCAAGCGCCTCCAATTCTCGTAGACGGCGACGTTGATTGTCTTCTTCTGTGAGTTGATTTGTGATTGCTACACGGAGTGAGGGTATCTGGATCTCGAGAGGCAGTACCGCTTCGCTCCCGTAGACCAGGAAGAATGGTGTGTTGCCCGTCGGGGTCCGTACCGTTGTGCGGTAGGCCCAAAGGCATTCACCGAGCTTTTTGTCCCAGTCGCGTTTGTTGGATGACATGACCTTTTTGAGTAGCCTGACGATAGTCTTGTTGAACGCCTCAGCCAATCCGTTTGCTGCCGGATTGTAGGCAGTTGAGGCCACGTTTTGGATACGATTCTTGTCGCAGAATCTGCTGAAAATATGGCTGATGAACTGAGGACCGTTATCGTGGATAATCCTTCGAGGTACCCTAAAACGGTAGATGACATGGTGTTTGATGAAGCTGATCACCCTGGAGCTCTTTACTTCCGCCAGCTGGACTGCTTCTGCCCATTTAGAGAAGTAGTCGGTGATGGCTAGGATGAAGCGGTGTCCCCTTGATGAAGGAGGGGTGATCGGTCCTACAATGTCCATGCCCCAGGCTTCGAAGGGCCAGGAGGCAACCGTAGGATGTAGTGGTTCTGACGGTATATGGATGAAGTCGGCATGAAGCTGGCATGCATGGCACTTCTTAGCATAGTCGACAGCGTCGGCTGCCATGGTGGGCCAGTAGTAGCCTATACGTCGTAGTCGATCCTACAACTTAGGGCCAGGTTGATGAGCCCCGCAAGTTCCATCATGAGCTTCTCGAAGGGCTTCGGCTGCTTCTTCGTTGGATAAACATCGAAGGAGAAGTCCATCGTAAGAGCGTCGGTACAGTATTTTAGAAGCTGTATCGTAATAGAATCGAAGGGAACGCCTCCTGACTGAGACGACTTCTTTCGGGTCCTCGGGGAGAATTTCGTAGACAGCGAAGTTGATGAACGAGAACCTCCAGTCTCGGACATTAACATCAAGAATGGCTTTCTCCAAATCATCATAGGTAAGAGTGTTTAAAGAAAAATCATCAAGTACCTCATCGGTTGCCATGAGACAGACGTTGGCATTGTGTTTGCACTCCTTGTCGTCGTCGGAGTCGCTCGCGTCGCTTTCACACCAAATGCTAGTATTGGCGAACTTTCTAGAGGATGAACTTCCCTTGCTAGGTTTCTCGTACTTGCTTGAGTCTTTTCGTATCATCGGACAATCCCTCTTGATGTGTCCGGGTCTTCTGCATTGATAGCACGCCGGGTCTTCTTCATTGTCCCGTCTAGAGCGGTTGGCCTTGTTGAACTTTAAGAACTTCCGGAAGTGCTTAGCTGTGAGAGCTATTTCTTCATCGTCATCCGACTCATTGTCGTCGGAGCTATCCTTGGAGTAGGACCTTGAAGCTTTGAGAGCGAGAGTCTTCTCTTTTTCTTTGGTCTTCTCCTTCTCCTTCTCTTGAATGGAGGATTCCTCTTGATCCTTCATGTCGAGCTCGTGAGTCATTAGCTTACCCATGAGGGTCTCTAGGTTCATGACGGTTAGATCGTTCCCCTCAATGATTGCGGTAGCTTTAGGACTCCAAGCTTTCGTCAATCCTCTAAGAATTTTCCTTATCTTTTCATGAGCGGGATATTCCTTTCCAAGAGAAGAGAGAGGGTTAATAATGTCACTAAAACGAGTAAACATGCTAGCAATAGATTCATCATGCTTCATTTTAAAAGACTCATATTCTTGCGTGAGTCTACTAATCTTGGATTCCTTCACTTGTGAAGTTCCCTCGTGTGTGACTTCAAGTAACTTCTAAATCTCATTGGAAGTCTTGCAAGTAGAGATCCGGTTGAATTCACTACTGTCGAGGGCACAGTAAAGAGCATTCATTGCCTTGGCATCTCGACAAGCAAGCTTCTTAATGTTTTCGGCAAGTGTTTCCCGAAGGGTGTCAGAAGCAATATCCTCAATAGCTCTGGAAGGAGTAGGAAGGCCATTTATCACGCAATCCTATAAATCAAAATCTATGGACTTGAGATAAATGCCATCCTAATCTTCCAGTAGTTATAGTTGGTACCATCAAATAGGGGAGGCCTATTTGTGGAGTGTCCCTCAATGTGAAACGTGTTGATGCTAGGGTTAGAGGCCATGGATCACTCAAGGGTGTAAATCCAAATCAAGAGAACGAGGCTCTGATACCAACTGTAGAACCCTAGAGGGGGGGTGAATAGGGAAATAAAATATAAACTACAACAATTGATGCAATAAAGACACTTTAAAGTAAAGAGTAGAAAGATCAAACGCAAACGCAAGGATATGTATCCTGGTATCCTCTTTTGAGGCAATCCAGTCCCGGAACTCTCTCCGGCTTTAATCCACTATTATCCAAATAGTACACACGAGTTTGGATCCGAAGAACTCGCCAACTTCAACACGAGTTTGGATCCGAAGACTCGCCAACTTCTACACACGAGTTTTCTTACGAAGGCTCGCCAACTTCAAACAAAAGAGAATGAGAACTTATTGATCTTCTAACATGTGAAGATCGAAATGTACAACTCTTTAATACTCTAGCACTTTGGGAGAGGATGACAATGAAAAGCTTTGAAGAGTATTAGTGGTGGAGCTCTTGGTTGTTGGAAAATTTATGGAAGAGTTGGTGAAGAAGCTCAAGAGAGAGAGAGCTTCCTTTTATAAGAAAACCAAGAGTAGGTGGCATTTAATGCTCTGAAATGCAGGCAGACCGGCATGCCGTCGGTATGCCGCGGCATACCGCCGGTATGCCGGCCAAATAGTAACGGTCATAATTATGACCGTTCAAGAGCATTAAATGCGGCCATTAATGCGTGTCAGACCAAATCGAAAACTAAGTATTCGAAATTCGGTATACCGCCGGTATGCCGGAGCATACCGCCGGTATGCCGATAGAATGTCACAGAGAGTTTCGAGCTGCTAGAAACGGCATGCCGCCGGTATGCCACAGCATACCGTCGGTATGCCGACAGTTGATCACAGCAACTTTTGTGTTGCTAAAAACGGCATGCCGCCGGTATGCCGCAGCATGCCGTCGGTATGCCGACATTTCGAGACAGCAACTTTCTGGAGTCCAAAAACGGTATACCGCCGGTATGCCGAAGCATACCGTCGGTATGCCGCTTTTTGTCACAGAACATTTTCTGGACACGAAAACGGTATACCGTCGGTATGCCGAAGCATACCGCCGGTATGCCGCTCTGAATGACATGTTTTTTGATTTGTGCTTTTAGTTATCATCCATCGTTTAGTGTTTACAGATATACCTAGATCAATACAGACACGAAGACTCTAAGCAGGGAACGCCGGTAACTGCTACAGTCTTCAAGGAAGAAGGAGGAAGCTCTGGAAGTGAAGAACTCCATGTAGTACATCTTCTGAGAATATTTGAATCTGAAGAACAGAAGACTAACCTACGAAGATGCTGTTAATTACTCAAAATAAAATGTGCCAACAAACTCCTCCATTTTGATAATTGACAAAATAGAGAGAGATAACATCTTCAGGGAGTGGCTCCCCCGTAGGTAGACAGCTCCCCCTCAATACGATTTCTTCCCCTTTGTCACTTAGTCAAAGATGGGGATAAACAAAGAAACATTGTATAAGAGGAAAGACATGAGTATATAAAGAAAAAGCATACATGAATATATTAGAGAGAAAGTGAATACATGCTGGACCCATACATTGTATAGTAAGATAAAAGACTCTCCACAACGAGAGCCAGACACAAAAGACAACCATAGATAATGTCCCCGAAGGACAGCAAAGAGCTAAAACAAACATAAATAGGTCCCCGAAGGACCACTAAAGACAACAAACAGAAAAACACACATAAAAGCTAGAACCACTCAAGAACCGAAACCACCATCAAAAGGAAGACCATCCCTAATCCTCAGCCGGATCATCATCATCATCACCCTGAGCCTGCTGGAAGGCGCCAAAAGGATCAATGCCGTCAGGGTACATAAACCCATAGGCATTGGGATCAGAGAAGCACGGGCCCGTGTACATGGGATCCTGAAGATTAAGATCCAGAAAAGCATCACGGTCTTGAAGAGTACGCTGAATGAAGTACCCCTGATCGTGGAAACGAGTCTGGATCAGGGCGTCAAGTCCACGAGTGTGGGCCCGCATCTGCTCCTCCGCCTGGGCCATCCGTATATCAAAATGCTGCTGAGTGAGCGGCATATAACGGCCGAAGGAGGAGGGGTAGATGTGGGAGCAGCAGGCGTGGATGCCGGTTGCTCTTAGGAAGATGAGGCACGGGAAGTAGAGGCGCCAGCAAGGGTACGGGAGATAGCAAGATATGAGGGGACGCCATCCGTGGTGCAGAGAGACAGGTCAACCTGCTTGGCCTCCATAAGCAGAGTGATGAAAGAGCCATAGTAGAGATTCTGCTTCCCCGAAGGCATGGTACGTCGGAATTACAGAAGAAGAGTCTTTGGGAAGGAGAATCGCTTCCGGGCATAGAGATGGTATATGCAGACGAGGGCATCACCAGTGATTGCGTCATAGTTCCCGCCCTTCGGAAAGAGAGTGTGGCACACGATCCGATGGAGCTCGTAATAAAACGGCTCCAGCTGGACAGAGAGGGCCGGGATGGCAGGAGGGTTGGGACCCTTGCAGATGATTCGGCAGAATTCGTCGAAAGGGGACGCCGTCGAGGAGTTGAGAGCACCCAACATAGGTAACGCATCCCCTTTGTCTGGGATGCCTAAGATGGCCTCCACTTCCCGAGATGTGAGACGAAAGTGGCGGTCATTGACCATAGATTGGATGGCGGAAGGGTCGTCGTCATCCCCTCTCATGCTGCAATAGAAAAGACGGACAGCAGCAGGGTAGACAGGAATTTGGCGCCTTAGAAGAGAGGAGAGACCGGTATCGTCAAACAAAGGGACGTGACCGGAGAAGAGGTTCCAGTTGATCGCCCGTCCTTTGAATACGTTGTGATTGGCGAAGTGCTGGAACCAAAGCTCGGCGGCCAGAGAGTTGGAGAAGACGCACTGGTCAAAGCCGGTAGGAAGCGCCACCGGGACGAAGGGGTTGAACCCGGAGGAATAGGAGGATCGGGTGCGCTTAGGGTTGGCCATGGAGAGGGATTGGTGCTATGGTGTGGAGGAAGAAGGAGTAGAGAGGAGAGGGAGGAAGGAGGGTTTTTAAAGAGAGGAGGAAGATGAAGAGATGATTTTGAAAATAGGTAGGAACGGTTGTAGAGGAAGTTTGAAAGAGAAGGAGTTGAAAAGGTGGAGGGAAGTTATGATGGTGGAGTAAAAAGAGGAGAGAAAAAGGAGAGAAGTGATGGGTAGTTAATGTGAAGAGATAAAGGATAGTAAATGAGAAGGGAGGTGATGGGATGGGAGTTAAAGATTGATGGAATGGATAAGAGAGAATAGAAGAGGATAAAAAGGAATAAATGAAGGAGTAAAAGAAGGTGGGCCCGAATCCAAAATTTAAATCCTGTCCGCCTCTGCCCGGCATACCGGCAGTATGCCGACGTGTACCGACGGTATGCCGTCGTTCGAAGCAGAACCTAATTCTGCCTTGAAAAACGGCATGCCGCCGGTATACCGTAGTATACCGTCGGTGTGCCGGTCGACTGGGACTAAGGATCAAAAGATAAAATGCCTAGTTCACGGCAAAGGAAAGAGAAGCGATCTTCCGGGAGAGACTTAGTGAAAATATCGGCTAATTGATAGGTAGTATCAATAAATTCAAGATGGATATCTCCTTTTTGCTGATGGTCACGAAGAAAATGGTGTCGAATTCGGGTTTTTCGTGAGATTGATAGAGCTAGTGTTATCACATTTAATAGGGATGCAAGAATGAGAAATGCCATAATCTAAAAGTGTTTGTGACATCCAAAGAATTTGTGCACAACAACAACCAGCCGCAATATATTCTGCCTCAGTGGTGGAAAGAGCAACAGAGTTTTGCTTCTTACTAAACCACGATACCAAGGACTTCCCGAGGAATTGACATGTGCCACTAGTGCTTTTTTGGTCAATCTTGCATCCGACAAAATCCGCATCCGAAAAGCCGTGAAGCTCAAAGGATGAGGATTTCGGATACCAAAGACCCATGTTAATGGTGCCTTTGAGATAACGAAAAATGCGCTTAACGGCACTCAAATGTGATTCCTTTGGATTGGCTTGATATCGTGCACACAAGCAAACACTAAACATGAAATCCGGACGGCTAGCCGTTAAATAAAGTAAGCTACCGATCATACCTCGATACTTACGAATGTCGACCGATGTGCCATCTTCATCATTGTCAAGCTTAGTCGTTGTAGCCATAGGGGTCCTCATTGATTTGGATGAGTCAAGGTCGAAATGCTTGAGGAGGTCCTTTGTATATTTTGCTTGATTGATGAAGGTTCCTTTAGGCCCTTGTTTGATTTGTAACCCCAAGAAGAAGGAGAGTTCACCCATCATACTCATTTCAAACTCTTCCTGCATAACTTTGGCAAATTCTACACAAAGTGTGTTGTTAGTAGAACCAAAAATAATATCATCAACATAAATTTGAACCAATAAGAGAGTCCCATCATGTGATTTAATAAAAAGTGTGGTGTCAACTTTTCCCTTTGAAAAATTGTGAGAGACAAGAAAAGAGCTAAGACGCTCATACCAAGTACGTGGAGCTTGTTTGAGGCCATAAAGGGCTTTATGGAGTTTGAAAACGTGGTTAGGAAATTGAAAATCTTCAAAACCGGGAGGTTGTTTAACATAAACTTCCTCCTTAATAATACCATTAAGAAAAGCACTCTTAACATCCATTTGAAATAGCTTAAAGTCATTAAAACAAGCAAAGGCACAAAGCATACGAATGGATTCAAGACGTGCAACCGGAGCATAGGTTTCGTCGTAGTCAATGCCTTCCTCTTGGTTATAGCCTTGAGCAACCAATCGGGCTTTGTTACGAGTCACTAACCCATCTTCATTAAGCTTGTTGCGAAACACCCATTTAGTTCCAATAATGGGATGATTGCTAGGTTTTGGGACAAGTTCCCAAACCTTGCTTCGCTTAAATTGATTGAGCTCCTCTTGCATAGCTATCATCCAAAATTTATCAAGGAAAGCATCATGAACATTTTTAGGCTCTATTTGAGAGATAAAAGCCACATTGGCACAAAGATCACGAGTGGCGGATCTTGTACTAACACTTGAGGAGGGATCCCCAATGATAAGCTCCTTAGGATGATTGGTGACAAATCTCCATTCTCTTGGGAGATCCTTTGGAGGAGGCTCGAGAGGAGGAGACTCTTTTGATGGGGTCATAACTTCATTGTTAGATAAAGAAGGACGATCCTTAATAGAGGAGTTCTCCAACCCAAATGAGATGTCATCAATATCCTCGGAGGAGGAGAATGTAGAAGAGTTGAGTTCGTTAAAAGAGACATTTATTGACTCTTCGACAATAAGACTTCTTTTATTAAAAATACGAAAACCTTTGCTATGAGTAGAGTATCCAAGGAATATCCCTTCATAGGCTTTCTCTTCAAACTTGCCTAGGTTATCCTTAGTATTCAAAATAAAACAATTGTAACCAAAAACCTTGAAATATTCAATAGAAGGAGTTTTGTTAAACCAAAGCTCATAAGGAGTCTTTTTAGTAATAGGTCTAATTAAGACTCTATTAATAACATGACACGCCGTATTCACGGCTTCCGCCCAAAAATATTGGGGGAGCTTATATTGGTTTAACATGACCCGGGCCATATCGCCAAGGGTTCTATTCTTTCTCTCCACAACACCATTTTGTTGAGGAGTACGGGGACAAGCAAAATCATGTCCAAAACTATTCTTTTCACAAAATCTTTTGAAATCAACATTATCAAATTCACCTCCATGATCACTCCTAATTTTGTTAATAGAAAAACCTTTCTCATTTTGAACACGTTTACAAAAAGCAACAAATTCACGAAAGGTATCACTTTTGCAAGCAAGAAAAATAACCCAAGTAAATCTCGAAAAATCATCAACTAAAACAAAAGCATAAAGTTTGCCACCAAGGCTAGCTACTCTACTAGGCCCAAAGAGATCCATATGAATAAGTTGGAGGGGTCTAGTGGTACTCACAGAGTTGATAGATTTGAAGGATGACTTGGTCAACTTACTTTTCTCGCATTCTTCACATACCATATCCTTTTTGAAAGGGATGCTAGGAAGTCCTCGTACAAGCTTCTTGGAGGCGAGGCGAGAGATGGTATCCATGTTGGCGTGTCCAAGCCTCATGTGCCAAAGCCAACTCTCATCGTTCTTTGCAACTAGGCACCTGTCATTGTTAGTACCTTCAACAAGATAAAGAACATAAATATTGTTTTCTCTAATTCCTTCATACACAATAGTTCCATTGGAGCTATCGGTAATGTGGCATTTGAGTTTAACAAACTTGATATCATAACCATTATCGGTAAGATGGCTAATACTTAAGAGATTATGCTTGAGATTAGTAACAAGACAAACATTATTAATACAAGGATAAGGAGGAGAACCGATATTACCATTTCCAATAATATAACCTTTAAGATTGTTACCAAAGGAGACGTGTCCTTCTTTCTTCATCGATAGCCTTGTAAAAAGTGAAGCATCACCGGTCATGTGCCGTGAACAACCGCTATCGAGAATCCATTTGCTTCTAGCATGAGAAGGATTCGTCACCTACAACATAAGTTGAAGATGAACATTTTGGTACCCATGATCTTATGGGTCCGTGAGTGTTAGTCTTAGGAACCCACTTAAGAACTCTCATGTCAACTTGTTTTCTTGTATAACAAAAGTTAGAAGTGTGACCCACCAAACCACAATAATTACACATCAAGGAAGATTTAGAAGAAGAAGTGTGAGTGTTGTGCATGTGTGAGTTTCTAGTGTTAGAAGTTCTACCATGAGTGTTATGATGATAGTAAAAAGCATGATGAGAGGTGTTCTTCTTGACAAATGGTCCTTTTCTTGTGTTAGAAAAGGAGTTGTGTGTAGTGTTCATGTAATGATTATGCCTAGCATTGTGATGAGTGTGAGGGTGTCTTGGAGCATGCATGTGAGTGGTATTCTTATTACCTAAATTCTTACTTCGTGTAAGAAGATCATTATACTTAATAGAGGTGGAATATTCTCTTCTATTAGCATCTTGACATTTGCGCATGGCAAATTCATAGGAGCTTCTCATGGATTGAATCTCATCATCCTTTTTCTTGATGGTGTCAAGAGATTCTTGAAATTTGAGTCGCAAAGACTCTATTTCATCCGTGTCGGAAATAGGAGATTTTTCCTTCACATCAATGATGATGCTTGAGAGCCTCTCTACTTCAAGTTGAAGAGCCTCAACCTCCTTGAGAGATTTGTTGTATTTATTCCGAACACCTTTGTGTTCTTCATGTAACTCAAGAATAGCTTTCTCCAAATCATCATAGGTAAGAGTGTTTAAAGAAAAATCATCAAGTACCTCATCGGTTGCCATGAGACAGACGTTGGCATTGTGTTTGCACTCCTTGTCGTTGTCGGAGTCGCTCGCGTCGCTTTCACACCAAATGCTAGTGTTGGCGAACTTTCTAGAGGATGAGCTTCCCTTGCTAGGTTTCTCGTACTTGCTTGAGTCTTTTCGTATCATCGGACAATCCCTCTTGATGTGTCCGGGTCTTCTGCATTGATAGCACGCTGGGTCTTCTTCATTGTCCCGTCTAGAGCGGTTGGCCTTGTTGAACTTTAAGAACTTCCGGAAGTGCTTAGCTGTGAGAGCTATTTCTTCATCGTCATCCGACTCATTGTCGTCGGAGCTATCCTTGGAGTAGGACCTTGAAGCTTTGAGAGCGAGAGTCTTCTCTTTTTCTTTGGTCTTCTCCTTCTCCTTCTCTTGAATGGAGGATTCCTCTTGATCCTTCATGTCGAGCTCGTGAGTCATTAGCTTACCCATGAGGGTCTCTAGGTTCATGACGGTTAGATCGTTCCCCTCAATGATTGCGGTAGCTTTAGGACTCCAAGCTTTCGTCAATCCTCTAAGAATTTTCCTTATCTTTTCATGAGCAGGATATTCCTTTCTAAGAGAAGAGAGAGGGTTAATAATGTCACCAAAACGAGTAAACATGCTAGCAATAGATTCATCATGCTTCATTTTAAAAGACTCATATTCTTGCGTGAGTCTACTAATCTTGGATTCCTTCACTTGTGAAGTTCCCTCGTGTGTGACTTCAAGTAACTTCCAAATCTCATTGGAAGTCTTGCAAGTAGAGATCCGGTTGAATTCACTACTGTCGAGGGCACAGTAAAGAGCATTCATTGCCTTGGCATCTCGACAAGCAAGCTTCTTAATATTTTCGGCAAGTGTTTCCCGAAGGGTGTCAGAAGCAATATCCTCAATAGCTCTGGAAGGAGTAGGAAGGCCATTTATCACGCAATCCCATAAATCGAAATCTATGGACTTGAGATAAATGCCCATCCTAATCTACCAGTAGTTATAGTTGGTACCATCAAATAGGGGAGGCCTATTTGTGGAGTGTCCCTCAATGTGAAACGTGTTGATGCTAGGGTTAGAGGCCATAGATCACTCAAGGGTGTAAATCCAAATCAAGAGAACGAGGCTCTGATACCAATTGTAGAACCCTAGAGGGGGGGTAAATAGGGAAATAAAATATAAACTACAACAATTGATGCAATAAAGACACTTTAAAGTAAAGAGTAGAAAGATCAAACGCAAACGCAAGGATGTATCCTGGTATCCTCTTTTGAGGCAATCCAGTCCCGGAACTCTCTCCGGCTTTAATCCACTATTATCCAAATAGTACACACGAGTTTGGATCCGAAGAACTCGCCAACTTCAACACGAGTTTGGATCCGAAGACTCGCCAACTTCTACACACGAGTTTTCTTACGAAGGCTCACCAACTTCAAACAAAAGAGAATGAGAACTTGTTGATCTTCTAACACGTGAAGATCGAAATGTACAACTCTTTAATACTCTAGCACTTTGGGAGAGGATGACAATGAAAAGCTTTGAAGAGTATTAATGGTGGAGCTCTTGGTTGTTGGAAAATTTATGGAAGAGTTGGTGAAGAAGCTCAAGAGAGAGAGAGAGAGCTTCCTTTTATAAGAAAACCAAGAGTAGGTGGTATTTAATGCTCTGAAATGCAGGCAGACCGGCATGCCGTCGGTATGCCGCGGCATACCGCCGGTATGCCGACCAAATAGTAACGGTCATAATTATGACCGTTCAAGAGCATTAAATGCGGCCATTAATGCGTGTCAGACCAAATCGAAAACTAAGTATTCAAAATTCGGTATACCGTCGGTATACCGATAGAATGTCACAGAGAGTTTCGAGCTGCTAGAAACGGCATGCCGCCGGTATGCCGCAGCATACCGCCGGTATGTCGCAGCATACCGCCGGTATGCCGACAGTTGATCACAGCAACTTTTGTGTTGCTAAAAACGGCATGCCGTCGGTATGCCGCAGCATGCCGTCGGTATGTCGACATTTCGAGACAGCAACTTTCTGGAGTCCAAAAATGGTATACCGCCGGTATACCGAAGCATACCGTCGGTATGCCGCTTTTTGTCACAGAACCTTTTCTGGACACGAAAACGGTATACCGTCGGTATGCCGAAGCATACCGCCGGTATGCCGCTCTGAATGACATGTTTTTCGATTTGTGCTTTTAGTTATCATCCATCCTTTAGTGTTTACAGATATACCTAGATCAATACAGACACGAAGACTCTAAGCAGGGAACGCCGGTAACTGCTACAGTCTTCAAGGAAGAAGGAGGAAGCTCTAGAAGTGAAGAACTCCATGTAGTACATCTTCTGAGAATATTTGAATCTGAAGAACAGAAGACTAACCTACGAAGATGCTGTTAATTACTCAAAATAAAATGTGCCAACAATGACATGAATTGTCTGGCCCGAGACATAATGGCGAGTCTTCTGAATGGCAAACACCAACACCAAGCACTCATTTTCAACGGGGTTGTACCGGTATTCGGCCCCGATGAGTGTTCGACTGAGGTAGTAGATGGCTTGCTCATAGCCTGTATCGCTGTTCTGAGCCAGCAAAGCGTCGAGGGAATGATCCATGGTACGGACGTAGAGGAGGAATGATTTGTCGGCGACGGGTGCCACTAGGACTGGCGGACTCGTCAGGTAAGCTTTGATATCGTCGAAAGCTTTTTGGCATTCCTCTGTCCAGACGTAAGAGACTCCCTTCTTCATGAGCTGGGTGAAGGGTTGACATTTTCCGGAAAGGTTTGCTATAAACCTTCGGATGTATGCCAGACGCCCCTGCAGGCCTCGAAGTTCTCGGAGGTTCTTCAGAGGGTCCATGTCAAGGATGGCTTTGGTCTTCTCGGGATCGACATGAATGCCTTTTGCCGTGATAATAAAGCCCAAGAACTTTCCGCTAGAAACCCCCAAAAAGGATTTAGCGGGGTTCATCTTAAGTTGATGCGCCCGTATGAGATCGAAGACTGTCTTCAGGTCTTGTAGGTGATCTCCTTTGAGATGGCTCTTGACTGCGATGTCGTTAACATAGCATTCGACTGTCTTACGAAGATGCTGACGGAAGATGGTGCTCATAGATCGTTGGTATGTCGCACCAGCATTCTTCAAGCCGAAGGGCATCACTGTGTAACAGAAAACCCCCTTCGGAGTCCTGAATAACGTGTGTTTTGCGTCATCGGGGAACATTTTGATCTGGTTGTAGCCCGAATATCCATCCATAAAAGACATGCGTTCGAAGCCACATGTGTTGTCGATCATCACGTCGGTGATTGGAAGTAGGAATTCGTCCTTCGGGCAAGCAGTATTGAGATCCCCGAAGTCGATACAGACTCGTATCTTTCCAATCTTCTTGGTGACAGGGACGACATTGGCTACCCAATGGTGTTGTTCTTCACGGATGAAGCCGCTGGTCAAGAGTTTGTCCACCTTCTGATCGATAGCGTTCATGATGTCAGGACAAAAACATCGCTGTTGTTGTTTGATAGGCTTGGCATCGGGTAAGATATTGAGCCTATGCATCACGATCTGAGGATCAAGTCCTGACATGTCTTCATAGCTCCAGGCGAAGACATCAATATATTCTTTAGCCAGTTGGATTAAAGACTCCCGGTCTTCTCCTTCTAGGCTTTTGCTGATAAAGATGGGTTTGGAAGAAGATCCATCCCCAAGGTCGATCTGCTCGACTTCGTCTTCGGTAGGGGGTTCGCGTAACTCAAAACGAGACTCCCATTGTTCTCCTAAGCGTTGTGCCCAGGGTTCTTCTTCGAAGAATTCCGGCGCTTGGTCTTCGCCTTCATCTTCTTGAGGTTGTACATATGTCATGTTGGCTGACAGCACTTTCTTGAAGACTGATCCAATGCTGGTATCGGAATCCCAAGTTGATGCTTCAGACGAATGAGAATGTTCTGCTTCTTCTGCCTCCGAACTCTCTGGAGTTGACGGCGGTGTGACATAGCCTACCCCCCGTCGAGTTCGATTATAGTAGTCCTGCGGCTTTTCTTTAGGTATTGGAAGCCGGAGAGGAAGACGTCGACCCTTGCCGTAGTTCAGGCTTTTGTTGCTTTTTAGGTCGTAACCCATCTTTTGGATGAGGTACTTTGCCTTGTCCGTGTACCGATAGACTTGTATTCTGTCGGTATCTGGTTCTGGCTCGAGTGACGGGAGGTCTTGATGACGCTCAACTTTGCCGAAAATGATGGATTCTTCGTCTCAACTCCGCGGCGAGACTACAGAACAGACCCCTTAGAACGGGACTACTCGATTTACGTAATGGACAGTCGTTATTTGTGTTTACAACGACCGCAGAGCGTTATCTAATATATACATGGCATTCCAATGTGGAAGACTAGAATAATTAAAAGACATTCTATTATTGATGAAACACGAGATTTTATCCCGCGGGATTACATTGTCCAAAGAGGGTGCATCTACATCAGCAGAGATATATTCCCCTAGCTCTTCATCTGTGAGTACTGGGATTGGATCGGGAGAGTCCACCACAGCCTTGGTCTTGGGGTCCGAGAGGACTATGTGAGCCTTCTCTGGCAGCTTGGATTACGGCGGCTTGCCTTTAAGACGCACCTTCAGAGGTGCCTCAACTGCGCCTTCAGTGGTTGGTGCCTTCCCTTGTAGTTTTGCCACAAGGGGAGCCGATGTCTGAGGCGGTTTTCTCTTGAGCCGTATCTTCAAGGGAGCTTCAGGAGCAGTTGGTGCTTTTCCGGGTAGCTTGATGTTCATGGGAGGCAACTTCTGAGGCGGTTTGCCTTTGAGTCGGATCCTCAAAGGAGCGTCGGGAGTCATCTCAGGCTCCATGTCCGGCTCTGCTACCGTTTCTGCTTCATCGTCAGCATCATTGGCTTCCTCCTCGTCAGGTGACTTATACAAGATGGAATCAGTGAAGTAGGCTTCAACCCCTTTGAAAGGGTCAATGTCCGCGAACTCCGTCCGGATGACGTCGTTGGTGGACACGTACTTCATACATTGGTGGAGCGTGGATGGCACCACCATGTACTCATGCAGCCATGGATGACCCAATAGGAGGTTGTAGTTGACGTCGACGTCCACAACATAACAAGTCACCTCGGTTCTGAGGTTACCGATATGGCACTTTAGTCGTATCTTTCCCAGTGGCTCACTTTTGCTAGCATTAAAGCTACTGATTGTTGTGTTGGAAGGCGCCAATCGGTACATTGGGATCCCCAGTGTTGAGAGCAGCATCTTCGGAATGATACTGAGGGAAGACCCCGGATCGATCTGAATCCGCTTTACATTGACAGAACCGATATACCCTGTATAATACAGCGACCTGTTGTGTCGGTTGTGCTTGAGCAGTATGTCTTGTTGGGTGAAGGTTATATTGGGGATAACCTCAACCGCACAATGACAGTGCGCACATGTAGTTGGGAGATCTTCAGGCTGCTTGACCTGACTGATGAAGGACTCAGCATCCTTCAGGGCTTCACAAAGAGCTTCGCGAGTGTCTTTGAAAAGACGAAGAAGCTCAAACAGAGATAGGCGGGCAGGTGTACTGGCCAGTTGTGCCAGTATGTCGAAGTTGTGGGGCTTGGCTAGCCCCGAAGTATTCTCATTTCGTAGAGGTCTGTCGAAATGAGCCTCTACATGCTTCTTCTTATTGGCTGCTGGGGGCTTAGATGGGCCCTCTTCCTGGACAGCAGGGATGGTGCAAGGAGGCACCACCTCGATGGCAGCTTCGTCGGGTTGGACGTTCTGATGTGAACGCGTCTGTAAAGGAAGTGCCTCTTCTGCAGAGGAAGAGACCATGCGGCAAGACTTGATCTTCCTGCCTTTGGATTTGGAGGCAGAGCGCACCTTCGGTTGAGTAACCTCGGAGACAAGATCAGGGTGAACCCATAAGATCTCTCCCCGAGATGTGGTGAGTGGAATGAGTCCACCCACGTTGTCATGAGTAGGTGGTAAGTTAACCACCTCCATTGTCGCCTTCGGGATGGGGACGACGTCATCTTGTGTAGTAGTTGGCGGCAAGGTGCCGAACTGGAGTGACACCACGTTGGCCGAAATCTTTTTCTCCTCGTAGTCGATGAAGATAACATCCGCGTTGATCATGCGCTGGATGTAGTTTTTGAGAACATAGCAGTCCTTGGTTGGGTGTCCGATAAACCGATGGTAGTGACAGTACCTCGGATTGTCCACTTTTCCAACCTCGTCGGGATGCTTTGGGTCCGGCAACTTGATCTTGTCACCCTGCTTCAGTATCTCAAAGAGTTGCAGGGTGTCTTCGTCGTTGAAAGAATAAACCTCCTTTGGCCTTGGTGCGAGTGGAGGCTTCTGAGTAGGTGCTGATGCACCTTTTGAGGCATTAACAGTCAATGCCTGTTTCCCCTTCGTCTCTCGTCCGGGGTTGTTGGCTGTAGGCCGTTTCCCTTTGTCTTCAAAGGCAGGGAAACTGAATCCCAGAAGACGAGCATTGGCCGCCTTCTTTTCTGCGGCTTCGGCTTCGATGATCAAGGAACTCCAGTCGGAAGGAGGAGTAGAGTTGAGCTAGAGTTTGACTGCAGGCAGCATGTTCATGCTGCAGGAGGAAAGGAGCGCATGTTCTGGCATGCCCGGGGGCAGTCTAAAGCAGGCCTGTCGGAAACGTTCGATGAATACTCGAACTGTTTTCTTCTCCTTCTGGTGTATCTCTATGAGGGACGCTATTGTCATATCCTTCCCGCCGTCATAGAAACGGTTGAGGAAAAGACGCGTCAAGTCGTCGAAGGAAGATATGGAGTTATCGGGGAGACTGCAGTACCAGTCGTATGCCACTCCTTTCAGTGCCCCGATAAATATATTGGTGAGTAGTGCGTTCTCCTTCGAGAGATGTCCCGTCTGAGACTAGAAATACGTCAGATAGCGACGAGGAGAGTCCTTCCCGTTGTATGGCGTCAGTGTTTGTGGTTTATACTTAGGAGGATAAACCACTTTGTTCCACTCGAGGGGATAAGGTTGGGGAATCCCCATCTTTTGGCGCTCCTCTTGTCTCGTCTTGGACTCAAAGCGCTCGCGCAAGTCCCTAATCATCTCGACCACGTCTTCCGTGGAGCTGGAAGTCGGGGAAGGTGGTACCACCTAGAGTTGAGCATTTGAGGGCTCCGACGTCCGAGGTGCCTCGCGGCGATCTGTATCCAAGGATACCCGTTGAAGGGGTACACTTGATTCTCCATTGCCCTCTGGATCAGGACCGGTAGAAGGTGCCCTCGCCAAAGCTGACCGTATTTCAAACACTGCTTGAGTCAGTGTTTACATGGAGGCAGAGAGGGTTTTGAGTCCTCCCCTAGAGTATCCATGCATTGAATGAGATCTGCTGGCGGCGCGTCTGACTCATTGTCACCCCCAGCCATGTATACTGTCATGATGCGGCTGGAAGTAGATGGATCGGTTGAGGCTTCACTCTCCTGTAGGGGAGTTGCCTCTCCTGGAGCTTCGTCTTGGCCACCCCCAGCTAGATTCTGGAGAACATTCTTGACAGGAGCATCTGCAAGGGCCTGATTACCCTCAGTTCTGTCTTGAAGGGCTTCTTCGTCTTCGAGACTCAAATCCGCAGGGGCTAGGCTACCCCCAGCTATGTTTTGGAGGATACCCTCGTCTTCAGGAGAAGTATCCGCAAGGGCCTGATTACCCCCAGTTCTGTCTTGGAGGAGTTCTTCGTCTTCGGGACGCAGATCCACAGGGGCTAGACTACCCCCAGCTATGTCCGGAAGGCTGACTTCGTCTCTAGGATGAAGATCTACCCCAGCTATGCTCCGGAGGACATCTTCATCTTCGGAAGGAGGATCAATAAGGGGACTACCCCCAGCTTCCTCCAAGATCTTCTTTCTCCCCCGAGTGCCTTCAAACACTCCGGAGGACGGGACAGTTGTCTTGGTTTTCCTCGACTGGCTCTTGGACGAATTGCCAGTCGCCTTTCGGGCTGACGAGGAGTTAGAGATTACATTACATGAAGCAACCTCTGGCTCTTCTTTTGTTGACATCTTCTTTCCGAGGCGACGTCGGAGAGGTGTTGATGATTGCAGTCGCTGGAACACCAACTGTCTTGGTAGAACTGCTGCCTTGCAACAGCAGTTGATGGTGACTACAGCACAAGTGTGCCCCGTGAGGGACGCATCGTGCTTGTCAGTCGACTCTCCTGACCGGCGTTTGTGAGTGATCATGTTACGTAGATCGTTGGAGGAGAGTGCCATCTTCGCACCCCCTTCAGGCGCCTAGCAAGGCCAAGCGCCGGGGTGGTCAAGTGAATGCTGCGCCCCCTGATCCAACACCAAACAGGCGCTCAGATCAGTAGTGGGGGAACAACATTTAAAGTGACTTGAACGGACCTCAGACGCACAACCAGAGGAGGCGCGGGAGTTCAAGACCACTGGGTTTGCCTTGCTCGACTCGGTTGCGAACGCAACAGATGCGCCCAAGTGAGGCAAGGACTTTGAAGGTCGGCTCGTTTCTAGCGCAGAAGCACCTGAGTCGACCTTATACAGCTTACCATCAGCAGCGTACATGATTGTGAGCGCATGCTTCTGGCTTGCTGCTGGCATAGCACGTTTGGGGCGCACGGCCCGTGCTGCCTTGGACTTCTTCGTACTAGCCCGCTGGAGTGCATAGTACTCAGAATCCAAATTCTCCTCGGCACTACAGCGAGTAAGTCTGTCAAAGACAAAGACATTCTGTGGCACATCGGAGGTGATACGCGGGGCATTAGCTACGCCCCTGCTCCGTCGACGTATCTTCCTCGCCTGAGAGGGAGATGGCTGGGGAATGTGGTCAGCCGCATGTTTTCTCGAGAGATGCGCTGCACCGGTGGGCGCATCTTGGTTGCTGAGGACGTCAACAGGAAGGGAAGGTTGGATCGGTGCATCCCCTTCGGTGGTGGTGCCAGAGGCGTCGACCTTGCGCACCCAGACTCGACGAGTCTTCTTCGGCTTCGACAGCCGCTTCGAGGGACTCGTACTGCCTTCAGAGATGAACTCCTCATATGCCTATTGATTGAGGCGTACGACCAGCGTCTTATGGGAGGAGCCCAACTTCACATCGTCGGATTGCGACACAGCTTTCTCGGTAGAGGAGAAAGAGGTCCCCAGCAGAGTCGCCAGCTTGTTTGCCATTAAAATCTTTTGATTGCAAATTTCAATACAAACAGAACAGTGTTACAATATAGGACTTAGACGTAGTCCTAGGAGTACACTTTTGTTTATCTGGGTCCCTTGTGTCGATGGAGCGAGTGGTAATACGTTGACTCCGTTGACGATCTGACGACGGTTATCGGTTCTCTGAAGGTTTGGATTGCTCTAGGTGCTGGAGCTTGCTGAGAGGAGGAAGACGTTGAGTGTCTATATCTGCCTCTCTAGTTGTGCGATGTCTCTGTCTGTCTATGTATGTTCGTCTCTGGAAGAAGGAAATGATCCCTCTATTTATAGTTTTGTAGGCTGGCTGCTCATGCGTGCATGTCGGATGCGCCTGTACAGGGGGATGCCATGTGGTGATTGCTGATGGAGGTGCATGGATGATGCGCCCTGATTGAGGGGTTGAATTTTTCATGCCACTGTTGTAGGCTGGCACGTAGCAGGGGGGAAGAATCTTTCTGTTACTGAGATCTTGGGTGAATCGAGTCAAAGGACACATGTTGTAGGTCCATGGCTCAAAGATCTCGGATTTGGTGGAGAGTGATCTGATAGGATGCGCTCGAGATTGGGCGCATGAGGAGGCTTTGGCTCGTAACATTTGGGAGTCACAAACCATTCGGGGCGTATGGCTTTTGAGGCGTATACGAGGCTTCAGTAGTGACTTTACTTCTGTCTTTAGGGATCAGAGAGAAAGTCTGAGGCGCATGGCTTTTGAGGCGCATGCAGAGCTTCAGTAGTGACTTTACTTCTGTCTTTAGGGATCAGAGAGAAAGTCTGAGGCGCATGGCTTTTGAGGCACATGCAGAGCTTTGGGCGCATGGCTGCGGAGGCGCATACGAGATGGTTGGACGGCCACGTGGCTATAACCGTCGGAGGGAAGTAATGATGATGCTGACGTTGGTGACGCTTCGTCTTTTGCAAAAGCTGTCAACTGTGCAGTCTTCGGGGGACGTGCTGCCAACTCTGTCAGACTTCAGCATTTAATGTTCTTTGACAGGTGATGGGCAGTTTGAGTGGGCGCATCGATCGGCGTTCGACTAGGCGCATGTGGCCGTATGGGGGCGCATGCTTGTGAAGTGCTTGGTGTTGAGGTGTGTCTATGTGATGCGTGGTCTGACCGGCGCATCCACTCCACATGACACGTCTTCTGGTGCGACTGTTACGTTCTTCGAGTGCTTTAAATAGCCGTTTTTGACTTGGCTGAATTCGAAGCGTCAGGTTCATCTATTTAATGCAAATTCATTGTACGAGATTCGGAGAGCCAGCCACTTGGCGCATGGATTTGATTTTCCCGGCCTATAAATAGTGGCATGGAGAGGTTTTGCTTCTTATTCTCTTACGTCCTTCCGAAATAAATTTGTTTGCTCGAGCACATTCTGCTGATGAGATGCTCCCGAGGGTGAAGATACAATGTATTGTCTTCATTGATGTACTTGAAGGTGACTGTTACATCCAAAAGTCGGAGTCAAGGGCTTCTGAGGCAGGCAGAAGGTGCCTGTTGCATCCAAAGATCGGGATGCATGAGCCTCGTCTCCGTTATGCTGGAAGAGTCGCAGATCGGAATTACGGTGCTGCGGCTTTGGAGGCTCTTTCTTCTGTCAGAGTGGGTGTTGCCCATTCCGGTTGTGTTGAAAGCTGCTCCTTTAGCCGCGGTTTCATTTGCGGTGCTCTTCTCTTCCTCGGTTTGGGGAGCTCCTCCTCCAGCTAGAGGGTTGATTGCCACCCTTGTTCTGCTCAATAAATGCTTTATTAGTCGAAGCATTAGATGAGCCTGGCTAGAAGGGTGGCACATAACTGAGCTGCTGAAGGGATGCATATAACTGAGGATGCACATAACTGAGCTGCTGAAGGGATTCGCCTGGCTGAGAGCGATGGTGATTGCTGCGCCTATTTGAGGGTGCATGGCGATTGCTGTGCCTATTTGAGGGCGCATGGCGATTGCTGCGCCGAGCTGTAGACTTAGGATCTTTTCTTTGTGGAAATTCTCCTTTGTACAACCTTTTCTAGACATGTAATAGACTTTTTATATGAAATAAAAAATCCTCTTTTGATGTCTATTCTTTTGCTTCTGTGTCGAGTACTTCATCTGAGCTCCCTGGCGCGTGTAGTATTTGGCGCATAGGATTTCTGGTCCTGAAATTCCATGCTTCTACAGTATAAAAATATGGTTTATCATTTTTTTTAGTATTTAATTTCTTATACAAATTTTGTTGACTAAAATATATAGTAGCTTTCAATTATAAAATGTATTCTAGTATTATCAAATAAATAAAAATATGATTATTCTATTTATGCAAACAGAGAATTTTGCCTAAAACAGTTTTTGGATTTCAAGTATTTACCAAAATTATTTTACTAACAAAAATCTAGTCTTAAGTATTAGAAATACTTTTCTAAAAATAGTAGGAGTATGTTCTTCAGAATTTCTCCTCGATTTTTACCATTGACCACGACTGATCACACGTCTCTCTTCTCATAAAATATCGGGCCCTCACATATCGACCATGGCTATTGGACGAACAGGACTTGTCGGATTATTGCACCATACCAGGCGACACATCAGGCAAGACACCTTGCCTTTACTGTTTAAATTTCTTGCTCAATATCATGCATGCTTTTTCTTATTTTTAGCAAATATTGTTCTTTCAAAACTATATGTAGATACAAATTATTTTACTTTATGCTATTGGCTTAGAGTTAAGGGACTACCATATATTTAGAGCATCTCATAAACTATCATGATGTGCCACGGGTTGTGTGTGAGTTGTGAGTCGCATATAGTTTCGGACTTGCGTACCGACCGTACATCGGTGCGTACAGGCCGTGTGTTAGGATATAACTGCCAATAGATTATGTAGAAGACTTGGCAGTTATTAAGGATTAAACAGTGTCGTGGAGTCGACACGTGTATAGTATCATGGGGGGAGACAGTTATTAGCGTAGGGGCTACATATTCAGTACACACATAGATTTGGGCCAATAGTGTCTCGTATGAGCGCTACTTACTGCCCCGGGGCCGATAGTTCTCGTATGAGAGCTACTTTCTGTCCATGGTCGATAGTGTTTCTTATGAGCGCTACCTACTACCACTCTCTCTCCATCTATGTTGAACACCTAAGCTCCTGCGTAGAACGTTGTCTTCTCAAAGTACATATCACATAGAATGGTTAGGAACCTTTACGCATGTATATTTTCTATTGAGCTCTTACTATTCAGTTTATTGGCATGATATTATGTGTCTTGTTACGTCCCTCTGAGGACCTGGTGATCTCTCCAGGTGCGTGTTTTCGTGATTTCTTGCAGGTGTTCTAGCTAAGGCCATTCCTTCCTTTGTGATGACTGCTTTTGGACTCGTCATTGCTTCGCTCGAACAATCACTTTCTTTGTATATTTCTTCCCTATTTAAATTAGTTGGTAGTGGATTTGTCTCTGCCCAACGATTGTATGCATGACAAACTCAAAGTTGCTTTTATATTATTATTTATCTTTGTGGATGAGATTTAGTGTCTTGGCTTTCTATATTTTACAGCTTATGTATACATACGAGCCGTATATTTACTCGTATGGATACAGCTGGCATGATACGTATCTAGTCTCAAGTATTTGGGACTGGGGCGTTACACATTCCCTTTCACAGTTTTGCTAATTTGAAATCGAACTTGATTTGGGTTTATTATATTGTGGTTGAGTTGTTTAAATTCACTGTATAAAACTAAGAACAACCCCTTTCCATGCATGTAGGAATAATGTAATGTAATCCATGATTATATGAATGTGAATGTAGAGTAGGTAATGTTGAACACATAAAATTGAGATTCATAGTTCAGTCCTTCTCTTTCCAGTTCCCCCTCATTCTCACCCCTTCACATTCCCTTTTTCCCCGTTTCTAATTACAGGTAATATATGAATGTATGATTGTAATGTATGTATACTGGTAAGTGTATGTTAAATGCATGATATGAAATATGATATGTATGTATGCATATATGATATATGTTGGGTAGTGGTTGTGTGTTATAGGCTATGGCCATATGAGTTGTATGTATATGTTATGTTGTATGATAGTTAGTAATTGAATGAGGCTTGATTTCATATAGGTTTAGTGTTGTATTGGTATAGGTAGGCTTACCTATAGGCTATTTAGCGACGGATTTTTTTCGTCGAAATTAGCGAAGGACTTTCGACAAATCACCGACAGATTACCGTCGAATATTTAGCTACGGCTATTTAGCGTCGGATTTTTTCAGGTATCGGACTATCGGTATCGGTATCGAACTATCGGTAGCGGATTCACGTCTCCTCGACCGTATGTACTTAGTATCGATCGTAGCAGATTAGTATCAGTATATCGGTTTGGTATAGGTCGTATCGGATGGTATTGGCCTTAGCGAATTGGTATCGTCCTATCCGATATGTAGTGGCTGTATAGCTAGGATTCATATTGGCCTTATCGATTCGGTATCGGCCATATCCGATAGGTATCGGCCGTATCGGATATGTATCGACCGTATCAGATTAGCATGGTGGAAGGTTTAGTAACAACTGTACTTAGATTTTTCTCTTCTCGAGCTAGAATACCATTGCAAGATAGTCACGAGAGAGTAAAAAACCCCATAGATATTGATGTTTACGAGAGTGATTAGCCGATTATAGTAACATACATGTCGCATTTTCCATCATGAAAGGAGAGATTGAAGGCAATAACATACATAGTTGTATTTCGGAAGAAGAACTCCTATAAACTCTTTGTTCACAAAGCAAGCTATAGAGAATACAGAACAAGTATCGAGTTTATAACCTATTTCGCAAGAGAAGTATCTTACTGTTCTATGTCAGATCAGCCTGAGATAACTGAGAACATTAAGATACTTCTCTTGCGAAGTAGGTTATGAACTCGATACTTGTTCTGTATTCTCTATAGCTTGTTTTGTGAACAAAGAGTTTATAGGAGTTCTTCTCCCGAAATACAACTCTATATGTTATTGCTTTCAATCTCTCCTTTCCTGATGGAAAATACAGCATGTATGTTACTGTAATTGGCCAATCACTCTTGTAAACATCAATATGTATGAGATTTTTTTACTCATTCGTGACTCTCTTGCAATGGTATTC
Organism: Iris pallida; assembly: GCA_029216955.1. Taxonomy (NCBI): domain Eukaryota; kingdom Viridiplantae; phylum Streptophyta; class Magnoliopsida; order Asparagales; family Iridaceae; genus Iris; species Iris pallida. Next base: position 22,231,989 of record JANAVB010025598.1, on the reverse strand, counting down.
TAGCTCGAGAAGAGAGAAATCCAAGTACAGTTATTACTAAACCTTCCACCATGCTAATCCGATACGGCAGATACATATCCGATACGGCCGATACCGAATCGATAAGGCCAATACGAATCCTAGCTATACAGCCGATACATATCGGATAGGACGATACCAATTCGCTAAGTCCAATAAGGATGAAGATGAGGATGAGGATGAGGATGAGAATGAGGATGATGATGAAGACGAGGCCGGGGACGAGAACGAAGACGATGACGATGATTAGGTTAAATATCGTTGTATATTAAAAACACTTCCAATTGCGTGAATTCATTTTGACCTCATAAAAGCAATTACGTGAATTCATGCTTTTTTGTTCGATCATTTACTTATTGTATGATTTTCTTTTTGCAGATGGCACTCCTAGTCCTTTTCGTCGCGGCGGCACTCGTCTCCCTGCTGGTGGTATGTATATTTTAGTTTAATTTTTTTTATTTATTTACACTTCTATATTGTTAATTATGTTTATGCGTTCTATTTACAGGTCATGATGGCTGGCCGTGGTCGTGCTGCTGGTGGTGGTCGTACTGGTGGTGGTGGTGGTGGTCGTGGTCGTGGTCGTGGTCGTGGTAGTGCTGGTGGTCGTGGTCGTATTCAATCTTTCTAGGATGTGACCCTATCCAGCGTACCCGACCCGGAGAGTACCCCGGGCACAGACTCATCCTGCCGTCGATCGATAACTTCATCGAGGCATGAGTCTCCATCCGCTAGCGGATCCGTTCCGCCAGCGGACCCACCAACGGATCCACCAGTTACTGCACAGTGGGCCCCGGAGTACCCCCATACTCGGTTCTATCTGGTTACTGGAGAGTACATGCACGGACCCGTGGATCCTCCGACGGCACCAGAGAGGCCGATAGGCGAGTTCCGACGAGAGCTATGGCCCACGGGGTCCTCGTAAGTAAATTTAAGATAATTTACTAAATTTGTTTTATTTATTCAAGTTAATAATCCAGTCGTTGCTTCTTTGTAGGTTTTTTCCGTTTAATGTTGCCAAGTCTCTTGGAGAAATTATCAGGGCTAACTTCCATGGCCCCTACCTCTACTTTTTGTCGGTGCCCCCAAACTTAAGTACGTCTGGCTCGACGAGTTGAGGGTATATATCTATATCTTGTGGTTAATTATTAGTTACTCTTTAATCAACCATTTTTTAAATTACGTGATAATTGAATTTGTATGTTAGACGACGTTCTGGTGGCCCCCCCATCGTGAGGACGTGATCCGCAGGGCCTACAGAAGCGCTGCCTCGAAAAAGATACGAGATATGATTCATGACCTTAAAATAGGGCAGACGAGGCCGAATTGGATCCAGCAGGACTATTATGAGGAGCTCTTGGATATGATGGATACTCCTGCGTACAAGGAGAAATCGGAGAAGGCGAAGACGAACCGACGGGCCGCGGGGCTTCATACGGGAGGATCAAGGCCCCACGCAGCGGTGCTTGCAGTGAGATACTGCAAATTCATTTCACTATTGAATTCGGTATTATTAATATACGAAGTTAATTAAATTCTACGAAAATTTCGTATGCAAACCCAACAGACGGTAAAGGAGGGAATGGTACCAGAATCGGTCACCATGTACGATGTGTTCCAGCATACGCATAAGAGGCGGAAGGACGGAAGCTTTGTCGACGAGAGGGCCAAGGAGACCGATGTAAGTACTTATGTTTATGAGATTTACGTTAGAATTAAAAGTATTCGGACTATAACTTAGGTAAACTTAGGATTCACACTATATCCTAGTGAAACATAGGATTTAGATTACAACTTAGGTAAATCATATAGTATAAACACATTCATTTGATAGGCTGCGTATCGTGAGGCCCTTAGTCGAGCTCAGTCAACTGCTGCCGAGGATGTCCGTGAAATGACGCCCGCCCGGACGCTCTCTTCTATGGCCGCTCGTAACGACTTGTTCGTAGATACCGTCGGCGGCTTTAAGAATGGGCGCATGTACGGAGTCGGCTCCCTAGGGCCGTTGCACATGGCGACTCAGAGATTTCTATCGACACCGCCTCCTCCCGTGGCCCTGGCAGACGATGATGTGAGGTCGCAGCTTGCACAGCTGCACGAGGCAGTGTCATCCTTACGGGAGCAAATTGCCACGGACTTTCCACCTCCGTCTGCTGCTGGTGCCGGTCCGTCTGCTACTGGTGGCAGTTCGTCGGCTGTTGGTGTCGGTCCTTCTTCTGTCGGTTATCTTTATTTCAACCCTGCTGCCCCTCTGGTACTGCCTCCGACTGTGACGGCACTCCTTGACCTTATGTCGCCAAAGCAGCTACGCCGACTTCCGGACAGTGTCTTCGACGGATTGTCGTCGTACATAGTGGAGCAGTATTATCGTCGATCGCATGAGGGAGTACCACTACCGGACAATCGAACTCCTCCTGCTCCTTGAAATATTGTATAAGAATAGTTTTAAAATTTGGAATATTTGTGGGAATTTCGAATATTATAACGACGGATATTAGTTTATGATTTCTGGATAATTGGGGTCTATTTTATATTGGTTTGGGTGATGTATATTTATTATTATATATTGGTCTACGTGATTTTTGGATAATTGGTGTGTATTATATTCGTGTGTGATTTATATTGGAATATATATTGGTCTATGTGATTGTATATTGTGATTATACATTGGTCCGATGTTCGGATGTTGTGTGAACAAGGAAAGCCTTGCTATTTTTTTTAAAAATTTCTCAGTTAGCGACGGACTAGTGACGGGTTAGAAGAATACCTTACATAGCGACGGATGGTCGACGGATAGCCGACGGAATACCTTACATAGCGACGACCTTCCGACGGAACATCCGTCGGCAAGGTTCTGATGGTATGAAAGGTGCACAGAACATTAGCGACGGATATTCCGTCGGAAAGCCGTCAGTTTCTCGTCAGCTTGAATTTGGCGACGGATATTCCGTCGCCATGTGTAGCGGCTAATTTGCGACGGTTTGGCGACTTGCTCCGACGGATTAGCGACGGAATATCCGTCGCTATGGTTCTGGCAAGGTCAAGTATTTCCAGAACCCGGTCGACGAATTATCCACCACTAGTCCGTCGCTAAGCCGTCACTAGTTAGCGACGAAAGGTGACGGAATAGCGACGGAATGATATCCTCTGATACACAGTAACGACGGTTTACCGACGGACTGTCCGTCGCTAAGAGTCTTTATAATTCAATACCTAATACTTGAATTCGACGAAAGACCGTCGGTAAGTCGTCGCTAGTGCAACGAATAATGACGACGGGAAGCCGTCGCTATTCCGTCGAGTGACGACTACGTAGCGACGGACTTTTTTAGCGACGAGCTGATTGCCGACGGATTTTTTTGATCAATATCCGTCAGTGATCCGTCGCTAATCCGTATTAGCGGCGGATAGGCGACGGATGTGGCCGTCGCTAATTGACTGTATTTTGGTAGTGGAGTCCAAGTAACCTATTGTTTATAAATTTCAATGTTAATAGATGTTTGTAATTGAAAACAATCCTATCTACTTGCCTATTATTTGTTTTGTCACTTGACACTAGGATGGACATCCTTGTCACTCAATCAATTACTAATGTTTTGTTATGCCTTACCAGAGGCCTACCCAAGGGCCCCCAACTGTTGCTTTTGTGATGGCAAGACAGTTCCAAATCCTTTTTACATATCAACCTATAAGTACTTGTTTGGGACTGCTATATGGCATATGAGGATTTGATACTCCTATTGCTCATTACTGATACTTGTCACTCGTGTATATAGGACTGACCCCTACTTGGTAACATATGGTTACGCACTTACTTACACAACTTATTATTTCTCTATATGCATAGTTGTATAATCTTTCCCATTTGTTATTGTGTAAGTTCTTTCCTTTGGATTCATTCACAGGGATGTTCTCCCTTCAAAACCCAGTGCCCAACACGAATTAACCCCATGTTCCCTTTCTCTTGCTGCTTGTATACAGCTGACACTAACCCACTCTAATACCCCTGATGCCTACTAGTATTCTTGGCAATTAGGATATCGTCTAAGAGTTCTAGGTAGCATATGTAATATGCCTTAGAAGTGAGCTTTGAACATTAAGGATCAGCTTCACATATTCGGATAAGGTCTAAATGTTCCCTCTTGCTACTTATGTTGTCCATGTGTACACACAAGTGACTGCCTAGCTTACTGTAATATCCAGGATAATGCCCTATGAATTGTTACTGTTGTTATACTTCCTTACTGGATCGAGTGCACCTTGCCTAGCACCAGGGACCACACTCCCTTGATAGAACTGACACCTATAGAGTCCTGCAGTATTTGTAGTTTCTAATACCAAGCCTCTCGTGTCCTACTGCCTATCCCGCGGAACCTGTTTTGTTCTTCGCACACTCTACCTATACCAGAGAGTACTTCCATTTTCCTGAACACCTAATGACCTTTGCCTTTACCCAACTTTCTCAACTATACATTATTGAGAGAGTCACATTATAACTAATACATCTGCAAGCTAATGCAAGGTACAACCTGCTATCAACATACAACCTAGTTGCAAGTGTAACCTGGCACCAAATAAATTAGTATCAATTACCCGATCCATCACTGTCATGGATACTGACATTAGGATAGCCCCTTGGTCATATAGGCTCCTACAATGGACACTTACAACCCAATCATCTGTCCCACCCTTTGACCTCAGCTAACATACCAGATTTTGTAGGCCTAACACATACTTGTTACCACATAGCTTCTCTGGCTATATTTATACCCAAATCAGTTAATAACCGATGATGTTGTTCTGTCATTCCACTTCCCCTAGGATACATCTTCATAAGACATCTACCCATGTATTAGGCTATTGCCCTTATTTAGTTTATCTCCAAGCCTATGATACTCAACTGATACGCTGTCTTGGTACCCTGGTTTCCTAACATTGGATGCCCAGGTATCCCTTTGGACATACTACTACTGCCTACTCAATACCCATCAGTATGGCCAATAAGGTTGGCACTCAAGAAAGGATTACTGGTAATCGGCCCCCTTTCCTTCTATGTATTTCTAATACCTGATACTTGGTATCGGTGAAATTTTACTTCTGACGCAATTCGACTTAGCATTTACAATTGCAGTTGCAGTAGTTTTGTCCTTACCACCCTGTCACCACCCAGGTTTGCAAAGTAAACATAGCAATAGAATACGACACATGTACATGGACTTGTATCCATATTAGATTTCTTGGTTGCAACTGACTTGGAATACCTATGAATTATAGCCTGATGCTCTCCACACCCATGGTTACTCAATCCCAGATTCATCTAGTTCCTTTTAGACATTAACACAACTACTTGGGTGGCTATTAAACCGGATCAAACATTACTAATTATTGGAAATCTTGCGATTCGATTTACAGAGGTAAGGAATTACCTGTTTGATGAATTAGCTGCTGCTAACTCCAACACTTTTCCCAATACGGATCTTCACGAACTTGAGAGGTGCACAGGAAGGTTTAGGGTTTAGGTGGAAGGGATCGATGGCTCTTCTCTCCTCTTTATATATATACTAGTGGATAATCCGTGCCATAATAGCAGGGACACGAACCCGGCCTTTTCGACGTAGGCGTACAGGCACAGGGCCAGCGCCAGGGAGTTCCGGACGGAGACGCGGCCTCCGAATTCGACCTTCTCGACGTAGACGTGTAGGCACCGGGCCAGTACCAGGGACCCGAGCCCGGCGGAGGCGGACACGACAAAGACACGGTGGCGGCGTTCGAGGCGACGTGGGGCCTCATGGAGGCGAAGACGCGCAGGGCTATCACGGGGCGTCCGATGGCGGCGAGGTCCGAGACGGTGGCGGTCTAGGAGACAACGTCCCTGTACGATATTCTGTCGAACACCCGCAGGGCGTGGTCGACGGAGCCGCGTCGGGAGTAGGCGGTGAGCAGGACGGTCTGCACGAAGGGGTCGGGCCAAAATTCGAGGAGGAGGGCGTGTGCGTGGAGCGACCTGGTGGCAGCGGCGGCGGCGGTAGTGGTGTTGAGCAAGGAAGAGAAGGTGTGGGAGTTGGGAGGGACACGGCAGCGGAGCATTTTGGAGTAGATAGAGAATGGGTCGACAGAGATGGCGATGGAGGTGTTGAAAGAGAAGGGGTTAGGGTTGGTCATGGCGGAGAAGTGGGAGGCAGCAAAGGAAGGGTCGGCGTCGACGGCGCGGTGGAGGAGCCTGTTTGCGACGAAGGGGTTGCAGAATAGGCTGACGGCGACGGCATGGGCGAGGATAGAGCAGAGACAGCGGAGGGAGGGACGGTGCAAGATGAGCTGGAGGCGGGGGTGAAGTTGGAACAACCGGTTGCTCCGCACCCAACATGGGACCTCCTCCTCTCTTATATAGAGAGGGGCAATTTAGTCATTTCATCATCGTTGAACCAAAGCACCTGGGTCGGACCAAAAATCCACTGTGCTTTATATTATATATATAACCTAGTTTAAATCTTACAAGGATAAGGAGAAAGAGATTTGAATCCAAGTCGAACCCTATCTACTGCTGCCGTTTGGGAGGTTTTGAATTTGGTAAGTTATGCAATCACCCCCTCTACTTAATTTTGTTTGCCTAATTGCCCCCTTGATGAATTATTTATAATGGGTACTGAAATACCTATATTTGTATATATGTATTGACATTAATAATAATAATAATAATAATACGTTCAATAATGATTTTATTTATTTATTTGGTTCAAGGGGTCACACATAGCATTCCAATGTGGAAGATTATAGTAGTTCTAAGATAGCCTTTTATTGATGAAATAAGGGATCTTGTCCCGTGGGATTACATCATCTAGTGAGGGTGCCTAAGTACAGACAGATATACCACCAGTTCTTCATCAATGAGAACTGGAACAGCCTTCGGAGGAGGTGCAGGGGCCTTTCGTCGTATCATGGCCACTAGTGGAGCTGACGTCTTGGCATGAGAAGTTTTTAGAGACCTTCTCGGGAGTCTGACCCTAATAGGTTCCTAGGCCCTACCTGGGAGTTTGACGACCAGGGGAGCTAGAGCCTTCCCTTGCAGCTTGGCCACGAGAGGATCTGACACTTGGAAAGGTTTCCCCTTTAGCCGTACTCTCAATGACATTTCAGTCACTGCTTCGACCCCTGCTTCGGCTTCTACTTCATCATCAGCATCATTAGCCTCATCGTCCAAGTGGACTAATTTATACAAATCAGAACCAGTGAAGAATGCCTTGATTCTTCTGAAGGGATCGACATCAGCGAATTTTGTTCTGACAATGCCATTGCCAGCTACATATTTCATGTACTGGTGGAGGGTGGATGGCACGACCATGTATTCATGTTTCCACGAACGTCCTAGCAAGACATTGTAGAAGATGTCAGCATCGATGACATAGCAGGTCACCTCTGTTTGGAGATCACTAATGTGGCACTTTAGACGGATCTTGCCCAAAGGATCACTCTTTTCGGCATTGAAGTTGCTGATTATAGTATTGGATGTAATCAACCGGTGCATCGGTATTCCCAAAGTTTGGAGGAGACTTCGTAGGATGATGCTGAGGGAGGACCTCGAATCGATTTGTATCTGGTCTACCTTGATGGCACCAGCGTACCCTGTGTAATACAGTGGTCTGTTGTGCCTTTTATTCTTGAGTAGCATGTCCTGCTGAGTGAATGTAATGGTGGGGATGATTTCCCCTACCCTATGGCAGTGTGGACATGCGGCTGGATCTTCTTTAGGCTGTAGGACCTGGCTTATAAAATACTCAACATCCTTCAACGCTTCATATAGAGCATCCTAAGTGTCTTTGGAGAGTCGGAGAAGCACATACAGAGATAGTCGTGCTGGAGTATTGGCAAGCTGTGCCAATATGTCAAAGTTTGTAGGGTTTGGTCAACCCAAGGCACCATATTTTCTTAGAGGCTTGTCAAAACGAGCCTCCTTTTGTTTTTGTTTATCTCTTGTCGTAGGTTGAGAGACCCTCCCCTGAAATGACAGGAGGTGCTTCTTTAGCTGGAGCCTCCTCTTCTTGAGTGTTCTGCTTTGACCTTGTCGCCACCGGCAAGGCTTCTTCAAAGGAGGCAGTGACTATTCGGTAAGACATGGACTTATTGCCTTTGGTTTTGGTGGTAGGGCATACCACCGATTGAGTCAGCTCCGGAGCCAGATCTGGGTGAATCCACATAATCTCGCCCCGGGATGTAGTGAGTGGCACCAACCCACTCACGTTGTCATAAAAGTTGGTGGATGGTTGGTTATTTCCATTGCCACCTTTGGAAGGGGATGATGCCATCTTGAGCTTCAGTTGGCGACAGGGTGCTAAACTGAAAGGACACTATATTTGTATTGACTGTTTTGTTCTCATAGTCGAGAGAGAGAACATTCGCATTGATCATACATTATATGTAATTCTTTAGTATGTAGCAGTCTCGAGTTACGTGTCCGACGAACCGATGATAGTGACAGTACTTTGGGTCATGGACTTATTAACCTTATCGGGGCACTTTGGATCAGGCAACTTAATCTTATCGCCTTGCATAAGCACCTCGAAGAACTGCAAGGTATCTTCGTCATTGAAGGAGTAGACCTACTTTTGTCATGGAACGGTTGGTGGTTTCTGAGCAAGAGCTGATACACCCTTGGAGGTATTGACAGTCAATGCCTGCTTTTCCTTGGACTCACGCCCGCTGTTATTGTTGTTGGTGGGGCGTTTCCTTTTGTCGTCGAACGAAAAAAAGCTGACTCCCAAGAGACGAGCATCTCGGGCCTTCATTTCGGTGCTCTCATCACCGATAATGAGCGTGGTCCAGTCTGTGTATTGGGTAGAATCGACCCAAAGTTTAACTGCCGGCGTCATGTTCTTGCGACAGGAATCCATAAGCACCGGCTCAGGAATAACAGAAGATAGCCTTAAACATGCTTGATGGAAGCGCTCAATGTAAGCTCGAACTGACTCTTCTTCCTTCTGGGTGATTTCCATGAGGAAGACATGGTCATGTCCATTCTGTCGTCATAGAAGCGGGAAAGGAAAAGGTGTTTCAAATGCTCAAAGGAGGATATGCAGTTATCAGGGAGGCTACAAAACCATTCATAAGTTACCCCCTTTAATGACCCAATGAATAGACTCGTCAGTAAGGCGTCGTCCTTCGGTAAGTGCTCCATCATGGAGGCAAAGTATGCTAGATATCGAAGTATGTCAGATACTGACAGAGAGACTATTTTTCGTCAAAGGGTGTCAGCGACTGTGGTTTATACTTGGGGGATAAACCATGTTGTTCTACTCATGAGCCGAATCCCGAGTTTCTGACGCTCCTTCTATTTGTCCTTAGCCTCTACGTGAGTGCATAGATCCCTCACGAGCTCGAATAGTTCAACGGTTGAGGCGAAAGCGGAAGACCGAGGCAGGGTATGTTGATCGGTCCCAAAGGGAGCAGACGACCGATGGAGGGTATGATGATCCGTTCCCAAGAGTACACGTTGGGGTGGCACATTTGATTCACCATTGGCACCTGGGTCAGGACTTACGAATGTCGAAGCCCTGGTCAGAGGTTGGGCAGCCAAGGTGTTCCAGATGTCAAACACGACTTATGTCAAGGACTGCATAGAGTTGGTAAGGGTCTTAAGACCCGACTCCAGGATATCAATACGATGTAGGAGATCCGAAGCGTCTCCATCTTCTTTGTTTCCATCCCCTGTCCTATAAACTGGCATGAAGTGGGATGAAGTAGATGGAACAATGGACATTTCACTTTTTTCCTCGCTGTCTTACGGAAAGGTTGAGGCTTCTTCCTCCGAGTCCCAAATCTGGCTACCCCTAGCTGCCTCAGTATCGGTTCGTTGACATATATTATCATCTTTAAATGAGGGATTGTTATGGATAGTAGGGGTCTGGCTACCCCCGTCCTGTACTGTCGGTACAATCTTTACCTTCAATCGGGTATTCTGGAATACTTTGGCAGTATAAATTATTGCTTTATTCCCTCGCGGTCGACTTTTTGATGCACTAGCCGAGGCCGGAGGGTTATTGGTTTTTATATTTCTCCTGGGAGCAGGAGAGTTGGAGATGACATGGCACGAGATGACTAAGATTTCTTTTTCGTCTTCAATTGGCACCCTCTTAACGAGACGATGTCAGATGGTTGTAATAGATTGCAGTCGCTGGAATACGAACTACCTTGGTGGTGGGACTACTATTTTGCAACAACAGCACTTGATGGTGACTGTAGCATAAGTGTGCCCCTTGAGGAGTGCATTGTGCGTAGTAGTAATCTTTTCCGATCTACTTTTGTGAGTGATCACATTATGTAAACCGTATAAGAAGAGATTCACATTTACACCCTCTTCAGGCACATGACAAGGCCAAGCGTCAGGGTATGTATGTAAGTGATGCGCCTCCTAACTTGGTTCCAGTGTATGAGATGCGCCTAAGTGGTTGGTGGAGAAACAACACTTATTGTGAGTCGAACCCACCTCATACGCACAGTGATGGAACTGGAGATTCCCAGGACCCTTACTTTGGTGTGCGTATTGATCGATAGAAAGTTAAATAGATCTAATACGTGTTCTAATCCTTCATAGGCAGAAACTAGGGTTCACAAATTATACCTGCAGCAGAAAGAAGACAAGCAGTTTCTGGCAATCTCAAACGGACGACCCTAAGATCTTCTGCACGTATTCCTTCCTCGAGTTGGACGTCGTGTGGGCGACGATCTTTCAACCTTTTCTTCTTCTTGGCAGCCCTCTCTTTCTCTCCTTACGTGAATCACAAATTTAGAAAAAGTTTCAGATTTCTGATCTGTAATTTGGCGGCCAGAGAATATAGGATATATATAGGCTACGGCAGGGACTATGAGGAGAAATTAGGGTTAGGCCTCCTAACGGATATGGATATCTCGTGTTCAGTCCAAACACACAATCCAGGCCCATTAACAATAGCTCGGTCCACTAATGAGCTATTGTTGTACTACCTCCCTGATCCCAAATTATGTTTGTGGGCTTCTTTTATTATATGCTCGTTTGGCTCCTCATGTTAAGATATCGAATGTCCATCGATCAAATTAAGTTACTGACAACTATATTGATTCGACATCTTTTATCTGTAAGTAGTACCGCTCAACTTTATTTGTCATGTCGAATATAATCCACCTGCAGGGTTTACATGACAATCCTTATGAGCTTCTTAAGGGGACATCATCAACCCGATGTATCGGGACATAGATTCCATTTATAATCAACAGCCCATCATACATACAATGTTATTACCCAATTCATAGAGGTTGTTGACCCATAATGAATCTCACTCTTTCATGAGTTAAAGTAATGCACACTGCAAATACATGTCTGTTATTATATCCGGATTAAGAGCACAAGCATCCATAATAACAGAGGTACTTGTTCTCTTGTGTAGTCAGTACAAAGAGAACAACCTCAAGTGGTCCTGTTCAATACACACAAAGTGTACTAGTGTAAACCTATAGTCAAGATAGACTAATACCAGATTACACTATAACCTTTCCAATAGATTGTCCAAGTCCATCTAGGTTGTGAACTATTTATATATTCCATAGAAAACTGATAATATGATCTTCTGTGTGATACCACACACCATATTATCTATAATATAGAATATTAGATATTTGCATTAATACTTGCAATAAATACAATATGCAAACATTTGCCCATATGATTCTCATTCAAAATTTAAGGAAATAAGGTTACTACAAAAGTGATGCTTTTAGTATATAACCCTAACACACAGCCCATGTGCGTGCATAGGTTCGATACCACAAGATTTGCTCCTGACTCGGTTCCAGCATATGAGATGTGTCCAAATGGGAGGAAGACTTTAAGAGATGACCATTTCGGACGCATAAGCGTCTAAGTCAACTTTGTACAGCTTGCCATCAGCCGTACGCATGACTTTCAGTACACATTTTTGGCTTACTAGTGGCATAGCACTTTGATGGCGCATGGCCCGTGTCGCCTTGGATTTCTTCGTACTAGTCCATGAAGGCGCATAGTATTCAAAATCCAATTTTTTTCTTGCCTTGATGGCAAGTAATTTTGTCGAAGACAGAGAGCTTTCCCTACGTAGCAGAGCCTATGTACGGGAGTGTGGCTGTGCCCTTATTCTTTTGACGCATCCTCTTCGATTGAGACGAAGCGGGTTGGGAGTTACAGTCAGCACTGTACTTCCCTGGCAGATGCGCTGCCCCAGAAGTAGTGTTTGGTTTGCTGACGATGTCACCAGTAGTGGTTGGATGCGGCGGCACATCCCCTGCAGTGTTGGTGTTCGGCGCATCGCCTTTGGGCACCCAGACTCGGCGAGTCTTTTTTGGATTTGGCAGCCGCTTAGAAGGACTCACGCTGCCTTCAGAGATGAACTCCACGTACGCTTGTTGATCAAAGCGTACAACCAGCATCTTCTGGGAGGAGTCAAGCTTGCCGTCGTCGAATTATGACACAGCTTTCTCGTTGGAAGAGAAAGTCGTCCCCAGTAGAGTTGCCATCTTTTTTGCCATTAAAAAGTGTTTAAATTTTTTTTATAATTGAACAAACGAAACAAGTACAACTAGATCCTCAGCAGGATCTTTCGAGTACAATTTATTTTTTCTGGGGATGAGTGGCGATGGAGGGTTGATTATTTACTTCATTGACGATCTGACGACGATCTCGAACTCTCTGAATGTCTGTACGACTGTCTTCGAGTGTGTATTGATCCGGGGGGGTTGAACGAAGGAATAATCCCTCTATTTATAGGTAGTGGATGGATCAATTCATGTGCGCATGAAAATTTTGCACGTAGGAACGCTACGTGTATGACTTTGTTGGGCGCAAGGCGGCTACGTCCGGGAAGCTTGAACTGAATCTGGTATAACTGTACTGTTGGACTGCGGATGAGCTGACACGTGACAGTTGTTAAGATTCGTTTGTTGCTGAGATCTTGGATGGTTTGGCACCCGTTCATGAGCAGAACTTGGTCAATGGCACGTGGTGCGTGTACACAGCTCAAAGATCTCGATCTGTTTGAAGGAAAATATATTTGATGCGCCTAGGAGATCCGGCACATGAGGAGACTCGACGCATGGCTTCTGAGCGTATGCAAATCTGGGCGTACGACTTTAGGGCGCATGCAAGGGATTATTCGGCCACGTGGCAGAGCACAGCTGTAACCGAAAAAACAAGTAATGATTGTGCTAACGTCAGTACCTCTTTATTTTTTGTGAAAACTGTCGACTGTTCATACTTCGAGACACGTGCTACGGACATCTGACTTAGCATTAAATGCTTTGATGGATGAAGATCTTATGTAGGCGCATCGTTTGTAAGGCGCATGCACCATGGAGCGCATCAGTTTTGGGGTGCATATACCATGAAGCGCATCAGTCGTTGGTCACATCCTTTATAGGGCGCATCAAATTCGGTCAACCTCGTTGAGCATTTTGAGGCCAGACTTTAATAACTTTGACTCTATTGAAATTAAGATGGCAAATTCATTGCCATTAATGCTAGGTTCATCGCATTAGTTTCGGGGCGGCTGCCACTTGGCTCATGGGTTTTGACCATATTTTGCCTATAGATAAAAGTATTTATGAAGAAGAGAGTTTGCTCGTTCTCATTTCACACGACTTCCCGTCGAGAATGAGCTCAACCAATCCTCCTCCTTGGGGAGTTTGTATGTTGTGTGTTGTGGATCTCCTCGTTCAAAGAAGCTTCAATTTTGACGACGATCTCCATCAGAGAACTAAGACGTGCCGAGTTGGCTATGGACAGAGCAGTTCGTGCTCGTATTCTTTACTGGCAGTGTTCCTCTTCGAAACAACATCAAGTGCTAAAATATTAAGTACCGGGTTTGGATTGATTGCTTCAGGTAGGGATGTGCCTGTGTTGAGACGAGGAATTAATATGTCCCTGCCGAGGAAATGATTCGCTCCTGACGAGGAAGTGATGCGCATGTGCTGAGACATCAAAGTAATGCGCCTATCCGTAGAGTTTAAAATAAGCTGTAGTGGATTTTCTATGTAAAAGCCATGTAATAGATTTTCATAATCAATTAAAATCTTCTTTTCATGCGCTTTTATTTGCTGTCTTGTTATGATGCGCCAACTCTTCTCCGTGTTTCTGGCATATACTGTTTGTAGCGCATAGAAACTTGGCCTATGTGGCGCATGAATTCCATGCATCTACAGGGAGCAAAATAATTCACATTAGAATAATTCTTGTCTTTCGGTGGGTTTGTATTACACCATTATTGGTATAATTGAATCTCATATGAATGTGGCAAAACATAAAGCTAATGACCATGTCTTATATAGCATTTGGCATGACCGTTTGGATCATTCGGGATAAACTGTGTTCAATCAAATCATTGACAATTCTTGTGAATATTTATTGGAAAATCATGATCTTGACTTACCAAAGAATCACCTATGTGTTTCTTGTCACAAGGAAAGTTTATAACTAGACCATTTTTCTAATAGTTAATAATGAGTCTCCTAATTTCTTGCAAAGAATACAAGAAGACATTTGTGGTCCTATTCACACTGCTAGTGGTCCTTTTAGATATTTCATAGTACTCGTAGATGCATCTACTAGGTGGTCATATGTTTATCTATTGTCTACTAAAAATCTTACATATTTTTGTCTTTTGGCCCAAATTATTAAAATTATATCTCAGTTTTCTGATAACACAATTAATTAGTCTTAATGCCGCAGAATTCATCTCACAAGTTTTTCGATGATTATTGTATATCATTAGTGATTGAGGTAGAGCATCATGTTTCCCATGTGCACATACAAAAATATGTTAGCTGAGTCATTTATTAAACATCTCCCACTTATAGCTAGACATCTACTAATGCAATATAGTTTTCCAATTGAGGCTTGGGGACATGTTATTTTACATCCTGCACCTCTAATTAAATTTAGACTGACTATCTACCATATTTTTCACTGATACAACTTGTTAGTGGTAAACAACAAAACTTTTCATATTTGAGAAAGATTGGATGTGCGGTATATGTCCCAAATTCCATCTCCCAAAAGAACTAAGATGGGTCCCCAATGATGTTTGGGAATATACATTATTTTTTAGCTTTCTTCCATTATAAGATATTTGGAACTAATGACTGGTGATGTCTCTACTACAAGATTTGATAATTATCAATTTGATGATAGAGTCTTTTCGCCATTAGGATGAGGTAAGCAACAAATTGTTCATATAGACCAACCCATTGCTAATGAATGGTGTCAATTGACATGGAATACGCCTACTCTTATCTCATTCATAGCTGGCACATATGATCTAGTTACCTTTATGGCATCATTTAATGCATCGAATAATTGATTTACAATTTCTTGCAAATGTTTCATTCTCCTATCGTCCCTCAACTTTTGGAGTAAATTTTTGGTAGATAAGACAAGTTGCATTGTGTTTAAAATGTCTTGATACTTATTTTGTAAAGCCTGACAAAATATATCTGTGATTTCCATAATCTCTTTCTTAAGATGCAATATGAACACAAAATCAAAAGAAAACATTTCATAAAACAGAGGCCGCATCAGCTCGCTGGAAAGGAAACCCATCTTCCATAATGATAAGCAATACCTTACATGTTGCACATCATCTTAATTAAGCAAGACAATGATCTGAAGTGAGAACTCCAACACGTATCACCATCCCCTGTAAAGTGTCGATCTGATTAAGTCCAAGTCCTATTTCAGTTTCATTAATAGCAATCAAATGGGCAATGTCATCCACATGAACATTCTTCAGTTCATCATTACGGATGCATTTAATGATGCCGTAAAGGTAACTAGATTACATGCGCCAGCTATGAATGTGCCAGCCAGAATCATTGTTCTAATTAGACAAAATCCAAACAAGGTGGCAAATAAATTTACTACTACACGTCAAAAACGTCGTAGGCCTATAGGTTCCAAGGATAGTGCTCCTAGAAAGAGGAGAGCTAATGAAACATCTTGTTCTTGTGAATGTCCATATTTCTAAATTTACTGAAATGCCTATGGATGCCTCTAGAGAGGTACAGGTACCTAAAATGAATAGAGTACATGTACCTAAAAATGCATAGATCTCGATATTCCATGCATATTCAGGTGAATTGTGGAATAGAAAAACACTTGTCATCGATGACAAATTTAGCTATGCAGTAGCTGTTGAAATATCAAAGGATAATGAAGATTGTGATAATGAATGTCGACAAAGAAAAGGTTGGCCAATCTGGAAAGATACTATTCAAGCAGAATTAAAATCTTTAGAAAAATGTGGTATGTTTGGACTTATAGTGGAAACAACAAAGAGCATAAACCATGTTGATTTTAAATGGGTGTTTCGTGAGAAAACGAAATGAGAGGAACGAAGTTGAAAGATACAAAGTCTGACTTGTAGCACAAGGTTTCTCTCAAAGACCTAAAATTAACTATGTTGAGATGTACTCTCCAGTTATGGATGTCATTATTTTTTAGATGTCTAATCAGTCTCGTATTATAAAAATCTTGATATGAGACTTATGAATGTTGTAACTGCATATTTGTTTGGAGACTTAGATACTGACATTTATATGAAAATTTCAGAAGAATTTACAATGCCAGATACTAAGTCAAAGGGAATGTGTTCAATTAAACTTATATAAGCATTATATGGGTTGAAATAATCCAAAAGAATGTGATATAATCATCTTATTATATATTTCAGTAAGGAATGATACAAAAATAGACAAATTTACCGATGTGTTTTCATAAGAAATTCGAAAATTGATTCTCGATAGTAAGAGTATATATGGATGATATAAACCTGATCATATCTCCTACAGAATTGAAAAAAATTGCAAACTATTTGAAGAATGAATTTGAAATAAAAGACTTGGAAAAGACAAAGCTTGGTCTCGATTTGCAAATAGAAATAAGTTCCAGTTGAACATGAGTGCATCAATCCCGATATATTGAAAGAATTTTGAAACAATTTAGAATGCAAAGCACATCCAGTAAGTACACATACGGTTGTATGCGGGTTGGATTTGGATAAAGATCCATTCCGACCAAAAGGAGAAGATGAAAAAGTTCTTGGTCCTGAAATACCGTATTTAAGTGCTATTGGAGCACTACTACATCTAGCTAATGCACAAGACCAAATATTGCATTTTTTTTGTTAATTTATTATCTATATATAGTTCTGACACATAGACATTGGAATGGACTTAAACACATAATGAGATATTTTCATGGAACAACTAACATGAGATTATTTTATACATGTGATTCAAGTAACAATTCTTGTCTAGTTGGTTGTGCAGACTCAAATATCTTTTTTGACACTCATAAGGGTTGTTCCCAAATAGGTTATGTGTTTATTAATAACCATGAAGCTATATCTTGGCGATCAAGAAAGCATGGTTCAGTAGCAACCTCCTATAACCATGCAGAATTAATTGCATTACCGGAAGCAACAAGAGAAGGTATATGGTTGTGATCGATCATTCATCATATGCAAGTAAATTGTCAACTACCCACAGTTACAGTTGAACCTACAACAATATTCAAAGACAATGGGCTTGTATTGCACAAGTTCGAAGGGATTCATCAAAGGAGATCGAATCAAGCACCTTTCGCCAAAAGTTATTTTATGTACATTAGCTCCAAAGGACGAAATTAATAAAAGTCAAGCAAGTAAGATCAAATAAAATTTTAGCCAATGTATTCACCAACGCACTACCAAAGACCACATTTCAGAAGTTGGTATACGGAATAGGTATGTGAGGACTTAATCATTAGACTAACTAGCTGTCGCAGATCCATTATATCGAGGGGGAGTACGGCTTGTAATGAATATATTTGAGTTTTATGCTTTGTAGTCTTTTTTCTTGACTGATTTTTTCCTACTGGATTTTTCTTAATAAGATTTGAACGAGATAACAAATGTGCATACACCGCCAACTAATTAATGGTGAATATCCAATGGAGAGTGTTGTAAATATGGATAATTCATATTATTATTTGGTCTATATAACCTATGTCTTTTGGTTATCCATAACCTGTGTCTTTTGACATTTCTTCTTTAATTTTCATCATGATGTTAACCTCCATTGTAAGTCTATATAAAGGGCTCTTCTCAAGTTGATTGTGACAAGTGAATGAAGAAACAATTTTCTCTATTTTTCTATCTCCATCTCTTTACTTATAATACATCCAAAGATCAATAAATAATTCACCAAAAAAATAAGATAACTACCAATGCTCATCAATTAGACTCTATTTTGTTCAACTACAAAGCCATAGCCATGGAGAACAATAGACAAGCTCACATACTGTGGCAAATAAATGATGGGCGCTACAATATAGAAGTTGTCAATATAATGAGATGAATGAACTTGGCATTTTCATCATGTTGCCAATCTCCGAGTCCCCCTGTGATTTCGTGTCGGTTTTTGATGATTGATTTTCATTGTTCACTTTCATCGTATTTTGCATTCATTTCGAATCTTGAGAGAAAGAGATCAAAGTATGCTAATCAAATGTTGGTGCCAATGTAGGACGCATATACCAAGCATGATTAGTACGTGAAGTTTCTCTCTCTCAAGTAGATTCATTTTGGTGAGTCGCTTTGACCGAGCTACCATTTATCTCCACGCCTTAACAAAATATCTCTAGTCCTCTCTTTTGTTGTGTCCCTGTGATCTACGATACCATAATAACAAAAAATAAGAGAAGATAAATGAACTGGATCACTTGCTAGATTATAGAACTGTTGTTTTACTTGCTCAGTATGATTGTCTACATGTTTCCACAAGTATGCTTTACACAAGATATGTTATAGAAAATCTTAACTGGTTTGAGATCGAATCGATATGAAAGAATAGAATTGTGACCCTATCTAAGAGAATTATCGAAATCAGATGCTTGTTGTTCACTATGCAATAAAATATTTTTATCTGATAGAATGTATCTCATGCATTGGTCTATGAAAACTTGTGCACAAGGTATAGCCTCTCGATCGGTTCCTGGGACACTGGGAGTCGTTCGGCCTAGGAGAGATTGGACACCCTGAGGTAAAGAAATCTCACGATTAGGGGGATGTGTCACGACCCGCACCCTAGAGTAAGGGCACGAGAAGTGGGTACATCCAGCCTACGCCGCAGTGTCGGCGGTAGAACGCTGTCCTAGGTTACTATCTAATCAACAACTCATGCAATTATATAATGTACTTGTCAATATCTCAACTCCGAACGGAGGATAAGTACAGATATAATAAAATCTCAATCACAGTCTAAGCACGATAAGATAACACAGAAGTTTATAATTAAAAACTAAATAACAACATTTATAAACTACTAAATAATAATATCTCAAACAAACTCAAATACAAACTCGTATCTCAAGTTATACAATTCAAGTTCTAAAACATAAAAACTAAACCAAGTCTACTAGCTAGTCTCCCGATCACTCCTGAGTGTCGGGGCCAAAGGTAGCTAAGCCGTCTCCTGCTCCAAGGCAAGTGGGGCAAATGTCCTCAGGGCAAGCATCTGTAATATTTTCAACAGGTCCAGTCAGGACAGGAACGAGTACAATTCATCAAGAAATCCTAAGTAAATAACAGAGAACTATAAAGCAGTTATAGACAGTTGTATTGATGAATATGGCAGTTTATATTCAGGTGATGGTAAGAAAGACAGATAAAGTGCAAGGAAAGAAAATAACTAAACAAAAGAAGAATTATAGCAATGAAGACTGTAAAATAAGATCTAGCTGAACTATAGTAACATAATGAGTTCAGATGGTACAATATAAGTCGAGTGTAATCCCAATGTGAGTCTAATATAAGATGAGTTGAATGTGATCCCAGTACAGTATGAGTCGAATGTGATTCTAATTATTGTTCTAATAAGGTGAATCAAATAAGGTGATACGAATAAGGTGATACGAATAGTGATTCACAATGTTCTAACAACGATTCGAATAAATTCTCTAAGTGTGTTTTAAAATACTTAGTTAGACATGTAAACGGCTAAGGGTAAATCCGGCACATCACACACCTGGCCGGGTGTGGAATGGCTATCGTTCAAATATTATTCACAGGGAGTGGTTCGAATAGTGGGAATGTTCATATGTCTAATCAAGTATTTCCCCGCCCATCTAATACAAATGAATCCATAATCCAACACATAAAACGAATACAAGTCCAACCAGCAAATGAAGATACGAATAGGTGGTTCGAATAGTGATTCATATGGTGATTCGAATAATAGAGGTAAGACGAGTAAGTATATGTGTCGTATACATGGATTCAGAAATAAAAAATACGTGTTTGTAACAGAGAATCACATACAGCTAACTAGAACTGAAGTACAGTAATTGACAAATAAATGAGAGAACTATCAGAGAATGTACTCGCCTGATACTCTGAAAAGAGTAGTGTAATATCAGATGCCTGCACCAGAGTCACAATGTCCTAAACAGAGTAATATGAGTCATGATATGTAAAATACAAGAGAATTGAAAGCTACAATGCAAACTACATGATTTCTAGGTCAAACTAGGTCAAAGTCAACTCTAAGTCAAACCTGGTCAACTGTCTAGGTCAAACTAGGTCCAAGTCATACTTGGTCAACTTTGGGTCAACCCAAGTCAACCACACTAGTCAAACTAGATCAATTGGTCACATTTAGACTCAATGTTGATTTTTGGTCAACTCTAGTCAACATGAACCATTTGATCAAACTTGGTTTACCAACACTATCTACATGAATACTCTATGAAAACCATACTTCATTACACTATATGTACTTGCCTATTGAGATACCTAGGTCAAAGGTAAACTATCTACCCAACTCTTCCCATACCATAACACATATCTAAGGTAAACCACATATATCTATATGGCATTTACACATAACATAGATGTAAAGTACTACACTAGGGCCTCTACTCTAACTCACTCTAATTCATAACCATATCCCAATCTAATATACACTACACATCATATATAGGATACCTTACCATTTCTAAGCTCTCAACTACAAATACCAAAACACACACTATCCTAATACATCATGTATATTATATTCTTACATTCATGTGCATATGACATCATATACATACATGCATATTTACATACTACTCATCCTATACTATAACCATAGCATATACATATATTACCTAGACACTTATCAATTTCCTATATATGCATATATATACCAAGTATTCATGTAGGCAAAGGCAACAGGTACTTTAGTGATTTGGGTTGGACTCAACTAATGAAGTAGTGACAGGGGCATATTTATGACCTTCACAAACGTAATGTCTATACAAAGGATGATTTGTACAATCCTAGGACAGACATCTATTGATGTGGAGGACAGGACAATGATACATGGGCACAAAACATCATGTGCATATGGGCTGCCAAGGATATAGACTTAACAGTGAATGAGGGCAATGCAATTGGAGATTGAAGCTAAAAAGGGTGTCTGAACAAAAGGAATGAATTTACTACATGAAGACTGAACAATATATGAAGTTGGACATTTGTGAATGTATGTGAACTATAGGAGGGACTGACACATAGATAGAGGGTTGTCCTAATAGGAAGTGTGGACTGTTCTCAGTTAAAGTCCAAGTGTGCGACAGGATAGAGGGTGTGGGGTATTAGTGTTTTAGTGAATATCAGTTACTGAATATCAGATTAATGTTCCTAACATGATACAACATATTACCAATATATATATATATCATTGCAACTCCTACTCAACCCTCACTCTAAATCAATAAAAAAAACCAATCCAACTCTCAAACCCTCACATACCTCAACTGCCATTACTCACTGGTAATCCCAACCTCAATCTTAACAAGGCCAATGCCTAACCATACCATATACATAACCCAAATTTCAGTCTCAACCCCAAAACTTAGTTCAGGTTTCAACAGTAGATGTTTTTTTCCAGTTTTTAATCCAATCATCCCACCAACAATCAAATGATATTCAAAAACAGCAACTTACAAAATATGTAACCTTAAACCTACCTCTCAATCCACTGTTTTACAACAAATTCAGGTTTTTGCATTAACTTGATAGATTCAAAAACTAAAACTGGAATGAATGATACCTGAACTCCCCTATTTGAAACCAAAATCTGATAAAAACCCACAATCAGGCACATCAATGTGTTCCCCACATATACACGTGTCTAGGGTGTCATTTCGTGTCCACATGAGTGGACACGAAGTGTCCAAACAGTATCCAAAATCCAAGTGTCAGTAGGGGTATCAGTTTGTGCACAGACAGGTCCTCGTACGAGTGTGTCGGGGTCCATAGGACACGTTGTGTCCAACACTAAGGTCGTGTAAGTGTGTCAACCTATAGACTAGGTGTCCACGTATCTACTGAGTCCACTAGGTCGAGTCCAAGTCGCATCGTGTCTCGTGTCCAAGGCCGTATCAGAGACAAAAACTCAACCATGCACAGACAGTGCAATATCGGTACGCGGTCGATTTCTGCCTAATCACTCCACGAAATCCAACGAAACTTTGGGGGCATGATGTCAGTGCATGCCCCCTCGTGTCTACCAAAACTTGTGTCCAAAGAGTCCGTGTCGTGTCCTACAGGGGGACCGAGTGGCAGGGGAGAACACAGGCACGATGCAATGCCTCGTGCAGGCGTGTCACAGTCTCGTGTGCGTGACACACGACACGTGACATGTCGTGGTCGTGTATAGGGGCAGAGGGGGACTAGGGCTAGGTGTCTAGGTGTCTGCACATACTTCAAGTCATGTCGTGTCTGAGTTACAAGGTTGTGTCAGTGAGGTCTGTGCACTCGTGCACAGGCTGTGCTCGACCAGTGCGAGTGAGTTTTCTCACTCGACACGACACGACTCGACACGAGACTTTGGGGGTGTCTTGTCAGACATTGCCCCTAGGTTTGTGTCAAGTGGCACGTGTCTAAGTGTTGTGTACAGTACACACGAGGTGTCAGTGAGCAAGACAGTGCACTCGTGTCGTGCACGCGTGTCCAACAGCAAAAACTGACACAAAACGTCACAAAAACACCTAACACCCTTCACAAAATTTAATGTACATACTAAGATCTACCAATTCATGTAATTATATTTTCAAAAATTGAAAATAATTTCCTAAGGGGCATTCTATCGAACACCTAACATACACTATGACACGTATCCGATACGGACACCAAACGGACACAAAATCCACCCAAATTCGAGGTACAGCTAGGGGACACCTAACCTAGCCTAATATGCAAAGAAATCAAAATAATAATGCAATTTAAAGGGTTTTACCTATAGGTGCAATTTGCAAGAAAAAGCTTCAAATGGGGGGTGTTCTTCTTGATGGCCAAATGCTCCAAATTGATCCCAAACTGAAATAGCTCTCCACCAACAGTCCATAAACTTAAATTAGAACCCAATGCAAAAGACTAGGATGAAAAAGGAGATCAAATGAATAAAATAAGAATTTTTGGAAGGGAGAAAAATACCTTTCTTTTCTCCAAGTGTTGGAATGAAAATAAAAGAGGCAAGAACTCAAGGATGAGATTATTTATAGGGAGGGGAGCCCTAGTGGCTGGTCATAAGCTCAAAAATTAGGGTTAGGGTTCACTAAATGGCCCATGGGCTTAAGTCATGATCAATTAAATAATTAAGCCATAAGTCATTTCATGAAACCACAAGCCATGACTTAAATTCACTAAACCAAATCCCCTCATTCTAAAACTATTCTCTAATGACTAAAATAGGTTAACTCAAGTTAGACTAAGGTCACCATGGCTAGGGTTAGCTTCTAGGCTAGTTCATTAGGTCTCAACAAGTCAAGGTCAACTAGAATTCACCAATTCAATAAATCATCAAATAATTCAAATAAGTCAAAATGACCAAATTACTCCTAGGCTAAAAATAATAATTAAATTATCCTAATGACATGGTTAGGCTCTAGGTCATGCAGTTTCTAAGGTTTCACTAGCAGCACGTCAAAATCACAAGTCATGACTTAAAGTAGTTTTTAAATAGTTTAAAAAATTATTAAAAATCACCCAAAAATTATAATATGAAATAAATATCAATAAATAATAATTATAATTACAAATTTTCAAAAATACCCTCATTCCAGAAACTGGGTGTTACAGGATGTTACGTCTATTTGTGAGATGGGCTTGTATGTCCCAACTGCTGATCATGGGAAATATCCCATGGACCACCATGAAGTTAGGTTCATGCATATAGTGAGATTTATGACAAACCTATATAGGCCCTATCACTTGAGGAAAACTAAAGTGTTTGTGAGTACTGAAAGTTAATATAAGCATTATTGAATAGTTGAGTTATTTAGGTTTTGAGTTATTTAGTAATAGGGTCTCCTATAATAGTTGAAATTAGGATTTGGGTCTCCATAATGTCCGACGTTAGTGTTTGGGTCTTAAATTCACTGTTCACTTACCTACGTGAAATATAAATTTAAGACCTAAACACTGACGTCGGACATTTTGGAGACCCAAAATCTAATATCAACTATTATGTGAGTCCTATTACTAAATAACCCTCTCTCTTTTTTACAAATGACTAATTTTCTTAATTGATAGCTAATTTTTGCTTAATTTCAACTTGATATCCTCAACTATTCCATTTTTTAAACTTGATATACTATATTTTCATATTATACAAGTAAATACGTCAACTATAATATAACTTGATACCCTAACAGAGGAGACAAAAAATATGAAATACCTTTATTATTATTATTATTATTATTATTATTATTATTATTATTATTATTATTTTCTCTCTCGAGCTTTTAACTCACTCTCTCATTATCTTTTCTCTCACAACTTTGTCCTATCCTCCATACCTGCCTAGCCTGATCGTCACCACCATCGTCACCTCTCTTTTCGAGCTCATCCTCTCCAGATCTGTGGAGCCCTAGCCATTTCGCCGTCGTCGATCGACCATGACGAGCACTACCGCACGTCGTGGACCTAGTCGTCAGATCCAACGCAAAAGCCCCTCGTCGAGTTCTTTTTCTCTCTCTATCTTTTCCAACGAGCTCCTTAGTCATTTTTTTCTAATTTTTTAATATTTTATGTGGTTAATTAGAAAGATTGTGATTTGTTGGATTTATGGACAAATTCAACATATATGATGTATTATTATTGGAGAAAATGTTTCAAATACAATTTTAATTTAATTTTATGCTAAAGATCCAAAACAAAAATTATGTGGTTAATTATAAAGATTGTGTATTTGTGTTGATTGAAAGCAATTATTGGTCTTTGTGAAGGAGAACAACAATTATGTTAACTGAAATTTGGGACGAAGCCAGGATTTAAATTCTGGCGGGGCCGTGCTAATTGTATATAAAAATTCTTAATTGAACTCGAACAAAAATGAGTAAAAAAGCAAAGTCAATATTTCCAAAGTGATACAAAAAAGGAAAGAAAATTTTGTTCATAAAAGATATTCAAAATAAACCACAACTAGTCAAATACAATTCTCTACTTAAATAGAACTCGACGTTCTTTAAAAATTTTGAAGTATTCAATGATTTTTCCAATGGTCACATTTTTAGCAATTTCCCTTTCAATATATACCATCAATGCATCTGAGAGAAATCATCCTCTATTTTGCTCCGAAGACTAGTTTTGACGGTGTTCATGCTGAGAATGATCGTTCTGTAGTAGCGGTGGAAACAAGAAGAGTAAGCACAAGCACGATCACTCTAAAAATAAGGTTGTATGTAGAAGATTTATTAGTCTTTACCAACCATTGACACAACTCAGACGTGGTTGAAAAACTTTTGTAGACGGACCCTTTGACTACATTATGCTCATAATGTGGCAACTGCATCTTCAATTGCATTCTTTCATCGGTTGTAAAGTCTTGAGGATAAAATTTTTCAACTAATTTACATATATCCTTGATTCTGAAGGACTATGATGCATCTTGAGGATTTAAAGTTGTACTAAGAATAAGTAATTCCATCGCATCTTCACTAAAACGCCGATTAATTTCTTGTAATTGTGAATCTATCGCGGTACAGTAGAAGTCTACTTGATAATGATGTTCGATGGTGAAATTATCCTGATGTTGACGGGCACGACCTCGTCTATTAATATACCGAGCATTAAAATCTAGAATATCAATATTACGAGCCTCACAAAAACACTTCACTTTTACAAGAAAAGCACCCCACCATCGTCCTTCAACTTTTGGAGTAAATTTTTGGTAGATAAGAGAAGTTGCATTGCGTTTAAAATGTCTTGAGACTTATTTTGTAAAGCCTGACAAAATATATCCGTGATTTCCATAATCTCTTTCATAAGATGCAATATGAACACAAAATCAAAAGAAAACATTTCATAAAACAGAGGTCGCATCAGCACGCTGGAAAGGAAGCCCATCTTCCATAATGATAAGCAGTACCTTACATGCTGCACTAAACATCTTAATTAAGCAAGACAATGATCTGAAGTGAGAACTCCAACATGTATCACCAGCCCCTGTAAAGTGTCAATCTGATTAAGTCCAAGTCCTATTTCAATTTCATTAATAGCAATCAAATGGGCAATGTCATCCACATGAGCATCTTCAGTTCATCATTACGCTTGCAAGAAGCACCAACAATATTAACTATAGAAGTTACCTTATCAAAAAATTGATTAATGGGGGTTACATTTTTTGATGCTGCGACAAGAGCAAGTTGTAGCCGATGAGCGAAACAATGAGCGTAATAAGCACATTTAGAATCTTTCAAAATCAAAGCTTGCAATCCATTGAATTCACCCCTCATATTATTGGCCCCATCGTAACCTTGGCATAGAATATTTTGAACATCCAAATTGTAATGAGCTAAGCTTGAATATATATCATCCTTTAAAGTCAAGCTGCGATATCGGGTACATGAACAAGCCCAAAAAAATGTTCTTGGATGAATCCATTATTGTCCACAAACCTCAACACTATGGACATTTGCTCTTTTTTTTGACTCATCACGGGCTTCATCGACAAGTAGATAATAGTTGGCATCACCAATTTCTTCACGAATTGTTTTTTTTTTTACTCTCACTGAAAACACATGAAGAATTTGATTCTGAATCTCATGAGATGTATACTTTGCATTTTTTTGGAGCTTTGGCCATTGCATTAGAAAGTTCATTATTGTACATGCCCAACACATCTAAAAATTCGAGAAATTTTCTACGATTTTACGAAGTAGAACTCTTATCATGGCCTCTAAATGGAACCCCTTGAAGTGAAAGTAACTGAACCACATGTATTGATGCCTTTAATCGAAGACGATTACTTTCAATTTGTTTAGGAGTAAAAGTATCGAGTAATTTGGATATGTGTTGTGGTTGGTTCATTAAGTCTTCACATGACTTTTGAGCAATATGATGGGCTGATAATACATTCGTTCGAAGAACATGATTTTCCACTTCGAAGTTTCTTCTAGTTATCAAATCCATCAATAGTAAATGCAGTTTCTTTAGGTAACCCGGATGGCTGATTGAAGACAAAACATGGAAAGCAAAAAGCTTTATCTTTTGCGGGTGAATACTCCAACCACGAAAAATGCTTGTACCAAGTAGATTGAAATCTCTGAGGATGTTTTAAATTTCTATTTAATGGATATTCTGAAAGTATAGGTTGATTTGGCTTCAGATTTAAATAAGCTCGACGAATCTCATCATGTTGGTTAAGAGGGTATTTCCATATCTGTCGACGTAATCCTGGGTCACGCTCTAATGAATTAAGATCAATTCCGTCACTTTCAACTTTTTTAAATATACCGAAAAATTAGTAATTTGTGTGTGTGGGTGTGGGTGCCACTCTCTTTAGATCCGCACCCCACCCCCCCAAGGGAGTCTCTTTAGATCTGCCTCTGGCTGAAATCATGGATAAATTCAATAAATATTGTCTTTTTCTTGGAGTAAATGTTTCAAAGATACCATCTTTCTTTGCTTTCTTTACCAAAACAAACCCCTGACTAAGGGAAGGTTATCTTGAAAATATTCAATATTTGAGAGTAGTTACTGGCATAATACTAAAGTGTAGAATATCAACTTTAAATTTCTAAATAGTTAAAAGTATCAAGTTAAAAATAAGCCTTAATATCTTTCTTCATTAATCCTTTTTTTTCACTGTCATAAAAAGTTGATAATATTATTGGTGCGATAAAGTAGGCGTGTCAATGTATCAGATTTATTTAAGATCCAAACCCGGATCTTGCTCGGATTCTGGTTCAGGCTAAATTTCTTTCCTTCCAAATTCCGATCGTATCCGGGTCCATTTCCGTACTGGCATATGAACAACCAATAGAAAATCTAAAGACAAAGGGATGACTTTCAGAAAACTCTCCATCACATCCCCTCTTGATTCTCAAGGACAGGCTCACTGTGATCCCAATAGAGGCCACTAGCTCCGGATAGGACAACCCAACCCTTCGGACCGGTCCTGCTTCTTCTATTGCTCTAGTGCACATAGGCTTCGAGTGCGTACCGACTGGTCGATCGGCTAGACTATGACCGAATCAACTGGCCTGCACTTCCATTCGTCATAACATAGACACGAGGTCAAGCCATTGTATAGTCTCGTTAGCCTACATACGGTCGCCTCCCTTTCTTGCTTTGCCCCAATTCTGTTGCATGCATGTGTCAGCACAAAAAGCTTGGGTACCAAGCAGCCTATGTGCGTAAGGTATTTCAAGGATGGGATATCATGTAAAGATTGCACCGCCAACGGAAACCCTTTTTTTTTTCTTTTTCATCCTGACGCAGTAAATGACCTGGGAGCCTGCTATGGTTCCATTGTTGAATCCCAGCAATTGCAGTGTCTGAATTAACACAAGAAAACAAGAATCCACCACACAAAAATGCTACTGTTAGTTAAACTATATATGAAATATATAACCACAGTTAAAAACTCAATGTGACATAAACATGAATAATACGCTATGCAAGACAAATGAGCAACACAGAGGGAGGGACTCACCCAACTAATTAAGGCATGTGAGGTGGGCAGGGTACCATGACAATCTATCTATGTGCTTCTCTCTCTTAACCTTCTTAAAACTTGAAAGCCTTCGTGGAACTTGAGGTACATGAGTTTGATTATTCAGAAATCAATCATAAAGCAAATCTCCTCCTGACAAGTGCTACTTTAATTACCTAAGTTATAGAGTTAGCGTTGAAGTACAGGACAGATACAAGTATGCCCTACGTCAGTCAGGAATTCATAGATCAACCATTAGCAGGCACAATCATTTAGTCGATAGATCTCCAGCAGCAGAAGTGAATGTTAGTCCCGGAGTTTGATCAAAGATGGCAGAACTAGATGTCGAGATCAGAGGTTCATCCCCTTCTGATTATTCTCGAGATCCACGAGGAACACTATAATATAAATCTGATTACAAAAGCAACAATAATTAGAAAATAAATCTCACGTTCTTCCTCGCAATCGCAGTTGCTGACGGACAGAACTGAGTTACAACTCAGAGAAAAGAGAAGAAAGAAGAAGAGGAAAGGTTCTTGCTGGGGTGATTAAGATCACCGTTGCTCAAAGCAAGATTCGCCCCACCACGATCTGCTTCCAGGAACCAGCAAGTTCACGAAGAACTTCTGGAACGCTCGTAAGTCAATATTTGAGACTTGAACGGGCTTCCTGGACTTTAATGACTCCCTTAACTCTCTTCTTGGTGCATCTTCCAAAGGAGGCCAAGGGGCTCTATTTTATAGAGTGGAGTGAGACTTCACCTTTTCTCCTATCCGATGTGGGACTAAAATACCAATACTCAAAAATAGAGTTTGATATTTTAGATCATCCCACAATCAGCATAGTAGTGTGCCAGTCCACGCCTACCCCCCGAACACTCGTGCATGCACGAATGTCCGAGTCCGAGTCCGAGTCCGCACAACAAAAATCAACTTGCATCATTGTTGTAATTAATCCTTTTTCTTCTAGGAAAATACTCCCACATGGCACATACTTGTGCCCCACTACACCTCATGTGCACACCTCAACACAAGCAATGCATTATATTGAGATACTCACCATTTGGTGTAGCCGATGTGGGACTATCTTTCCTAGTCTAAAGGTAAAAACACCAACAATCTCCCACATATCTCAATATATGGGTTGAGCGTTCCTCACACTGACTGTCCATCATGCATTACGAGAGATGTCGCTGACGACTTGAATCTTCCCGCATGGGTCAAATAACAGAATGATACAAGAATGGACTAAGCCTTGAATTCTGCACCATGACTATAATTTTTTCCACTCACATAATGACATCAGCTGTGCTTCCGGTTGCACATTAAAGGCCATGTGCATGCCTGGTTTCGGCGTATGTATCTTGGGCGTCTACAAGTTTACCCTCAAGAGACGGTCTGAATCTCTTTCCATACATTCTAGGTGAGTTCTTTTAAAGAGTCCTTTGGCATGAAGCCTTGCGCTTCCTTGCGGTGCTACCCCGCTATGACATGGCCCAAAGCCGAGGCTACACCTCATCGTGGTGTCACGCCACTGTAGCATGAGGTTCCAGCCTATTTGTAGTGCCAAACTACCCAGCATGAAGCCTTGCGCTTCCTTGCGGTGTTACGCCGCTGTGACATGGCTCGCGTTGCCGAGGCTTTACCCATTCTAGGTATCTCTTGGTGGTGTCACACCGCTGTAACATGAGGTCACCGGCCTCTTTGTAGTGCTGACTACCACTCTTCATTCTACAACATTAGGCTACCTGCCTATATACGGTGCTACGCCGCTGTGACATGGCTCGCAGAGCCGAGGCATTATCCTTACCGAGGAACCTCTTAGTGGTGTCACCCTACTGTAGCATGGAGACTTATTCTCCTTTGTAGTGTTGTGCTACTGTGCTTCCTATAGAGCACACCAGACATTCGAAATGCCTAAGAACTCATTAAGGCGTCTAAGCCATCCTCCCACAAGACTTGTTCTTTTAAGAGAACAGATAGTAGACAACAGTGGTTATGGGTGCTTAACCCCTCAGTGTCTCAAAGGACTATCCACTGTTCCAGATATTCTCTCCGTCAGTGGTCCTTCTTTGAACCAAAAGTTAGATGCCTAGTAGATTTCTCTTTGAACTAATAGCATAAAACTTTATGGTAGAATTACAAAGACAGAATATCACATCGTCTTCAAGCCCATCATAATTGCTTTGTCTTCGACCAGCTGGCGCTTGAGACCTTTGGTGAATGGATCAGCCAGATTTTTCTGACTTCAAACATCAATCACGGTAATGACTCCAGTATTTATCAGATCATTCACCGCTCGGAATCGAAGAAATGCGTAGGCGGAGTGTGTACGAGAGTCCTTGGACCAAAGTGGTCCATAAGTAAGTACTCAGTTAGTTACGAGGACGAAATTTTTTCTGAGTGGTGTATGATGTAGTGTCCCATCACGCTCAGTCAATCGGAGAAATCGAAACGCCGACGGTGTTTGGACTTAGCCTTGCAACGACTGCTCGAAGACTCGCTCGGTCGAGGCGACTCCTCGCTCAGGTGGGATTGTTTCGATAAACTTGTCTCGTCTTATCCTTCACATAATAACTCGCATATTTTCAACTTACACAAGTTAGGCTTGATAATAAAAGAGACACATCCACATAGCTAAGGGAATAATCCCGACGGGTCGGAATGTGTTAGAACATGGAAAAGGTTCCACGGTCTGCTTAGAAGTCTGCTCAGCGTGCTTTTAAAATGACACTCAATCCTTCGTCCCGTGGCTTGGGAGAAGGAAGATAGCCTAAGTTGCTAAGTTGCCACAACGCTCGAATTAGCCTAAGTCATAGGCGTCGCCTGCGTGAATGCTTGATAAAGCATGCACGGTCCCATCGTCCAAGGCTTGGCATAGCCTTCGCATGTCCCGTGGTTTAAGTCGTATTGCACGGATTATGGCTTAAGTCTAGGCATCCAAGAACTTGGTTGTTCAAGTCGAATATGTGCACGGCACGTTCCCTCAATACGAAGCATGGCATAGCCTTTGCTCATCAAGCCGTTGCTCAAATAAGTTAGACAAAGTTATGTCGGTCGATCTAAGCCATTTCTTGCACTGTCCCGCTCTATCTGCGGTTGTCAAGTCGCGTAGTCCCTCGAGAACAAGGCTCGTCGTATAAAGTACGTGACTAGAGCGATAGTGTCGCCTAGAGAATAAGGTCTGTCTAAGGCACGAGCCACGTTGGGTTTAGTGAAAAGCATGCCACGGATAAAGGAAGTCCACACGCCTGGTTGTCGCCGAGATCGGTCCCGCTACTTGGGAGTCTCGATAAGTCTCGTACACGAGATCGGTCCCGCTACTTGGGAGTCTCGATAAGTCTCGCACACGAGATCAGTCCCGCTACTTGGGAGTCTCGATAAGTCTCATACACGAGATCGGTCCTGCTACTTGGGAGTCTCGCTAAGCCTCGATAAGTCTCGTACAGGAGATCGGTCCTGCTACTTGGGAGTCTCGCTAAGTCTCGATAAGGGAGCACACGAGATCGGTCCCGCTACTTGGGAGTCTCGATAAGGAATCACGCGAGATTGGTCCCGCTACTTGGGAGTCTCGATAAGGAATCACGCGAGATCGGTCCCGCTACTTGGGAGTCTCGATAGAAAGATGGAAAGCATGGTCATGAATAAGGAAGGACTTGGTAGATCGAGTTGAGTCTTGCATGGTCATTGGACAACTTGCACGCAAGGGCAAAATTCCTCAAGCGATCCCGGGGCACCAGGTTCGTGTCGGCCTAGAAGGAATTGTAGATATTGTACGGCCTTCATCGACGGTACGACTCGATTGAAGTGAACCGTTACAATATAGGCTACGGGTCATTCGATGAGAGCTCGTACCTCGCCACACGAATGGTCACCATATACAAAAGATCCAGGATAGCTTGACATTGCTAGTGACCACTCATATAGATGTGTTGGCAAGAGCGGCTATCCGTGTGTATGCCTTTGGATTGCGTCGAGTACTAGCAAGTTATGAGTTGGGTTATCAAGTTACGCTTATAGCAAGCGCTAACCTTGAATCGGCACGGGTTAGGGTGCGCACGATTGCAACATCATTCTAAAGCCTAAGAGTTGGCTATAGCAAGGATACGTTCTGCGGCATGAATGTGGCCTCGTCTCGAGTTAAGTCAGGAAGGGCCGTAAGGCAAGTTGGTTAAGTTTGGGTGATACTTGGGAGGCACGGCCTCGATCTCATGGCACGATCAAGTCTTCTGGCACGACCTGCACGAGTCGTTTCCTTGACGTTGTTGGTACGAGAATGACCTAGAGGCACATAGAACAAGTGAAAGTCTTAGCACGGTCGAGTTGTATAAGTTCCTACTCGACGAGACACTGCCTCGAATATGTATTAAAGTCACGAATAGAGTATAGCATGACCCTGCTGTTGCGTTACCAAGTATAGGCCAAGGTGTCGTTGTCTTAAAATTGATCCTAAGGCAAGACTAAAAAGACAATCGAAAGGATTTAAGCTGCACAAAGTAAATGAACATGTCGGTTTTGTATGGATGGGCGAGGAGCTCACTCTACCAGTACAGTTGAGTACTGACACCTACATAGTTTTTATGTGCAGGCACAGGTAGAAGCTCGTGGCGTGAAGCTCACTTGGATGCGTCAAGGCACGGAGTTCCTTGGCGATTCGAAGCGTGCGGCCGTGTGAAGTGTAACGCCCCAGTCCCAAAATACATAGGACCAGGTATACGAATACATGCCAGCAGCACTTGACCAATGGGCCAAGCTACACAACAAGCCCATTAGCGAAATACTTAAGCTGTAAATCATAATAACATCCAGAAGTACAACACAGACCACAGGTATATACATCTAATCACATCCACAGAGTCCACAAAGAGATCAAGAATAAATAAGGAAATGTCTCAAATATCCAGCAATAAAAGTATTGAAGTCTGTGTGGATAAAATATCCCGAGACCACAGAAATATAAATAAAGTACAAATCAACTACAAGTCTGATGAAAAGAAAAGGGAATCATGTAGCAAAACTAAATATGAAGGTAAGATGATCACGAGAAATCCTCTGGCACTATCTCGTCCTCCTGTGCCGGTACGCCTCCGGTCTCAGCTCCCGAACCGTAAACCTCCGGGTAGTCTTCAGCTTCGTCTAAGCCTGAAAAATAGCCAGGTCCTCAAGGGACTAGCAAGGTGCATAATATACATGCCAATGTACAGAAATAAAAATATGAACTAGGGCAATCTACTGTATCCGTCTATGTGCTATGCAAGTGAGATACTTTTCTAGAATACCAGACCCCTTCCACTAAGGCTCACTAGCACCTCAGCAGGGTATTGTCTCCAGTACCTGTCTAATGGCACCAAGGACAATCAATTCTCGACAGTGATAATCCCTTACTCTGCTACAGAGATAAAGGTTACTAAACAATGGGCCATACGATAATAGGTCTGATATTGTAGTCAAGTTCTTCCCAATCCCCATGTCTAGAATCTAGCAATATCAAGTCTGTACAGTCATCTCGAAAGTAAAGGCAATGCTGATAAAAAAAATCTAGAATGCTAACACGAGTTCAATACCACGAATAGTCATATAAACCTCATATCACGAATGTGTCGGTGTCCTGTGGTCAATTGTGTCAATGGACACATCAGTATATATATAATACCTAATGTCAATACTCGATGTCACTATCATGACATCGGCATCCGTCTATAAATGGGCACTAAGTATCAACGTCCTACGTCATGCAATGCTAATCAAAAAGAACAAAAAAAACAGAAAAGAATAATCTGTAACGAAGGCAAGACACGCTTGCTTGTAACTGCTGTCTGCGGGTAAGCCTGTCCAACTCCGGTGTCCTTATCGATCCTCCCAAGCTCACCTACAATAATATACTATATTTAATATTCTATATCAAACCATATATAAATTATATGAGTATCTACGCCTCCTAGTTGCCATAACGTTGTTACGACTCTGTATTTATTATATAAGTACATATAGGTAACAAAACCTATGATAAATACTTTACAATTATAATAAAATAATATATTTAAACTCTAGAATTTATCTATAAATACTTATATATTTCAATAATTATATTTTTAATAGGGGAACCCTTTCACAAGAGGTCTTATGTCAATGCCACATATGACTTCCTCAATTCGACACATTAATTTAGCCCCGAAACATCGATTAAATAAAATTAGTAAATTCTGTAAAATTCCAAAAATTAGTTAAAATAGTACTTATATTGTTAAACTTGCACAACATGAAGTTTAATATGAATCCATGGAGTTTTGACACTTTTGGACACAAGAAAAACAAAATTTTTTGGAGTTCGGTGACACGACAAATGTCTTGAATTTTTAAAAATAGTAATCGGATACGAAACCTAACTTTCAGATATGCGTTGGAAAGGTATCAACGTCTAGATTCTTAATAAAAATATAAGAATATTAGAAACTGAACATAAATTGAAAAAAACTGGCCTGCAACATAATTCATCGGTTCTGGACACCCTGTCGTAGAATCGACGCCACGGGCAAACCGCTTGGAACTGGGGGATCTGACAATCAGAGATTGGAGTAGACACACAAAGGTAACTCTCAAATTTCATTTGAGGAGAAACAGATGAGAAAAAATGGATGAAACATCATCTACAAGTCGACTAACCTGTTGTGATGTTTCAGACTTCGATTCGACTGAGTTTCGGCCCAAGTAGCACGTCGTGCACCTCTCTAACGGCCGCAATGTTGCTCCTACAGTTGCTAGGGTGGAAGGAGATGTTGAAAGAGATGTCCAAGTGGTGGTGGTTGGTGCAAAAATTGAGGAGAAATTATATTTTGTGAAGAAAGGGGGGTCGGCTAGGGTTTCGGGTTTGGAGTGGTGGCCGCTAGGTTTGGGGGGATTTGTGGAGTAGTGGGTGGTTATGAGAGAGGGGGATGGTTAGGGTTTGATAGATATATATATATATATATATATATATATATATATATATATATATATATATATATATATATATTTAGTGCATGGGTTTTGGTTTGATCTAATTTAGATAGGATTTGGTTCTCCAAATTATATTATTATTAATATGTTTCCTATTTTGGTTAGATGTTTGACCAAGCCAAATATATAAGGGAATATTACATATGACTGTAATTAAACCTCTAAACTTCCCTTAAATATATGTATACTTGGTTTTGGTACTCCTAGTTAGGCTCTAACTAGTAGGGTTGACTCGCTTTGGGTTCGAGTAGCATTACTAGTCAAATTGGACCCGAAAAATCAATTTAATGAGTCTCATGTGCCATTTGCAAATAAGAAGTACATGAGAACTCGATTGGATGGTGCACCCTAGGCATATGCATTGTAGACTCAACATGGGTCAAAACCATATATTGGGTCATACGGTTTCAATCTATGTCAAGTCCCAATAGTAAATTGGAAGTTGGCTTAAAATTACGTCAATGGCTCAAATTGGCCTAAGTTGGCCCCAAGTTGCGCGAAGTCAAAAGAATGTTGAAAAACAAATTTGGATGGGACATGATATATCATATTGAAGGTGGACGAGTCTAGAATTCAAATATGGAACTGGATTTGAGAAAATAATATTTGTTGTGCTTCAGAAATCAAAGCTACGGTAAACTACTAACATAGTCATCATTAACTTTAATAAATTAAAATATCCATATAAAATAATTAAAAATAATTAAAACTAATTAAAAATAAAACCCAAAAATTAGGGGGCTTACAACCTATCCTCCTTAGAAAATTTCGTCCTCGAAATTAAAAGTAACACAATTCTATATTAAAAAAAACTTATCATAAGAATAATTAAGCTAAGATTTACCGGCATCTTCGAATAAGTGGGGATAACGCTCACGCATAGAATCTTCACGCTCCCAAGTTGATTCTTCAAGAGAATGGTGCCTCCATGCAACACGAACCAGTCTAATTATCTGTCCTCTGAGCTTCTTCTCACTCGTATACAAGATATCTACTGGTTGCTCCTTGTATGATAAACTGGGTCCAACCGTTATCTCAGATTGTTCGACCACATGACTGGGATTAGTCACATACCTCCTCAGCTGTGAGACATAGAATACATCATGCACACCCTCTAGTAATGGGGGTAATGCAAGACGATATGCCACCTCTCCTACACGCTCAATGATATCGAACGGTCCAATATACCTTGGACTCAACTTCCTCCTACTCCCGAATCTAATAGTACCCCGAGTCGGTGAAATCCTGAGAAATACATGCTCACCCTCCTTGAATTCCAATGGCCGACGATGCGTATCGGCCCAATGCTTCTGCTGGTCCTGAACTTCTTGAATATGACTCTGAATCTACTTTACTTTTTCGACTATCTACATCACAAGTTCTGGTCCAAGTATTTGTCGCTCTCCAGCCTCTGTCCTCTCGCAAATTCTTCAAAATCTTGCATCTGTAGATAATGCCGCCTTTATTCAATCCTCAAGTAACAACTGTACTTCAATATTAGCAAGTACTCCTTGCTGTCCCGGCATAATGACTTCTATTTCAAGCTCATAAAGATCCTCTAATAACTGTGACTGAGCTGCTAAGAAATATGTAGTAGGCTTCTTACTCAAAGCATATGTCACTACGTTCGTCTTGCCAGGATATTACTGTAATTATATATCATAGTCTGTCATGAGCTCCAACCACCGCATCTATCTCATATTCAACTCCTTTTGCGTGAAGACGTACTTCAAGCCCTTATGATCCGTAAATATCTCCACATGCTCTCCGTACAAATAATGCATCTACGCTCTCCGTACAAATAATGCCACCATAACTTCAATACAAAGATCACCGCTGATAACACCAGATCATGAGTAGGGTAATTCTTCCCATATACCATCATCTGCCTCGATGCGTAGGCTATGACCTTTCCATGTTGCATCAAAACACATCCAAGTCAACTACCTGATGCATCACTATAAACCACAAATCCTCTCGATCCAGAAGGAAGAGTCAAAATAGATGTTGAGGTCAACCTCTTCTTTAACTCTTCAAAAGCTTTCTGACAATCTTTCTGTCCACTAGAACTCCTGATCCTTACGGGTCAATCGTGTCATCGGCTCTGCAATCCGTGAGAAATTCTCTACGAACCCGCGGTAATAACCTACAAGTCCGAGAAAACTCCTAACTTTTGCAACCGATGTTGGTGTCGGCTAAGACTCTACGGTAGCTATCTTTTCCTGATCAATTGAAAGTCCTTCTCCCGAGATAATGTATCCAGGGAAAGGAACTCTATCAAGGCAAAATTCACACTTACTAAGATTAGCATACAATCTCTCATTCCTTAATACTCCCAACACAACTCTAAGATGCTTCTCGAAATAATCTAGAGAAAAAAGGATTAAAGTGTTTACTGCAGAAGAATTCTAATACCACTAGTCGTACCATTCTATCGTAGGTATAGTATCATAAACTACTCAATGATACTCGTCAGTTCACTCCTAGCAATTTCTCCTAATAGGCTCTACGCATCCGATATCTAGACACTCATACTCGACTCATAATCTTACTAGGATCCATCTCTAAGAAACTTATCCGTTTCTAGCTACCCAACATCACAATCACACCAATAATCTAGCTTAATTATATTCTATAATATAACTGTAAGGTTTGTCTATTTTAGTCATCTAATAAATAGAAGGTAACATGAACCTAAGACTGTGTCAAACAAACCTATATACCAACTTCAGACAATGGTAGAGTTAAGCAATGAATGATGGTTTGTCGAATTATTTCCAAGAACGATGTGAAGCCAAACAAGATGCATAGGACATAGTCTAGGTAAGACTCGAGAACCATATATCTCCGTAATTATGTCACATAAAGTTACTGCAACGCCAGTGTGCATCTGGCTGCAAATAACTTTCTTGTACCATAATACGACGGATGGTTGTAATACACATCTACCATGCCAAGTAATACAGGTTCTTGAGATTATCTTGGACAAATTCATGAAATATTTTTGAATTAACTTTTTACGAAAATACAGGAAAAATATCAACATGCATAGGATATGATTCAAGTAGAATTTGAGAAACATATGTAGCCATGATGCCGTTATCTGAAGTCCTGTCTCGCCAGTATTTTTCAGGCTGTAAAAACTTTGATTCCGTAATACAAGGATAAATTTAATTTCTCAAACTTTTCCTTGGGCCAATCCATAAGGCAGTTTCCAACAAATTAGCGAAAATGAATGAGAAGATTTACTCAAGAAGTCAATAGGAAAGGATTTAGTCAAATCTCAAGTAAGGAAGAACACAAAAACAATCATATTAAGAAATAAGATAACATGAAAGCAATCATGTTGAAGAGTCTGAGAAAAGTCTATAATCATGTTTGTGGATGTATCCTCAAGTCCTATTCCTTAATTGGTTGCAGGCTCATAGTAGTATGACTATCCTAGGTATCACTACGACTTCACAAAATTCATGAAGACTCTACCTGCACCTATGTCTTCTAGTGTCTATGCCTCTGCTTTCCTGATGTGATAGTAAGGGAAGATACATCCATTATGAAGATTTGTTTTGCTAGAATGAATAAATAAGGACTACGGTAGAACATAATCAAACTGGATGCAAATCAAGAAGTCAAGTGAGAGTTCGAAACGAAGTCAAGGAAGGTATCAAGCATATGGATGTAATCCTATGGGTCTTTCCTATTCTAATTGCAGGCTCACGTCGGTACAGTAACGTAACCGAAGTGATTAACGTAGACCTACATGGGCCACCACAAAAATATATAACACCCCAGTCCCAAAATACGTAGGACCAGGTATACGAATACATGCCAGCAACACTTCACTAATGGGCCAAACTACACAACAAGCCCATTAGCGAAATACTTAAGCTGTAAATCATGATAACACCCAGAAGTACAACACAGTCCACAGGTATATACATCTAATCACATCCACAGAGTCCATAAAGAGATCAAGAATAAATAAGGAAATGTCTCAAATATCCAGCAATAAAAGTATTGAAGTCTGTGCGGATAAAACATCCCAAAACCATAGAAATATAAACAAAGTACAAATCAACTACAAGTCTAATAAAAAGAAAAGGGAATCATGTAGAAAAAATAAATATGAAGGTAACATGATCACGAAAAATTCTCTGGCACTATCTCGTTCTCCTGTGCCGGTACGCCTCCGGTCCCAGCTCCCGAACCGTAAACCTTCGGGTAGTCTTCAACTTCGTCTAAGTATGGGAAATAGCTAGGTACTCAAAGGACTAGCAAGGTGTATAATATGCATGCCAATTGTGACGCCCCAGAACCAGAATACTGGAGAGCGGGGGCGTACATAGCCAGCTACGTATATCGAAATGGAATCCACCTCGCTATACGGTCACGGCTGTCTAGATATGAGGGTTTACTACAAGCCAACGGTCTCTTAAGGTCAAGCCTATTGTCTCAATCTCAAGCAAGTAATATAGTTACAAGATGTTAGATCACCAAATATACAATAAAAGGCGTCCCAAATATTACATATTCAGCTGATCATGAAGCTAGTCATACAAAATACGAAGACTAGCAAGAGTTTAGTCATACATGATCAACCCTAGGATTTGTTAATCATGTTTACAGCCCGTAGGCAGACAGTAAGTAAATATGCATCGAGCTAACAGGTGCTCGTCGGCTAAACGCCTCAAAAGATTAATTTTATAATGTAGTGGGTGAAACAAAATGGAAAACCCACTCGTAGTCCGGATTCCTTCTAGTCGCCACCATTGGGCTGGAGGTTCGGTAGATCCTCGGGTGCTGCTCCAAAATCTGGCCACACAAAACCAGCTGGATCAAACCCTAGAAAGAGCAAGTGCCACAAGGGAGGCCACGAAATAAGAACAAAAGCCAGCATATCAGAACATAAGGAAAATAGAAGAAGTACAAGTAATAAAGAGTACAACAAGACAATAAACGACTAGGGACGTGGAACCATTCCGGGAGCCAGGTTACAACCCTTAAACCAAACAAGGATCGGGGTTGTAACCCTTCGCCTGAATAGCACTTTGTCTCTACCCATTTATTGTTAAAGATAAGTAAAACAATCATGTTCAGGAGTACCAGGTACTGGGACTAGACGAGACTTAGACAAGGCTGGACACCATCCATACACAAGCGGCCAAGCAATACTACGGCTTACTACTTAACTAACTAGGGTTATCACAAGCTTAATTACTAACAAGATGCAAATGAGAATTTTCCAGTCCCAAGCCCTGCAGACTATCCAGTTATCCTTCCGCGGGTTGAGAGTATGGTTGGGTACATCGCCCAGGAGACGATATACCCTTAGGTGACTTAGAGGGTGCAACACATGACAGTGTGCTGGAAATGTGCCCTACTCGTCGGCAGGCTACAAGTCCATTAAAGCGCCCAGATAACGAGATCGCCTGTGACTGGAAATTCTCTATGAACTATAGTTTAATCAAATCATTAGCCTAATCCATATTCAGTACGAATCCCTGACCGTGGTAACCAGGGAGTCACGTCCTAGACATGATGCAAGACAAGACAAGTGGATTGCATGAAGCAACAAGAATGAACACCCACGGAGTCAGAGTTGATTATACGAGTCAAGTTTGCCATCGCAACAGCATCAAGTCAAGTCAAGTTACAAGTCAGGAGTGCGTCGCTACGGGCCACTATCAAGTTATCCAGTTACCAAGATTAATTATGAATCACAGGTTACAGTTAAGAGCGCACCCCATCGGGTCACTATTAAGAAGATCAGAAAGCACTAAGATCATAAATCACAGAGTTCACGAAAAACCGTACTAGTCATGAGCAAAGCATCAAAAACCGTGCCAGTTCGTGTTGGGTCGAGACAGTCGTGTTGTGTGAAACAAGATCTCAAAACTCCAATCCACAAAAAGAGTAGCCAAGTCCAAGGAAATAAAACCAAATCACCATGGACAAACAGGTTGCGCAGGGGATCAGATTGCGTCATGGGAATGGACTGCGCAGGGGATGAACTGTGCTAAGAAAATGGACTGCGCAGGGGATGAACTGCGCTAAGGGAATGGACTGCGCAGGGGATAAACTGCGATGAGGTTGGGTTGCGCTGGGAGCCAAGCCGCGCTGAAAGTGAGCTGCACAAGATTGGGTTGCGCTGAGGGAGTTGGGTTGCGCAGTTAGGCCTTGCGCTAAAGAGCGCAGGCCGAGGAGGGGGTTGCGCGGTTCAGCCCAGCGCTAAAGAGCGCTGGCCGAAGAAGGTGCGCAGT
This sequence comes from Iris pallida, assembly GCA_029216955.1. Classification (NCBI taxonomy): domain Eukaryota; kingdom Viridiplantae; phylum Streptophyta; class Magnoliopsida; order Asparagales; family Iridaceae; genus Iris; species Iris pallida. Next base: position 22,189,703 of record JANAVB010025598.1, on the reverse strand, counting down.
TCAGCCTTGCGCTAAAGAGCGCAGTCTGAGATCTTCTTCTCCACCAGGCCGAGAGATAACCCAAGAACACCAAAAATTTTCAATCTTCATAACTTAGCCAAATCAAAATGAAATTTGGATTTTCAAAGTTCTAACTTGTGTAAAATTGAATTCTCTTCCACATGGAAGCCTCAAAACAAGAAAAAATCTAAGTTTAATAGATCAAAACCAAGAAAATCCAAAAATGGTAAAAACTTAGATCTAGAAAAATGGAAGCTCCAAATCACAAAATACCAAGTTCTAATGTTGTTCACCATGGCCTAATCTAGATAATGGACAAATAAAATGGGGTGCTTATTTGGTGGCAAGGTGCACTTGCATATGGTGTTGGTGTTGTGTGGAGGAAGGAAGAAGATGAAGAAATTAATGGAAGTTATGAGGAGAGAGAAAGTTAGGTGGGGTTTTAATGAGGGAGGGTGTATTGTGTTGAGGGTGGAGGTTAGCTAAATGTGGTCCAAATGCAAACTAAACCAAACCAAATCCTTCTCCACAAAATAAACCATGCCATTTTCAAAAACCTATTTTACGAGAAAACCAAAATCCGCAAGTCGAGCCAAAATACAATTACAGGCCAGAATCTGAGAAAATAAAAATACAGGTCCAAAATACATATACGCCTAATCAAAATACGTATCCCGAAATACGGATGTTACAACTCTACCCACCTTAAAAGAATTCCTTCCTCGAAATTTAAATTAAGATGCTTAGAGATGTAAGAGCCAGCTATACTATCCACAATTAAGCTATACTAAGCAAACAATCAAACAATCATGCATGCAAGCAAGGGATGGCAAATATAAGGCATAAGGAAGACATTACACCTTACGAGTCAAACAAGTCGGGATATCGCGATCGGATGTCGTCCTCACGCTCCCACGTTGACTAGCCTAGAGAGTGATGACCCCAAGCAACACGGACTAAGCTAATAGTCTTGTTCTTGAGTATCTTTTCTCTCCGATCCAATATAGACATAGGTCTCTCCTCATACGAAAGATTGGTACCAACAACCAATTCCGAATGGTACAGGATATGGCTCGGGTTCGGGATATACCATCGTAATTGGGACACATGGAATACATCATGCACCTCACTTAGCGACGGCGGAAGAGCGAGACGATAGGATACATCTCCTACTCGCTCCAGGATATCGAACGGCCCTATATACCTAGGACTAAGCTTTTCCCGTATGCCAAAACGAATGAGGCCGCGGATAGGCGAGATCCTAAGAAATACATGGTCGTCGATAGCAAATTCTAAGGGACGTCGATGAGCATCGGCCCAATGGCACTGGCGATCTTGGGCCACTCGAAGGCGATCTCTGATCATTCTGACCACTTCAACTGTCTGGGCAATCATTTCTGGACCAAGCATCTGTCTCTCTCCGATGTCGTCCCATGCTAGCGGGGATCTGCACTTCCTACCATACAGTGCCTCGAACGGAGCCATCTGAATACTGGCCTGGAAACTATTATTGTACGAGAATTCTATCAGGTGTAGGTGATCTTTCCACGAACCACCGAAGTCAAGGGTACAAGATCTCAACATATCTTTAAGAGTCTGGATTGTGCGTTCCGACTGGCCATCTGTCTGCGGATGATAAGCTGAGCTAAACTGAAGGTGAGTTCCCAAATTCTCTTGCAGGCTACGCCAAAAGTGTGATGTAAATCTTGAATCCCTGTCCGAGGTGATACTAACGGGCACACCGTGAAGCCTGACAATCTGTCTGAGGTACATTTCTGCTAGCTGAACCGTCGACTGACCAACTCTGAACGGAAGAAAGTGAGCCACCTACGTGAGCCTGTCAACTATAACCCAAATAACATCTCAATCAGTCGAGGATCTAGGCAATCCAGTCACAAAATCCATGGTCACATGCTCCCACTTCCATTCTGGAATCGGCAAGGACTGAAGAAGTCCAGCGGGCCTCTAATGTTCAGTTTTAACCTGCTGGCAAACCAAACACCGAGAGACAAATCGGGCTATCTCGCTCTTCATGCCATTCCACCAGAAGTGCTGACGGACGTCACGGTACATCTTCGTGCCATCGGGATGAATAGAATACTGTGAACTGTAAGCTTCTGCCATGACCTCCTGTCTGATATCTCTACTGGGTACACAAAGACGAGTGTCGTGTCGAAGTGTACCATCTTCATGAATGCACAACTCTGGCCTTCTTTCTGCCTCACACTCTGCTCTGAACCGCTGAATCTTGGAATCTGTAGACTGCGCCATTCGGATCCTCTCAACTATGCTGGACTGAACCTGTAGACTGGCCATCAACGCCACGTTGGTAGGAAGAACCACTTTAATTCCCATCTTCTGAAGATCTGCCAATAACTCTGGTTGTGCTGTTAGGAAGTAAACTCCGGCTCTCCTGCTCAATGCATCTGCTACAACGTTGGCCTTCCCTGGGTGATACTGTAAATCCACATCGTAGTCTACCAGTAGCTCGAGCCATCTTCTCTGTCGCATGTTAAGGTCCTTCTGGGTGAAAACATACTTCAGGCTCTTGTGATTAGTAAATATCACCACTCTGTCTCCATACAAGTAGTGCCTCCATAACTTAAGTACAAACACTACTGCTGCCAGTTCTAAGTCATGGGTCGGGTAATTTCTCTCATGATCATGAAGTTTTTGTGACGCATAAGCTATTACCTTCCCATGCTGCATCAAGACACACCCCAATCCTCTGCCTGAAGCGTCACAATACCCTAAGAATTCTCCGGTTCCATCTGGAAGCGTGAGAATGGGAGCCGTTATCAAACCTCGCTTTAATTTCTCAAATGATTCCTGACACTCTACTGTCCAAGCAAACTGCACATCCTTGCGGGTCAACTGGGTCATCGGTGCCGAAATTCTTACAAAATCTAAAACGAAGTGTCGGTAGTAGCCGGCCAATCCAAGGAAGCTGCGAACCTCTGCCACTGAGCTAGGTACTGGCCATGTCTCAATAGCCACAATCTTCTGGGGATCTACTTCCACTCCTCCTCGGGTAATGATGTGACCCAAGTACGAAATGCGATCGAGCCAGAACTCGCATTTACTGAACTTGGCGTACAATTGGTGCTCTCTAAGCGTCTGAAGGACGATTCTGAGATGCTGTTCGTGCTCTGCTACGCTCTTACTGTAGACCAGGATGTCATCTAGGAACACGATCACGAACTGATCCAAGTAAGGCATGAAAATGCGATTCATGAGGTCCATGAATATGGCTGACGCATTGGTTGCTCCAAATGGCATAACAAGAAACTCCTAATGTCCATATCTAGATCGGAAAGCTGTCTTCGGGATGTCCTGCTCTCTGACTCTGATCTGGTGGTATCCTGACCGCAAGTCTATCTTCGAGAACACTGAAGCCCCTTTGAGTTGATCAAACAAGTCATCTATCCTCGGAAAAGGGTATCTGTTCTTGATTGTCACTGAGTTCAAGGTACGATTATCTATACATAATCTGGACATACCATCTTTCTTTTTTACAAGAAGCATCGGGGCTCCCCAAGGCAATCCACTTGCACGAATGAATCCCTTGGTCCTGAGTTCTTTAATCATCTTATACAAAATCTCCAACTCTGAAGGCGACATCCTGTAGACTCGCTCTGATACTGGTGCTGTCCCGGGGATCAAGTCTATAGTGAACTCGATCTCTCTCTCTGGCGGCATTCCTAGAAGTTTCTCTGGGAAGACATCTGGAAACTCTTCAACTATCCGGGGTAACTGTATCGCTGCTACTGCCATCCGCAATACTGGGGAAGATGATTCCACTGCGCCTCTGGAAAATGAAAACTCTGGCTCGCCTGGAATACTAAAGACAACCCTGCCAACATGGCAGTCTATCCTAGCATACTGGTTCCTCAACCAATCAATGCCTAAGACTACATCATAGTCTGCCATAGGGAACTCTATAAATCTAGCGGGGAACTCTCTACCGCTAACTACGATCCGACACGAGGAAAACACTCGATCTACTCCCACAAGACCATTACCAGTAAGTATATTGAGCCTCACTGATAATGACTCGGGTTCCAATCCTATCCGTGTCACGAATAGTGCAGACATGAATGAATACGATGCACCAGAATCAAATAATACCGATGCTGGAGAGGAGTTGACGAGAATAGTACCAGCCACTACCTCACCTGGTGCAACCTCTCCTTCCATAGTCATCATCATTGCCTGACCTTGTCCTCTGGCTGCGGGTCCCCTCTGTTGGAAACCTCTCTGCCTACTCTGCACTTGGGCTTGGGTGTACTGCTGCTGGTTCTGCTGCTAAAACGCCTGGGCCTGAGACAAAAATGGCCTCGGGTACTGCTGTTGCTGCATAGGTGCTGGTCTCCTAACCGACGGACAGGTTAGATTGGAAAAAGACGAACTACCCCTATTCGAGCAGGCTCCTATCTTGTGATCTGCCGCTCCACAAGCCAGGCACAATCCCTGTGCCCTGCGACAATCTGCCACCACGTGTCCTGGCTTCCCGCAATGAGAACATCCCATCGCGGAAGTCTGCTTCTGCTTCTGCTGCTGCGGATACGTCGGGGTTGAATGCTGAACCAACGTTACTGAGGTCGCCCGCCTCGGAGTTCCAATGGTTAAACCCCTAGCTGCGGGGGCTGGAGCTGATGATTGGTGCATCTGATTGTGGGACCGCTTTCTACCTCCGGTTCTATCTACGATCCTCTGGAAGGTGTACTCGTGCCTCCTAGCTGCCCTCAATACTGTATCGAACGTCTGGTGCTCGAACTGCTCAATTGCCAACAAGATCTCCAAATGCAGCCCCTGCTGGAACCGCTGGGCCCTATCAAACTCGGTTGCCACCAAGGTGGGGACAAACCTACTGAGTCTAGAAAACTCAGATGCATAACCGTCGACCGTCCTGCCACCTTGCTTCAAGTTGGTAAACCTCGTCTGCAGGTCGTACCAAGCTACAACATCGAAATACTTCATCTGGAATCTTTCTCTAAACACCGCCCAAGTAACCGACGTCGCTAATCCCACGGCCTGCGTCGTCCACCAACTGCGAGCTAAGTCCAACAACTGTAGGCGTACCACCGCCACCTTCACATTCTCGGGTGTCCTAGCTGCTTCCAGAACTACCTCGGTATCCTGAAGCCAAGCGTCCGCGGCAATCGCATCTTCGCTTTCGTCGAAAAAGGGAGGGTTCAAGCGCTTGAAACTGTTGGCTGCACTGTTCCCTGGATGACCGCCTCTGGTCAAAGCATCTGCTACTGCCTAGTGTAAGGCATCTCCGCGACGATCCTGGGAAGCTATCAAGGTCCTGATGAGACCCACCAAAGTGCCATTATCAGGATCTGCAGGCTGGACGGGCTGAATTGGTGGTTCTCTTCCGGTAGGCACGACTCTGGAGGCCAATCCTGAATGCTGGGCTTGATCTCCAGGTTGCGGCTGGTCCACGGGAGTTGCTCTGCCTTGCTGATCGGCAGGTCCAGGAACAATGCCGCTGAAGAAGACGACATAGGAAACAATAAGGAAGGACCAGGATAGATCAACGATACAAGCATGTGATCAGGTCAAGATTCTTAGGGATTGAAGATACGAGCAGATATCAAGGACGAAAACTGATTGAGACATCTATTTGGTAAACCCTCACATTCTTGAATGCCAGGACCTGCATGGGTCACCACTTAAACCATGTGACGCCCCAGAACCAGAATACTGGAAAGCGGGGGCGTACATAGCCAGCAACGTATATCGAAATGGAATCCACCTCGCTATACGGTCACGGCTGTCTAGATATGAGGGTTTACTACAAGCCAACGATCTCTTAAGGTCAAGTCTATTGTCTCAATCTCAAGCAAGTAATATAGTTACAAGATGTTAGATCACCAAATATACAATAAAAGGCGTCCCAAATATTACATATTCAGCTGATCATGAAGCTAGTCATACAAAATGCGAAGACTAGCAAGAGTTTAGTCATACATGATCAACCCTAGGATTTGTTAATCATGTTTACAGCCCGTAGGCAGACAGTAAGTAAATGTGCATCGAGCTAACAGGTGCTCGTCGGCTAAACGCCTCAAAAGAATAATTTTACAATGTAGTGGGTGAAACAAAATAGAAAACCCACTCGTAGTCCGGATTCCTTCTAGTCGCCACCATTGGGCTGGAGGTTCGGTAGATCCTCGGGTGCTGCTCCGAAATCTGGCCACACAAAACCAGCTGGGTCAAACCCCAGAAAGAGCAAGTGCCACAAGGGAGGCCACGAAATAAGAACAAAAGCCAGCATATCAGAACATAAGGAAAATAGAAGAAGTACAAGTAATAAAGAGTACAATAAGACAATAAACGACTAGGGACGTGGAACCATTCTGGGAGCCAGGTTACAACCCTTAAACCAAACAAGGACCGGGGTTGTAACCCTTCGCCTGAATAGCACTTTGTCTCTACCCATTTATTGTTAAAGATAACTAAAACAATCATGTTCAGGAGTACCAGGTACTGGGACTAGACGAGACTTAGACAAGACTGGACACCATCCATACACAAGCGGCCAAGCAATACTACGGCTTACTACTTAACTAACTAGGGTTATCACAAGCCTAATTAGTAACAAGATGCAAATGAGAATTTCCCAGTCCCAAGCCCTGCAGACTATCCAGTTATCCTTCTGCGGGTTGAGAGTATGGTTGGGTACATCGCCCAGGAGACGATATACCCTTAGGTGACTTAGAGGGTGCAACACATGACAGTGTGCTGGAAATGTGCCCTACTTGTCGGCAGGCTACAAGTCCGTTAAAGTGTCCAGATAATGAGATCGCTTGTGACTAGAAATTCTCCATAAACTATAGTTTAATCTAATCATTAGCCTAATCCATATTCAGTACGAATCCCTGACCGTGGTAACCAGAGAGTCACGTCCTAGACATGATGCAAGACAAGACAAGTGGATTGCATGAAGCAACAAGAATGAACACCCACGGAGTCAGAGTTGATTATACGAGTCAAGTTAGCCATCGCAACATCATCAAGTCAAGTCAAGTTACAAGTCAGGAGTGCGCCGCCACGGGCCACTATCAAGTTATCCAGTTACCAAGATTAATTATGAATCACAGGTTACAGTTAAGAGCGCACCCCATTGGGTCACTATTAAGAAGATCAGAAAGCACTAAGATCATAAATTATAGAGTTCACAAAAAATTGTACTAGTCATGAGCAAAGCATCGAAAATCGTGCCAGTTCGTGTTGGGTCGAGACAGTCGTGTTGTGTGGAACAAGATCTCAAAACTCCAATCCACAAAAAGAGTAGCCAAGTCCAAGAAAATAAAACCAAATCACCATGGACAAACAGGTTGCACAGGGGATCAGATTGCGCCAAGGGAATGGACTGCGCAGGGGATGAATTGTGCTAAGGGAATGGACTGCGCAGGGGATGAACTGCGCTAAGAAAATGGATTGCGCAGGGGATAAACTGCGCTGAGGTTGGGTTGCGCTGGGAGCCAAGCCGCGCTGAAAGTGAGCTGCGCCAGATTGGGTTGCGCTGGAAGTCAGGTTGCGCTGGAGCAAACTGCGCTGAGGGAGTCGGGTTGTGCAGTTCGGCCTTGCGCTAAAGAGCGCAGGCCGAGGAGGGGGTTGCGCGGTTCAGCCCAGCGCTAAAGAGCGCTGGCCGAAGAAGGTGCGCAGTTCAGTCTTGCGCTAAAGAGCGCAGGCTGAGATCTTCTTCTCCACCAGGCCAAGAGATAACCCAAGAACACCAAAAATTTTCAATCTTCATAACTTGGCCAAATCAAAACGAAATTTGGATTTTCAAAGTTCTAACATGTGTAAAATTGAATTCTCTTCCACATGGAAGCCTCAAAACAAGGAAAAATCTAAGTTTAATAGATCAAAATCAAGAAAATCCGAAAATGGTAAAAACTTAGATCTAGAAAAATGGAAGCTCCAAATCACAAAATGCCAAGTTCTAATGTTGTTCACCATGGCCTAATCTAGCTAATGGACAAATAAAATGGGGTGCTTATTTGGTGGCAAGGTGCACTTGCCTATGGTGTTGGTGTTGTGTGGAGGAAGGAAGAAGATGAAGAAATTAATAGAAGTTATGAGGAGAGAGAAAGTTAGGTGGGGTTTTATTGAGGGAGGGTGTGTTGTGTTGAGGGTGGAGGTTAGCTAAATGTGGTCCAAATGCAAACTAAACCAAACCAAACCAAATCCTTCTCCACAAAATAAACCATGCCATGTCCAAAAAACCATTTTACGAGAAAACCAAAATCTGCAAGTCGAGCCAAAATACAATTACAGGCCAGAATCTGAGAAAATAAAAATACAGGTCCGAAATACATATACGTCTAATCAAAATACGTATCCCGAAATACAGATGTTACACCAATGTATAGAAATAAAAATATGAACTAGGGCAATCTACTGTATCCGTCTATGTGCTATGCAAGTGAGATACTTTTCTAGAATACCAGACCCCTTCCACTAAGGCTCACTAGCACCTCAGTAGGGTATTGTCCCCAGTACCTGTGTCGTGGCACCAAGGACAATCAATTATCGACAGTGATAATCCCTTACTCTACTATAGAGATAAATGTCACTAAACAACATGCCACACGACAATAGGTCTGATATTGTAGTCAAGTTCTCCCCAATCCCCATGTCTAGAATCAAGCAATGTCAAGTCTGTACAGTCATTCCGAAAGTAAAAGCAATGCTGATAAAAAAATCTAGAATGCTAACACGAGTTCAATACCACGAATAGTCATGTAAACCTCACATCACGAATATGTCGGTATCATGTGGTCAATTGTGTCAATAGACACATCAGTATATACGTAATGCCTAATGTTAATACTCGATGTTACTATCATGTCATCGGCACCCGTCTATAAACGGACACTAAGTATCAACGTCCTACGTCATGCAATGCTAATAAAAAGAACAAAAAAAATAGAAAAGAATAATTTGTAACGAAGGCAAGGCACGTTTGCCTGTAACTGCTGTCTGCGGGTAAGCTTGTCCAACTCTGGTGCCCTTGTCGATCCTCCCAAGCTCATCTATAATAATATACTATATTTAATATTCTATATCAAATCATATATAAATTATATGAGTATCTACGCCTCCTAGTTGCCATAACGTTGTTACGACACTGCATCTATTATATAAGTACATATAGGTAACAAAATCTCTAATAAATACTTTATAATTATAATATAATAATATATTTAAACTCTAGAATTTATCTATAAATACTTATATATTTTTATAATTATATTTTCAATAGGGGAACCCTTTAACAAGAGGTCTTATGTCAATGCCACATATGACTTCCTCAATTCGACACATTAATTTAGCCCCAAAATAACGATTAAATAAAATTAATAAATTCTGTAAAATTCTAAAAATTAGTTAAAATAGTACTTATAATGCTAAACTTTGCACAACATGAAGTTTAATATGGATCCATGAAGTTTTGACACTTTTGGACACAAGGAAAATAGAATTTTTCGGAGTTCGGTGACATGGCAAATGTCTTGAATTTTTAAAAATAGTAAACTGATACGAAACCTAACTTTCAGATATGCATTGGAAAGTTTTCGACGTCTAGATTCTGAATAAAAATATAAGAAGGTTAGAAACTAACCATAGATAGGCAAAAAGTAGCCAGCAACAGAATTTATCGGTTCTGGACACCCTATCATAGAATCGATGCCACGGGCAAAGCGCTTTGAACTGGGGGAATCGGAAATCAGGAATTAGAGTAGACACACAAAGGTAACTCTCAGATTTTATTTGAGGAGAAACAGATGAGAAAAAGTGGATGAAACATCATCTACAAGTTGACTAACCTGCTGTGACGTTTCAGAGTTCGATTCGACGGAGTTTCGGCCCAAGTAGCGCGTCGTGCACCTCTCTAACGGCCGCAATGTTGCTCCTACAGTTGCTAGGGTGGAAGTAGATGTTGATAGAGATGTCCAAGTGGTGGTGGTTGGTGCAGAAATCGAGAAGAAATTATATTTTGTGAAGAAAGGGGGGTCGGCTAGGGTTTCGGGTTTAAAGTGGTGGCCGATAGGTTTGGGGGAATTTGTGGAGTAGTGGGTGGTTATGAGAGAGGGGGATGGTTATGGTTTTATATATATATATATATATATATATATATATATATATATATATATATATATATATATATATATATATATATATATATATATATAGTGCATGGGTTTTGGTTTGATCAAATTTGGATAGAATTTGGTTCTCCAAATCATATTATTATTAATAGGTTTTCTATTTTGGTTAGATGTTTGACCAAGCCAAATATATAAGGGAATATTGCATATGGCTGCAATTAAACCTCTAAAATTCCCTTAAATATATGTATACTTGGTTTTGGTACTCCTAGTTAGGCTCTAACTAGTAGGGTTGACTAGCTTAGGGTTCGAGCAGCATTACTAGTCAAATTGGACCCGAAAAATTAATGTAATGAGTCTCATGTGCCATTTGCAAATAAGTAGTACATGAGAACTCGATTGGATGGTACACCCTAGGCATATGCATTGTAAACTCAACATGGGTCAAAACCATATATTGGGTCATACGGTTTTGATCGATGTCAAGTCCCAATAGTAAATTGGAAGTTGGCTTAAAATTATGTCAATGGCTCAAATTGGCCTAAGTTGGCCCCAAGTTGTGCGAAGTCAAAAAAAATGTTGAAAAGCAAATTTGGATGGGACATGATATATCATATTGAAGGTGGACGAGTCTAGAATTCAAATATGGAACTAGATTTGAGAAAATAATATTTGTTGTGCTTCAAAATTCAAAGCTATGATAAACTACTAACATAGTCATCATTAACTTTAATAAATTAAAATATCCATATAAAATAATTAAAAATAATTAAAACTAATTAAAAATAAAATCTAAAAATCAGGGGGCTTACATAAAGTCAAGACTTATACGGGACATAATGTATGGACATTGTCTTACGAAGCATCCGTTGGCTCAAGAATTGTATCGAAAGATGAGAGAGAGCAGAGTGACTTATAAAATGAGAGAAAAGTGAGCTTGAGAGACTTGTAATCAGGGCCTTGCGCTCCATTGTAATCTTATTGTTCAATATCAATAAAGAGCACTTTTGAATAACTTGTGTGTCGCTTCTAAATTTCTGCTGCATGTTTGAATGTTTTTGCTTGGGACTTCCGTGCGATAACCCCCGTCACAGTCGCTGTAATCGACCATTATGAAACTGCCTTGCACGAGCGCAATCTAGGCTCGTGCGGCATCACGCCTTAGCGAGAACGATCGCTCCTACGGGAGCGGGGCATGACATCTTATAACTCTCTTCATGGCCTTCCAGTGCTCCATACCTGGGTTGTTCGTGAATCGACTCAGCATCCCTACAATGAAAGCTATGTCAGGCCTTGTGGCAGTAGTTGCATACATCAAACTTTCGATGACGCTTGAGTACTCCAGCTGCCAGACGCTTTCCCTAGGATTTAGCTTCAGCTTCTTGTCATACCTGTAAGGAGTATCGATCCCTGGAAGATCCTGATATCCATAGCATATGAGCATCTTCTCAATGTAATGAGACTGTGACAGCACCACTCCAGTGTCTGTCCGGATGATCTTTATCCCTAGGATAACATCAGCTTCCCCTAAGTCCTTCATACTGAACTTAGATGAGAGGAACTTCTTTGTCTCAGTGACACGTGCTAGATCTGTACCTAGGATCAGCATGTCGTCTACGTATAGACAAACGATGACTCCTCTTCCGTCAGCGAACTTTGTGTAAACACATTTGTCCGTCTTACTAACCATATAGTCGTTTGATCTAATGACTTTGTCAAACTTCGTGTGCCACAACTTGGAATCTTGCTTCAGACCGTATAGAGATCTCACCAACCTACAGACTTTATCTTCAAGGCCCTTGACGATGAATCCTCCTGGCTGTTGTATATAGATCTCTTCGGTCAACTCTCCATTCAGGAATGTTGTCTTCACATCCATCTGATTTATGACGAGCTTGTGAATTGCACTCCGAGCAATCAACATCCTGATGGTTGTCATCCGCGCTACTAGAACATATGTGTCGAAGTAGTCGATCCCCTGCTTCTGAGAAAATCCTTTGGCTACCAGCCTTGCTTTGAACTTGTCAATAGTTCCATCGGTCTTCATTTTCTTCTTGAAGATCCACTTATATCCGATTGGTTTAGCTCCTTCAGGCATATCGACCAACACCCACGTATTGTTGGAGATTATAGAGTCATACTCATCATTGATAGCCTCCCTCCAGAAGACAGCATCTCTGGTCTTCATCGCCTCATCATAGGTAAGCGGATCAGCTTCCACATGATATGTGACAAACTCATCTCCGAAGTCCTTCTGTCTTCTCACCCTCTTAGATCTGGGTTCTGCAAGTTCTGGTTCAACAATTGTCTCTGGTATGACAATTTTTTTCTTAGACTGTATCTTCTTTGGAAGTGATATCCGCCTGTGCACTCACATTATTCTCCAGAATATTCATGATAACAATATCCTTGCGCCTCACAAATTATCTTCAAAGAATTCGACGTCGCGAGATTCAATGATTTGATTGGTTTCAACATCAAGAAACCTCCGAGCATCACTTTTCTCAGCATACACCAAGAAGACCGTCTTTGTAGTCCTTGTTCCAAGCTTCTGAATCCTCAAGTCCGAAAGCTTCACATATGCCAGGCACCCCCACACTCGAATGACATTCAAGTTGGGTCTAACTTTGAACCAGAGTTCATAAAGAGTGACTTCGGAACCTGCGTATGGTACTCTGTTCAGAATAAACGTAGCCGTTAACGCAGCTTCTCCCCAAAAGCAGTTTAGAAGACCTACAGTCAACAACATTGAGTTCATCATCTCTGTCAACGTCATGTTCTTTCTTTCAGCTACTCTATTTGATTGAAGAGAATACGGAGCAGTTGTCTCATTGACAATTCTATGTTCTTTGCAGAACGATACGAATTCAATAGACCTGTATCTCTGCCTCGATCACTTCTGAGTCTCTTGAGTTGTTGCCCAGTTTGACATTCAGCCTCAGCCCTGAACTCCTTGAACTTCTCGAATGCTTCGTCTTTAGACTTGAGCAGATAGACGAACGCGTACTTTGAGTAGTCATCGATGAATGTAATAAAATACTTCATCTTGGCCTTTGTGGAGAACTGTCTGAAGTCACAGATATCTGAGTGTACCAACTCCAGAAGATCTATACTTTGATTCATCCGTTTGAACGGTAGTGATCTTTGTCTGTGTACAAACCTCGCACTTCTCCACCTCCTTACCCCCACATTTGGAGATAAGCCCTAGACTAGACATTTTGTTTATTCTTTTATAATGAATATATCCTAGTCTATTGTGCCATAACTCAAGAGAATACCTAGAAGAAGAAACTGCATTAATCATTTTTGTAGGAGTTACAAGTTGAAGTTTGAACATCCTTTCGGTACAATAAGCTTTTTTGAAGTATATTCCTTTGTAGGACATCACTATCTGCCCAATATTGACGTCCATCCTCAAGCCTGCGTTACATAGCAAACATACAGAGACCAGGTTCTTGACTATCACCGGTACATGCTTCACATCTTGATGCGTCAGCGACTTTCCCGAAGTCAGGTTCAGTACTACCGTTCCTGTCCCCACTACTTCAGCTTGTGTCTGGTCCGCCATCATAACCTTCTCAGATGTAGGCTTGTATGTGGTGAACAACTCCTTATTAGAGCAAACATGGCAGGATGCACCCGTGTCCACCCACCAGTCGGTGTCAACAACTGTCACGACCCGCTCCCAATTTTGGGATACGAGTATGTGGCCAAGTCCAGCCTACGCCGCAGCATCGGCGGTAGTACGCTATCTATGATAACAATGGTCCACAACAAGCACAACACGCATATATATCATCCACAACTAAGCCAGCAAAAATCACTAAAATATCCAATAGTCTTAATATTATAAATATGAAAAATCCACTACAACTCAGAAAGTCTCGAGAACAAACCCGGATAACAGAAAATAAAATAGACAACTAAACTCCATAACTATAACTACTAACTAATGCGAATCCATAAGGAAAAAAATATGCTAATTCGCATCAGTGCTGGAACCGGGTATGCCAGTGACGTCAGGGTTGCCAACATACTCATCGTAGACCTCGGGGCAAATCTCTTCGTCTAAAGCTGAAAAATAGTTATCCAGTCAGGATTGGAGCAAGATCACCATAATACTACATTACACAATATAGTATACAAGCATGAAGGAAAGATAAAAGGAATTTAACTGAAGATAAGTATAGGCATGACATTGTATAATAAGAAAGTACCTTTGAGACGTGATAACAATTATGAAGGTAGACTTGACATACCACTAAGACATGATGACAATAAGAAGGTAGACTTGACGAAAGAAGAACAATAGACGACAGGGCAATAATAATTAAGTCACGTGTACTGTGTGTTTTAGAATACCAACTTTCAGCATGTAGACAGCTTGGGATATCCGTCAGTCATACGTGTGGTGCATGACTGATATTATGCAATCAATGTATAGGGGGTCTGTATTCAATTCGTTGACCACATGCTTACTTGTTGTATTCCCCCGCCCGACTCACTCACAATACATGTCCACTATGATAAACATTAGCAATACGATAAACTGTAAACAATAGGAAACAATGAGTAAAAGATGAACATATATATATATCCTAACGATTCTAACTCTCGTGCACAATAGTAATCATGAGCAATGACAACCATGAACCATAAGGGAGTAATAGTGAAAAGACGACACGAAGATACATGCAGCATAAAATAAAGGAAACATAGGTCATAGTGATACTTGCCTGCTCCGATAGATGAATAAGTCACAAGTCAAGACGTCGTAGCCCGATCTACCCCGACACAAAAATAATCACAAGTTAGATCAACGATTCCCACTCTAAAAATCCTAGAAAGTGGCTAATGGGTTAAATCAATTAATACTATTCTAATCCTAGAATAAATTATCGAAAATCCTATTTTAACCTATTTAATTCTGAAATAACAATCTACACATAAATATTTGGCCAAAGAAATTCACGGTTCCATATTCGGGACTCGTGGCACGCAAACCGAGACATACTGTTGACTAACTAGTCAAACATTATGAATTCAAAGTTTGAGTGTGCAACATGATAGATTTCAGCGTCATAAGTGCACTGGAATCGACCGTGCCACAAAATCATGATTTGGTCAAAAGTTATCGCCATTATGGCTAACTATGACCAAATCGATGAACCGTTGACCAAACCTGACTTTTATGAATAAAATAAAATAATAGATGAAACTCTAAATTTCTGGAAAAATTATATGTTTTATAGCTTGGTGTCAGCTTTCCAAAACTTCAAATGGATCGCAAAACGGAGTTCGGGATCGCTCGGAATCTCGGAAACCGTGCGACGTGTTGATTTTTGGACAACCGACACTCAAATAATTATTCAGAAATTCAAGATCAAAATTACAGAAAATAAAATATATATTCAGAAACCTAACCTCAATACGCTTCTAACAAAAAAAAACGGCGCACAAAAAGGATGTCTAGATCGACGGCAAACCCTCCGCGAAGTCGAAGAATCCCTATTGAACTCTCCCACAAAAAAAGCTGCTGAATTCTAGGGTTTCGGAATAACCTAAATATACTAATATATATATAGGGAATAGAGAGAGTCGGTGGCTGCCTTGAGTCGGCTGACTCTGCCACGTGGCACGATCTTGTGCGCCCAGAGCTAAGATCGAACGGCCAGAGTAAGTCGAGCTCGGCTCGGCTCCGAGCACAGCTCGGATTAGGAATACGTGGGCGACTCAGAGACCGAGCCACACCCACCCGCGCTGACGGGTGGGCCTGCCACCCGCGCCCGAGTGGCTGACGGGTGGGCCCCGCCCGCGGCTGACTGTGTAATTATATTAGAAAAATAGATATTTAATTACAGAAAATTTAATAAAAATCAGAAAAAATCCTAAAAAAATCCAAATAAATCCCAGAAAATTCCTAAAAATTCCTAGAAAAATATAGAAAATATTTTAAGGGTTCTAGAGCCCAAATAAATTATTTGACCTCAAAAATACCCTCGGGTGCTCTCACAGTAAATCCTAGAATCTTAGAAAATTAATAAAATCATATATAAAATTCTCTAAAAATCTCCATAAAATCCTGAAAATTCTAAAATGGTGAAATAATATACTAGGGACTATCTAGGGGCCCCAGAGACTATATACAACCTAATTTTCTTATATCTAACCTATAGGCTTAGGTAAAAATCTTACGATCCCAAATCAACATCCTAGTAAATAATTGATTTTAATTAAAATAAAAATAAAAAAATCTCCAAAATAGAAAATAAATTCTAGGAACTCAATGCTACAAACTATCCCCCTTAAAAGATTTTTGTCCTCAAAAATCAAAACATCACAAATAGCATAGTATAATACCTAACTCGTACAAGCAATAATTTCTTAATCTAAGTCACGGAGAGATAATGGCTAGGAACATAAGGGAACTAACAACTAACTAAGCATGCATAATAACTAAAACTAAGGAAGGCTCTACGAACTCGGTACTCTCTGCTGTCGATCCTTCGGGTTCGGGAGTAGCAAAAGGGTTAGCTACCCTTTTCCCCTTACGGATCGCACTGCGCCTTGTCTTAACCATTGCAAACTAAAAGGAAAGAAAGGATATGGTTAGAATGGTAGATGCAAACATATCGAAGAAATCATGGACGGAATCAAGCAAGATGCAAATTAGGAGACAATAAGATCCTAAGATAAAATAGACTCATAAGGTTGGAAGTCCTATTTTGTGGATGATATAACCTCCTAACTTCAAATCTATTCGCAGGCTCGTAGTAGTACAGCTAACTTAAGCACTACCACGAGTTCGCAGTCTTTTGCGAAATTGGTCCTGCATGGGCCACCATAAAAACTTGTCACGACCCGCTCCCAATTTTGGGATACGAGTACGTGGCCAAGTCCTGCCTACGCCGCAGCATCGGCGGTAGTACGCTGTCTATGATAACAATGGTCCACAACAAGCACAACACGCATATATATCATCCACAACTAAGCCAGCAAAAATCACTAAAATATCCAATAGTCTCAATATTATAAATATGAAAAATCCACTACAACTCAGAAAGTCTCAGGAACAAACCCGGATAGCAGAAAATAAAATAGACAACTAAACTCCATAACTATAACTACTAACTAATGCGAATCCATAAGGAAGAAAATATGCTAATTCGCATCAGTGCTGGAACCGGGTATGCCAGTGACGTCAGGGTTGCTAACATACTCACCGTAGACCTCGGGGCAAATCTCTTCGTCTAAAGCTGAAAAATAGTTATCCAGTCAGGATTGGAGCAAGATCACCATAACACTACATTACACAATATAGTATACAAGCATGAAGGAAAGATAAAAGGAATTTAACTGAAGTTAAGTATAGGCATGACATTGTATAATAAGAAAGTACCTTTGAGACGTGATAACAATTATGAAGGTAGACTTGACATACCACTAAGACATGATGACAATAAGAAGGTAGACTTGACGAAAGAAGAACAATAGACGACATGGCAATAATAATTAAGTCACGTGTACTGTGTATTTTAGAATACCAACTTTCAGCATGTAGACGGCTGGGATATCCGTCAGTCATACGTGTGGTGCATGACTGATATTATGCAATCAATGTATAGGGGGTCTGTATTCAATTCGTTGACCACATGCTTACTAGTTGTATTCCCCCGCCCGACTCACTCACAATACATGTCCACTATGATAAACATTAGTAATACGATAAACTGTAAACAATAGGAAACAATGAGTAAAAGATGAACATGTATATATATCCTAACGATTCTAACTCTCGTGCACAATAGTAATCATGAGCAATGACAACCATGAACCATAAGGGAGTAATAGTAAAAAGACGACACGAAGATACATGCAGCATAAAATAAAGGAAACATAGGTTATAGTGATACTTGCCTGCTCCGATAGATGAATAAGTCACAAGTCAAGACGTCGTAGCCCGATCTACCCCGACACAAAAATAATCACATGTTAGATCAACGATTCCCACTCTAAAAATCCTAGAAAGTGGCTAATGGGTTAAATCAATTAATACTATTCTAATCCTGGAATAAATTATCGAAAATCCTATTTTAACCTATTTAATTCTGAAATAACAATCTACACATAAATATTTGCCCAAAGAAATTCACTACGGTTCCAGATTCGGGACTCGTAGCACGCAAACCGAGACATACTGTTGACTAACTAGTCAAACATTATAAATTCAAAGTTTGAGTGTGCAACATGGTAGATTTCAGCATCATGAGTGCACTGGAATCGACCATGCCGCAAAATCATGATTTGGTCAAAAGTTATCGCCATTATGGCTAACTATGACCAAATCGATGAACCGTTGACCAAACCTGACTTTTATGAATAAAATAAAATAATAGATGAAACTCTGAATTTCTAGAAAAATTATATGTTTTATAGCTTGGTGTCAGCTTTCCAAAACTTCAAACGGATCGCAAAACGGAGTTCGAGATCGCTCGGAATCTCGAAAACCGTGCGACGTATTGATTTTTGGACAACCGACACTCAAATAATTATTCAGAAATTCAAGATCAAAATTACAGAAAATAAAATATATATTCAGAAACCTAACCTCAATACACTTCTAACAAAAAAATGGCGCATAAAAAGGATGTCTAGATCGACGGCAAACCCTCCGCGAAGTCGAAGAATCCCTATTGAACTCTCCCACAAAAAAAGCTGCTGAATTCTAGGGTTTCGGAATAAAAATATACTAATATATATATATAGGGAATAGAGAGAGTCGGTGGCTGCCTTGAGTCGGCTGACTCTGCCACGTGGCATGATCTTGTGCGCCCAGAGCTAAGATCGAACGGCCAGAGTAAGTCGAGCTCGGCTCGGCTCCGAGCACGGCTCGGATTAGGAATACGTGGGCGGCTCAGAGACCGAGCCACACCCACCCGCGCTGACGGGTGGGCCTGCCACCCGCGCCCGAGTGGCTGACGAGTGGGCCCCGCCCGCGGCTGACTGTGTAATTATATTAGAAAAATAGATATTTAATTACAGAAAATTTAATAAAAATCAGGAAAAATCCTAAAAAAATCCAAATAAATCCCAGAAAATTCCTAAAAATTCCTAGAAAAATATAGAAAATATTTTAAGGGTTCTAGAGCCCAAATAAATTATTTGACCTTAAAAATACCCTCGGGTGCTCTCACAGTAAATCCTAGAAGCTTAGAAAATTAATAAAATCATATATAAAATTCTCTAAAAATCTCCATAAAATCCTGAAAATTCTAAAATGGTGAAATAATATACTAGGGACTATCTAGGGGCCCCAGAGACTATATACAACCTAATTTCCTTATATCTAACCTATAGGCTTAGGCAAAAATCTTACGATCCCAAATCAACATCCTAGTAAATAATTGATTTTAACTAAAAAAAAAAAATCTCCAAAATAGAAAATAAATTCTAGGAACTCAAATGCTACAACAACAGCCGTGGCAACCTGCGCAATCATGGCAACCTTGTTAGGCTCACCTTTCTCTATCTGTTTGGACTTTGATTTGCAGTCTCTACGGTAGTGGCCCTTCTTTCCACAATTGATGCAAGTCACATCTGACTTAGGCTTTGACTTTGACTTGAACGAAGTCGACTTCACCTTCAGATGGTTGAAGTATATCCTGCTTCTTCTGGTTGTGAGAAACCTTATGCTTTCTCTTGGAGTCCCCCGTATGCACCAAGTTGGCCTCTGCCAACTGTTTGGACAACGTGTCTAATTTGTTTTTAGCCATCAACTCATCTCTAACATTGATGTTGTGAAGTAGTTAATCCAGGCTGATTTGCATCTTCTTTATGTGCATATCCGAGATAAAACTGCTCCATCCTGACAGAAGCTTGACAACTATACCCCCTACGACAAAAGCATCGACAAGTGGCATGCTATCGTCCTCAATTTTTTGAGGTAACTTGAGGAACTCCTTGACTTGAGGCAACATCGCCTTGTCGTCCTCAAATCGAATGTTCCAGACTTTCTCAGTCACATGGATCTTGTTGCGGTTCTCATCCGCCTGATAATGCTTCTCTAGAGACTCCCAGACGACCTTAGCATGGTCCGTCTTGCTGTATGACTCCCCCAGAGTATCTTCCATGGAGTTCAAAATCATCAGCTTGCAGAGATTGTTGTCTCTCCTCCATTTGTTCTGCTTTGCGGTTGCAATCGCAACTGTCCGAACAGTAGCATCATCCTCGTCTGGAATCCTCGGTTCTGGTTCTGTCATAACGTAGTCCACCTCTGCCAGTTGGAGATTCATGCATACCTTCCAAGAGTTGTAATGATCCCCGTGTCGAACTTCTCAAGTTTGTTGAAACTTGTATCCAGAACTTTCGCACGACTGTTCTCCATCTACAAGGATCTTGCTTTGAGATTGTTAGTCCCGGGGCTTTATCAAAGATGGTAGAACTAGATGTCGAGATCAGAGGTTTAAACAAACGTTCTCCTTTTGATTATTCTCGAGATCCACGAGGAACACTATAATATAAATCTGATTACAAAAGCAACAATAATCAGAAAATAAATCTCACGTTCTTTCTCACAATCACAGTTGCTGACGGACAGAACTGAGTTACAACTCGAAGAAAAGAGAAGAAAGAAGAAGAGGAAAGGTTCTTGCTGGGGTGATTAAGATCACCGTTGCTCAAAGCAAGGTTCGCCCCACCACGATCTGCTTCCAGGAACCAGCAAGTTCACGAAGAACTTTTGAAACGATCGTAAGTCAATATTTGAGACTTGAAAAAACTTTCTGGACTTTACGGACTCCATTAACTCTCTTCTTGGTGCATCTTCCAAAGGAGGCCAAGGGGCTCTATTTATAGAGTGGAGTGAGACTTCATCTTTTCTCCTATCCGATGTGGAAATAAAATACCAATACTCAAAAATAGAGTTTGATATTTTAGATCATCCCACAATCAGCATAGTACTGTGTCAGTCCACGCCTACCCCCCGAGCACTCCCCTGCATGAACGAATGTCCGAGTTCGAGTCCGCACAACAAAAATCAATTTGCATCCTTGTTGGAATTAATCTTTTTTCTTTTAGGAAAATACTCCCACATGACACACACTTGTGCCCCACCACACCTCATGTGCACACCTCAACACAAGCAATGCATTATATTGAGATACTCACCACTTGGTGTAGCCGATGTGGGACTATCTTTCCTAGTCTAAAGGCAAAAACACCAACAGTGAATAACCCATTCTAAATGATGCGGGAAAGAATATTCCAATTTAGAGTGACGGTGGAAGTTATAGTTTCAGAACAAGAGTTGCCAGATACGAGGCAATCGGAGGCGCCCTAAGGAAGGGAAGCAAGGCGAGATATATCAAAATGAGGCGAACACAATGAGAAGGCGACCGTGCCGGGAGGTGACTGTTAGGGACGTGGTAGAGATTTTCGGGAGCTTAATATATGTGACTATGCTGGAATTTAGGTATGATGTCCATGAGCGCGAGAGTATTAACTTGGCCCAAGGATTGGCTATTCTTAGGTCAGTCCGGTGAACTATTATATTACTTGGAAATGAAGAGAAAAGGGAAAGTATCGGCCATCGGGGACTGAGTCATATGGATGGGGTACGGGTCATACATAAAAGGAGGAGGAATTTCTCAACATTGATGCTCAAGAAAAACAAAATAGAATGAATGTCAAATGCGAGTGATGTGTGAGAGCAGTACGAATATCAAATTCTTAAAACTTTTTGAAACAGTTCCTGAAAATTGTTGTCACCCCCAGTTTTCGAATTAGGGGTATTTTCATCATTTTTCAAGTTTTATAATTTTTAGGAATTTTATTTGATTTTATGTGATTTTTTGGGATTTATTTGGGTTGGTTTGGATTTTATCCAATTCGGACTCAAATTGGAGACCCGGGTAGCCTGGACACTAGTGGGACTCACATATTAGCTGGGCTTAGCCCACATACCATCCTAATTAGGCTAGAAACCATAAACCCAATTTTCCATGGCTTAATTTGTCATTTTAGAGCTTAATTGGTTAATTAGGAACAAACCGAACCAAACCGAATTCAATTTGAACCCAAACCAAGTCTGATGGGTTGGGGGCTTATTGGATCCCCAACCCAAACCCATTAGGCCAAGCCATGGCCGGCCATGATAAGTCCCCCCCCCCCTTTCTTCTCCTCTAAGAAAAGCTCTCTCTCTCTCTCTCTCTTTCAAAATCTCCTTTTCTTCCAAGCTTTCTCTCTCCCTCTCCAAGAACCTAGGTATGCATTTAAACCCTAATAAATTCCTCTTTCCCATTTAATGTCTTCACATTTATTGTAGGAAATGAAATTCTCTACCTTTTGCCCATAAATTTTGTAGGATTCCCTAGAATCTAGGTTAAGGAATTAATAGGGGTTTCAATATATATAGTGGTATATATATATATATATATATATATATATATATATATATATATATATATATATATATATATATATATATGAATGTGTATTTGTGTGGGTAGAAGAATGGAAATGGTGGTGGTGGTGTTTGTGTCATGTGAGTGTGTGAGAGTGTGAGTGAGCTTGTGTGTGTTGTGAGAGTGTGTGTGTAAGTGTTATATATGTATATGTGTATGAGTGTTTATATATATATATATATATATATATATATATATATATATATATATATATATATATATGTGTGTGTGTGTGTGTGTATATATATATATGTATAAGGATATGTATATATGTGTTTATATATATATATATATATATATATATATATATATATATATATATATATGTGTGTGTGTGTATAGATGTATATAGAGATGTGAGTGTGTTGTGAGTTATTTATGTATATATATGGATATGGGTATATATATATATATATGTATAGATATATAGATAGATATGTATATATATATTGATATATATATATATATGAAGAGTAGAGGAAGGAGGGAAGGAGGTAGAAGAGGAGAAGAAGAAGAATAAGAAACCACAGCAGGAGCAGCAGCAATAGGCTGCAGCAGCAGCACTGGCAGCTGTGCTGCCAGTGAGTCCCCCCCCCCTTTCCAGCCCCTTTTAGCCTATGTATACCCCCTATCTAGCCCCCAATTTACCCCCATATATGTATATATATGATATATATATAGATGTATATATATATGTAAGAAGATGGTTAGAATGAGAAGAGAATAGGAGAAGAAGATTAAGGAAAAGATAGGAAGAAATGGAAGAAGTTGAGAGGAGTTAGAAAAGGAAAAGGATTAGAAGAATAGGAAAGAGTAGGAAGAAAAATTAGAATAGGAAGGGATAAGAGAAAGAAGATTAGGAATTAGAAAGGGAAGAAAGAGAAGGAAATTAGAAGAAGAGTTAGAGGAAGAGTTAAGAAGGAGAATTAGAATAGGAGCTAGAAGGGAGTTTTAGGAGAAATCGAGTTAGAGGGTGAAACGGAGCCCGGAGTATCGAAACGCGATGAAACTTGGCGTGGAGTTAGAATACGTGATTTAGATTTTGCGGGTAGACTCCCGAGTGGAAATCGGGGTCGTAGAGCGCCGGTATCGTACCGTATCAGTGCGTATCTTGAAATATTCAAGATTTTGGCAACGGGCCGTATCATGGACCGGATGTCCGCGTTACCTAGGTATTTTGGTAGGTAATATATCTATAGGCTAGTATCTTACTATCCTGGGGAGATCGAGTCAAAATATCAAGCGTAGGTAGGCTAACTAGATAATCGCCTAAGGTAGAATTTTACCCTTTTTAAGGGTAAAATAGGTAATTGGCCTACGGCTAAGATTTGGGTTTCGAAGTCCAAGATGGACTTCGATATGAGTTGTAGAGATTGGTAATGGGTAGAAATAGCCGTCTAGACTTAGTCTTGACCCCGGTTGACCACGGTTGACTTTTTAGACCAAAAGTCAACTATGGGTCAACACTTTGCCCAATTTAGTTCCAAATTCAATTTGACTTGTGCAATTGACCGAAAGTCAACTGTTAGTCACCAGTGACCTAGAGTTGACCTAGGGTTGACCACAGTTGACCACGGTTGACCAGAGTTGACCGGTTGACCAAAAAGTTAAATGTTGACTCAAATGGATCCCGATTGATTCTGTTTGACTTGTATTGACCCAGTTTGACCCAGTTAGACCTAATATGACTTAGTTTGACCCCGTACAACCTAGTTTAATGCGTCTTGACCTAGAATGACTTAATAGGATTCAAATTGATTTGACTTTACTTCCTAAAACATAGTATTGATACGTCTTGTTCTCTATAGGTCCTCGAGATGCTGCATTTGCTCCGGTTGACATATCATACCATATTACAGGCGAGTATATTCTCTGACACTTTTCCAATTTATAATGATTGTTATGATTCATGTAATTAGTGTGGATATGCTTGTTCTCGACACATTGGTCACACGGATTGGTATTCATGGATCCCGACATGAGATGTTATTCCTCGTTATCTTGGTATATCTTGTGCAAGCCCCCTTGTAGTTCTTGTGCAGTATATGGATACCGATTCTCGAGGAGACTTGCTCCCTTCTCGTAGAATCCCGTGTCGTAACGTGTCTTGCTTGGATCCACTCTACCAGTCGGGGACGGGGAGTACTAGTGTAGATGTGTGGTCATACCCGCCTTGTATATATTGTGAACCTTGTGAATGCCAATCATACACCACACGTATGATTGGCTAGATCATAACCTTGTGCAGACCCAATCCGACCACATGTTGTAGCTAGTATTCACACACCTAGATATATGATTCTTGATTTCTTGTACATGCCATGATCAGTTTACTTGCCTTGTTCTAGCTCTAGATTTACAGCTTACCTTGCCATGACATTCACATGTACATTCTATGATTTTCTTGTATATACTCTCTATTTACAGTCTTATAGCTTTTGTCATATCTTGTGAACTATTGTTAGTAGATTGTACTCGTTCCATCCTGACAGGATATGTTGAAAATATTACAGATGCAGATGAGGGTGATTACTGTACCTACTACGGTCCGGATGACGTAGTGGGCCTAGACCTGGAGACTTTGGTCCAGCGGGGCTTAGATCTGCCTGGCGAGACCTTACCTATTGCTTAGTTAGAGTAGGTCTTTTATACTGGACTTTGTCTCCAGCTACTTTTGAGACTGTTATTATTATGGACTGTATTAGAGACTTGGACTTGTATATATTCTTGTGTTGGACTTGACAGGTTATTATTTTATTATCGTCTTGTTGTCTTTATCTTTCAGTCTTTACTTTGTTATCTTAGAGTTGTGATTGAGTACTTATATATATTCACTGCTTGTCCTCCGTTCGGAGTTGACCATATTCTCGACAGGTTTTGTTATATATATAAACTGTTGTCAGACTAGAAAATCTACAGCGTTCTACGCCGTTTTTACGGTGAGGGCTGGGCGTTGTCGCGTCACGTGCCCTTTTAGCTGGTGCGGGTCGTGACAATTGTTGTAATTCTTGGTGGAAAAAACCAACCTCCAAATTTTATTTTCTCATCAAATTCTTAATGGCTTCATTACCACGCCTTAATTCCCTTTAAATTCATTAACTCCTCATATTAATCCATCACAGCTTACTACTTGCTCCTCATTCACAACTTACCAAAACTCTTCCACATGTTTCATCTTGATTCATTCCAAATGAATGCATTTTAATGCCTTAATGGATGCTTTATTTGGCTGGTTATTATGTAGTATTATTGGGCCATTGATTTTTTATTGAATTGTTCCAATGGCTAGTTTTTATGACTATTGATTTCATTTTTTCCAATTCATTCCTCTAAGCATATGCGTACACTATATATACACATATATTCCTTTGTTGATAAGATAATAAAAATATTTTATTCACAAAAGATCTCTCCATCTCTTTCCATTTTTTCATCTCTTTTGTGCTCTGGGCAAGAGCTAAGTCAGG
Source organism: Iris pallida (assembly GCA_029216955.1). Classification (NCBI taxonomy): domain Eukaryota; kingdom Viridiplantae; phylum Streptophyta; class Magnoliopsida; order Asparagales; family Iridaceae; genus Iris; species Iris pallida. The sequence goes on along the minus strand of JANAVB010025598.1, from coordinate 22,163,648 downwards.
GTCAATCTTCCTGAGTTGTGTGCGACGATGGGATACCGGTAGAGTGGAGATTTTACCACTAGGAGCATTCGGAAAAGTCTGCACATAGATCCGGATTAACTCTTAGGGCAGTGCTACGTGTGCGACTTTCCCGGAGGTCGATAACTTTACATTTTTGTTTATTTTGTTTGCAGATTTAAAAAGGAGAAAAGAAAATTATTTCCAACAATCTAAGAGTTATCCGGTTTTTTTTTCATCTGTTGTAAGTCATGTCGGAAGGAAGCACATTCATCTGGTAGTTTTGTTCACTATGCACATATTTACATACAGTTTTTTGGTTTTCCATGTGTAGAATGCTAGGATTTTATATGATGCATGCTCTCTTTTTGGCATGAAGCAAAGTATATGGTATAAGCTTATCTTACTGAAATGTTGAAAGACTTAACAGTGACTATCATGTTAAAAAAAATTCAGCTCTCACACCTGTTTTTTTTTCATTCATTAAATTTACCTTGTCAAAGTTTTGTATCACTTGCTGGAACATATATCTTTAAGAATTTTGCATCTCAACAAGTTATATAACTTTTGTTGATGGGACTTTAACGGATCCTATTACTTTGAATGGAATATTTGCCTGATTCACTTGACATAGCTTAATCGAAGTCTACTGGTTTCGGTATAACTAGCGGTTGAATTGAAAGTAAGCATTCTATTCCCCTTCCTTCATCAGATTTGTGATTGAGTCATTAATTGGGCTGATTTTCACCATGAAATTTAGTTGTAATTCTTTTGGTGAAGTATGTAATTATGTTGGTTGGGTACATGTGCTATTTGGGCTGTGAGGAGTTCGGGTTCAGTGTTGAAGTTGATTCTGAAGGGAGCTACATGCTCAATTGTGATTTGGAACATTTTTAAGTTTTGTTACTATATTATATTAAAACAAATTAATCAATTGTCTAGAAGATGTCAGATCAAATGGCAAAGTCTAAATATTATTTTCCATACACCTGCTGCTAGTTGGTTGACAAGAGCTCAGAAGAGGTCATGATAATTATGTAGCTATAACTCTACATACAAACTAGATATCAATTCACATTAATAACAATTTATTTTTTGGTCAAATGAATCATTGTCATGGATTTTGAATGGCTATAACTATTCTTAGTTATGAAGCTTCATGCGGATGCTAAACTTCGTAGAGTAATACTTTTACTTTTTGTTATTCTAATTTTCTTGTTGCATTGTGCACATTTCAAATTGAGCATCATATTAATTTTTATTCGAGTTCGATCACCTTTGCTTCTGAATATACTTGAAAGCATGTTTTGTTCGTACAACGAATTCTCTTGGCTTATCATATTATCCTTTTAAGATTTTTGTTGCAAGAAAATTTCTTTTATTATGGAACTTGAATGCTGCAACCTCCAGTATGTAGAAGCTTGAAAATTATTGGACATGACTTTGACATGAGCTGACGAACTTGAATGCCTTGTTAATGTTTCCTTTAAATGATGGAACAAATTAATTCTAGATTTTTTTTTTGTACAGTCTTGCAAATTACTTTGCAAATTATCATGTTCTAATAACAGAATTATTTTGCTAGAATAATACTAAGTTTCGTTGACTAGTATAACATTTCATTATGTTTAATATAATATTGTTTTAAGTTTGCAATTACACAACAAAATATTGTGAGCATATTCATAATACATAACAGAATTTTGAATTATATGCCGGAACAAGTTTTAAACTTGTACTCATATTCATATTATGAACTTGGTTTCAACATAGTAAATTTTGATATTATATGTCTACCTTGAAAATAAATTTGTGATTTGAAATTAAAATAAATAAAATTTTGCATCTTTATAAATAGAATATACTATTTACTGGAAATTGAATTTATCTTATTGAGAAACATTTTCTGGTATTTCTTTGAGAAATAATTTCCTTCAAATAGTTATCCCAAAATTGCAACTTCATTTATTATCTACACTTTTGTAATTACTCAAAATATATATAATTCTAATTAAGTTCATTTATTTCTATCATTACTACAATTATAGCAATATTAATGTTGTTGTAACCAATTGGTTTAAATGAGTGGCAATTTGATTGTGATATTATTTTATATGGTAACTAGAGTAAATTGTAAATGAGACTTATTTATTATATTGGATGTGAGGATCTTTAATATATGGTAAGTATATTATAAGTTGAATCATAACTGTTCAAATTCAGTTTTAATTTTTTTTTTTTGCTTTGATTACTAATTTTATTTGGGTTCAAGCTGCGTCTCGTGTTTTTAGATTTGTTTGCATTTGGATTGAGTTTCAAACTAGAAACAGTGAAAAAAAAACTAAGTCTATCTCATATTTACATTACTCTTATTTTCTTTAAAAAAAAAGTTGCTTGTGGATCTATAAACTTATAATGAAAATATATTGCATGTTTTTATAAGATTGGTTGATCGTTATATGAGTCAGTATAATCTTATTGGATTTGAGACGATCCCATCTAAAGTTGCTCGTAACCTTTGTATAAGTCAATATCTCGTGTAACGTGATGATATTGAAAAGTTTCGGCCATTAACTATATTTGGTTTTTTGGCTTTAGCTTACATTATTCTTTGGCTGCTAAAGATGTGTGCGCTAGCACACTTGCTGAAATTCTTTGCTTAAGGGATTGTTGAGTAGTCATAGTTAAATATTAAGGTACTTTATTCTTTCATAAATAAGGAGCCTTCTATTTATGTAGATGGATCCAAAGGAAATCCAGTAGTAACTAAAGTTCTACAATTATTCGGTTTTGAATCTATAGATACTTTTGATTTGAAAAATCATGCATGATTAATCGGTCATCGTTGGGTATTTATTTTTGTTGCATTATTTACTTATTCAGTATTTTAATGTAATATATCAGATTGATGATATAAATATGAATGACTGTATGTATTGATTTTGCACTATATAATTAACAAAGAGATTTTGTAATTAAGAAATATCTAACAAAACTATTTATCTGATTATTTTAAAAATATTGTTGAATTATTTTTGCTGTTAAAATTTATTGCAAAATTGTATTATTGTGCATAAATTACATTGTTGTGCCAGATTGAACAAGATGTGCATCATTTTAGTTACATTTCTTATTAATATGTACACTAACCTCCATTTTCTTTATAAAAAAAATCATTAGAAACTTTTAACTGTCAATGAAAGAAGCATTATGTTAAAGATCAAAATAATACAAAATTATTTTTGTACTCTTACTTTTAACATGATCTTTTGTAATGTTATCTCTCTAAGTCAGAAGCATTATAGATTGGGACTTGATTAGAAAAGAAACAAACATCCTAAGGTTGAAGGTACGTAAAACAAAGTTCTTTGCTCTATCTTTATGAATTATTGTTATATGACATTATTCTATGTCGGTTTGCATGTTTGAACTTTAGCTGACCATATTGTCACAATATTTAAATTATGTTAGGCAAGCATTGGTTTGCATATAAACTGTGACATTATAATATCATATGACACGTTCAAACAATTTAATCAAAATAAAATAGTTTAGTGATATTGCAAATTCCTATAAATCTAAAGTTTTAAAAAGTTGAGATTATTTTGGGTACAAGCCGAAAGGGTCCTTCTGTCAACCGGGCGTAAATAGCTCTAAGCGACACGGTATTTAAGCGTCCCCTGTGGACCTCCGCTAGCTGGGAACCGGCCCCTACAGGTAACCCAAGTTGATCAAAACTTGATAAACTAAAGATTTGATAAGGTCAATTAGCAAAAATCACTTAAACTATTAGACTGCCAATTTTGTAAACATGGCTTGTAAAGATAATCTTTAGAGCCAAAGATGAATGTTGTTGTATCTTACTTTAAAAGATGACAAGTCAGATAAGTTATGGCTCACTATCATAGGACTTACATCAGATTACACATAAGTATAATGATTCTAATGACACAAAGTATGATTTAGGAGTAACTCAAACATTTGGCTTAGTCAAACCAAGTACTCCTAAATAAATGGACTACTACTAGTTTCATAGAACTTTAAGTGTTTTCTGAGTCATTATGTGACATATTCTTCGGATAAAAAAAAAGCTAAAGATCTCTAAGATCCAGTGTAAGGTTTCACATGTGGAACAACTTAGATACTCATAAGTTGATAGGTCTATGTGACAAACTATTATAGCTAGGAGTATCAAAGAATTTGAAATGGTATATTTACATAGTTTGTGCTAAAGTTGAATGGCATATATACCTTACTATGTATATATCAAATAAACCAAGGTAAATTTTACTTGTGCTATGAGTTCATGATCTATTGAAATTGAATAGATCAAACATCTTATTATGCATATACACGATCTACATATTTTTGTACCTGACATTTATTTTAAATTATGCTAAAAGCATGATCTTGTGAATTCTAAGTTGAACAGGTACCAGCAACTACGTTTCAAGAAATAAATAATTAAAAAAAATGTTGTTCTTGACCTAAAAAGTCATAAAAGAACCTTACAAATCTCTTAACGAAGAATCTGTTTACTCTTGACGAAGAGTTTGTCTAGCGAATTAATCCTAGAATCATCGAGGGGGATGGGGTTAAGCCCATAATATAGTCACCAGCAGTGGCAACCCAACCGAGTCTGACTGGAGATCCCAAGAAGCCGGTTCAATGGGTAGGAACAAGCTAGACTAGGTGACTATTATGGAACACTGACCTTGAGATTAAATTCTCTTAAAATAAATGTCCAAGAGGCTGTACATGTGTACATGGATACCTCATCCCTATGGTGACAGTGTTCCTTGTGTGATATGGATAGGGTGAGTTTAAACTCTTAATAAGTCCAAGCATGATATGCAGGGTTGATTCCTATCACCAACCCTTGAGGACTTACCTATATGAGAGGTCGTGAGGGCCGCGACTATAGGACAGGGCGATCCTAGACAACTCTCATGAATGTGTAAAAGTACGCATGGCCAACCAAACGCGCCACCCGATAGACCCAAGTACCTCTAGCGTACTATGTGTGCTATTCTCTGAATCTGGTTCAAAAAGTCTGATTCAAGGCATAGTCCATCAAGCACTTCTTCAGACATAGAAAATAGTCACTACGTGAGATTCAAGGCTGTAGTCCATCTCATCTATGCATAGTATATAATTGCCCAGAATTTTCAACTCTTATTCTCCTGATTATCATCTCTGATGTTTCGAAACTTGATTTTTGGGGGGGGGGGGGATTGTTGTAATTCTTGGTGGAAAAAACCAACCTCCAAATTTTATTTTCTCATCAAATTCTTAATGGCTTCATTACCACCCCTTAATTTCCTTTAAATTCATTAACTCCTCATATTAATCTTGCTCCTCATTCACAACTTACCAAAACTCTTCCACATGTTTCATCTTGATTCATTCCAAATGAATTAATTTTATTGGGCCATTGATTTTCTATTGAATTGTTCCAATGGCTAGTTTTTATGACTATTGATTTCATTTTTTTCAATTCATTCCTCTAAGCATATGCGTACACTATATATACACATCTATTCCTTTGTTGATAAGATAATGAAAATCTTTCATTCACAAAAGATCTCTCCATCTCTTTCCATTTTTTCATCTCTTTTGTGCTATGGGCAAGAGCTAAGTCAGGGTCAATTTTCCTGAGTTGTGTGCGACGATGGGATACCGGTAGAGTGAGGATTTTACCACTAGGAGCATTCAGAAAAGTCTGCACATAGACCCGAATTAACTCTTAGGACAGTGCTACGTGCGCGACTTTCCCGGAGGCCGGTAACTTTACATTTTTGTTTATTTTGTTTGCAGATTTAAAAAGGAGAAAAAAAAAATTATTTCCAACAAAAATACGATGTAGATCATGGCAGCCTACAGAGGTTGTCACTCACAGCACTCCAACAAATGTATGAGAAATAACTGAAAAAATACATTACTCAAAGGCTCTTTCTGACAATATGTGACACTATTTTGTTAAGGGACCATGCGAGCAAATATTTGTGTATGTTAGCCTACACCAAAGCAAGAACTGCTCTGATCAGAATTAATCTGCCACCCTATTGGAACCTGACACAATTATTCTGAAGAGGTTAACACATGTATCATCCAGTATCCGGGGTAGAGTACATATAACAACTAGAAGAGGTTAACAAAATAGTCTTAATAGATGGCATCCAATTGACACTTGCTCAGTAAACTGCCCAAATAGCTATTGGTGTTGGTGTTGGATGGAATTTCTAAGCTATGTGAAGAATACTTCGGAATGCGACGAACGCCATTGTATTTCTTATTACATTATCATTCAAGCTTTATATGCATAGCGCAAAGAGGGGAGGAGGCTTGATTTCTCCTAATTTTTGTTGTTGTTGCATATAGTTTGTTTGGTCGGAACTTCTATTACAACCGAAGTAAAAGAAAGAATAAAGGATTATTTTGTATAACCCTCCAATTTTTTATTTTTTATTATATTTTTGTATTTGGCACAATTTTTTAGTTCTCACTGTTCTTCTCCTAATTCTTAATAGTTCTGTCATTTCTTTCGTATGCATGTGGCTGTTGAATTTGAGTTAAGTAGAGGGTACCTAAAAAAACCTAGATGCATATACAACAACCGCATGCAGACGAAAGAAATGAGAACTCTATTAAGAATTGGAAATAGTTAGAATTAAAAAATTGTGCCAAATATAAAAAACTAATAAAAATAAATGACGGAACTATTAAGAACCGGAAAACAATTAGAATTAAAAAAATTGTGCCAAATGTAAAAAAAACTAATAAAAAGTGGGAGGTTTATACAAAATAGCTCAAGAATAAATGTAATAAATATCTTCCAGAATGTAGTAGCATTTGTTCATTGAACAAATGTTGCAACTAAAACTATTTTCACAACAGTTATACTTCTTTCAATAAAATGTACTTACAGTAATCCACAGACTAGAAACAAGAAGATCAGCTTGTGGGTTTCTCAGTTTCCCTTGATTATGAGGTTTTGCATTCTCTCTGGTTCTATCGATGATTTGGGTTCTTTTTGCCTTGGCCAATAAGATCATGTCGTTATTTTGAAATCTGTGGACTCTAAAACATCAACCATTATACTTTGATCCTCTTTGAATTTATCTTTAACCCACCTCCAAATACAAAACTATAAAACTGTCCAAGTCAAAAAATTCAATACCAAGCAAGGGACTGTTTTCTAGTTATAAGTAGGGGTGAGCAAATACCGACCGCTACCGAAAAACCGACCGAATACCGATTAAAAATATTCCGAAAAACCGAACCAAAATTATGTACCGATACCGAATTACCGAACCGATTAAAATATGGTATAATGGTAGTGGTAACGGTTTGAATGTAATACCATACCGAAAATACCGAACCGAACCGATTATATATATATATATATATATATATATATATATATATATATATATATATATATATATATATATATACATTTTTTTCGTTAGAATATTGTTCGTGATTAATTTTATATTACTCTTTTTCATTTTTATCTTTGTTTTAGTTGAAAATTAGTTTGTTAGAACTTAGAATGGATTTTGGTGGACTTGGAGTTATGTTAAGAATGCTAAGAATTGAGTTTTGGTCTTTTGAGCTTATATTTTTGTGTTTTCATATAATTTTGAAATAAATTTTAGTGTAGTTAAACTTATACTAAGAATTAAACTTAGTGATTGTGTTTGATCTTTTAAGCTCTTTTTTAGGTGTTTGCGACTTGTTACATATTATTCTAATAAATTTGATTAATTGCTTGTTTGGTAGAGGCTTGGCTTTGAAATTTAATGCTTCCAAAAAAAGTAAAAAAAATATTTTTCTAGGTTAAGAGGTACATATTAAGTGTGTTGATTGATCAAATGTTAAATGGTAAAATACCGATACTGAACAAAAATCGACCGAATACCGATTTAACCGAAACCGAAAAAATCGATTCTAAATGGTACGATATTGGTATTAATTTTTTAAATACCGATTTAAAAAAATACCGAAAAATCTAACCAAATACCGACCGATTATACCGACGCTCACCCCTAGTTATAAGTGAATAACTAATGGATAATACTATTTGTTCCTCCAATTTTGTTCCTCCAAACCATTTTTTCTTACGTGACAGCAGATGTGACATGTTGACGTGACCGCTGAGTTGACAAATTTTTAAGTTAAAATTAAAATTAATATTAACTTTAACTTCAACATTAATATTAATATTAATATTAACATTAATATTAACTTTAACACTAAAATTAATATTAATATTAACATTAATATTAAATTTAATATTAACATAATATTAACATGAAAAAATTGGATAATTAATTTTTTGGATTAAAATTTACCACGTCATATGACACATAATATTATTTAACATACCACGTCAGCTGCCACATAAGAATGAATGATTTGGAGGGACAATTTGGAGGTATAAATATCATTACTCATAACTAATTGTGTCTAATTAGATATGAATGGACCTAAAAAAATAATTTTTTTGTGTATAATTAGATGTAATTAGACTTTGACGACTGAGTAGAGTTTTGAGGAAAAGGAGATGTAGCTTGCTGTTGTTTTGCAACTCAACCTCTAATTGGAAATAAAAGAACCATTGTAACACCCTAAAAAAAATTCAGTATTTCATCTTCAATGCTGATGATATAAATTTTGAAAACAAATAAGGACCAACAATTTATGGAGGAATCGTGTGATCAAATTACGGCAAAATTATCTACAAAAGTTTAAAACTAATGTAGTTTTGTTGCTTTTTATGTTGTAATTGTTGTCATCTTATTTCTGATATGTTCTGTAATTTCTCTGACATGCATGATAGAGTCTAGGAATGTAACATTACTTAACTTTTAATTAAGTTATTTTTGTGTAAACTCAGTTTAAATTGTCCTAGATAATTTTATTTTAATTTGTATCTCTACTATTATAAAGGGAACTTCAAAACGGCTCAAGATTAGCCGTCTAAGCCGTGTCTATATCATCAACCATTTAATTTACAGAAATTTTCGTACGACGGGATAAATTTAATATTATTTGTGGCAGAGGGGAGAAGTTTGCCAAAATTGCACTGAACGGGATATCGCGCCAATTAAGATGGCGGGGCTGGCGACGTGGCCGAATGGAAGAATGGAGAGAGAGGGACCGCCAAAGCAAATGGCGGTGGGTGGCGAGCCCGCCAACCCAGTTGGCGCGGGCACTGCTACGTGGAGGAGTGGTGGGGGCCGCCACCCTGCTGCAGCAGACCGAGACAGAAGGGAGAGAGAGAGAGGAGGGAAAAGTAAGAGAGAGAAGGGAGAGAGGAGGGAAAAGTAAGAGAGAGGAGGGAAAAGTAAGAGAGAGGGGGGGGGGGGGGGCACTGCCAAGTAGGGGAGAGATTTGGATTTCGTGAGAGAGGGGAGAGAGAGAGGGGGGGGGGGGGGGGGTTTGGCTAGGTTGGGAGGGAGAGGGAGGCTAGACCCAGATATGTGGGAGACCGTGTTGTTCGTAGACTGTGCAAAATTTTGGAGACTGTGTTGTGTTATTTCGTAGACTATGCACATTATTGGAGACCGTTCCATCTCCATAATAAAATGCAAGTTTCTTCTCCTTTCTTCTCCTCTCTTCACTCTAGCAAGCACATCCGAACTCTTCTCTCCCAAATATTTCTCCTCCTCCTCTGTGTAACCAATCTTCTTTTTGCAAGCAGGACCACATTTTCTTTGTGTAAGCAAATAGCTTCTCCTCTTAGTTCTTCTTAATATTTTGTAACAAATATATTTGATATATTTGTAGATTTTTTATAATTTTTTCAGATGGCTAATCAAAACGACGGACGCATCCCGGGGGGACCAACGACTGACAAAATCAGACAGAAACGGGTAAATCATATATCCACACAAATATTTGATGGAAAGGTAAATATTTAATTAAAAGATATATTTGAAAATGTTTGACTTGCTAGTAAGTAATATTTCACATAAACATGGTTGTAACATAATTTAAATATTTTATTTGTAGTTATATGATCATAGTCTTAAATTACGAACGCAGGAACATGGAAATTGGCGGACTGAGAGAAACTATAGCACATGGGAGTTAAGCAGCGCACAGAAGGCTTTGGTGCGCTCATTTGGGTTCCATTATTTAGATGGGATTAAATTTTTAACACATGATGTGCATCTAATTTTAAGTCTTGTTGAGCGATGGTGGCCTGAACGAAACACATTTCAACTACCTGTCGGCGAGATGACTATCACGTTATGGGATGTGGCAAATATATTAGGGTTACCTATTACAGGGGACCCTATATATTTTGATCCGCAACAGACTCCAGCTAGTCTAATCCGACGTTATTTAGGTATTATGCCTCCATCTGATATGGGAAATGCCAGTTATGTGAAGATAACATGGTTGCGCGGCAACTTTATGGATCTAGATCGCACAATTGACGGCGAGGTAGATGTAGATGAATCGCGGGTATGTATTTTAAAGTAAAGTTAATTCATGATTTAATTTATTTTAATATTAATATTTATAAAAAAAAATATTTACAGGTGATTAGTTGCACTAGAGCATATTTGCTCTGTTTATGTGGTGCAATTCTGTTTCCAGATGCATCGGGAAATCAAATAAATGTGCGACTTCTTCAATTTATGGATAATTTGAAGGAACCCACTCGACATGCCTGGGGTGCTGCCACTTTAGCACATTTATACGGATGTTTGACGAATTATGTGTTTTCAAAACCTAATAGCAATATTTGTGGATGTATGTCACTGCTTCAGGTAAACATTAAGTCCTTGAATGTAGATTAATTAGAGCTTTGGTATCGTACTATACATTTGTGGCTGTTTTTTGAATCACAGGTTTGGTCGTACGAGCATTTCTATATTGGTAGACCCGTCACTAGCATTATTAGTGATGTTGGAGTCTATCCAGTTGCTTTACGATGGACCATAGATGTAGTGGATCAACAACATTGTCAGTATAAGGCTGTATCACTATATCGTTCTCAATTTGACATACTGGAACATCATGAGGTAATTAATAATTTACCTGTTTAATTCATTTAACTTATGTCATTACTAGACTTTTTGATAGATTGTCATTAAATAGGTTAAATGGATTCCCTATACATTGGGAGATGATGATCCAGACTTGAAGGGTTTGGCGTATGATCTTAGTTTGCATAGATCATATATTATTTACGACCGGTATACCATGTACCATCCGGCTGACCGTGTTCTTCGTCAACTTGGGAGAAGACAAACAATTCCCGATGATCCACCTTATATGAGTTACGGTACAGGCAATGCAATTAGTAGAATCCATGGTGTAATTGCATGTTGGAATAGTCAGGAGGAGAATTATAGTGTGAGAAATATGCCCCTAATGGCATCTACGGATGAATGTAAGTTCTAACGTACTACGTGCTTGTCAGAAATAAGTATAAATTGTTTGCTAACATTAATTTCATTTATTTACAGATGTTGGTACTGTTGCTTATAGGCAATGGTGGGGATGCCCTCGTGTAAGCAACAGACATTACGCTTTTGAGGAACAAAGGTTCAAATGTAGAGCCATAGATGATGCTAGTTTGCGTGCTTTTGTCGATGGTGTATCTGAGTTGGTATGTTTTCGTTACATGTTTAAAATTACATATTCATATTATTTGGTATGTGGTCTGACAATTTGTAAATTTCATAATTCAGAGTGGTGAGTACGAACAATATTTTCACGAACGCCAGAGATACCCGGAGCAGCATAGCCTAGTGCTTATGCAGGAACTTGTGAGTCGTGTGCATCGTTTGGGTCTTGGACGGGAGCCAGAAATGCCTCCATTACATACACATCTTCCGCCCGATTATCCGACCGGCACCGTTAGGCGGAGGTATTCCCGTCGTCATAGAAGGCATGGTGGAGAGGCTGTTGCTGGAGAGGCTGTTGGTGGAGAGGTTGTTGCTGGAGAGAGAGGCTGTTGGTGGAGAGGCTGTTGCTGGAGAGGCTGGTGACCAGTACGCGGGAGGGAGCAGTTTTCACCCGTACGCTGGAGGGAGCAGTTTTCACCCGTACGCCGGAGATAGCAGTACTCACCCGTACGCTGGAGGGAGCAGTACTCAGCATTACGCTGGAGGGAGCAGTACTCAACAGTACGCTGGAGATAGCAGTACTCACCAGTATGCTGGAGATAGCAGTTTTCACCAGCAATACTCACCAGCACCAACATATGTCTACCCAGACATGGATTTCTTTACACAAATTTATTCCACCCCATCAGCCCCAATACCTACCCAAACTCAAGAGATGGAGGAGGATGAGGATGGAGATGAGGATGAGGAAGAAGAGGAGGAAGACGAGCAGGATCTAGAAGATACAGCAGGGCGGAGAAGCCGACTAGGCCTTAGACCTGGAGAACGAGTAAATTACAAACAACTTGCCGTAAGGGGCCGGAGGTCTAGATAGAATGTTTTTATTCTTATTTGCAAGTCTTAATTGTAACAATGTTAGGCTAAGACAATATTTGTAAGTTTAGAATGAAAGCATGTTCGTCAACTTTTATTATTTGCAAATATAATTTGTAACAATGTTAGGCCAGTACAATATTTTTCAGTACATATGCAAGTATACTTTACTCTCTTGGCTGACTTGTACATCTCCTTCGGTTGTGCCCCATCCCACCACAATTATTGCAATGAAGTTCTCTAGTGCTGTCTTCCCGGGATTGGATGCGGTTCTTCTTCGGTCTGCCGGCTTTGCGTCGTACGTCTGGCACTCCAATTTCTCCTCTTACCAAAGGTGCTTGAATCTTGTAGGGAATTGGAATTGGTTCCATTTTCGGTTCATATACACTTCGCAGGTTCTCCGTAGAAAATATTGCATGATAAAAACTTTGAATATTTATATTAGAATATCTACACACAAAGAATACATGTACACATGGTATATAAGTATGGTACCACCTACAACATGTACAAGTCCTGTCTTCTAATCGTACAATATATGTTCTACTTGTTGAATGATCTACTACTTCGTATGTATTGCTATCAATTCCTAATATTTCTAGATGATTCCTTTCTCTGTTGATACGGGTCACAGTATTTAACATCTTCGGACAATAATACGTGTCTAGATTTTCAGCAATGTTCCTACTCTTGTCATGAAGTGTTATAATCTTTGCTCTGATACCATCGAGGAGTGTTGTTATTGGTTTATCTCGTAATCTCTTAATCCAGTTGTTAAAACATTCAGCAAGATTAGAAGTATTAATATCTAATCTAGGACACGGAGCATACGCTGTTATCCAATGTTCAAAACGACGATTTTCATCGTTCACACCAATAAGCCAATTGTACACCAGTACATTCTCGGCTTTAATTATTTCAAACAAGATCTCAGCATCTGTTTGATTGTATGATCTAGCAAGCGAGTCTAACAAGTTTTGAAATGTTCTTTCTTTCGCAACTTGTTTCATGTTTTTTTAAAATGTTGTATGCAAAAAAGGTGAGGCGATTCTGGAAAGATGTCACGCATAGCATGTATTAAGCCCTTTTGCTTATCAGAAATAAATAAAATTCTACTCCATTCATTAAAATAACTTTCAAATGATGTTCTAAAAGAGTTTAAAAACCAAGACCAAGAATCAGTATTTTCACTTTCAGCAACAGCATAAGCAATTGGATATAACTGATAGTTAGGATCGTGAGCACAAGCAATAAATAAGATACCTTGAAATTTAGATAAAAGAAATGTAGCATCAGTACTAATAACCGGTAAACAGCCCCTTAAAAATCCGTCAATGCATGCCTTAAAACAAATAAAAATTCTTTGAAACCTATTGTTTTCAGTGGTTTTAAGAAAACATCTACTACCTGGATTCGTCTCCATAATTCTAAAACAATACTCCTCAAGACTAGCATATGCCTCTATGTAACTACCATTTATTTCAGCTAATGCCATCTCTCTAGCTCTCCAAGCTTTGGAATAAGTAATATGCACACGATGTTCCCTATATATATCTTTAACAATTTGTGATGCACTATAAGATTGATTGTCTCTGATTATATCAATTACACATGTTTTCACCCATGCAGCGGTAGCTAGTCGATGACGTCCGGTTGTAAGTCCACCTAAACAGGAGTGTCGACTGTCTAATTTAGCAATCTTAACTATTTCACCAGATCCAATCGGTTTGGCATATACTCTCCAATTACAATTCGGTTGATCACAATTATATATAATTCCACGAGCATTATTCATAACATTGGCTGAACAACTAAAATTGTGTCGAATTGCTACATTACTTATAAAACTTCTAAATTTAGAACGACTAGAAAATTCTTTTCCGATAAATAATTCAGAAGTAATTGCATTATCAATATCATCTACCTCATGATCTACATTTTCAATTAAATCATCACTATTTCCATCGTCATCGTCATCTTCAGTATCATCATCATTATTATGGTCATATTCATCAGATGACTGATTTTCTTGTAAAATTGGAAGAGTGGGTTGGGAAGAACTAGCACCCTGACTAACATGCTGGTAATTAGAAAAATATTCAATATTTGGATTATCAAATGCTTGTGATACTTGAATGACAAATATATTTATATATCGTGATTGTGAATTAATCTCAACAACAAAATTCCATGCTTCGTCGCCATCTATTACAAAACATCTAGAACCAAAAACAGATTTCAAAATAAATTCATAATTAATAGAACAACGTTCGATAATAAGATTACGTAAATTTTCAAAAATAATACTCGGATAAGTAGAAAAAATTTGGGTTTCTCCACCTTCGTACTCTATACCGTTTACATTACCTCCATGCGAGCATATTATTCTTAGACTGCGATCCATCAAGAAAAAACTATTGCTGCCGGAGGAGAAAAAATCTTGCTGGAGTGGGAGTTAAGGAAAGAAGTTGATGGTGCTGGAGTGGAGGATTTGTTGGACTAGTGGAGAGTGAGTGAATGAGTGAATAGAGAGTGAGTGAATGAGTTGATGTTGCTGGAGTGGGAGAATATGTTAGACTATTGGAGAGTGAGTGAATGAGTGAATGGAGAGTGAGTGAATGAGTGCTGAAGATGTATATGTTTTTATAGGGATAAATGGGTAACGTAACTAATACCGCCACCCTACTTGGCGGTGAAGTTAACGTTGCCAGGACAGTTACCGTTGCTCAGAAAAATCTTGCTCTCTCCTCTTGACAAATTCTCCCTCTATAGACTCTCTGACAAATTCTTCCTCTCCTCTCTCTAGCCTCTCTTCTCTCTCCTCTCTCCTACTCTCCCTTCTCTCCCTCTCTCTCCTACCCCCCCTCTCCTCACTCTCAGTCTCACTCTGTTATCCCCCCTCCCCCCACACATTACGAAAAAAAAAATTAAAAACCCCCCCCACCCCGCCAATTGGGATGGCGGCCACACGTGCCCGCGCCAACTGGTTTGGCGGTCTCGCCACCCCACCGCCATTTGCTTTGGCGCTCCCTCTCTCTCCCTTCTTCCGTTCAGCCACGTCGCCAGCCCCGCCATCTTACTTGGCGCGATATCCCGTTCAGTGCAATTTTGGCAAACTTCTCCCCTCTGCCACAAATAATATTAAATTTATCCCGTCGTACGAAAATTTCTGTTTAATTTAAAAAAATTATGTAAAAATTTGTTTAAAAAAATTTAAATTTGTTATATATATTCAACATGGGGACTTGAACTTAACAAAACAAGAAAAACATTTTCCACCTTAACCACATTAGTTAGAAGAAATATTTTACTATAATTGAATAATATTTTTATTATACGTTATTATACGTGTAAAGTACGTAAATTTACTAGTTTTTTATAATAAAAATAAAAAAGTAATTTGATGTATAAAACAAACATATAAATGACTAATTAGTGGAACCCAATCTCTAATTAACGAAAACAAACAAACAAATAACCTCTGAATAGAACAAAAAGGGAGAGAAAACAGAAGAGAGAGGGAGAGAGAGAGGGAGGAGAGAGAGAGGGAAATAAAGGAAGAAGAAGATGATGTCGAGCGGTGGCTACACCACCATCGACAACCAGAAGGTCTCCGGATCCGTACCGGTACGCTCACCCCTTCTCATTCTCCTCTTCTTCTCCTCCTTCAGATCTATCACCCATTTCCCTTCTTCTTCTCCAGGCTGCCTCCGGCTCCGATCACGTCTCCGTCAAGTTCGCAGGTCAGAACTAGGGTTAGGGTTTTTCTCTCTCTAGATCTTAAGATCTGGATGTTCATTCTCTCTTCTTCTTACTTCCGCAGACTCCAACCTCCAGACCTTCCCGCCACTGGAAGCCCAGGGGAAGATCTCCGCCGTCTTCCGCCCTCCCTCCGACGCCGACGGTACTGACATCTCCTTCTCCTTCGGTTGCGATCAGTTTTTTATTTTTTTATTTTTTTTTGGATCGGGTGTTGTTTAGATACGTTCTCGAAGCCGGCGGCGGGGAGCGCGAGGTCCGAGGAGCCGCAGGCGGGTGGCGGAGGGTGGATGCGGACGTTCACGGTGGCGGCCTACAAGCCCTACTTCGACGTCGACACCTCGGACGTCCTGGAGAGGATCAGGGAGTCCCTGTTCCCCTTCAGGGGGAGCTTCACCGAGAAGACCACCGACAATCCGGACCTGTGAGCCTACTCTTTCATTTATAGATATTATTATGGATCAAGCTACGAATGGATGCGGTGTCGGCATGCTTAAAATTCTTGTCAACGTTTGATTGGTTTGGAACTTTATGCATTTGTTCTGCTGTTGCTAGGAGTTATGGGAGGCTTTATTAGCAGGCCATGTTGCACGGATACGACACTGACACATTTCGGACACAGCGTGTATTAGTAGCGTATTTTGGAGCGTCCGTGTCTGACACGATGAGACTTGGACATGGCATGGTTTTTGGAGTGCCAGTGTTTCGGACTGATAGTCATTGCATGCTTTCAGAGCGAGGAACATAACATGACCAATGCGATGAGAGATGTTTGTTTCAACTCTGGCTACAACTTTGACATTTAAAATGGTAGACATATGTTTGAATTTGTTAAGTATATACGTCTGTGTCTTTCCATTGGGTTCACATGGGTTTCACCGTTTCTATTAAAGAAATATTTTCAGATATTAATTGGTATGTGAGATCATGTGCATTAGGCCCTTTTTTTTGTGTGTATGAGAAATGCTGGTCAAATTATTTGTATGTTGTGACGTAACAATTTACTGAGAAGGCTTACTAGTTATAACGATTTGATAGCCTTTTTCTTTTTCTCGCCTGCTCTTACGCTGGGTTTGGGATTGCTTCTTTTGCCTGCCTCTGCTTATTTTTTGATTAGTTCATTTCTGGGCAGCTTTTGAAATAAGAGGGGGGCTGCTTGCAAAAGCTTCTTCTTTTGACAAGTGTCAGCAATGCCAAAGAGGCCTTAAAAGGTTGAAAGGGAAGCATTCCTTTGATCAAGGTTGTTTTGCTTTTGCATTTTTTCTAATAAAAGCTCGCCATTATCTCACTATTCAAGGTTACCCGAGTATTGATAAGGAAACAAACTAAAAAAAACTGATGTTACCGGGTACAACAAGATGTGGCGAGCATCCTTTCTAGCAAAGTAGCAATCCCTCATAGGAGACCTAGATCTAGTTTTCCATTGTGGGTCGACTCATATAGTATGAAATTGAAGGCGCTAACTATTTTTACCAAATGGTCTCTTACGACTCCATGTTTCTCTTGTAGATTCAAGCAGCTATTGAGTATCATGGATGCATCCTTAGCACAGACTGTCAAATAGAGTAGGTTAGCTTGATTTTACATCACATGATGCTTTTAGGAGTGAGTGACTAATAAAAGAGCATGACTATCCTGTTAACATGTGCCCTAAGGGCACATGATGACGAAACCTTATGTGTGTGGGTGTGTGGGCTTCATTTTAGAAGAAGAATCATTGCAAACCAAACATTCGGGAAGGGGGGCTAGACTCAGGTATCTATGGGATTGGATGTCAAAGAAGCATGCGCTTTGAAGCTACTTTGGAAAATGGTGACTGAAAACTCCCATTGGTCCAGTTGGATAAGAAACAAGTACTTGAAAATAAAGTATTTGGGACCTGCCTATTGCGACCTTCAAGATGATCAGTAGAAGACAAGGCAATGACAGGTGTGTATGCAGAGGGCTATTGCAAATGGTAACTACTTCCATTTGGTTTGATCCTTGCATCACTGGAGATAGAATCATTGAGACTGGGACTATCCTACTACCATTTTCTCCAATTCAACAGTAGAAGAATTCAAAGTATCTATAGGTTGCTATTCCCTGCAGACTGGAAACTCAAAGGTTCTATCAGTAGAAAGGAGGAAAAAAGGATTACTTAAGAAAATGCACATCCAAGTTGGAATCAGGGAGGTATATATCCGAAAGCAAGGGCTGGAATGGGCAAAGATGGTATGATGCGAAGGAAATTGCATGAAAATGAGTGCCTATATAAGGGTTTGCTAGGTAGATGTTAACAAGGGAAAGATGTATCAGGTTGGGTATCCTAAACGATGGTACCTGTAGACTCAGCAAACCTGAATTGGATACCATGGATTACCTATTCTTCCAGGAAAAACTTAACACTCCAAAAATGTGGGCCATGTTTTGCTAGATAGTATGTTAACAAGGGAAAGATATATCAAGTTGGGTATCCCAAGTGATGATACCTGTAGACTCAGCAAATTTGAATTGGATACCACGGTTTACCTAGTCTTCCAGGAAAAACGGACA
This sequence comes from Iris pallida, assembly GCA_029216955.1. Classification (NCBI taxonomy): domain Eukaryota; kingdom Viridiplantae; phylum Streptophyta; class Magnoliopsida; order Asparagales; family Iridaceae; genus Iris; species Iris pallida. Next base: position 22,144,893 of record JANAVB010025598.1, on the reverse strand, counting down.
CCCCAAAAATGTGGGCCATTTCTTGTCGGACACGTATTGGGCACAGTCTGGACACTCCAAAATACACTGGCACACACCAAAATAGTACCATGTCCATGTCACCGTGTCCTTACTATGTCATGTATGCGTCCATGTCCATGTCACCATGTCCTTACTATGTCATGTATGCGTCCATGTCCATGCAACATAGCTCTGCATAGTGCATACATCTCGAAACTATAGACTTAAGCTAAAGTTGCAAAACAGGCCATACTGCAAAAATAAAGGAAGCGGACTAGAAATACAAAGGCATTGCAAGAAGGAATCAAGGATAACTCAATTGAAAACAGGGACTACAAGGAATATACGGAAAGAAAGAAATTGCAGTTTTTTTTTCCAGCAGGAGGAAACACATGAAGCTTGCTCTTCAAAAGAATTATGGAACATGTTGTTATGCTTATGAGAAATGTGAATTCTAAACTCAGTGGCTCCCTATCTAATAGGGATATATTGTCCAGTTGTGGCCTTTCCCTATAATGGACCTGATTTAGAAGTTGAATTTTTTTTTAAATTTTTTACTTATAATACAGTTTAACTTATGCAAAAAGAGTGTACGTGTGTCTTCATATTCACTGTGTACTACTACATTCTTTTTATATTTCTGTGCTCCTTTTTAAACAACTCTACATCATTCCAAAAAGAGTTCAGGTATGATTGTATATTTGCTTGTCCTTAGTTGTTGAAGTAATCAAGTAAGTTGATTCTCGGATAAAACTTCCCTGTCTATGCCTCTCTATATTGTTGGAAGGTCTCCCTGTATCAGTGGAATCATTGACAATTTGATCTTTTCTGGAAAATAAAATGAATAATACAATAATAATTAGCCTAAACATATGAATATTGTAGTATTGTTTAGGAAAAAAAGAAATGTATTTTTATTTGTATGTAAGACATAGGCAGAATGTATACAGTTGTCCATATACACCTATAATGGTTTCCCATTAATGCTTTAAACCTTCATTTCTTATATAACAACTTTCAAGATTTCATTTTCACTATCAGATGAAATATTTTGGCAGGTATGGACCATTCTGGATATGCACTACTCTAATATTTGTGGCGGCAGCTATTGGCACATTTGTCACATACTTGGCACACAAGTTACAGAAGAAAGAGTGGAATTATGATATCAACCTTGTTACATGGTCTGCTGGCTTATTCTATGGTTATGTTACAATCGTTCCTCTTGCTTTGTACATCATTCTTAAGTACTTCTCAGCACCATCTGGGCTAGTTCAACTTTGGTGTCTATACGGCTACTCACTATTTGTATTCATTCCAGCCTCGGTAAGTCAATTCAAAATTTAGTTTATTATTTCTGAAGCATGCATTTATTATTATTTTGAACTGTGGCATCGCAAGTTGATGCACACATTGTGCACATAGGAATGACGATAGTGTTTGTGTGTTCTGAGATTGATATTGTGATGTTATTAAGATACTGTGAACGCTGGAACAGGTAGAGTACTTTTCGTTAACAGTAATAACTAAATTTATTGAAGAGGGGCGGGCGGGGGGGGGGGGGGGGGGGGGGGGTGTTCTCGTTGTAATTGCATGCAATGTTTTAGGGAAATATACCTAAAAACACTTTTGCACTTTCATAGACTATAGTTTTTTTTTTTCAGTTTCAGGACTGTATGAGGACACTCTATATTCTGTTAGACATTGACGGAAATTGCAGCCCTTAATTGCCATGCCATCAAATTTCATTAGGGTCTGTATATTGGTCATGCCATCAAGGTGTTAATAATCCTTGCAAGCTTTCTTGGAATGTAGTTATTACCGATTTGGATGGGAAATTGTTTACGTGCCAACTGCTATGTCATCAAAAGAACACGCCTCATTTCATAAACTATAAGTATATATTTCCACTTGTATGGGCTGGGGATGGAACTGTGATTCAGTGGTATCTGGTAAATCTTTCCCACAAAAACTTTTGCCAATTCACAAAGACTAGGTATTTTTGAACTTTTAAAAGGTATGATTAGTAATAATTTTCAAAATGTTGCATGTGTCTGCGTTTTTATTTTTTCTGGGTGGGTGGGGGGGGGGGGGGGGGGTGGGTGGGTGGGGGGTGGGGGGGGTGGGGGGGGAGAGACATCTAGATGAGGTACAGTAATAATCACCGTATATCCTGCCGGTGCATTTGAGTTATGTCATCAAAGCGCATATATGCCTTGGAATAGTGATTAGGCAGTTGCTATATATAGTTGATGCAAGGCATATCATGTGTCACATCATATTATTCAAGTGCATATATGCACAATTTTAGGGGCATATCTGCCGAACATGCCTCGTACCATGTATACGTGTGGCATGTTGTCAAGTACAAATACTATTTTAGCACTATATGGCTAATGCCAAGAACATTTAAGCTATGTTTGGGTTTGTGGAAAACGAGAGAAAGGAAAGAAAAATGAAACAATTTCACATAGAAATGGCAATGGGAACCCATTTGTATAGGATCATACACGGTTACTTTAATTCACCGTATGGGTAGCATACCACAATCTGGGAGCTTACGTTTTGGCGTCGACAATTTGGAACGTGGAAATGACATCATATACTTGGTTCCCAACCATGATTTTAAAGGGAAGAAGATAGAGCTTTATTTTTGTTATTTTTCCATAAATTTTTAGGGCCTAGAACTTGCTACTTTTTGAGGAGACACTAATGATAGGATTCTTTGGAACTTATGCATAGTTTTTAATTTGTTGATATTATTATTGTGGTACTCGATTAACTTTAAATCATAAATATACATTATATATGTTACATATTTGTCCCTTAAAAATGTTCAATGTTCAGGATAAACATAGTGTTCCAAAGAAGTCTACTACACCAAACGAACCGCGTATTGAGACCTCCCATGTACTGTGTTACCGTTTTTGTCCATATTGTACTTGAACCCAAAATTGAACTTGTTAATGAGCTCACGGGCTTTTTCCAAACGAAAATTGTAGCTTGGGTGCGTTTGATTACAAGGTGGAAAATAAATTAATTCCACGGAATTATTTTACTAGGAAAAAAATTCCATGGAAAAAATTCCACGGAATTAATTTGGGTGTTTGATTGCCGTTATTTTCCCGTTATTTTCAATGGAAAATAGTTATTTTCCATGGAAAATGATATTTTTCTATGGGTTGGGCCAGTTTTATTTTCCACCTTATTGGAGGAAAACATGGAAAATGATAGATTTTTGGAAAATAATTCCATGGAAAATATACGCAATCAAACACTACAATTGGTGGGAATTTGTGATGGAAATATTTTCCATGGAAAAAAAAGCTCAATCAAACACAGCCTTAGTAAACTTATTTTCATATTGATAATGTGTATATGAACTTCGTAACAAATTGGAAATGTCTTTCAGGAAAAAAAAAAAAAAAGAGCGAGCTGGCTCGCAGTACCTCTAAAGCGTTCTTAGGCTCATGCTCGTGCTCTCAAGCTCAAAAGCTGCGCTCACAAGCTTTTCAGCCAGCCAAGCTCAAACCCTCGGCTCACGAATAGCTTGGTTTGATAACACTCCTTATGTCGCATATGCGCTTCCTAGAAGCATATGTGCACTTTGGTGCCAGCAGGAGCATCTACCAGTACCTTACACAATACAAAGTCTGAAAGAAATTTGCACAATCTCATAAATTGCAAAGACGGGTTTTGTTGTTGAAATTCCCCATGTTGATCTCATTCAGAAAATTAGGGTCATCCATGAAAACCATGAAACACGACTAGTCATGTGTATTTCTTTGATTGCTATATATTTATAATTGCTTATTTGTAATTTCTTTTAAATGCAGTTCACGTGCCTGGCTTGTTAGTTTTACGAATACGAAACTTTTTTTTTTTTCAGATTTGAAATGATAATATTCTCTTGGTAAATGAATCTTATATTGATCAAATCATCTCTCATATATTTCCATTTACAAGTTGGAACTCGTTTTGCATTTTTACCTTTGATTAATCCGAAGTTTCGTATTGTACAGTGTTTGTCCGTTGTGCCACTGGAAATATTTAGATGGGTGATTGCAGGGGTCGCAGGGTTCATGTCAGCGACTTTCGTTGCCCTCAATCTTCGCACCCACCTTAAATCGGCCGGCGAGAGATGGTTCCTTATAGTGGCCGCAATATTCCTGCTGCAGTTGGGGCTGGCCGTCGTCTTGAAGATGTATTTGTTCACTATAACAGTAGGAAAAGACTAGAACAGGACCCATTAATTTTCACATTGTGCATCGAATAGAAAGAAAAGTGAAGTGTACTTTTTTTTTTCCTCCTTTACAATGTATCCCATATGTTAGCTTCAACATATAAACTTGTTTACTCTACCCCCACTGACATTCTTTTCGTTATATTGAATCTGGAACTACTTTTCTTGTGACAGCACTTGCATTTCCTTTTTCTTTTCTTTTTTTTGGTTGGAGGTGTCATTTTCTCCGGCTTGACAAATGCCAAATGACAAGAGGGAATTCGAACCTGCGGGATTTCCGTTGCTACCACTAGGCTACAAAACCCACGGACACAGCACGTGCATTTTCTTATTGTTGTGTATTACTAATCTTACAGTTATGATTTCGGTCGTACTATTGTATTTGCATTGATCATGGATTCCTTCAATGAGGGGTGCTTGCTCTCTTCCTAGATTGCATCGTCTGAGATTTGTAAGAACACTCGGAAAAATGTATAAAACTGAAGGAGGTTTAAATGTAATTATATAACTAATTAAATATCTAGCTAAATTGGTAATCAAGTATTAGTATTAATAGTTTAACTTATTTAAATTAATATTTTCTATTAAACAAAATATTTTAATTAAATAATTGTAATAGTTATTAACTAATAATCATTATGCTGTTATTAATTATTATTTTAATTAATTATCTTAATCGTTCAAAGTGTATTATAAAACTAAAAAGAGTTAATTATATTACTAAGTTGATAATTTATTCATTGTTCATTAATACTAATGAATTATCATAAGCACTTACTATTAATTAATAATTATACAATAACAAACAACAAAGCTTTTTCAGTTGTTGTTTGAATCTTCTTCTTTCATTCGACTATTAAGGGTCATGGCTCATATGGCAATACTAACTAGGTTCATATATTTCTTTAACACTTCCAACCATGTTAGTGCAACTAGCAATATCCATATCTATTCGGATACTTGTTTTATTAACTATATTCATAATGAATATCAACAAAAATAAATGTATAATCATAAGAATCACTAGTAATAATAAACTTAACATTGCTGGTTATCCACATGATAACAAAATTGTTATTTATTGACAATGTTACATGGATATAAAATATAATAAGTACACGCTGACATGGACACGGTTCCTATTTTAGTGTCATGTTGTATTTTATAATATTCATGGTGTGTTCAATAAATGTCCGACACAACAAAGTCCGATTTTTTATTTCTTTTTTTTTTTTGGAAATTTTACGCTTTTTTTGGAAATTTTACGCACACACAATTGGAGGGTTCGAACCTTCCCGCCCCTCCTTCCGCTCTAATACCACTAGGCTAGGGAGCTCGGACGATTTTTTTTTTTTTGAGTGTTTGTACGCTTCCTAACTTATTTATAGATATAATTGAATTGTTAACTAACACGAGAATAAATTATTTATTAATAATTAATATACTTGCTCAAGCTAATTAATTAAAGAATTATTTCTTAGACTTATCTTAATTTATTTTCTACAATTATTAAACAAAAGTAAAACTCAACTTCCACCCCCATTCGAGTGGATTGTATTTGTGGAGGATGTAAAGACAGATTTGGAAGAAGGTTATCCACGTCCTACCTCCTAAAAAGTACCCCGGGCCACTTACATCATGCTGTAGGAGATGTCATGGAGGCTTTAAAGCCAAATTTTCGCTCTTACATTTTGTTATGTCTCGGTAAATCAAACTAGGAACATGTTGGGAACCGACTACCCACAAGCCCTTCGATACCGTATCTGAAACTGATCGTAATAATTGGGGCCAAATTATCTGAGATAACCAATCTCGTCTAACGTGAGTACCAAACACAGATAAAAACGACGTATATAATCGATGACTATGTCAACTGAACAAATCACAATCTATATAACTAAGGTGAATTACAAGGTTGACAAGAACCAATATTGAACCCTTTGCCTTAACAGATTCAACCTCACCACCACACTAAAAAAAAAAAAGACAAAGATTATAATAAAATCACTCACCCTACCCTAGCGATCTCCCTGAACGAAGACGACGACTCCTTGATCAGATCACTTCTTCCTCCTTAGCTTGTATGACGAGTCCTAAGAGCAGAGTATGAACTTCTCTTAGATTTCATATGGACAAGCATCCTGAATATCTTTCTTGTGTCTGTTTCTAGTCCCACTATTCATTTAACAACTATATTTTCGTTATTTTTTATGGAACATCTATTAGTCTATATTGTACATATTTAAATTATATGAAATAATTTTCTCTCATATCCTACTCAATTGATACAACCATTAACATTCTTAGCCAACATGTAAACTAAATTTGACAATACAGCGTAAGGAGATTTTAGAAGCAATCTTTTAACTTCTTTGTCCTAAAATTAAAGTTAAAAATTATATTTGACAATATTTTGTCATCATGAATATTTTGGGGTTGCTTTTGTTTTTTCTTATTGCTTTTATTTTTCTTAAACAAAGACAGTTCCATGACAGCTTAAATCCGCAAATATGGTAGGGTAACACCAACTTGTCATCAGGGTGTGTTTCAGGCTGGGCCGGGTCCAATCGGACTTTAGATCAATTTTAGGCCGTGCCAGGCTTAGTTCGAGAAGGAGACGGACCGGACTGATCCGGACCGAACTTTTGGAAACCAAAACCCACCCTGGGCCCGAACCCGGATGGGCAGTGGGTCAGGTCTGATCGGACTGGACTCGGGCCAGTTCAGGGCCGGGTTCAGGTTGGCCCATGAAAAAAGAGGATATTTTAATATATGCCCCCATTCAAAATATAGAAACTAGCATATACCCCATTATTTAAAAAAAAAACTAGAAAATGTTCCCATATTTTGTAAATCAGCCAAAACATAGGTTAAAAATGGGGGTATATCATAGAAAATAATTTGTTCCATACAAATGAATGAGGGCATTTGCTTTCCTTTTCTTTTTTTTTTTTTTGAAAAATGGGAGTATATGCTAATTTCTATATATTGAATGGGGGTATTTGCTAAAATATTCCCAAAAAAAATCTAAATGAATGCTTTGATCATTAAAAAATGGACTAAAAAATATTTTGACTTCAAAAAAACATGGGCTACAATATTAAAGAGAGATTTCACACAAATATTTTAAAATAACATCAATATTTGAATAATTTATATATATATATATATATATATATATATATATATATATATATATATATATATATATATATATATATATATATAAAATTCTGGTTACATAAGTCATACAACTTAAGTTTGGGTTTCTGCTTGGGTTTCTGCTTTTTAATCTCTTGAAAAAATTTGTAATACTCCAAAGAAAGTTTGTAGAGAGATTGAAAGCAGAAACTCAAACATAAGTCGCATTAGAAAAATATACAACTTATGTTTAAGTTTATATTTTCAACCTCTCTTCAAGCTTCTTGTAGAGAAGCTGAAGGCAAAAAACTCAAACTTAAGTTGCATAAATAAAAATATACCAATCTAACAACAATAATATATATTGAAAAATGATACAAAAAATTTCAAGAATATGCAAGATACTAGATACATTTGTCTAGATGCTTACGTAGATTTTTTTTGTGTGTGATGCAGTCAGGTTTCCATTGGAGTCGTTTACCACTATGCAAGCATTCAAGAACCTGCGAGATTCTTCTCTCGGTATCACGCTCATTGCAAACTCCGCTAAAGTGATGACAAATTTTTGATATTCTTTCAAGTTAAGGTCCGTGTACCCTCTGAGGTTGCGGTGTGGGCTGAAGCATTTTTCCTGTATTGAGAGAGAGAGAGAGAGAGATTGATTGTACTCCAGTTATTCTTTGGCTTCGAACCGTTGTAATTCCACTGCAAGATTATTAATAAAGAGACGTATCGACTTTGTATTTAATTCTGCTGCAATGACTCGATTTGAATGGCTTCCATTGTATACATTTTGGTGATTGTCTTGTACAATATTGACCAAATTATCGTTTTCAGAGGGAGATGATACAATCTGACAAACTGGTATGAAAAAAACTGGTCAGCTGCGAGCCAAATTAATCAATATATCGAGAATTTAGTTAATATATTTGCCTTCTCGGTATGGATTGGATCATTCGGGTTTAAACCTGGATATAACAAGCAAAGTTGTAAAAGTCGCAAGTCGGATAGGCACCGAGTATCTACCGCCTAGCCCGCCAAGCAAGCAAAGCGGTTAAAAAAAAAATCTTGCTGAAAATTGTCAAAATTGTCCACAAAATCTAAAAACATGCATAGTCGACGAAGGGCACTAGACATATGCCTAAGCGAACATCGGGCTTAACGTCTAGGCGCCATCTAGATCGATTTTTAGAACAACGATAACAATAACTAGTTTGGAATATCCATGTTTCGTTAGTGTTTAGGTGTGACTTAGAATATGTATGTGAGGACAGAACGATAGAACCTTATTCTAAATTATACTATATATTATTTCTATTATACGTATATCAATATTTTTGGCACGTTCCAAACTTGTATGACAGACGCGACACCTAGTACAAGTATTCATTTTTTTCGTGACAGTCATCCTCATACACTCACTAGCGGATCCAAAGTTATAATTCATTGGGGGCACAATTATAAAAGAGTTTGAAGACAAATGTCACGAAAAATGCAACCTCACTTCAACAGTTTCTGCAAGGTTCCTGATTCGGGAATCTAGCAGGAATAGAAAACTCTGGGATCTGGGAGTGCAGAAACTGTTGAAGTGAGGTTACACTGTGACTAGAATGTGGGATAATTCTCATTAGGCTCTCTTGGTCTTGCAATATATAGAGTATAGAATTCATGTGGGGTCACTAAACCTAGCTAGAAAAGGAAAATGCATAAAGCAGTAAATGTGCGGAAGATAACTAATCTACTGTTCAACAGAAACAAATTAAGGTTAGCCTTCTGTTGAAATTCATCTTGTTGTATATATTACACTAATTAAGGTTTGTAAGTAAATAATTTCGGTTGTAACCTGTGATTGGCTTAAGAAGAGACTCCCGTGTTAGTCATGGTGTGTAACGGGCCGAGCCGAGCCGGCCCACAGCCCAGGTTAACCGGATTTGACTGAATTCGGGCCGACCGGGCTCAACCCGTGGAAGAAGCGGGTCGTGCCGGGCCGAAATAGAAATAGGAAAACCCAGACCGGACCCATGACCCGGTCGAGGGCGTCCCGGGCCAGCTCGGGCTGGGTCCGGACCGATTCAGGGTTGGGTCTGGTCCGGTCCGAAAAAGAGGGATTTTTTTTATTGTGGTTAAATTCATGATTTATGAGCTATTTATAGAAATCTTTGGGTGCAAATTGAACCCCAATATCCCTAAAATATAGTTGTTATAAAGGGTTTTTTTTTTGGTCTTTGCCCTAAAATGGACAAAAAAACGGTCACCAAAACTGGATACCCCAACGGACCTATTGGGTTTGGACCGGATTTTTGGGTCTGACTGGGTTTGAACCGGGTCGTTGACGCAGGCCGGTCCGGGCCCGGCCGGTCCGGGTCCGGCCGACCGGGCTGAAGCGGATCGAACCCGTGGAGAAATCGGGCTGACGGACCAAAATATTGGACCCCACCCAGACCCCCTAGGAGCATGAGCCGAACCAGGCCGCCCAGCCCATTATACACCATGACTTGTTAGTCTTGGAAATGATATTACTTTTATGGGCGTAAAACTGTTACCTAAGGTGGCAAACAGAGAAAATATATTTGATTTTTGTCATACGTCATTTGCTACCATCATTTTTTTTTTCCAATCCCTGACGTAACGCACAAGACTTTGTGCACACTACGTTGCATGTTATTTGGACCCGCTGTCCCCCAATTTACGCACACACCCACAACTCTCCGCGGTTCAATCCTGAGACTGTCCGACTAACCAAGGAGGTTGGACCTCTTCTCCCTGACCACAAGAGCCGGATGAGTTCGATTTGCTACCTTCAGTTTATTTGCACAACTGGGTACAACTATACGAACGACTGTGACAGATTATATGAAGTTGAAACTCATCTGAAGCTAGATTGATTTGCTTGCTGCGGATTCATGTACTATACCGTCTAAATCAGGAGTTTCTGACTCAAATCTTTAACAAAGTAGCAATAGTAGAATAATAACAGACCAGGACTAAAAAGGTTCATAGCTATAGCTGGTTCCTGGTAGAATCCACCAAACATCTTCATCAAAATCAAACCATGCTTTCCAGTAGTTATTTCAGGGCAAGAAACATGAGTTTTCTTTTGGTAGACAACCCTGGGGATCATTCTAAAGCATATTTCGCTGCATTATTTTGACATAAACAGCTACAACTTGTTTTTAAACACACTTCTTTCAGCCATTGACACATTGTTGACTGCATTCTTGATTTTACTAGATGCCATCAAGAAATCAAATGTAAACCATATGAAACACATACAAGTAAGGCGTACAAAGGATAATAATGCCGATTTTTGCTTTTCCAGATAAATTTCCACTCTTAAAACAACATGTGCTCGTCAAATACTGGTGCACATATTTGGAAATGGTCACTTGACAGGGAATGGCTACGTTTATAATGCAAATAGCACTAGCTAATAACAAAGTCAAAGCCAGATAAGCAGATCTTCCGATTTTTTGTTTTGACACCTAAAATCCTTTGGATGTTTTCACCTAAAAAAATCTCAGTTTATACAAATAGGCATGAACACTCATTTCTTTTGATCAACTTGAGCAATAACCTTACTGACCACATAGCAATCAGGTGGGGTGATATTTGTATAATAATTGTGAATGGTATCTGTGATCTCAAACCCATATTTCTTGTAGAAGGCAATTGCGTCATCATTGCTTGTTTGCACATGCAAATAGACATCCGAGATGTTCTGCTTTGCAGACAGATCTAGAACATGATTCAGCAGCTTTGTTCCTGCAAATGTCAAATGTCAAATGAGAAAAAGAAAAAAAAAAAAACCACATGAAACAGCATTCTATTCGCATAAGCAAGAGGATGAAACAGATAATGTATATTGAAGAAATAAATTGTTTTGAGGCAAACACATTATTAACAGAAGGTGCACACTAAGAGGAACAGCTTAAACATGGAACAAATCAGGAACTATCCACACTAGATCCTTGCCACGGATGAATCTGTGGTGAACAAGACTATTCAGTCAAGGAAACATGTGGAAGGTGCATGATCTAGGGGAGCCAAATGATTTAGTTTCACTAGTCATACAATAAAAGGTGCCTCCAAGTGCAAAACTTGGATATGGATATTGAACAGTAGCCGTCTCCGAATGATCGTTTCCATCATCAAGGGAAATGGAAATAGTGAATCTTTTGCCCAAGAAGCAATGGAACAAACGAGGACATCAATCACCTGGTCATTATTCATTCTCAATTTGACAACGATGTTAGACTGATCGTCTTACCTAGATGAGTGGTCTCCACAAAAGAGTCACCATAACCTTGTTACACCTTCAATGGTTGGATAACCCTGAGCCGTTTTCTTCAAGGGAAATGCAAATAGCGAATCTTATCTAGACGAGTGATTTCCAAAAAAGAGTCACCGTAGCCCTTTTATCATTTTTATTACTATTCCAAAGCTAGACAATTTTGAGGCAGCTTTTGGAAGCAGGTGGGACGTGGGAGCATGGGCAGAGCTAGGGAGGGGTGTGTGTCTATATATATATATATATATATATATATATATATATATATATATATATATATATATATGTTAGTCGTGTCCCACCTAAACTAGCATTTTCCTCCTAATTTTTTCCAAAGGTGATAGCAGCTCATAATAATTCATATGCTATATCCACTCTTTTTCTTCTATCTAGTTATAAACTAAATTACATTTGAAGACCAATCTTTATCAGGAATTTAGGAGTGGGTATAACAAATATGTGGGTGTGTTTCTAGATTGGATAAATAACATTTTAAATAATATTTTCCAAATATGCTGATAGTTGGTTGCCCTTTATAGAACATAAATACAGCTCATAGTTCTTATTCCTTTTTCATCATATAATTGTTTTCACTTAACTTATTAGTAAATGATCAAATTATCTAAAAAGGTTCAAAATTATTTTTCTGTTGGATCTCTCCTATTGTGCATGTTCGCCATGAATAGCGCGAGTACATTTTTTTTTATAAAGTTTTCAATATTTATACTCTAATTTTAGATCCGAACTTTCTTATATATTGAAATATAAAAGAACCACCGACCATTTTAAGGCATACATGGTTGTTAGTATTTTTTCAATAACGTCTATTGCTTTTTATGGTCGTATGTAAATGTTGACGATATGTATATTTGCGCCCCACCTGCAAAACCTTTCTGGCTCCACCCTTGGGTGGGAGGCTGCTTTCAAAAGCAGCTGCTCCTGCTGCTTTTTGAAAAGCAAAAGCAATCCCAACCCAAGCATTAATGGCAAGCACTAAATGGACATGGGTCATCTCAGAGTCTGGTAGACAAAACCAGTTCAACCCAATTTAGATTTCAGTCTCTCTGGAGTATAAATTGCTGAGACTGAATTTCAGTCTCTTCTGGAGTATAAAATAACGCAAGGGAATTTAAGTGTGCACTTTAGACTATTCAGTTAGTTACAAGAAGCCAAGAAAACTTGCACAGCTCAAAAGTAGAAAAATCTAAGAACATAAAACAAGCCAGGCACTTCACATATTAGTGAATTTTGAATCTTCAACAATTTAAATGGCCTTCACTGATCACTGACTATGCTCATCACTCATTCCACAACCAAAGCTAAAGTTTCAACCAAGGGAATCGTAGCAAAACTGGTCACCTGAAATCAGATTTTACCTGATTGCTCTTGTAGGTGCATTAGCAATTTAGAGATCAGATGTAAGAGCACATGAAATTGAGATGTAAGAGCACATGAAATTAATGGGAATCAATTGAAATAGACCATTTCAAAAGACATCAATTGAACAAAACCATTTCAAAAGACATGATTATGATACATTTCCAATTTCATACACTAAGACCTGGTTTGCCATTGCTGCTGTTTTCCAAAAGCAGCAGCAGCTTTTGACAGCAGTCTCCCACCTGCTGTCAAAACTTGCTACAAATTGAACTGGCTTTTCAACATTTTTCTGAGAAGCTGCTGTTACCAAACAGTTTTAGGCACTGTTTTCCAAGAAAAGTTAGCAGAAGCAGCCTTGATAAGCAATCCAAAAACCCAGCCTAAGAGCTGTATGTCATAAATTGCAAGTAATTTCTTAGAACGAAAGTAACAAACAGATAACTAAATGAGCACAAAATAAGGATTTGAAGGGAGCAACAAAGACAGACGAGTGTTCTTTTACGTTAGAGATAAGCGCAACGTACGTCTATTCAAGACTTCAAGTGCTTGACTGATGGGACAGAGTTGTCAGATTGCAAAACAGGAACACAGGAATCAAATTAGATATCCATTGACATACGGAGATTCTATCTAAATATAAGCTGTGGAAAGATGAGAACTTTCTTAGATTATGAAACTATTCGATAAATATGGTACATCTTACCAATTTTTTGAGAAGCGAGAACAATTAATTCCAATTTCCAAAGGGGGAGATGAAGAAAGGAGCCTAAGGTGGAGGCTAAAATCACTATAAAAAAAAGGTGAAGTTGTTTGACTTAAAAAAAGAGATGGCTGTTGCTTGTGTCTTTGTGCCCTACAGTCCTAAGGTCAAGTGTTATTCTTAGTACACAGAATGAGCTCAACGACATCTGTTTAAACTTTAAGCTCTGTGGAAAATGTTGTTCAAATATGCATAATTCTTATCCTCCATCTTTCTATTCTCATATACAACAATATAATCATATAACAATTCACTACTTTTCAATTTACCATCCTATTCTTACGTAAGAACAATATAATCATATAATGAATGCAACCTTTAGTGAGATATCAAGGAAGACAAATATCTAATAACATGATGACAATGAGAGTGGCTATACACAGATTAGAAACAAGTGACAACCTACTGCATTTTTTAGCAATGACAAAGGACAAATTTTGGGTTATTGAGTCTGATACTTTTGGAACACAATCAAGAATACTTCATAGTCCAATTTCGAAATGGCTTTTTTAAGAAAACAAATCGAAAAAAAAAAGATTGTAGGCTGATTGGTCAAAAGGGATCGCGTGGAATTCAATTCATGGTAACATTGTGGCTTGTTAGCCTACACATGATCAACCGATGTATGATAGTTGGACCAGTGTTAAAAACTGGTTCAAAGTGGGCAGTTGAACCATAAACCGGCTGTTTCAGGTTCAATTTTAAGGATTCAACTGTTCAAACTGCAAACGATGGGACTAGCCGGAACCAGATCAAACAGCTCAACCCGGTTGATCTGTTTGACCCAGTCCCAGTTCAACCGAACAGATTGGTTCACCATAAGTCTTGAATTTTATTGTAAAAGTACTTTTGTTGTTAAAGCCTCAACCCCAATGTGCAACCTATCATTATTTGTATAATTTATGTTACTTTTATATTTAAGCACGCTCTCCTTGCCTGTACTTTGACTTAGAGACATATGGTTCAGTAATTTTGTATGCTTAGTAAGATGTAAGTACAATTTTACTAGTACATTTTCCAACAGTTTCCTAATTCCTACACACATAAACACATATATATGGCCTTCGTATAATACTTCTCTTTTACAAGTTTAAAATATTCGTTTAAAATATTAACATATAATTAGATAATTTTTTCATATTAATACAAAAATATGTCACTGTCTTTGAACCGAACAGTTCAACTGGTGGGACTGGTAAGGTTTGAGTTCACTGGTTGAATGATTAAACTGGTTTTAGAACATTGAGTTGGACTACAACCTTAGCTATTTATAACAACTTATGCTACTGTTGTCGCTCTTCATTTTAAATTGAGTTCATCTAACGGTGTTGTTAATTAGATAGATTCTATCTGCAACCTAATTACTACGCATGGAATTGGTGAATAGCTTGATTTTAAAGTGGTCGATACTAAAACTGTCCTTGGATAATTCCATGAAATGCCTTATAGTCAATAGATCCGTGCAGTGCGTGCACTAAAAAAAATTTCTTTTCACACACCATCCAAGTTGCAACAATTATTGCTAAATTATCCCCAACTAGGAAAGATTACGAGAAAAGTTTCTAAACAAACCTGAGGACACTGGAACAGATTCATAAACATCTCTGCATTGAGAAAGAATCGTGTTTACAAGATTATGGAAATTTGTTCCAATTGTTACTCCCAAAGTTAATGATGTGAAGGGTAATGGATCAGTGTCTAAAATGTATACTTGCAAAGCAGACATTCAAGAAGAAAGGATAGAGAGAAGGGTGTGTGATAGATCACTATCTTTGAGTAGTAAAATATCACTAAGGATTACCACCCACCCCCACCCCACATCCCACCACTTGATTGCTGCAGTTTGTTACGGGTTGTTAGGAAAGTACTCCTCTAGGAGGGCTGCAAATGAGCCATGCCGTTCACGAGGTGCTCGTAGCTCGGCTCGATAAAAGCTCGTTTGAGCTCGATTCGTTTAGTAAACAAGCTGAGCTCAAGCATTATTTTTGAGCTCGTTTAATAAACGAGCAAAGCTCAAGCTTAGAAATACTCGGCTCGATTGAGCTCGCGAGCTCGCTCGTTTAGAAGCTTGTTTAGGAGCTCGTCTAGTTTGTTCTTTCTTGAATATTATATATATATATATATATATATATATATATATATATATATGGGAGCGGATCAAAAGCCCCCCTTAGAAAACCCCCTAAAAACCCCCCTCACTCTCAGCCGTAATTTAATGTTAATATTAATGTTAATGTTAATATTAATTTTAATGTTAAGTTTAATGTTAAGTTTAATGTTAATTTTAGTATTTAATGTTAATATTAACATTAATATTAACATTAATATTAACATTAACATTAATATTAACATTAAATTACGGCTGAGAGTGAGGGGGGTTTTTAGGGGGTTTTCTAAGGGGGGCTTTTGATCCGCTTCCTCTATATATATATATATATATATATATATATATATATATATGGTTGTGTGTATTATATATTTATGTCCTTAATAAGTGATATTAAGGAACTTTTTTAATTAAAATTTTATAAATAAATTGTTAATATTTTAAATACTTGAATTCAAACCTAACTAGCTTGAAATCAAGCTCGTTAAGCTTGAAATCAAACTTAATGAACTTGAAATAAAGTTGACCGACAAGTTTGATTTCAAGCTTATCGAGCTTGTTTATCAAGCTTGAATCAAGCTTCCTTATCAAGCCAACTCGAGCACAAACCAAGCCAAGCTCAAGCTTAATATAGACAAGCTCGAGCTTGGCTCGAGCTTCAAAATAAAAAACTTATCAAGCTCGAGCTCAAATAATTATAGTCAAGCCAAGCTCAAGCTTACAAAAGCTTGGCTCGGCTCAGCTCGTTTGCAGCCCTATCCTCTAGGTTACAACAAAGTCATGTGATATTTGCAGAAAGCAAGCTTGAAAATCTTCTCACATATTTTTTGTATGAATACTAACTCCAATGTTGCAAGTTTTGAGAGAGAGAATTTAAAAACCAGTTGTGATTGAAACCCATTTCCGACATAGTTTTAAAGGTGTCTTTTGCAACATTTGAAATTGAAGTTTACGACTGTTGAAAAACAACAGTGTACAACAGACTTTTCAAAAAACTGGTTCATACTTGTAGAGATTAGAATATAATATTTCCTCAAAACTTGAATAAAAATAGGACTTTTGGTAAAAATTGTTCTCACTTGACCACGACAAGCGTCAGGTACAATAAAACAGCACAGTTATTTGTGCACCTCACACAGGTTTCATAGGCTTTAGCACACTAAACCTTATGCTCAGGTACAAGTAAGAACACTTCTATCTATCTATCTACACGACAGGGGATACGGTACATGACTCGAGAAGGTGACACAGTTGTCAAAAAAAACAACTAGCATATGACACGTCGTTCAGTATATATATATATATATATATATATATATATATATATATATATATATATATATATATATCCTAGCTCAAGTGGCAAGGAGGTGGAGGCATAAGTCCCCAATCCGGACGGGAGCATTCTTTATGAGGAATACCTAAGGCATGCCCGTGTGGATTCATGTGGAGAGTTGGCGGGCCAAGGAGGCTGCCATGCTAGTAGAGGTGTTAGTTCGCAATCATGATTGCAGTGATCCTGCCAGGGTTGGAGGTGATGACCGGACCTAGCAAGACATGGAGGACCGGGCGTATACCGCCGAGATGGAAGTTGTGGATGATGTGACAGAAGGCGAGTGTGGATGAGAGAGAGAGAGAGAGAGAGAGAGAGAGAGAGAGAGAGTTGTAATAAAGTCCCGTGCATACACGAGCATTTATAAGGTCCCGAGCTTCAAGTAGGACAAAGAATTTACTTGTTCCATATATATATATATATATATATATATATATATATATATATATATATATATATATATAAACCTTAGGTATTAGATAATTGAATATTTGTATCATTGATAAATAGGTATTGGATTTATATGAAATTAAAATGCTCATAACAAAATTGCTTTTAAGTTTACCTTTTATATTTGATCTTTATCCCTACTTTAAATAAAACATCATATAAAGTGTCAAACACGTATTCAAAGATAATTCATATCCGACACGTGTCTGTATTGGGAGAGTGTTTGTGACCAATTTCAAATGAAAATACGAGCACACGTAAAAATGAGTGTCCAAAGAGTGTTTGTGTCTGATATGTGTCAGATATGTGTCAGACATGAGACACGTTACTAAGATGAGAATGTCTACGCTACATAGGTAAGCACCACAAAACTTGCATCTTATACCTCAGGTCGTGATCATTCGATATTAAGGTGCTATGTTTATTGCTGTGGTTGTATGCGAGTCAAACTATGGAGTAAGTTTTAGGTCACGTGATTATAGGAGGAATCCTTGTAGCGACTCAACCTTCCAATCGTCATTAAAGCATTGTAGTAGGAATATGGTGCGACAACACACACCACTGGCCTCGAAATTTTAAATAGGCAATTGGAATGACTCTCGGTGGAGTTTCTCCTATCTGCGTGCGACCTACACCTTTCAAGTTGGCTTGCAGCATTTTCAATAAAAAAGAAAGAAAGAAGCCAATAACTACAGTCCGGAAGGTTTTTCGATTGTGTTCGTGTCGCCTACTGTTGGAGACGTATCGGGCACGACACAAACACTCCAAAACTACACTAGGCCACGCCAAAATAAACGCCCCCGCGTACATGTCGTACTAGTATTAAGAGAACGAAATTTACCAATCCCTAGGCCGCGGTACGGAGCAAGGACCCCGAGGGTCATGATGTAAACCCTAACCGCACCTCCCCCTCCCTCCTTCTTCTCGATCCGGCAAGCGATCGCGCCGACGCAAATGTCGTTGTAGTAGGCTGCATGATTAATAATAATAATAATCAATTCAATTCAATTCAATTCTAAATCAATACCTTTGTCAACCCTAACCCTAGAAAAAAAGAGGAAGAAAGAAGCAACGAAACCCTAACCTAGCTTGGTGAAGTCGGCGGAGGAGAGGGCGTCGGCGTAGTACTTGTCGTTGTACCTAACCGGGAAGAGGGCCATGTTCAGCTTCTTCAGCTGCATCACGTTCTTGTCCCTAACTCCATCCAGCGATATCGTCGTCTTCATTGTCTCTCTCTGTCTCTCTCTCCTCTTTTTTCTTTGTGAGAGAGATTGGAGTGAGTGGACAAATATACCATTACTCTCCCCTTTGATGCATACATGATATTTATGGAAATGCGCTATTACCTCGATAACTTTCAAAAGTTGCTTCTGTTTTTAGACCTAACTAAACTGACTTGGACCCGGGGATTCGAACGTGGCCGGACCGAAGTGGCTTTACCCAATCGGTCCTAGAGGTGCACATCGGCTCGCCAGCAATCGTATTGGCGCTGACACAGGAAGGGATCCGTATCGGCAAGGTTACGACACATTTGGATTTTCATTCGGCAAAGGATCGGGCTGGGTCAAGGCAAATCTGCATCCATGCAGATCCGAATTGCCATGTGTGAAAATACGTGTCGTTCGCGGTTGTCCTTGTGCCGACGCGGCGTGTCCGATCCGTAGGCTTGGATGTGAGCTGATACGGTCCAACACGAATGTTCTTGCATGTATGGTACATAAATGGCTCCCAAATGAGCTAATTTTAGAACGTTGGTGGACATTTTTCATCTTTTCACATTTAATAACGGTAGTATCTGTGTTTATTTTTTTTTAACCAATATGAATAATTGTTGTTTGATGCATTACACTACGGATGAATCTAGATTTAGGACTCTACGAGCTGAGGAGGATTCATACTTAAGGTACACATACTAAGGTACGATATCCGGGGGGGGGGGGGGGGGGGGGGGGGGGGGGGGGGGTGGGGTTGACCATGTGACCACGACATGCGATTCCAAGACCAATATAGGGTTAAACTAAGCAACTTAAATTGGTAGAAGCATTGGGAGGGAACGGAATTCCGAGATCATGTAATACTAGCCACCTCCCAGACATCAGTCATTGCGTGCAGGCTTGCCGCCACGTATATGGTTTAGCATCCTCAATTAGTGGATGACGATATCTGACTACTATGTGTTATGTGTTATATGTTCCACATGGTAGCCTTGCGAGGGACCGATACGTATTCTACGTGCTAAGAATTATTATTGGATTGGCTAACCATGCTGGGACCGACATGATCTGAGGATTCTCATATATGCATTACTGGGATAACCCAGACAACTATATAAAGTCGTTGGATTGATTGATCGCCTATAAACTGACTTGCTTGTGATCAATTTCTTCTAATAGTAGCCGAGGAACATGGACTATTGTGATGCGTGATCCAACGCATGTTCTTGCTTGGTTGTTGGGTTGGACTATTGTGCTACGATATACTATGAATCGAAGCTGCAAAACAAAAGCTAATAACTTGACCACGATTATAGGATGCATTCTATCTCGGCGCAATACAATACCCGTTGTCCTTGTTTTGTTGTAAGGATGTCGTGTTGCCTCGATAATATAGTGTAAGCCTATAACTCATGGTCAGGTCTTACTTTATTGCTTGGGTTTTACCTTATTCATATGTGCTTCCTTGTGGTACTTGCTATTCGGGGCTAACCCCGTTAGTTTTGTTTGCAGATCTCGTAGCAGCGCTTGAGAATCCAGCTTACCTTCCTGACGATGGTGTATACTAGAAGCATGGTTGTCGGAGGACAAGAGTGGGTTTATTCTTCACCATATGATATCATCTTTTTATACCTTGGCGTTTAGCCACCGCACCTGTTTAGTCGGATGTTTCGAACATTTAGTTTCGTTTACATAATTGTAATTAATTATGTCACGCCTCGATTTCGTAGAATCGATAGTCGTCCCCCGGGCATGATGCCATGTGAACCTAAGTTGTTCGCACAAGGCATAGTCATAAGGTTATCCGAAACACAACATATCAACTAGAGTACGCAGAAAATTTAAACAAACATATTTGAAAACAGAAGGAACTTTTCTTTCATTGATAATAAATATCATTTACATGACTCCGTTACATTCATTGCCATGTGGGCTACAATATGACTCGATTACAAAATGAACGATGATAAGATAGTCGTTCCATACATTACATCCCCATTTATAAGCAAAATATTTCATTCGACCTGGTATCATGGAGAGTCGAGACATCTCTTCTTCTGGACTGAATGTGGAGTCTTCAAAAGGATTCAAAACAAGCCTTCAATATACAGACGAGGCTTCAAATGTACTTGCGTCGCCTTGAGTTTAAGTGGCACGCCCTTCTTGGTTCGGGGTACCTGTGGAGAGCGAGGATCAGTACATTACACTTTGTACTGGTACGTGGCAATTTAAGTTCCATGCTTTCATTTGGTTGAAGAGTTTATATGACTTAATTTGTGATCTTTCTAACCATCCTAATGAATTTCAGACAAGCATATGATAGGCATAATGTAAATTATGCTAGAACTTACCCACGGTAGAGCATGCCGTGCAATGTGAGACTTACCATGTTCTTCCCTGTCAATTGTTATTGCTAGCATAGCGTGTGCAAATTTAAGTGTGATTGGTCACTGACACCACAAAACATCCTGGACTTATAATTTTGTTAGTCGGGGCCCTTTCAACGCAAGTAGCTGTAGAAGCTCAGAAATGATTAGGCGTCACTCATAAAATTGTGCCAGAATTCAAAAAGGCGCTGGCCATTAGGTTGCATGAAGACCCAGGTGGCGCCAACCATTAGGGTGCACGGGCGCCACGTGGCAAGCTTCCTCGAGAAGCTGGAACAGTCGTCATGATTACTGACAACCCGTCAGAAAATCCCTTCGAATTCTGAGCAACGTGGCACTCGAGAAGACCGTGTCAGCCTTTATAATAAATGCTGACAGCTAGTCGTGCCAGTTATCATTTGGCGCGAGGTAATTAATGATCACAGAACTGATAGACTAAGTAAGGGGCGCCAGTTATCAAGTTGCGCCTAGCACCACCTATCAAGTGGGCGCCACTTAGTCAATTTTCATCCAGAAGTTAGATGACGTGGTGTACATGCCACTAATCTCGAAGAACGTGTCTATACTGTCCACAACCACGCACATATCTCTCACAGAATGCCCCCATCCCTAGCAGTTCAAGTAACTGTTCGCACGAATGAGTGAATGCCGTGCCAAATGCAGTGCACGCCACTCAAGATAACTACTTGACAGTTATTTCAAAACTCTATAAATAGAGTTCCAAATCAGTTCTAAGGGATCACTAATGATCATAATCTCCTGACAAAGTGTTGTCGTATTCTCCAGAGGCTCGTGTCTTCGATATCACATCGTCCAAGGGATAAAGTGATCGTATTCAGATCAGATTCCTACAATTGTACTTTTCAGAATCAAATTGTACTCTTATACTTTCTTTTTCTTAGTTTGTAAACAATTTTCTTGTAAAACTTTTGTTCTCGCAAACAAAATGGCGACTCTGCTGGGACGACTTTCTCCTTCGACGAGAAGGTGACAACTTAATGTGATATCGCGTCGATCGACAAGATGCATAAGACCTTGGTCGTTCAAGTCGACCAAACAGCCTATGAAGCTATTATTGGCGCTGGAGTGCAAAGCACGCTACTGTTGCTGCCAAGAACAAGGCGTGCGCCATCTGGACTCCAAAGTCCTCCAGAGCACCAATCACAACTTTTGCGCAGACTGCACCAACTGCTACCTTGGCACAGAATAAAGGGAGATGCCCTTTGGCTACTCCCTCTTCCTCCTCAGTTCTGAACTTGGTGGAGAACCTATCCATTTATGATCCTGTGCAGAACAAAGAAAAGCACCCTTTGGCCTTTCCTCATTCTTTCCCGGTCCTGGACTTGGTATAAAACACTTTTGATTGCGCCCTTGCGCCAATTACTGCTCAAACTCTTTTGGGCAGAAGCTCTACTTCTCTTGACAAAGACAACCAAGTCAATGGCAAGAAAGTAAATTTTGTCCAAAATCGATTTCCTGCTACTAATTTGCGCCATGCTAAGCGTGCTAAAATAGGGCACATAGGGCAACAAGACATTCTGCCTACTCCTAAGCACCAATTAAACCCAAATCAGGATCTGCCAACTCTGCGCATATTAAGATCCAAATAGAGAAAGTTGATGGCGTCCCAGACAAATACACAAGAAGTGCACCACTTTGACATGCACGCCTATCTCAATAGGCGCAAACCAGTGTAATCTTCATCAAGCTACAAGGCGTGCCAATTGCAGTCTGTGCCAGTTACTGATCTGCGCAAAGGGAAGGCTTCTAAAGTCAAAGACCCTCTCACATATGCCAATCAACTCAGTACTTCCTTGTACACTCAAAGGACAGGACATCTCAAGAACAGGAACCATGTTCCTAATGTAATCCATGAATATGTACCTTCTTCTTTCTCTTGTCCTGTCAATGTGACCGATCTCTGTGAGATTCTTGTACAAAAGCGGAAGATCGCAAGTCCGTCTCATGTATATGTGACTCTACCTACGGAGAATTTTTGTAATCATGAGATGGTGATTAAGTGTTGCTGCCAGGCAGCGAAACGGTCTGTCTTCGACCGTTTGAACTATCCTCAATCTCTTAAATTGATCATAGCAGTAGACAAAGATTTATCCTCTGCGACGACCACGTGCAAGGAACTCCAGTCTGCTTCCCATGAGGCTCAAGTACAATGCTGTTGCAAATCAGCCAGACAAACCATCTTCGATCGCAAGAATTACAATCGTTTTTTGATATACAACGTCACCCTCTTAAAGTGACCCTGGTCGATGAAGACGAGTTGCTGTTTGCTTCGGTCAATATGACGTCTCGCAATACTGCAATCCCAGTCAACAATACTTGGATCGGATCCGTGACTCCGACGAAGGAGTCTACCGAAACACAAGATCAATGAGCCGAAATTCGATCGGTCAAAAGAATCTTCCCACTCCTCATCTCAGAGAGGTCCTTCGCCAAAGGGACATTCCAGATTTCAACCAAGACTCAATCGGTCAAAGGAATCTTCCTGACTCTGACCGAGATCCAATCGGTCAAAGGAATCTTTCCGTTCCTTATCCTGGGGGTAGTTCCCTACATGACTTTGATATTGATAGTGAAAGCTCTGAGCAGACTATCTTTTCTACTAGTTTATTATCTCTAGCCAGAGAAGTGATCGCCTATGTCAGTAATGAGGAACAAGATGCATCCAGCTCTAGCAGTCAGGAGCAAAGGATCACCTCTTTAGAGGCCAGCTTGAAAAATATGACTGAGATGATGGCAAGCATGCATGCTGTGATCATAGCACAACATATTTTTCTACCGTTGTGAATCTAATTCCAACCCAAGAACAGATAGCGACATCTGCTCCTACCAATACCAGTCTGGGGGTACAGTCTCCTCACAATGCTACCATGCCAACTCTAGGTCTTTCTGGTGCTGGGGGTGGTATTTATCATGCAGTTTTGCCTCCTAACACATCGAATCAGTCTACTGCTCCTCAAGCATCAGGGGACACCAATGAAGCAGTAAAGCTTTTGTGTAACCAGTTTGAAGCTTTCAAGCAGAAGGACGGCTTATAGAAGCTTGGGATCAAACAACCTTACCCCATAGAATGAAAGGAAGTCCCGTTTCCACCTAAGTACAAGCCACCCATCATTATGCTGTTTGATGGCAGTTCATCTCCAAGCCAGTACCTCAATCACTTTGAGGTAATGACTGACCAACTTCAGTCGAACGATGCTCTACTTACTAGAGTATTCGCCGGGTGCTTAGCAGGTACAGCTTACGACTGGTATTGCAGCTTGCCAGATGGTTGCATAACTTCCTTTGCAGGGTTCAAGCAAATGTTCCTGGAATGATTTTATGAGGGAACAAATGACATGATTATGTCATCCCTCATCAAAATCAAACAACGATCTAATGAAACTGCTAAACGTTTCATTGAGCGCTTCCATCGAGAGACACTTAAGATGCCTCTGGGAACTCCAGATTCTCTGACTATAGAAACATGCAAATTAAACTTGTTACCTATAGTCAGCATGTGGACCCACGCAATTCCAAGACTGGCCTTTCTTCATAGTAAGTGCCAAGACGGCCGGAGACAGTACTGACAAGTTCAAACAATTAGGCATCCACATGCCTAATCTTAAAACAGACAAACATGTCAATAGTGGTGGCCGTCAGAACAATCGCAAAAGCAAAGAAGCTTTGGCCATCAATGTCAAAGGCAAAGAAGCTCTAGCCGTCAACATAGGTCATTCAACACCTACCAGAGTACTCCTTTGACGAGGACGACGTTATGAATATCTTCGATTGCCTAATCAAGAGCAATAAACTTCAACTGCCTGAAGCAAAACGGCCAAATGAAGTAGGTAAAATTGATCATCCTAAATACTGTATGTATCACAGGTTCATAGGACATCCTGACCAGGGCATGCTACATGCTAAAAGGAAAGATTCAGGAGTTGATTAATGCTGGCACGATTACCCTTCAGCAGGATGAGAAGACAGTGACTACCAGCGTCGTCTCTCTGCAATTTGGTGACTTTTCTGCTCAATTTGTGTAAGATAGAGTCGTGCCCATTCCGAAAGCCACCTTGGAGATCGTCAACCTTCCACCAGCACGAAGTGACGATCTTGTATCATGTGGATCCATCCCGACTTGGTTGTCGACTTTAAGACTCCTGCTTCGTCCTCGAAGTCCAGAAAGACAACTAAATATAATTCATGCCACATGACTCACTGGATGGTCATCATCTTCCACCTTTCAATGCTACATTCATCCAGGAGGTAAACTCACCTTCCTCTTATGAGACAACAATACCAAAGCTGGAAATCAACTACCGGCCAACATTCCATCTATATAGTCAGCAATCCCTCGAATTGATGACAAAGATGAGATATGATCTACAGAAAGCCCCCGACTTAAATCAGGGGAAATGGTCTCCTATACCTCTTTCTCTCCATCTGCAAAACAATTAGTCTCGTGTTGGCTTAGGATTCTGGACAGATTTTTCATCTTGTCAAAAGAAGTCTTCCAAAGGCAAGACTCGGACGAAGGACTGTAACATGGTTTCCTTTGCACCAGCTCCAGAAGAAGAAGCCCTTGTGGACACATAAAAAAGAAGAAAAAATGCTTCTTTTCTTATTGGCGCAAGGCACCACAAATCTGTTGACCCAAACCGGATCACAGTCAACCTAATCTTGACAATTAATAAAATAATATTTCTCATAGTCCAAACTGACACATCAAGCTCTAAATCAATCAATTCATCATATGAGTTCAAGTCAACAGCTGCATGAAGAATTGCTACTTTGTGTATTCTGGAGTCTGTAATTTTATTGTTTTTGAGTATAGACAAGTGTACGTTGGGTCATACTGAGTAATTTTGGGCTAGACTTAACCTTCATAGGTCCACTTAGCCAATATCCAAATCAGCCCAACAAGCCAAAGCCCATAAATGAACTTTTTGTCCAAAGGAGACAGAGTTCGGGCCGCACTCTGCCTCCACACAGAGTTCGGGCCGAACTCTGTCCCCTAAATTATAGAAAGCTAATTTTTAGGGCATATTCACTGCTAGTTGTCCAACGACCAAAAAATTAAATTCTGGACACAGAATTCTAGCCGAATTCTGCCTACCCAGAATACTATAAATAGGCCTTGAATTCTTCCATTTCAAATCATTCAATCTTCTCTTCTTCTTCTCTTACATAGCCTACATATTAAAGAGCTCTACCTTCTCATCCAACTTAGCTTTCAAACTTTTCAACCGTCCAAGTTGCTCAGTACGATTCAGCTAGAAGTTTGAAGTGCAAGAAGTTGTAAGTCACTTGAAAAAGTCCAAGTTTTGCCACAGCGATCATTTAAAGAAGTTTGGCGTGCTCTTTTGAGTAAAGGCACGTGGTTGTAACCCTATTTCACAAATAGTGGATTTCAATCCTGAGCTAGAGTTCTCAGGCCTGGACTAGTCCTCCACGAGGAAAACCAGGTTAAAAATCTTACTGTGTTTGCGTTTGCTCTTTGACTGTTTTATTTCCGCATTTATATTACTCTAATTATTTTATTGGTGAAAAGAGTTTAAGTTTTTAAGTGATCATTTTTATTATAAACTCTATTCACCCCCTCTAGAGTTGCCTACCTGTACTTCAATTGGTATCAAAGCCAGGTTCTCTTTTTTAGGACTAACACAACCTATATTTTCCAACCATGGTGAAGGACAGTCCACTCATAGGCCACCCCTATTTGATGGAACCAACTACACCTATTGGAAAACTAGGATGAGTTTCTATCTCAAGTCTCTAGACTTTGACCTGTGGACCATTGTCACCGATGGTTACAAAAAGCCCGTCAGAATAGTTGTCGATGGAGATCTCGTCGAGAAACCCAATGACAAATATTCTGACGAGGAAAAGAAACAAGCGATTCTAGATGCTAGAGCTATTAATGCTCTTTTTGTGCAATAGACAGGAATGAATTTAATAGGGTCTCGACATGCACCACCTCGCACGAAGTATAGAAGCTTCTAGAAGTGACGCATGAAGGAACCACTCAAGTCAAGAAATCTAAAATTAGTCATCTTACTCAAGAATACGAGGCATTCAAGATGAAGCCTAATGAGATGATCACCCAAATGTTTACAAGGTTCCTTGATGTCATCAACCCTCTGTCATCTCTTGGCAAACAATATACAAATCATGAGAATATCTGCAAGTTACTTAGAGGGCTACCGAAGATCTGGAATCCTAAGGTAACAGCTATCATAGAAGGCAGTGATCTCACCACAATGTCTATGGAAACTTTGATAGGAAAGCTGATGACCCACGAGCTCGACCTCAA
Organism: Iris pallida; assembly: GCA_029216955.1. Lineage (NCBI taxonomy): Eukaryota > Viridiplantae > Streptophyta > Magnoliopsida > Asparagales > Iridaceae > Iris > Iris pallida. The sequence goes on along the minus strand of JANAVB010025598.1, from coordinate 22,117,277 downwards.
AGATCGACGAACCTGCTCCAAAGGCAAAAAATTGCCCTAAAAGCTCATCGTCGAAGGGCTGATCCTGAAGAGACTGACGACGACAAATCTGAAGGTGATGATCAAGTTCTTCTAGTCCGCAACTTCAAGAAGTTCCTTCGTTGCAATTGAAGAAAGAAGGAACAACAAGAAGACGACGAGGAAGAACCAACGTGCTACGGCTGCAAAAGACTGGACACATTCGAAAGGACTGTCCTTTCGCAAAGAAATACAACAGATATGAGAAGTCCTATAAGAAGCCTTCTTCAAGAAAGTATGCCAACACTAGTATTTGGCACAAAAGTGAAGTAAGTGACTCAGAGGAAGAAAATGACTCTCCTCAAGACACCGCCAATGTCTGCCTAATAGCAACATCCGAGAAGGTATCCAGCGAAACTCTCGATGACTTTACCTTTGATGAACTTGGCGATGCTTTTAATGATTTACTAAATGACCACAAGAAATTTATTAGTAAATATAAGCATGCCAAGGAGAAAAATCAAAGGATATGAAATAGAGATTCAAAATCTTTCTTCTTTACTTGATAATGTTAGAGACACTCCACCCACGGAAGTCACTGTTGAGGTGTCCAAGCTTAAGTTAAGCTTACATGATGCCGAAGTACTTATTGAAAAGCAAACACGTGAGATCTCATCACTCAACAAATAGCTTGCTGAAGAAAAGAATAAACACAAGATCTCTATTGCTAAGATTGATAGTCTAAATGCTAAATGTAATGAACTACATGCTGCCTCTAAGAAATTAGAGATTAGATTGGGAAAACATGTTGCTCAACCTCAAACCCAATCACACAGTCATAAAACACACACAAAACACAAGACCACTAATAATAGTAATACATGTCACCCACATGCAGCACGTAAATATGCTTATATGTACACGTACTCCCATGCAGAACGTAAACCATATACACATAGACATCATAACTATTATCCTATTGCTACATATGATGGTCACTATCCTACTAACAACTACCATACTGCACATAGACATAACTATCATCCTGCTACCACATATAGTCACTATCCTGCTGTTCCACACAACTATCACCATACTGCATATAGACATCACTATCAACCTGCTCCAAACACGAATAGGCATGCTGCTTACACTTACTGTGGATTACATGGTCATATCTCACCATAATGTAGAATTAGAAAATTAGTAGATATTAATCTATATGCATGGGTACCAAAGACTAACATTTCAGGACCTACAAGAACTTGGGTACCAAAGGTCACATCTACTCTTGATGTAGGTGGACCTTCCTTCCTCAACTAAAAGCAAGTGGATTCTCGATAGTGGATGTTCGCGACATATAACGGAAGACGCAAATCTTTTTGCATCACTATCGATGAGAGGGAAGGGTATGTATCCTTCGGTAACAACTTAAAGGGATACATCATAGGTAATAGAACTATTGGTCATCCTCCTTCTCCTGTAATAAAGGATATTTGCCTAGTGACCGAGTTAAAGCATAACCTGCTCAGCATAAGTCACCTTGCTGATCATGGATATGATATTAACTTTGGACAAAATAAATACTATATTTATGATAGGTCAACGGGAGACATTGCTTTTGAAGGTATAAGAGAGGATAACATTTATATTTTCTATCTATCTAGAAATACTAACAGTGTAGGAAGATGCCTCTACGCCCACAAAGATGAGAGACTATTGTGGCACCAGCGCCTTGGTCATGCCAATATGGATACTATATCCAGGTTATCAACAAAGAAGCTAGTAAGAGGTCTGCCCGACATCACATTCAAGAAGGATATGGTATGTGCCGAATGTGAACTGAATAAGGCAACCAATCTTCATTTTATTCCATAAACATTGTAAGTACTACTAGACCCTTGCAATTACTGCATATGGACTTATTTGGTCCGAGTAGAGTAGCCAGTCTTGGTGGAAAACTCTATGCTTTTGTTATAGTAGATGGTTTTTCTAGATTTACTTGGATTTTCTTTCTTTCAAACAAAAGTGATGTGATTTCTGTTTTTAAAATTTTTTAAAAAGTTCAAAACAAAAAGGCTACATGATTACTCGAATCCGAAGTGATCATGGAGGCGAATTCGAAAATTTTGATTTTGAAAAGTTTTGCAAAATAAATGATTTTGATCATGAATTTTCTTGTCCTAGAACTCTCAACAAAATGGTGTTGTGGAGCAGAAGAATAGGACTCTTGGCGATATGGCTAGAGTCATGTTGAATAAATTTTTACTTCCAAAATATTTTTGGGCAGAAGCTGTCAGTACAACTTACCATATTTTGAATAGGGTGCTTATTCGACCTATTTCGAAGAAAACACCCTATGAACTTTGGTTTGGTAGGACCCCCAATTTATCTTATTTTAGAGTGTTCGATTGTCGCTGCTTTATCCTTAATACCAAAGATAACTTAGGCAAATTTGATGCCAAAGCTGACGATGGTATTTTTCTTGGCTATGCCGCCAAGAGTAAGGGATATCGAGTGTTCAACAAACACTCCATAATAGTAAAAATCTACTAATATTACTTTTATGAGGAAAATAGTACAGCTACCATCCCCAACGATGATGATGAACCATCAACTTCTACGCCTACGACTACCAAACCTGAAGCCAGCTCTTTGGAAGACTTACCGAAGAAATTCGAGTTCAAACCGTCACACCCAGAAAACTTGGTAATAGGTGAGGTATCTCGCGAGTAAGTACTTGCTCATCCTTAAAGATTCTATTGCTAGCTGCTTTTTTTCTCAAATTGAGCCTAAAAATGTTTTAGAAGCCTTTAATGATGAATTTTGGATTTCTGCCATAAGAAGAACTCAACCAATACGAAAGGAGTCAGGTCTGGGAACTTGTTCCTAGGCCAGCTAATCATTCGATTATTGGTACTAAAAGGTTTTTTGCAACAAAGTAAATGAATATGGATCAGTTACTCGCAACAAAGCGCATCTAGTAGCTCAAGGATACAATCAAGAGGAAGGTATCGACTACGGTGAGACGTATGCTCTTGTTGCAAGGCTGGAATCCATTCGGATGCTTTGTGCCTTTGCAAACTTTCAAAACTTTAAACTTTTCCAAATGGATGTCAAAAGTGCTTTTCTGAATGGTTTTATTAAGGAGGAAGTTTTTGTAAAACAATCGTGGTTTTGAAAATCATAAATTTTCGACCATGTTTTCAAACTCAAGAAAGTACTTTATGGCCTCAAACAAGCCTCCAGAGCTTGGTATGAACGCCTAAGTACTTTCTTATTAGATAAAGTTTTTCAAAAGGAAAATTGACACTACACTCTTTATAAAATCTTTCAAAGACACTATTCTTTTAGTACAAATTTATGTTTATGATATCATATTCGGTTCTACTAATGAAACTCTCTGTCAAGGGTTTGCTAAGTGCATGTAGAACGAATTTGAGATGAGCATGATAGGGGAGCTCAATTACTTCCTTGGACTGTAAGTCAAACAAACATCGAATGGTACTTTCATCTGCCAGTCAAAGTATACAAAGGATATGCTGAAGAAGTTTGACCTTGACAACGTCAAACCAATTGGCACTCCAATGGCTACTACAACCAAACTAGAACCAGATGAAAGCGGCAAACCTGTGGATCAACATAAGTATCGAGGTATGATAGGCAGTCTACTTTATTTAACTGCTAGTCGCCCTGATATCATGTTTAGTGTTTTTCTGTGTGCTCGCTATCAAGCTAGTCCTAAGAAATCACACATGTCCGTCATTAAGCGTATCTTTCGATACCTTAAGGGTACTGTTACAGTGGGCTTGTGGTATCCCAAATCCACATCCTTTGACCTTATTGGTTATTCGGATGCTATTTTGTAGGATGCAAAGTCGACCATAAAAGTACGAGCGGCACGTGTCATTTATTAGGCAAGGCTCTAGTCTTTTGGTTTAGCAAGAAGCAGAATTCTGTCGTACTATCCACAACAGAAGCTGAATATATCGCAGCTAGTCGTTGTTGTGCACAAATTTTGTGGATGAAGCAAACCCTTGCAGACTACAACCTATCTTTATGCACATTCCTATATTCTGTGATAACACTAGTGCTATCAACCTTACTAAGAACCCTATATGTCACTCACGTACGAAATACATTAAAATTCGTCACCACTTTTTCGTGATCATCAACAGAATGTACTATAAATTTAGAATTTATTGGCACTGATCATCAGCTGGCCGATTTCTTTACAAAACCACTATCCGAAGAGCGATTCAACTTTCTTTGTCATGAATTAGGAATTTTAGATGAAATGGTTATTCATTAAATTGGCCTGCGTAAATATCGATTATATCACGATTCTCTATGATGACTTTGCTATGGGTACAAGCCGAAAGGGTCCTTTTGACAACAAGGTATAAAAGCCTAAGCGACACGGTGCACTAGTCTTCGGACTACTGCTAGCTAAGATTCGGCCCCTGCAGCTACCCCATGGCAGTTTCACCATACTGATTTGTGTCATAACTCCTTGTTTATTATATGGTTAAATTTTATTTATAACTTGACACATTTAAAATTTCTAACTTCATTTGTTTCCTATATTTGTTTTGTCTTTTGCAAATTTTCTACTTGGCCATTTGATAGTAAATTTCCTCTATTAAGTTTCTTCGTATTTTTCTAATTCTTTTTCTATTTTCTGCTTGAAGTTCTGTCCTAAGGGACTAGAACTCGGGCCGAACTCTGCCCCTACACAGAGTTCGGGCCGAGTTTGGCCTCCTTGTTCCAGAACCTCAAACAACTTTCAGCCTTTATTAATTCTGATCCGATGGCCCAGATTCAACCCGACCAGCCGACCAAACCCTCTATAACTTGGGATTCTCTCTCTTTCCTCTCCATTTTCTTCTCCAAACCTCTCGAAACTATTTTCTCTCAAAACCCTAACCCTAGAAGTCTCAAATCTTTGAGAAATTTCACTCCAAACTCAAGGAGCTCAATCTTGGGATCATTCTCTTTCATCTTGGGTCTTTTTTTGAGGTATATTATCTTTTTCCTTCATCTCTCTCAATTTTTATTCATTGCTCCTAGGTTGCTTGGTAGAGAAAAGAGACCAAGGAGGAGTGAAGGTAATCCTCCTAATCCTCCACCCAACCCTCCACCAAATCCTCCACCAAACCCTCAACCTATTCCTCCTCCTCTTCATGGCATGATCCACCCCATATTCAACCCACATCTACCTCCAAATTTTGACACATATGATGCACACATTTTTGTTTCGTTAGATGCTTCTAACGCATGGTTTGCCGATTTTCGTCATCGTAGTGTGTTCCCCGGACACCCTATTAAATTTACGGTGCTCTCGGACTATCTTCCAAACTTTCGTGATTTGTGTCTCGATGAGCTTGTTTCAATTCGTGAAACAATTTTTGTGAATGCCATTCAAATTTTCTATTGTAACATGACTTACGACCGCGACCGTATCTACTCGCGTGTCGCCGATATCACCATCTCCTTTGATGATTTTGAGCTAGCCGATCTCCTTGGCTTGGCTGACCCTAATACTTGGCAACGGCTTGATGATGCCCGGTATTTCGTCTTCCCCGGAGAGACCACTCTGGAAAGTTTCAAGGATGATCTATGTTCTCCTAATGCACATCCTCGAAAAATAAAGATAATCATCTCAATAACCACTTCTATGAGCTTCATCGTATCATCTTTTCCTCGGTCTTGCCGAAAGTGGGATCGACCGATGAAGTCACTTACTATGAGATCACTTCTCTTTTTTTTTCTGCATTTTTGCATCCCTTTCAACTTTTCCCGCATGATGATGGACTGGATGATTCGTGCTTGGCCTAAACCAAAGTCCTTGGTTTACGCCATGTATCTTCCCATAATCTTTTGTGCCTTTCATGTCCCCTTAGATCAGTGTCAGTCTTTGTCCCCTCTTGCTATCTAACCAAGACGGAGAACTGTTGCTGCTGCGACCTCCTTCGAGTCCGATGTCGCTGAGGATCTACTCTCCTGCACCCTTTGCTACTCCTGATTTACCTGCACCCCAGTCCACGCTGTACTTGATTATCCAGACTATGCTTCGCGATCGCTTCCGTTTGGAGGACGCTGGACTGAGATGGACGACCGCTGGACGCAGACTATCGCACCACCCTGCAGATGAGTGCGCTCAGCAACTCCATCCATGACATTCAATATTCCATGGCCTCCCATCCGACGATGCCATTTCGATGATGCGTGATCCGTCCCGCGACGGTTATCGTATTGACGATTCTTGGGTCCGTCGTTATCTTGATCCAACCTCAGTATTTGTTGATCCCCGACGCACCGGTTCCGATGGTGCGGGGCCTTCGCATGATCCATGATGGATATGGCTTTTGTTTCACTGACTCCCGCTGATGCTTAGGACTATTTTTCATTTCTGTACTATTTGTTTTGCTTCTGCATTTATGTTTTTTTATCAAAACTTGTTAAACTCTCTGGCTCTAAATTTAAGTTGCTAGTTTTTTATTATGTGGATGGTCTCTATACTGTTCTTCTTTTTGTTCTTCATTTTGATTTTGTCAAAAGGGAGAGAACACTTGATATTTTGTTACACTGTGTTATGAGTTATATATATCGCATACTTGGATGAGAACTTGTCACAGGTAATATCCTTTTACGAGGGAGCAAACATGTTCAAGTACGGGAGCTATAATATGTCCAGGTATGAATATTGAGACATATAAATATCATGTTTTATCAATTATCAAAATGGGAGAGATTGTTGACCCAAACCGGATCACAGTCAACCTAATCTTGATAATTAACAAAGCAATATTTGTCATAGTCCAAACTGACACATCAAGCTCTAAATCAATCAACTCATCATATCAGTTCAAGTCAACAGCTGCCTGAAGAATTGCTACTTTGTGTATTCTGGAGTTTGTAATTTTATTGTTTTTGAGTATATACAAATGTATGTTGGGTCATACTGAGCAACTTTGGGCTATACTTAACCTTCATAGGTCCACTTAGCCAATAGCCAAATCAGCCCAACAAGCCAAAGCCCATAAATGAACTTTCTGTCCAAAGGAGCTCTGCCTCCACACAGAGTTCGGGCCGAACTCTGTCCCCTAAATAACAGGAAGCTAATTTTTAGGACATATTCACTACTAGTTGTCCAACGGCCAAAAATTTGAATTCTGGACACAGAATTCTGCCTACCCAGAACACTATAAATAGGCCTTGAATTCTCCATTTCAAATCAATCAATCTTCTCTTCTTCTTCTCTTACATAGCCTACATATTAAAGAGCTCTACCTTCTCATCCAACTTAGCTTTCAAACTTCCAACCGTCCAAGTTGCTCAGTACGATTCAGCTAGAAGTTTAAAGTACAAAAAGTTGTAAGTCACTTGGAAAAGTCCAAGTTTTGCCACATCGATCATTGAAAGAAGTTTGGCGTGCTCTTCTGAGTAAAGGCACGTGGTTGTAACCCTATTTCACAAATAGTGGATTTCAATCCTGAGCTAGAGTTCTCAGGCCTGGACTAGTCCTCCACGAGGGAAACCAGGTTAAAAATCTTACTGTATTTGCGTTTGCTCTTTGACTATTTTATTTTCGTATTTATATTACTCTGATTATTTTATTGGTAAAAAGAGTTTAAGTTTTTAAGTGATCATTTTTGTTATAAACTCTATTCACTCCCTCTAGAGTTGCCTACCTGTACTTTAAAATCGAGTACGCCGGAGAGATCCTGCGCTGAGGATTCCCAAGTACAAAAAGAATTCTGGAAAATGGGACGATAGAGATCGAACGACAATTGCTCTTTATTTCGTTGCCACTTCGATTACAAAAGTGATAGAAAACCTAAGAAAATTGCTAACTCTCGGCTCACTTTCAAAGCGCAGCAATTTGGCTCTTGAAATGCTCTATGTTTTGTGTCTTTGTAGAGGGGGACGCCCTCTATTTATAGTCGTCTTGGCACTGAAAATGACTGTTATGCGCCCCAGGTAGAAAATATATGATTTCACTGTGGGCGCATAACACTCCTTTGGACGCATAGGGTATAGGCGCATGGATACTGGATTATCGTGGTAGATCGTAGGGTTGTCGTAGAGTTGACGTGGCCGCATGCTTCGGTGCATGATTGATCGTAGAGTTTGACTGAGTCGTAAAGATCTGTTATCTTGGGCGTAGAGCGGGAGTGAGTTTATGCGCCCACACTTGGGTGATGTTTGATCTGCACGAAAACAATGGGCGCATAGACCCTTTTTGATCATATGGGCACATAGCTCCTCATTGATCCTGTGGGTGCATACTTCCCTCTTTTGACCATGTGGGCGCATAGCCCCCTCTTTGACCATGTGGGCATAGCTTTTTTGTGTCACCCTCGAATTTTGTTATACGTATTTTGGTATACGTATACGTATCTCGGACCCGTATTTCGACTTGTCTTGGCTGGCCAGTCTTAGGTTTTTGCATTGGCATAGATTAGTTGGCATTCATGGCTCGTGTGGTCTATTCTGGCTTGTGCATGCATTGGGTTCGGTTGGGATCGCTGGTTTGGCTTGGTTTGGGTTAGTATGCAAACCCCTACCTACTACCATCCTTCATTTATTAACCCAACAACCCTTCTCTCTCCTCATTCATTTTTTATTTACTACTCTTCTTCTTCTTCATTTCTCCACCGACCACCTGCAGTAGGCAAGTGCATCTTGCTTTCACTTGAGAACCCATTTTGATAGTTCCAATAGCTTCTTAGCATGATTCTTAACTACTTTAGAACTTAAAGATTTTCGTTTTGGTGTATGGATTTTGTAGATCTAGGTTTCTAGCATTTTTGATCTTCATGGTTTTGATCTTCTAAACTTGGTTGTTTTCAAAAATAGAGAGTTTCATGTGGTGGGAGTTTCGATTTTACGCAAGTTTGGCTTTTGAATGGCTGGATTTCATCAAGTCTTGGCCGAGATGGGGTTTCTTGAGTTCTTGAGTCCCCATGGCTGCATGTCTCGGCCTTGGGGAGAAGACGAGCCTTACACCCACGTTTTTACGTACCAGCATACCTTTTCCTCCTTTACGCACACATTTTCACGTGCCTGCGTAGTGTTCCCCTTTTTATGCACACGTATTGCGTACCAGCGTAATCCGTTCTACGCCGAGCTCATTCGAGCTCTACGCAGGGGCTACTCCCGCTCGCGTAGAGTCTCGTGTGCGTAGAGTCCCGCTCGAGTGCTCGCGTGCGTAGAGTTCCGCTCGCGTGGAGTGCTCGCTCGCGTAGGGTGCTTGCTCGCGTAGAGTGCCTGCTCGCGTAGGGTGATTGCTCGCGTAGAGGGGTCCTTCCTTGGTCTTGCTCGCGTAAAGCCATTTTACGCTCGGGGCCTCTTAGCCTAGCGTAGTTTCATTCGCATAGAGGCTTTGAGCCCCTATGCGCACCCGTTTGCTTTATTGTTCTTTTATCTATTGTCACGGACTTGATAACCTTGAATTGATTGACATGATTGGAATGATAATTGTACATGGCATGGTATGACAAGTAACTGACATGACATACAAGTAAGCATGATGGAACTATTGAATACTTTTGTGACGGCTAGCATGACATGACAAGAATGAATGACCTGGACACCGTGGATGATTGTGCTTGTACAAATGAACCAGTATTGTCTTGCATCATGTCTAGGACAGGGACCCCTGAGTACCACGGTCAGGGGTACTTACTGAAATTGACTAAGGCTAATAACTAGAATAATCCAGTAGTCATGAAGATTTCTCAGCTACAGGTAATCCCGTTATCTGGGCACCTCATCATGGGATTTGTAGCCTGTCGTCGAATAGGGCACATTTCCAGCACACTGTCATGTGTTGCACCCTTCAAGCTACTTAAGGGTATATGCGTTTCCTGGACGATGTATCCACATGAATTCAACCCAAATTTCGTCCAGATAACCTGGATGGTCTGTAGGGCTTGTGGCTTTGGAACAATCTCATTGCATCTTGCTAGTAACTAGGCCTATGATAACCCTAGCTAGTTAAAGTATCAAGCCGTACTCATTGATTGGCCATGATGGATTGAATGGAGTAACCCAGTCTAGTCTTGTCCTGATCCTGTACAAGATTGTTACATGACCTGATTGCTCGTGCTTTACTTTATCGATAAATGGTGGAAAACCAAGTTCCGTTCAGACGAAGGGTTACAACCCTGGTCCTTGTTTGGTTTAAGGGTTGTAACTTGGTTATCTGAATAGTCCCATGGTTATCTTATCATATCATCATATTTCCCATATCTCCAGTCTTTTATTATATAATTATATTTTGTGCTAATTGCTGGTAGTTCTTAAGTGAAGCCTCCTTTGTGGCACTTGGTCTTTTTCTCAGATCTGACCCAGCTGGTTTTGCATGGCCAGATACCGGAGCAGCTCCAGAGGATCTCCCTACCTTCCATCCAAATGGTGACCACCAGACGTAACCCTGGCAACGAGTGGATTTTATTTTGACTCTCCCACTCTATTGTAAAATTATTCTTTTGAGGCGTTAGCCGCCGAGCAAGTGTTAGCTCGTTTGCAACTTTACTTACTGTCTGCCTACGGGCTGTAACATGATTGACAAATCCTAGGGTTGATCATGTATGACTAAAACTCTTGCTAGTCTTCATATTTTGTATGACTAGCTTCATGATCATCTGAATATGTAATGTTTGGGAAGCCTTACTTTGTATGTCTGATGATCTAACATCTTGTAACATTTACTTACTTACTGGAGATTGAGACACTAGGCTTGTTCATGACCATAAGACACTGATGGCTTGTTTAAACCCTCATGTATCTAGACAGCCGTGACCGTATAACGAGGTGGATTACACTTCAATATACGTAGCTGGCTGTGTCCGCCCCCGCTCTCCAGTATTCTGTTCTGGGGCGTGACATTTTGTCTTTGTATTTTTCATGCTTCTACAAGACCTCCTTCAAAGTTTTTGAGACTCGAACGAGTGTCAGGATACTTTGAAAGAAGCATGGGCAAAACTGTCTCCACCAGCTTCATGAGCGCATGATAGAAATGACCCCTTTGGGCGCATAGGTGTCTGCCAGGCTGTCGAAATGTGGCTGTTGAGATCTTCCTTGGAAATCTGAAGCGGTAGGCTCGTTTTGGAACAGAATTTGAAAAGGTCCGTTCTCTATGCGTAGTCTGCATCAGTAGATAGCAAGCGCATAATCTGCAAAAGATTGTCTCTGCGCAGGCGCATAGAACGTATGGGCGTATAGACCTTGTAGGCGCGTAGGCCATGTGGACGCATAGCTCTCATTCATGCCTATAAATAGGCTTTGAAGAGAGAGAAAGTTCATTCTCTCTTATTTTCAGATTTTTCAAAGAGTTTTTCCTTTACTCTCTTTCGAGCAATCTTATCTCCCAAGGCTGCTTCGACTCCCAAGAAGTCTGTGAAGGGCAAGAAGGCTGTAGCATCTAGTTCTCCTCCTTTGGCAGCATCACATCTGATTCAGGACCCCATCCCGGTGTGAGGCGATGTCTCCAAAAAATAAAGTCTCGAGCGTTAATTTGTGACGCTTGGACTTTTCTCTACTTGGGCACATAACCATCGATATGCGTCCAAAGCAAACACTTTTTTGTGAGCGAACTTATGTGCTCACAGATGCATGTGCCCACGCACTCTGTTGTGTTATGCGCCTAGGCACTTGGTTGTGTCATGCGCCCACACAGAACATATGCGTATGCGCCCACACAGAATTTGTGCTTATGAGCCCACGAAAAATTTCTGGTTATGCACCCACAGGCTCTTTGGGTGCATAACATCAGGGCGCATAGAATTTCTCAGTACTTAGCTCTTTTTTCTGTAGATTCTAAGTCTGACTTTTCCTTATGTCTTCGCAGTTGACATGGTTGTCCCGGTTCTTGGTGGGATTCCTCTTGGCTCTTTCTGCCATGCTCTGGATTCAAGCCTTGTCACCGCAATGGTCACAAAAGCAGGTGAAGATCAGCCATGACCAGCCTTCGGGGCGAGTGATTGCTATGCTTGAGCATGACAACATATTCTTGAAGCAGATATTAAATGATGAAAAGTTCACACTCGGAGAGGCACGGAGCTTTAAGAGACCATACTTCCTGTTTGGTGACAGCCTGGGATTTGAGGACAACGAGACGATATCTAGAAGACTCTCTGGTAGTTAGGTTAAATAACCAAAGAATATGGTTGCCATCAATGAAGCGCCAATACCCTCTGTCAGCGTTTACTGATCTGGCTGTGCGGAGGCAGATGATGTCACGACCCGCACCCTAGAGTAAGGACACACGGACGTAACAACGCCCAGCCTACGCCGCAGTGTCGGCGGTAGAACGCTGTCCTAGGTCTCATGCATCTAACAGTATAAGGCTAAGCAGTTTATACTCCCCGAATGGGGGTGACATAGCAGAATGTAAACTCAATCACATCTAGGGTAGAGCATAATGGAAGATAGATAAAACATGAAATCCAAAAGAAATACAGCAGATAGAAGTCTAAGTGTCTAAGATACACAACCCAGAAATACATCTCAAAACTCAAATACAGAAATCCATAAATACAACTCAAGACAACTGAAAATAAACTGAGCAAAACCCTAGCTACCTATGCAACCTCTACTGTGTCTCCTCTAGGCTAGCAGGTAACCTCCATGCTATCTGTAAAATTTATCAACAGGTCCAGTCAGGACATGAGCGAGCACAATACATCTCAACAGTTCATAGCAGTTAGAAAATATAATCATGCAGTAAAGTAAGATATAGGTACTGAAAGAAATGCAGTATGTAAACAGAGAGAGAGCTGTAATAGAAATATTTACTATACAATAGAGAACTAACAGTGGCTAGTGAGTCAGAGTACAACATAGACATGTAAATGGCATGGGATAATTCTGATGCTACACTATGGAATGATTCTGATGCTACACTACTTGGGTATTATTCACATGTCCACTTCTACCCCGTACCCCCAATCAATACACAAGGATCCAACCAGGTTATGTTATGATTCCATGCAAAGGCCCCCGAAGGGTGATACATGGATGTCCCATAAATGGGGATTCTAGGAGATTCTAGGATCCAGTAAATGGGATAAGGATTCTAGGAGACTCTGTGATCATAAGAGTATATGTCACAAGTGATCAAAGAACCAATAAAGCATAGTGATACGTCATGTAAGTGAAACGCACAGAACATGTAGTACCCGATGCTTCCTAAGATAACATCTCAAGAAGGGATCCATATAGTACCAATCCGTGTGACCAACGTGACAGTAACAAGTAAAGTAATTTAATATATGAAATAATTCTAAGCAGGATATGAAATGATCAGAGAATGTACTCGCCTGGTGTCTGAATGTCCAAAGTAAATATAATGTCCGAGGAGAGGTGTCTGGCTCCTAATCAGAACAGCACAAGTCACAACAAGTCCAAAATGACAATATGAAGTTCTATTATGCATTCTACATGATTCTAGGTCAATCTAGACCAAAGTCAACTCTTGGTCAACTTGGTCAACCCTGAAAGTCAAACCTAGGTCAACTATGGTCAAACTAGGTCTAACAAGTCTAAATTAGGTCAAACAAGTTATTCTAGGTCTAAACAAACTAAGTATATGCAAATCAAGTATCCAAGATAGCTACAACTCATAGCCTAAGTCACTTGCTAAACCAAGCACAAAACTAAATCATAAGCTAACAAGGCACACAAACTTAGTCATATAATGTATATATTATTCACAATCACATATTCATATACATAGATATATATAGGAAAGCTATATATAGGCACACACACACACACACACACACACACACACACACACACACACATATATATATATATATATATATAATATATATATATATATATATATATATATATATAGAAAGAGAGGTAAAAGAGTAAGTAAGTATGTGTGTGTTGGCATGTGTGAAAGGATATGTGTTAATGTTCTAAAATTTAGTGATGTAGGTGTATGTGACATGGGAAACATGATGTCAAAGGGTGTATGAATGAATGTGTGTAAAAGGTTATAGGTTAACTCAGTTTATAGAAATGTATACATACATACATACTTACATTGTATACATGCATACATACATATCATGTATATATTACATGACATACATGTATACTTGTATTATTATACTTACATTCATGCATATTAGAATCTTTTATTTAAATTAACATATTGCAAATATTTATTTCATTCATGCATCTATGCATTACCTACATATTATACATATGCATACATTGTATATTCATATCATTTCATACATTAACATAGAGACATACAAACATGCACACATCATATTTTCATATCTTGCATTACCTTACATATCATGTTATTATTATCATTCATTCCTTTCATATTATTCTTCTTCAAGTTGAATACATCATATATGGATACAATACATTATCTTGCATGCTTGCATTCATATATTACATTCTATATTATTTATATACATGTATTTTCTCCATTCATTCATGCTTGCATCATATACTCTACATTACCATACATGTTATCATTATATATGCATTACAATATTTATACATTATGCATTCATATCTATCATTATATATATATCTTGCATTCATATCTAGCATTCATTATATACTTTCATGCATACATTGTATATCATTCTTTTATTCATGCATTGCTTATATGCATTATATTAATTGCATTCCTACATGCTTGCATTCAACCATATATATACATTAATATAAAAAAATATATCTCATAATATTATTTCATTCATCTAACATATCATGCATTACATACTCTATATTCATTTAATATCCATATTACATAGGCTCATAGGTTACACAAAATACATATATCGTATAGTCACTCTTCTACTTAAAATCAATACTGTACCAATTGGACCTTCACTAAATTCTAGTATTAAATTATGTTGTAGCTCTTTGTGTTAGCTTTCCGAAACTTTAAACGGATCGCATTTTCGTGTCCGAAAGCTCCCGGAATCGCAAAAACACCGAAACGCGTTCGTCTTTCGTATAGCTGACACTCAAATAATTTTACAGAAAGTTTCAGAACGAATTTGGCTTATTAAAATATATATTGGAAAGCTAACTTCAATACGCTTCTTTTAAAAAAAATGGAAGGTTAATTGGAGTTATGAGCTAAAAGTTATGGCATTTCTAAGTTGCTCTAGCTACTAAAAACGTGGATAAAAATTATGACGAATTTAGGTAGTTTGAGACAAAAGAAACACAAGTATATAACATAATATATCAAGAACTCACTCTCTACACTAATATATATATGAGACACTATAGAACACATCTCCAATACAAAAATATGAGATTAAACATGTAATAATTCATTCATACATAACAACAACACATAGTGTGTCCAAATTTGGGGTTTTCCCACATGGACACAACCACAACACAAAGGACACTCCTATGACCTCTAAATGGACACGAAATGGAAACAAATGGAGATACAACCATGGGGGTCATTCCTATGGGTTCAAAATATTTCTATATGCATGTAGGGATGGATTAGAGGAGAGATTATACCTTCGGGAGAGAGATTCAAAGAAAAAGCCTTCCGATACGGCACCGACACGTAGAGATTCCAAAAGGACACGAACGAGCTCCGAATCCTCCCAAACTTGGCTAGCACCCTCTAACCATGGAGTAGAAAAGAAATAAAGAAGATTTGGTGGAAGAAGGGGTTGATTTGGAGATAAAATCAATGGAGGTTCATCTCTAAATTAATTTGGGGAAGAACAAGAGAGAGAAAGTGGATGAAAACAAATGAATGAAGGTGTGAATCACTCCTTATCCCCCCCATAAGTGGCTGCCCAAATAGGGTGAGGTGTCCCCTATTTGAATGTCCAAAATGTCCTCCACTAATCTATTTGATTTAAATTAGGAATGGGTTAAAGGTTGAGGTCAATTTAGTCTAGTTTAAGTCTCTAATTAAACTAAACCTATCCATAAATAATTAGTCTAACTACTAACTAAAATTAGTATCATGTGGGCCATGCCTAACTAGTATGTGGGTCCCACTAGAGTCAAACTACCCCCCGGATCCCCGTTTCAAGTCGGATTGAGTTAAAATTCGAACCCGACTCAAATAACCCCAAAACAATATCATAAATAATAAAATAAATTTTAACCCCAAAATAATATCATAATAATAAAATAAATTTCAAAAATATTCAAAAATAAAATGACAAAAATACCCCTGTTTCTGAAAACTGGAGGTGACAAATCTATCCACCTTAAAAAATTTCGTCCTCGAAATTAAAACAAAGCAATCACAGAAAACACATGCAGAAAACAATCTCATTCAAATACTTTTCAAAAAAAAATCAGTAATAAAAAAATCTCTTTGAGGCACATCAAACATTTGTAAATAAAAACTGATACGTGTCCGCTAGGGACACAAAACCATCACAAAATCACACCTATCAAAGGTCAAAATCAACAATCACCAACGCAATAAATATTAAAATAATTCAAAGATGTCAAATGCAAAATATCCTTAGGCCAGAAATGACATTAAAACATCCTAATCACATGGTTAGGCTCTAGGTCAAACAGTCTCTAGGGTTTCACTAGCAAAACATCAAAATCACAAGTCATGATTTTAAATAGTTTTAAAATGATTTAAAAATTACCAAAAATCATATCATGATTTAAATGTCAAATCAATAAATGATTAAAATTATAAAATTTCAAAATTACCTTCATTTTAGAAAACTGGGTGTTACAAGTCTACCCACCTTAGAAAAATTTCGTCCTCGAAATTAAAATGTTCATACTCCTTCTAGGTCAAACCCCCCACAATCAAGTCTCAGAACTTAAACAATCATACGATTTAAAAGGATGACATACAGGGTTATGGCATACGGTGGTAGTGAAAGTCTCTTGGTATACTAGTCATGCTAAACCAAAACGGTCATAGGGTATCAAAACACACAAGCAATCTAGGGTGCTAAACTAGAAAAGATACAGAAATAACAATCATCAAGACAGTAAGGCAGTCTACCATCCTATATGAAAACTGGTACTTATCAAACTAAAATAAAGTTAACTACTATTTATCTAATAAGGGGTACTATTCAAGAAAATCAAAATCAAAAGTTAAAGAATGAAAGTCACTTGCATGAAAATCCAATCACAATATGTGTATAATAGAGAGTGTGTTAGAGAAAAAAGCTAGCATTATGTAAATGTCATGTGGTTCGTGTGTGTATGGGTGTATGTAGACATGTTCATATGGTTAGATAGTAGGCATGTGTGTATGTGAAATATACATAAAAGTGTATAGGAGAATTTGGATTTCAAAACAACAGCTATCAAGTTACACTACTCATGGCATATTGGTTAAACAATCTACAATGCACAACCTATTTACTCATAACTTGCATGGCTAACCATATATATATCTATGTAAAGAGGTAGAGATTTAGTTATGTATATATATATACATTATAACATGTATGCTTAAAATATATATCTATATAGATATATGAATAACATAGAGAGGAAGGGTTAGGTTTACATGGCAGTGTATACTAAGTTAGGGTGTGTGTGTCCTTGTACAGGGTATAGCTTAGTATTGAAAGGTTAAATCCAGTTTTAGTTCAGCATTTACATACAAAATCTGAAAATAAGCTAACATTTAAAGCATGTAATATTAACATAATGTAGTTTCAAATTTTAGGGGTTTGAAACATCACAACCAACTCAATGCTTCCAATATATCCTAACATGATAGAGAAGAAACCCTAACATACTATCCATACATTTAGCTATGCATACAGTTCAATATTACATATTAAATCTGAAATTGAACTAAATATTGGAAATCAATGTAAAAATGTTAACATGTATTCAGTTTTAGGATTTTGGAGAAATTCAACATCAAACCAACCCAATGTTTATCACAACCTAACATGTAAGAATATGAAACCTAAATTTATATCCCTACATACCACAATGTATATAGCTCAAAATATTACATTTGAAAAAAAAATAAAACAACAAATTGAACTAAACATTTGGAATCCAGTATTAAGGGTTAATATGCACACAGTCTTAGATTTGTCAAATTCAAACACAAAACTCAACCAATTCCCTTAAGAGTTGAAACCCTGTATTAACATACACGTGCAGTGATATAAACAAAACTACTAACATGAAATTTATATTTGAATTACGAATTTAAACTGGAAAAAGCAGAGAACCAGAAATATTGGGGTTTTGACAATTTAAACATCAACAACATATTAATATGTATTTAGATAGGTTGGAATTTAAAGTGTAGCATGCATACGTATCAGGCAAGTGTCTGCTATATATATATTCATATATATTCTCATGTCCCAATAAAAATTTAACTCTACGTTTAAGACCAACATTTAGATTTCTACCAACATTGCAAATTAGGTGATTGATGTAATCAAGACAGTTTTATTATTATCATTATTTAATACGAAAATAATAGCAAGAAAGAAATAACGATAAAATCTGTTCTGCTTATCTGTTTAAAAGAAGGAACCATTTTGAAACCCAGAGCTAAAATATCAAATCTAAGATAAGGTCTAGCAAAAATTATCGATTCATTGTATTATGAAAAACTCATAGCAAAAGTTACACAAGGTTTATAAAAGCAGCTAAAGCTACTCCTAAGTTAAATAATGAGAAGTAAAACAAACAAACAAATAATAAATTTTTTTGAAGGACTGAAACAAAAGTAGAGAAACATGTTCAAAAATATTTAAGGTACAATCTGATAATCATATGCGTCTATCCAAAATCTTGGTGCTCAAAATCCTCGTCATACTAGTAAGCAAGGCTACGATAATCACAGAGTCCTCGACTTAGGCACATATCTCTAGAATCATGGTATTTAATATTTTTGCGATGCCGCTAGCTTGGCTACGAAAACCTTAAATTCCCACACCCGAAAAATATATCCAAAATCAGACTATATGTCCTCACCATGCTGGCTAATGTGACTGTAGAAGACTAGATTCCATAACTTAGATGACCTAGCCCATATAATTTTATCTTGACAAAAATTAAATTAAATCAACAATGAATACCCAAAAATCAAATTTATCAACGAACATCAAGATTAAAAAATGAACAAAATCCATCAAATCATATAAAATACAAACTCGGATGCAACTGCTAACATCAAGATTCAAAATTCAACAATCATCCCCAAAATCAATAAATACAAACTCAAATTCACAATAGAAAGTAAAGATAAATCAAATCAAGGAAAAAAGAGTTTTCAAATCGAAGTTAAAATAAGATTCTCAAGGGTCGTCCCAGGAATCTCTCGAGGGATCCTAACTGTGATTGAGTACCTTCAAAATATATCCTAATCCTACTGCAGGCTGTAATGGTACTCTAGTTCGAATACCACTACACAAACTCGACCTGCATGGGCCACCACTAAAAACGTGTCACGACCCGCACCCTAGAGTAGGGGCACGAGGACGTAACAACGCCCAGCCTACGCCGCAGTGTCGGCGGTAGAACGCTGTCCTAGGTCTCATACATCTAACAGTATAAGGCTAAGCAGTTTATACTCCCCGAATGGGGGTGACATAGCAGAATGTAAACTCAATCACATCTAGGGTAGAGCATAATGGAAGATAGATAAAACATGAAATCCAAAAGAAATACAGTAGATAGAAGTCTAAGTGTCTAAGATACACAACCCAGAAATACATCTCAAAACTAATACAAAATCCATAAATACAACTCAAGACAACTGAAAGTAAACTGAGCAAAACCCTAGCTACCTATACAACCTCTATTGTGTCTCCTCTAGGCTAGCAGGCAACCTCCATGCTATCTGTAAAATTTATCAACAGGTCCAGTCAGGACAGGAGCGAGCATAATACATCTCAACAGTTCATAGCAGGTTAGAAAATATAATCATGCAGTAAGAAGTAAGATACAGGTACTAAAGAAATACAGTATGTAAACAGAGAGAGAGAGAGAGCTGTAATAGAAATATTTACTATACAATAGAGAACTAACAGTGGCTAGTGAGTCATAGTACAACATAGACATGTAAATGGCATAGGATGATTCTGATGCTACACTATGGAATGATTCTGATGCTACACTACTTGGGTATTATTCACATGTCCACTTGTACTCCTCCGTACCCCAACAATACACAAGGATCCAACCAGGTTATGTTATGATTCCATGCAAAGGCCCCCGAATGGTGATACATGGATGTCCCATAAATAGATTCTAGGAGATTCTAGGATACCCAGTAAATGGAATAAGGATTCTAGGAGACTCTGTGATCATAAGAGTATATGTCACAAGTGATCAAAGAATCAATGAAGCATAGTGATACGCCATGTAAGTGAAACGCACAGAACATGTAGTACCCGATGCTCCCTAAGGATAACATCTCAAGAAGGGATCCATATAGTACCAATCGTGTGACCAACTTTACAGTAACAAGTAAAGTAATTTAATGCATGAAATAATTCTAAGCAGGATATGAAATGATCAGAGAATGTACTCGCCTGGTGTCTGAATGTCCAAAGTAAATTAATATCCGAGAAGAGGTGTCTGGCTCCTAATCAGAACAGCACAAGTCACAACAAGTCCAAAATGGCAATATGAAGTTCTTTGTATTCTACATGATTCTAGGTCAATCTAGACCAAAGTCAACTCTTGGTCAACTTGGTCAACCCTGAAAGTCAAACCTAGGTCAACTATGGTCAAACTAGGTCTAACAAGTCTAAATTAGGTCAAACAAGTTATTCTAAGTCTAAACAAACTAAGTATATGCAAATCAAGTATCAAAGATAGCTACTAACTCATAGCCTAAGTCACTTGCTAAACCAAGCACAAAACTAAACCATAAGCTAACAAGGCACACAAACTTAGTCATATAATGTATATATTATTCACAATCACATATTCATATACATAGATATATATATAGGAAAGCTATATATAGGCACATACTATATATAATATAGAGAAAGAGATGTAAAAGAGTAAGTAAGTATGTGTGTGTTTGGCATGTGTGAAAGGATAGGTGTTAATGTTCTAAAATTTAGTGATAGGTAGGTGGTGTATGTGACATGGGATACATGATGTCAAAGGGTGTATGAATGAATGTGTGTAAAAGGTTATAGGTTAACTCAGTTTATAGAAATGCATACATACATACATACTTACATTGTATACATGCATACATACATATCATGTATATTACATTACATGATACATACATGTATACTTGTATTATATTATACTTACATTCATGCATATTAGAATCTTTTATTTATATTAACATATTGCAAATATTTATTTCATTCATGCATCTATGCATTACCTACATGTTTTATACATATAGATACATTGTATATTCATATCATTTCATACATTAACATAGAGACATACAAACATGCACATATCATATATTATATCTTGTATTATCTTACATATCATGTTATATTATCATTCATTCCTTTCATATATTACATTATCTTTAAGTTGAATACATCATATGGATACAATACATTACCTTGCATGCTTGCATTCATATATTACATTCTATATTACCTATATACATGTATTTTCTCCATTCATTCATGCTTGTATCATATACTCTACATTACCATACATGTTATCATTATTATATTACAATATTTATACATTATGCATTCATATATATTACATAATATCTTGCATTCATATCTAGCATTCATTATATTTTATGCGTACATTGTATATCATTCTTTTATTCATGCATTGCTTATATGCATTATATTAATTGCATTCCTACATGCTTGCATTCAACCATATATAATTAATATAAAAAGAATGTATATCATATATATATATTTTATTCATCTAACATATCATGCATTATATACTCTATATTCATTTAATATCCATACTACATAGGCTCATAGGTTACACAAAATGCATATATCCTATAGTCACTCTTCTACTTAAAATCAATACTGTACCAATTGGACCTTCACTAAATTCTAGGATTAAATTATGTTGTAGCTCTTTGTGTTAGCTTTCCGAAACTTTAAACAGATCGCATTTTCGTGTCCGGAAGCTCCCGGAATCGCAAAAATACCGAAAACATTCGTCTTTCGTACAGCTGACACTCAAATAATTTTACAGAAAGTTTGAGAACGAATTTGGCTTTTTAAAATATATATTTGGAAAGCTAACTTCGATACGCTTTTTTTAAAAAAACGGAAGGTTAATTGGAGTTATGAACTAAAAGTTATGGTATTTCTAAGTTGCTCTAGCTATTAAAAACGTGGATAAAAATTATGACGAATTTAGGTAGTTTGAGACAAAAGAAACACAAGTATATAACATAATATATCAAGAACTCACTCTCTACACTAATATAATATATGAGACACTATAGAACACATCTCCAATACAAAAATATGAGATTAAACATGTAATAATTCATTCATACATAACAACAACACATAGTGTGTCCAAATTTGGGGTTTTCCCACATGGACACAACCACAACACAAAGGACACTCCTATGACCTCCAAATGGACACGAAATGGACACAAATGGAGATACAACCATGAGTCATTCCGATGGGTTCAAAATATTTCTATATGCATGTAGGGATGGATTAGAGGAGAGATTATACCTTCCGGGAGAGAGATTCAAAGAAAAAGCCTTCCGATACGGCACCGACATGTAGAGATTCCAAAAGGACACGAACGAGCTCCGAATCTTCCCAAACTTGGCTAGCACCCTATAACCATGGAGTAGAAAAGAAATAAAGAAGATTTGGTGGAAAAGGGGTTGATTTGGAGATGAAATCAATGGACGTTCATCTCTAAATTAATTTGGAGAAGAACAAGAGAGAGAAAGTGGATGAAAACAAATGAATGAAGGAGTGACTCACTCCTTATCCCCCCCATAAGTGACAGCCCAAATAGGGTGAGGTGTCCCCTATTTGAATGTCCAAAATGCCCTCCACTAATCTATTTGATTTAAAATTAGGAATGGGTTAAAGGTTGAGGTCAATTTAGTCTAGTTTAAGTCTCTAATTAAACTAAACCTATCCATAAATAATTAGTCTAACTACTAACTAAA
Source organism: Iris pallida (assembly GCA_029216955.1). Lineage (NCBI taxonomy): Eukaryota > Viridiplantae > Streptophyta > Magnoliopsida > Asparagales > Iridaceae > Iris > Iris pallida. The sequence goes on along the minus strand of JANAVB010025598.1, from coordinate 22,094,170 downwards.
ATTAATATCATGTGGACTAAAATTAATATCATGTGGGCCATGCCTAACTAGTGTGTGGGTCCCACTAGAGTCAAACTACCCCTCGGGTCCCCGTTTCAAGTCGGATTGAGTTGAAATTCGAACCCGACTCAAATAACCCCAAAACAATATCATAAATAATAAAATAAATTTTAAACCCAAAATAATATCATAAATAATAAAATAAATTTCAAAAATATTCAAAATATAAAATGACAAAAATACCCCTGTTTCTAAAACTGGAGGTGACAAATCTATCCACCTAAAAAAATTTCGTCCTCAAAATTAAAACAAAGCAATCACAGGAAACACATGCAGAAAACAATCTCATTCAAATACTTTTCAAAAAAAATCAGCAATAAAAAAAATCTCTTTGAGGCACATCAAACATTTGTAAATAAAAACTGATACGTGTCCGCTAGGGACAAAACCATCACAAAATCACACCTATCAAAGGTCAAAATCAACAATCACCAACGCAATAAATATCAAAATAATTCAAAGAGGTCAAATACAAAATATCCTTAGGCCAGAAATGACATTAAAATATCCTAATCACATGGTTAGGCTCTAGGTCAAACAGTCTCTAGGTTTCACTAGCAAAATATCAAAATCACAAGTCATGATTTTAAATAGTTTTAAAATAATTTAAAAACTACCAAAAACATATCATGATTTAAATGTCAAATCAATAAATGATTAAATTACAAAATTTCAAAATTACCCTAATTTTAGAAAACTGGGTGTTACAGATGAATTGGGACCTGACCCCTGAACTGTATGGGGTCATTTCTGGCAGGATCCAATTCAACTCTGGTGACCGGAAGAAGGACACTTTCAAGTGTGTCAAGGGCTCTACGTCCTATTCTACGAGGGGGCTGCATCCTGGGGACATAAATGATGTCCCGACTGATCTTCACCCTTATGCTGCTGAGACTCTCGCCAACTTGATGCTGTCAAAGAAGGAGTCGTATCCGGGAGGGAAGCTACGGATGGAAGGTTGGAGATACTTTGTCCCATTCTGGAGCGACCTTACTGGATGGGTGCTCTCGACTTACGAGGCCACCCTAAAAGCGTCGATCTTTTTTATGCCGTTAGAGCCACCCAATATGGCATTAAGGTTAACTGGCCTATGTTTATATCATTGGTGGAGTTGTACAACTAATGTACCTTCTTTACTCCGGGGGAAGATGGTCTGGCTCTTCACGAGATGCAGGCGATATCAAAACTTCCTTGGGGGACTGAGCCATACGAAGAATACGTCCCCTGTGACGAGGGGCTCCTGGATTTAGAGAGGGAGAACTCGAGATGATGGAGGTGTACAAAGAGTTACTCTGTCACCTTTTTATTTATCATCAGATCACGAAGAAGGGTAAGACTGAGGGGTCCCTTCCCCATACGAGGGCCTGGACCAACTACATCTTCATCAGAGAAGGAGACGACCCAGTCTCTTTCTCAACCCGTAAGCCCTCGACAAAATTTAAGATAGAGCAGTTGATGGCAGATCACGGGGCTGTAGGCCGAGTTCAAGCTGTCAGAAAAGGCGGTGCTAGCCGCTTTCTGATGACATGGCTTCGTGATTGTATAGTCCCTGGTAGTTCAGGGTCTATTGAAAGAATAAGCTGGGGTATGATACTTCCGGCTGTAAAGTTGGCCTTTGGATGCCAGGTTACCCTACTTCCTGCGATGGTCTGCGCCATCCAACGGGGCTTGCGACACTTCGTTGTGAACGCGGTGACGCTTGATGGCAGAAAGGATTTTGTTAGGACTGAATTTCCCTTTCATTATCTAATAGGATGGCTGGTGCTGCACTGTTCCAAATTAATGAATGCCGGGCTGATGGCAGACTCTTTGGCGGAGATGCCTTTCTTCGGAGATTCAAAGATGCAGATTGGACCGTTACGGGTGCCTGTTTGCAGGAAGGCTTTGAGTTTTCTGCAGAATTATAAATTCTTCAGAGTGTCGCCTCCGTCTGGTAGTGGTCGTACAGGAGACACCCTAGTAGATGAGGGAGCACTCACTACTAGCCTTCTATTGGGGCATTTCGTTGGCTCCAATCCATCAGGCCTTTCCATCTGGTGTTCAGGAATATGAACCACACTTTCATGGAACCTTATCTGTCGAGTTGCTTTGCACGGCAATTCGGCTACAGCCAGCTTCTCTTGGGCAATCCAACCCTCATCTACAGTCGATAGGAAGCCTGATCGACAGGGCACGTGTATGGGGCTACTATAACGTTGGATGTACGGGGATAATTTTTACCCTGCCAGAAGATAAGCCTGACACCCACATGCTCATTGCTGCTGCCAAGTTCTATATTCAGGTCAATACCCTTCATTCTCGGTATGACCAAGAACAGAGTTTAATATCGGGGACTAGGCTTTCCCCTACTCTTGCTGATATAGGACGAGTGCGCGCAACGGAGGGTCATAGAAAGGAAGGCGCTGTACCCTCTGCTTAGTCGGCTGCAGTACTACCGCAGAGAGTTGTTCTTGAGGAGCCTATTATTGCAGCCTCAGAGAGAGGATACTGAAGAACCTCTTTCTGACATTCCTCATAAAAGGAAAGCTTCCACCGAGCTGGTTCCACGGCCCAAAAGGAAGAAGGTGTTGTCTCTCGAGGGAGAAAGAAGGTCACGGACGTGAGCGCCGGCTCGCCTCCTCACAGAAGATCTTTTCGGCAGACGGTGTCGCGGGCCGTTACCATTCGGGAGGTAGATCCCTTCCTAGACTCTATAGCCGTTTTGGTCAAACCGTTAGAAGTTTTCTTACCATTGAGTTTTTCCTTTGCGCAGGATGTTGAAGTCACGACTGCGGTAGGTGCTTCTTCATCTGAAGAGGTGGACATAACAATAGTATCCCCTGCTCGTCCTTAACCGATGGATGAGGGCGGGTCTTCTTCAGTTGTAAGGTTTGAGCAAAGGGATGATCAGGACGAAGGCCCAGACCATGACGGCGATCAGAAAGCCAGTCCCTCCTATGACATTTCTTTGGGGGATATGTCTGCGATAGGATCTATGATGAAAGACTTGGATGAAAATCAAGTCCAGTCAGCTCACCCTCCTCTGGGTATGTTATCTTTGCACCTCTCTTCAGATAAGATTTTTCGACTTCAATTTTGCGTGCTCTCGTAGACTGACTGCCATTGTGTATTCCCTTGTAGACAAGGAGAAGAAACTACACAAAGAGATAGCCCAAGATATTACGGGAGGAAAAGAGGTTGTCCCTGACTCCTTTAGGGTTGCTGGTGCGGAGAATTCTGTCAGTAAGCCAACATCGGCTGCAGAAGAAGAGGTTGAACAGCCTCATAAGGTGGTCGTTGCTGAATCTGCTCTCGGTCCATCTAGGGCCGTAGAAGATATACAGCCTGATGCTGCTCGGGGCCTTGACATTGTTCTCCTTAAACAACCTGGGCCTGCCCTTGGCTCCTTGGTAACCAAGGCTGATGACCTAGTCCAAGTTGGCGCTGAGCATGCCGAAGGTACGAAATTACTACTCTTTCGTACTCTTTCAGGTTCTTCTTTCTGTTGCTATATATATATATATATATATATTATATATATATAGTTTTCTTGTCAGGTTCGACTTCTTGTCAAGCATCTCTTCCTGGAGCGGAAGATCCTCATCAAGCTTCCTCCCCGACGACCTCCTCCGAAGACGACGGGATGGCCAAGGAAGTCGTCAAAGCTTTCTATTCTATCCTGAAAGTAAAGCTTCCTGGAGTTCTGAATCGGAACGCCGCCTCTGGCCCTGTGAAGGCTATTGCTGAATGCCAAGTGGCGGCCCTTGAGAGCATTGCTAGCTACGAGGAGCGGGCTAATGCTCTAGAAGATCTGAATGACTTGGAGGACTGCATGGCCAAACTCAGGGAAGCCAAACAATGAAGCCCGACGTTACTATTTGTGAAGAAGACGAGGCTTTAGTCGTGGCTCTCGCGGAGGAGGAGGCTACTTTCTAGGCCAGAAGGATGCCCTTGCTCAAGAGATCAGCGAATTGGCTGATCAGTATGAACAGTTTAACGTCGCGAGTGAGGCTCGTGTTGCTTCGAAGAATAAGCTGGCTGCCTAAATTACTAAGAAATATAATCACATCGTGCAGATCCAAAATAAGATTGCCCAACTGGAGGCCATCTTGAGGACAGTTGTGTCTGAACAAGAAGATTATTCAGTTCAGGTTGCCGTGACTGCCACAACTTTAGACCAATTAAAAGAACAGCTAGTGAAGTTGGAGGGAGAGCACGTGAAACTGATCTCCTTCAAAGATGAAGCTGTCCGACAGGAAGAAGCGCGCCGTCGTGCTACTGCCAAGTCCGAGGCGAGATTGCGGCTCTAAGGGATAATATCAATCGGTTGTGTATCCCTTAGATCTTCTTTTGTAATAGGCTCAATTGGCCATCAAGACTCCTGTATATTTTTCTTTTCTCTGTCTTTTTATAGATTTTTAATAAAGAATATTTTGGCTTTCAAAATTCATGAATGAAGTTTGTGAAATATCAGAACTAGAGGTAATGTGGACGTAGTAAGGATATTTCTGGTGGGTATTCCGCTGGAGAATTTGATGTAGAATTATTATCCGTTTTATATTCAAGGTTCTTGAATAGATAATAAGTTGAAAGAAGCTGATAGAGGTAATATGGACGTAACAGCAGAGGATGTTCTATATCTGACCAGAGGTAATATGGACGTGGAAGGATATATAACATTATGTAGGAGTGGATAATTCAGAGGTAATATGGACGTGATTATCCTTGATGAAACGCTTTGCACATAGGTTATATGGACATGGCAAAGTGTTTCTTAATTATCCCACGGGAAATAATTATCGAAAAATAGTTCAGAGGTAATATGGACGTGACTTGTTTTCGTCAGACCAAGTTTGGGCAGAGTCCAAAACGAAAATAATTTCACTGGCGAATCTTTTTAGAGGACCTATTATCCATGGAGTATTCAAGACTCTTGAAATACAGATAATAGTTAAATAATTTTTTTGAATCACATAAACATTGTACTGTACATTTACATGACTAAAATATGGTATATGTGAACGCTGTTCATGAAGGTTATACATAATATTCTTCAGGAACTTGCCGTTGATCGGCATCATGAGCAAGTCACCATCAGGTTTGGTTAGTCGATACACACCATTAGAATACACTGATTCTATAACGAAAGGACCTTCCCATTTAGGCTAAATTTTTCTTTTGTCTTGTACGTCATGACTATTGGTCTTTTCACTGCTAAGACCAGATCACCAACTTGAAGATTCTTTCCTTCACCTTTTTATTAAAGGATCTGGAAAGACATGCTTGGTATAGCCCATACGCTGTTGAGCTAATAAGCATTTTTCGTCTAGCACTTCGAGCTCTTGTAGTCGCAGACGGTAACTTTCTTCGGCAGTCAACTCACTGGCTAAGGCTACTCGAAGAGAGGAAATCTGGATTTCTAGGGGAAGAACTGCTCCACTCCCATAAACCAAAGAGAATGGCATGCTGCCTGTTGGAGTCCGGACCGTTGTACGATAGGCCCAGAGACATTCGTCGAGCTTCATATTCCAATCGTGCTTGTTGAAGAAACGAACTTCTTGAGAAGTTTAATGATGGTCTTATTGAAGGCTTCTGCTAACCCATTAGTCGCTGGATTGTAGGTAGTAAAGACTACATTCTGGATTCGATTCTTATCGCAGAACTGATAGAATGCATGGCTCGCGAATTGTGGACCATTATCATGGAGTGATCCTGCGAGGTAGGCCAAAGCGATAGATAATGTGATGTTTGATGAAACTGATCACGTTCGACGTTTTACTTCGGTGAGCGATAGCTTCCACCTATTTGGAGAAGTAATCGGTTATAGCTAGGAAACCGATGTCTGGAGGATGGCAGGCTGATTGGTCCTATGACGTCCATATCCCAGGCTTCAAAAGGCCAAGATGCCGTCGTTTGTATAAAAACTGAAGGTTGATGAATAAGTCGACGTGGAACTGGAAGCCCTACACTCTTTGCATACTAATATCACGCTATCATCGTGGGCCATAA
>JANAVB010025598.1:21823422-22088109 GCA_029216955.1 Iris pallida | reverse complement strand
ACAGAATGAGCTCAACGACATCTGTTTAAACTTTAAGCTCTGTGGAAAATGTTGTTCAAATATGCATAATTCTTATCCTCCATCTTTCTATTCTCATACAACAATATAATCATATAACAATTCACTACTTTTCAATTTACCATCCTATTCTTACGTAAGAACAATATATCATATAATGAATGCACCTTTAGTGAGATATCAAGGAAGACAAATATCTAATAACATGATGACAATGAGAGTGGCTATACACAGATTAGAAACAAGTGACAACCTACTGCATTTTTTAGCAATGACAAAGGACAAATTTTGGGTTATTGAGTTGATACTTTTGGAACACAATCAAGAATACTTCATAGTCCAATTTCGAAATGGCTTTTTAAGAAAACAAATCGAAAAAAAAAAGATTGTAGGCTGATTGGTCAAAAGGGATCGCGTGGAATTCAATTCATGGTAACATTGTGGCTTGTTAGCCTACACATGATCAACCGATGTATGATAGTTGGACCAGTGTTAAAAACTGGTTCAAAGTGGGCAGTTGAACCATAAACCGGCTGTTTCAGGTTCAATTTTAAGGATTCAACTGTTCAAACTGCAAACGATGGGACTAGCCGGAACCAGATCAAACAGCTCAACCCGGTTGATCTGTTTGACCCAGTCCCAGTTCAACCGAACAGATTGGTTCACCATAAGTCTTGAATTTTATTGTAAAAGTACTTTTGTTGTTAAAGCCTCAACCCCAATGTGCAACCTATCATTATTTGTATAATTTATGTTACTTTTATATTTAAGCACGCTCTCCTTGCCTGTACTTTGACTTAGAGACATATGGTTCAGTAATTTTGTATGCTTAGTAAGATGTAAGTACAATTTTACTAGTACATTTTCAACAGTTTCCTAATTCCTACACACATAAACACATATATATGGCCTTCGTATAATACTTCTCTTTTACAAGTTTAAATATTCGTTTAAAATATTAACATATTAGATATTTTTTCATATTAATACAAAAATATGTCACTGTCTTTGAACCGAACAGTTCAACTGGTGGGACTGGTAAGGTTTGAGTTCACTGGTTGAATGATTAAACTGGTTTTAGAACATTGAGTTGGACTACAACCTTAGCTATTTATAACAACTTATGCTACTGTTGTCGCTCTTCATTTAAATTGAGTTCATCTAACGGTGTTGTTAATTAGATAGATTCTATCTGCAACCTAATTACTACGCATGGAATTGGTGAATAGCTTGATTTTAAAGTGGTCGATACTAAAACTGTCCTTGGATAATTCCATGAAATGCCTTATAGTCAATAGATCCGTGCAGTGCGTGCACTAAAAAATTTCTTTTCACACACCATCCAAGTTGCAACAATTATTGCTAAATTATCCCCAACTAGGAAAGATTACGAGAAAAGTTTCTAAACAAACCTGAGGACACTGGAACAGATTCATAAACATCTCTGCATTGAGAAAGAATCGTGTTTACAAGATTATGGAAATTTGTTCCAATTGTTACTCCCAAAGTTAATGATGTGAAGGGTAATGGATCAGTGTCTAAAATGTATACTTGCAAAGCAGACATTCAAGAAGAAAGGATAGAGAGAAGGGTGTGTGATAGATCACTATCTTTGAGTAGTAAAATATCACTAAGGATTACCACCCACCCCCACCCCCATCCCACCACTTGATTGCTGCAGTTTGTTACGGGTTGTTAGGAAAGTACTCCTCTAGGAGGGCTGCAAATGAGCCATGCCGTTCACGAGGTGCTCGTAGCTCGGCTCGATAAAAGCTCGTTTGAGCTCGATTCGTTTAGTAAACAAGCTGAGCTCAAGCATTATTTTTGAGCTCGTTTAATAAACGAGCAAAGCTCAAGCTTAGAAATACTCGGCTCGATTGAGCTCGCGAGCTCGCTCGTTTAGAAGCTTGTTTAGGAGCTCGTCTAGTTTGTTCTTTCTTGAATATTATATATATATATATATATATATATAATATATATATATATTATGGGAGCGGATCAAAAGCCCCCCTTAGAAAACCCCCTAAAAACCCCCCCACTCTCAGCCGTAATTTAATGTTAATATTAATGTTAATGTTAATATTAATTTTAATGTTAAGTTTAATGTTAAGTTTAATGTTAATTTAGTATTTAATGTTAATATTAACATTAATTAATTAACATTAATATTAACATTAACATTAATATTAACATTAAATTACGGCTGAGAGTGAGGGGGGTTTTTAGGGGTTTTCTAAGGGGGGCTTTTGATCCGCTTCCTCTATATATATTATATATATATATAATATATATATATTATGGTTGTGTGTATTTATATTTATGTCCTTAATAAGTGATATTAAGGAACTTTTTTAATTAAAATTTTATAAATAAATTGTTAATATTTTAAATACTTGAATTCAAACCTAACTAGCTTGAAATCAAGCTCGTTAAGCTTGAAATCAAACTTAATGAACTTGAAATAAAGTTGACCGACAAGTTTGATTTCAAGCTTATCGATCTTGTTTATCAAGCTTGAATCAAGCTTCCTTATCAAGCCAACTCGAGCACAACCAAGCCAAGCTCAAGCTTAATATAGACAAGCTCGAGCTTGGCTCGAGCTTCAAAATAAAAAACTTATCAAGCTCGAGCTCAAATAATTATAGTCAAGCCAAGCTCAAGCTTACAAAAGCTTGGCTCGGCTCAGCTCGTTTGCAGCCCTATCCTCTAGGTTACAACAAAGTCATGTGATATTTGCAGAAAGCAAGCTTGAAAATCTTCTCACATATTTTTTGTATGAATACTAACTCCAATGTTGCAAGTTTTGAGAGAGAGAATTTAAAAACCAGTTGTGATTGAAACCCATTTCCGACATAGTTTTAAAGGTGTCTTTTGCAACATTTGAAATTGAAGTTTACGACTGTTGAAAAACAACAGTGTACAACAGACTTTTCAAAAAACTGGTTCATACTTGTAGAGATTAGAATATATTTCCTCAAAACTTGAATAAAAATAGGACTTTTGGTAAAAATTGTTCTCACTTGACCACGACAAGCGTCAGGTACAATAAAACAGCACAGTTAGTTGTGCACCTCACACAGGTTTCATAGGCTTTAGCACACTAAACCTTATGCTCAGGTACAAGTAAGAACACTTCTATCTATCTATCTACACCAGGGGATACGGTACATGACTCGAGAAGGTGACACAGTTGTCAAAAAAAACAACTAGCATATGACACGTCGTTCAGTATATATATATATATATATATATATATATATATATATATATATATATATCCTAGCTCAAGTGGCAAGGAGGTGGAGGCATAAGTCCCCAATCCGGACGGGAGCATTCTTTATGAGGAATACCTAAGGCATGCCCGTGTGGATTCATGTGGAGAGTTGGCGGGCCAAGGAGGCTGCCATGCTAGTAGAGGTGTTAGTTCGCAATCATGATTGCAGTGATCCTGCCAGGGTTGGAGGTGATGACCGGACCTAGCAAGACATGGAGGACCGGGCGTATACCGCCGAGATGGAAGTTGTGGATGATGTGACAGAAGGCGAGTGTGGATGAGAGAGAGAGAGAGAGAGAGAGAGAGAGAGAGTTGTAATAAAGTCCCGTGCATACACGAGCATTTATAAGGTCCCGAGCTTCAAGTAGGACAAAGAATTTACTTGTTCCATATATATATATATATATTATTATATATATATAATATATATATATATATACCTTAGGTATTAGATAATTGAATATTTGTATCATTGATAAATAGGTATTGGATTTATATGAAATTAAAATGCTCATAACAAAATTGCTTTTAAGTTTACCTTTTATATTTGATCTTTATCCCTACTTTAAATAAAACATCATATAAAGTGTCAAACACGTATTCAAAGATAATTCATATCCGACACGTGTCTGTATTGGGAGAGTGTTTGTGACCAATTTCAAATGAAAATACGAGCACACGTAAAAATGAGTGTCCAAAGAGTGTTTGTGTCTGATATGTGTCAGATATGTGTCAGACATGAGACACGTTACTAAGATGAGAATGTCTACGCTACATAGGTAAGCACCACAAAACTTGCATCTTATACCTCAGGTCGTGATCATTCGATATTAAGGTGCTATGTTTATTGCTGTGGTTGTATGCGAGTCAAACTATGGAGTAAGTTTTAGGTCACGTGATTATAGGAGGAATCCTTGTAGCGACTCAACCTTCCAATCGTCATTAAAGCATTGTAGTAGGAATATGGTGCGACAACACACACCACTGGCCTCGAAATTTTAAATAGGCAATTGGAATGACTCTCGGTGGAGTTTCTCCTATCTGCGTGCGACCTACACCTTTCAAGTTGGCTTGCAGCATTTTCAATAAAAAAGAAAGAAAGAAGCCAATAACTACAGTCCGGAAGGTTTTTCGATTGTGTTCGTGTCGCCTACTGTTGGAGACGTATCGGGCACGACACAAACACTCCAAAACTACACTAGGCCACGCCAAAATAAACGCCCCCGCGTACATGTCGTACTAGTATTAAGAGAACGAAATTTACCAATCCCTAGGCCGCGGTACGGAGCAAGGACCCCGAGGGTCATGATGTAAACCCTAACCGCACCTCCCCCTCCCTCCTTCTTCTCGATCCGGCAAGCGATCGCGCCGACGCAAATGTCGTTGTAGTAGGCTGCATGATTAATAATAATAATAATCAATTCAATTCAATTCAATTCTAAATCAATACCTTTGTCAACCCTAACCCTAGAAAAAAAGAGGAAGAAAGAAGCAACGAAACCCTAACCTAGCTTGGTGAAGTCGGCGGAGGAGAGGGCGTCGGCGTAGTACTTGTCGTTGTACCTAACCGGGAAGAGGGCCATGTTCAGCTTCTTCAGCTGCATCACGTTCTTGTCCCTAACTCCATCCAGCGATATCGTCGTCTTCATTGTCTCTCTCTGTCTCTCTCTCCTCTTTTTTCTTTGTGAGAGATTGGAGTGAGTGGACAAATATACCATTACTCTCCCCTTTGATGCATACATGATATTTATGGAAATGCGCTATTACCTCGATAACTTTCAAAAGTTGCTTCTGTTTTTAGACCTAACTAAACTGACTTGGACCCGGGGATTCGAACGTGGCCGGACCGAAGTGGCTTTACCCAATCGGTCCTAGAGGTGCACATCGGCTCGCCAGCAATCGTATTGGCGCTGACACAGGAAGGGATCCGTATCGGCAAGGTTACGACACATTTGGATTTTCATTCGGCAAAGGATCGGGCTGGGTCAAGGCAAATCTGCATCCATGCAGATCCGAATTGCCATGTGTGAAAATACGTGTCGTTCGCGGTTGTCCTTGTGCCGACGCGGCGTGTCCGATCCGTAGGCTTGGATGTGAGCTGATACGGTCCAACACGAATGTTCTTGCATGTATGGTACATAAATGGCTCCCAAATGAGCTAATTTTAGAACGTTGGTGGACATTTTTCATCTTTTCACATTTAATAACGGTAGTATCTGTGTTTATTTTTTTTTAACCAATATGAATAATTGTTGTTTGATGCATTACACTACGGATGAATCTAGATTTAGGACTCTACGAGCTGAGGAGGATTCATACTTAAGGTACACATACTAAGGTACGATATCCGGGGGGGGGGGGGGGGGGGGGGTGGGGTTGACCATGTGACCACGACATGCGATTCCAAGACCAATATAGGGTTAAACTAAGCAACTTAAATTGGTAGAAGCATTGGGAGGGAACGGAATTCCGAGATCATGTAATACTAGCCACCTCCCAGACATCAGTCATTGCGTGCAGGCTTGCCGCCACGTATATGGTTTAGCATCCTCAATTAGTGGATGACGATATCTGACTACTATGTGTTATGTGTTATATGTTCCACATGGTAGCCTTGCGAGGGACCGATACGTATTCTACGTGCTAAGAATTATTATTGGATTGGCTAACCATGCTGGGACCGACATGATCTGAGGATTCTCATATATGCATTACTGGGATAACCCAGACAACTATATAAAGTCGTTGGATTGATTGATCGCCTATAAACTGACTTGCTTGTGATCAATTTCTTCTAATAGTAGCCGAGGAACATGGACTATTGTGATGCGTGATCCAACGCATGTTCTTGCTTGGTTGTTGGGTTGGACTATTGTGCTACGATATACTATGAATCGAAGCTGCAAAACAAAAGCTAATAACTTGACCACGATTATAGGATGCATTCTATCTCGGCGCAATACAATACCCGTTGTCCTTGTTTTGTTGTAAGGATGTCGTGTTGCCTCGATAATATAGTGTAAGCCTATAACTCATGGTCAGGTCTTACTTTATTGCTTGGGTTTTACCTTATTCATATGTGCTTCCTTGTGGTACTTGCTATTCGGGGCTAACCCCGTTAGTTTTGTTTGCAGATCTCGTAGCAGCGCTTGAGAATCCAGCTTACCTTCCTGACGATGGTGTATACTAGAAGCATGGTTGTCGGAGGACAAGAGTGGGTTTATTCTTCACCATATGATATCATCTTTTATACCTTGGCGTTTAGCCACCGCACCTGTTTAGTCGGATGTTTCGAACATTTAGTTTCGTTTACATAATTGTAATTAATTATGTCACGCCTCGATTTCGTAGAATCGATAGTCGTCCCCCGGGCATGATGCCATGTGAACCTAAGTTGTTCGCACAAGGCATAGTCATAAGGTTATCCGAAACACAACATATCAACTAGAGTACGCAGAAAATTTAAACAAACATATTTGAAAACAGAAGGAACTTTTCTTTCATTGATAATAAATATCATTTACATGACTCCGTTACATTCATTGCCATGTGGGCTACAATATGACTCGATTACAAAATGAACGATGATAAGATAGTCGTTCCATACATTACATCCCCATTTATAAGCAAAATATTTCATTCGACCTGGTATCATGGAGAGTCGAGACATCTCTTCTTCTGGACTGAATGTGGAGTCTTCAAAAGGATTCAAAACAAGCCTTCAATATACAGACGAGGCTTCAAATGTACTTGCGTCGCCTTGAGTTTAAGTGGCACGCCCTTCTTGGTTCGGGGTACCTGTGGAGAGCGAGGATCAGTACATTACACTTTGTACTGGTACGTGGCAATTTAAGTTCCATGCTTTCATTTGGTTGAAGAGTTTATATGACTTAATTTGTGATCTTTCTAACCATCCTAATGAATTTCAGACAAGCATATGATAGGCATAATGTAAATTATGCTAGAACTTACCCACGGTAGAGCATGCCGTGCAATGTGAGACTTACCATGTTCTTCCCTGTCAATTGTTATTGCTAGCATAGCGTGTGCAAATTTAAGTGTGATTGGTCACTGACACCACAAAACATCCTGGACTTATAATTTTGTTAGTCGGGGCCCTTTCAACGCAAGTAGCTGTAGAAGCTCAGAAATGATTAGGCGTCACTCATAAAATTGTGCCAGAATTCAAAAAGGCGCTGGCCATTAGGTTGCATGAAGACCCAGGTGGCGCCAACCATTAGGGTGCACGGGCGCCACGTGGCAAGCTTCCTCGAGAAGCTGGAACAGTCGTCATGATTACTGACAACCCGTCAGAAAATCCCTTCGAATTCTGAGCAACGTGGCACTCGAGAAGACCGTGTCAGCCTTTATAATAAATGCTGACAGCTAGTCGTGCCAGTTATCATTTGGCGCGAGGTAATTAATGATCACAGAACTGATAGACTAAGTAAGGGGCGCCAGTTATCAAGTTGCGCCTAGCACCACCTATCAAGTGGGCGCCACTTAGTCAATTTTCATCCAGAAGTTAGATGACGTGGTGTACATGCCACTAATCTCGAAGAACGTGTCTATACTGTCCACAACCACGCACATATCTCTCACAGAATGCCCCCATCCCTAGCAGTTCAAGTAACTGTTCGCACGAATGAGTGAATGCCGTGCCAAATGCAGTGCACGCCACTCAAGATAACTACTTGACAGTTATTTCAAAACTCTATAAATAGAGTTCCAAATCAGTTCTAAGGGATCACTAATGATCATAATCTCCTGACAAAGTGTTGTCGTATTCTCCAGAGGCTCGTGTCTTCGATATCACATCGTCCAAGGGATAAAGTGATCGTATTCAGATCAGATTCCTACAATTGTACTTTTCAGAATCAAATTGTACTCTTATACTTTCTTTTTCTTAGTTTGTAAACAATTTTTCTTGTAAAACTTTTGTTCTCGCAAACAAAATGGCGACTCTGCTGGGACGACTTTCTCCTTCGACGAGAAGGTGACAACTTAATGTGATATCGCGTCGATCGACAAGATGCATAAGACCTTGGTCGTTCAAGTCGACCAAACAGCCTATGAAGCTATTATTGGCGCTGGAGTGCAAAGCACGCTACTGTTGCTGCCAAGAACAAGGCGTGCGCCATCTGGACTCCAAAGTCCTCCAGAGCACCAATCACAACTTTTGCGCAGACTGCACCAACTGCTACCTTGGCACAGAATAAAGGGAGATGCCCTTTGGCTACTCCCTCTTCCTCCTCAGTTCTGAACTTGGTGGAGAACCTATCCATTTATGATCCTGTGCAGAACAAAGAAAAGCACCCTTTGGCCTTTCCTCATTCTTTCCCGGTCCTGGACTTGGTATAAAACACTTTTGATTGCGCCCTTGCGCCAATTACTGCTCAAACTCTTTTGGGCAGAAGCTCTACTTCTCTTGACAAAGACAACCAAGTCAATGGCAAGAAAGTAAATTTTGTCCAAAATCGATTTCCTGCTACTAATTTGCGCCATGCTAAGCGTGCTAAAATAGGGCACATAGGGCAACAAGACATTCTGCCTACTCCTAAGCACCAATTAAACCCAAATCAGGATCTGCCAACTCTGCGCATATTAAGATCCAAATAGAGAAAGTTGATGGCGTCCCAGACAAATACACAAGAAGTGCACCACTTTGACATGCACGCCTATCTCAATAGGCGCAAACCAGTGTAATCTTCATCAAGCTACAAGGCGTGCCAATTGCAGTCTGTGCCAGTTACTGATCTGCGCAAAGGGAAGGCTTCTAAAGTCAAAGACCCTCTCACATATGCCAATCAACTCAGTACTTCCTTGTACACTCAAAGGACAGGACATCTCAAGAACAGGAACCATGTTCCTAATGTAATCCATGAATATGTACCTTCTTCTTTCTCTTGTCCTGTCAATGTGACCGATCTCTGTGAGATTCTTGTACAAAAGCGGAAGATCGCAAGTCCGTCTCATGTATATGTGACTCTACCTACGGAGAATTTTTGTAATCATGAGATGGTGATTAAGTGTTGCTGCCAGGCAGCGAAACGGTCTGTCTTCGACCGTTTGAACTATCCTCAATCTCTTAAATTGATCATAGCAGTAGACAAAGATTTATCCTCTGCGACGACCACGTGCAAGGAACTCCAGTCTGCTTCCCATGAGGCTCAAGTACAATGCTGTTGCAAATCAGCCAGACAAACCATCTTCGATCGCAAGAATTACAATCGTTTTTTGATATACAACGTCACCCTCTTAAAGTGACCCTGGTCGATGAAGACGAGTTGCTGTTTGCTTCGGTCAATATGACGTCTCGCAATACTGCAATCCCAGTCAACAATACTTGGATCGGATCCGTGACTCCGACGAAGGAGTCTACCGAAACACAAGATCAATGAGCCGAAATTCGATCGGTCAAAAGAATCTTCCCACTCCTCATCTCAGAGAGGTCCTTCGCCAAAGGGACATTCCAGATTTCAACCAAGACTCAATCGGTCAAAGGAATCTTCCTGACTCTGACCGAGATCCAATCGGTCAAAGGAATCTTTCCGTTCCTTATCCTGGGGGTAGTTCCCTACATGACTTTGATATTGATAGTGAAAGCTCTGAGCAGACTATCTTTTCTACTAGTTTATTATCTCTAGCCAGAGAAGTGATCGCCTATGTCAGTAATGAGGAACAAGATGCATCCAGCTCTAGCAGTCAGGAGCAAAGGATCACCTCTTTAGAGGCCAGCTTGAAAAATATGACTGAGATGATGGCAAGCATGCATGCTGTGATCATAGCACAACATATTTTTCTACCGGTTGTGAATCTAATTCCAACCCAAGAACAGATAGCGACATCTGCTCCTACCAATACCAGTCTGGGGGTACAGTCTCCTCACAATGCTACCATGCCAACTCTAGGTCTTTCTGGTGCTGGGGGTGGTATTTATCATGCAGTTTTGCCTCCTAACACATCGAATCAGTCTACTGCTCCTCAAGCATCAGGGGACACCAATGAAGCAGTAAAGCTTTTGTGTAACCAGTTTGAAGCTTTCAAGCAGAAGGACGGCTTATAGAAGCTTGGGATCAAACAACCTTACCCCATAGAATGAAAGGAAGTCCCGTTTCCACCTAAGTACAAGCCACCCATCATTATGCTGTTTGATGGCAGTTCATCTCCAAGCCAGTACCTCAATCACTTTGAGGTAATGACTGACCAACTTCAGTCGAACGATGCTCTACTTACTAGAGTATTCGCCGGGTGCTTAGCAGGTACAGCTTACGACTGGTATTGCAGCTTGCCAGATGGTTGCATAACTTCCTTTGCAGGGTTCAAGCAAATGTTCCTGGAATGATTTTATGAGGGAACAAATGACATGATTATGTCATCCCTCATCAAAATCAAACAACGATCTAATGAAACTGCTAAACGTTTCATTGAGCGCTTCCATCGAGAGACACTTAAGATGCCTCTGGGAACTCCAGATTCTCTGACTATAGAAACATGCAAATTAAACTTGTTACCTATAGTCAGCATGTGGACCCACGCAATTCCAAGACTGGCCTTTCTTCATAGTAAGTGCCAAGACGGCCGGAGACAGTACTGACAAGTTCAAACAATTAGGCATCCACATGCCTAATCTTAAAACAGACAAACATGTCAATAGTGGTGGCCGTCAGAACAATCGCAAAAGCAAAGAAGCTTTGGCCATCAATGTCAAAGGCAAAGAAGCTCTAGCCGTCAACATAGGTCATTCAACACCTACCAGAGTACTCCTTTGACGAGGACGACGTTATGAATATCTTCGATTGCCTAATCAAGAGCAATAAACTTCAACTGCCTGAAGCAAAACGGCCAAATGAAGTAGGTAAAATTGATCATCCTAAATACTGTATGTATCACAGGTTCATAGGACATCCTGACCAGGGCATGCTACATGCTAAAAGGAAAGATTCAGGAGTTGATTAATGCTGGCACGATTACCCTTCAGCAGGATGAGAAGACAGTGACTACCAGCGTCGTCTCTCTGCAATTTGGTGACTTTTCTGCTCAATTTGTGTAAGATAGAGTCGTGCCCATTCCGAAAGCCACCTTGGAGATCGTCAACCTTCCACCAGCACGAAGTGACGATCTTGTATCATGTGGATCCATCCCGACTTGGTTGTCGACTTTAAGACTCCTGCTTCGTCCTCGAAGTCCAGAAAGACAACTAAATATAATTCATGCCACATGACTCACTGGATGGTCATCATCTTCCACCTTTCAATGCTACATTCATCCAGGAGGTAAACTCACCTTCCTCTTATGAGACAACAATACCAAAGCTGGAAATCAACTACCGGCCAACATTCCATCTATATAGTCAGCAATCCCTCGAATTGATGACAAAGATGAGATATGATCTACAGAAAGCCCCCGACTTAAATCAGGGGAAATGGTCTCCTATACCTCTTTCTCTCCATCTGCAAAACAATTAGTCTCGTGTTGGCTTAGGATTCTGGACAGATTTTTCATCTTGTCAAAAGAAGTCTTCCAAAGGCAAGACTCGGACGAAGGACTGTAACATGGTTTCCTTTGCACCAGCTCCAGAAGAAGAAGCCCTTGTGGACACATAAAAAAGAAGAAAAAATGCTTCTTTTCTTATTGGCGCAAGGCACCACAAATCTGTTGACCCAAACCGGATCACAGTCAACCTAATCTTGACAATTAATAAAATAATATTTCTCATAGTCCAAACTGACACATCAAGCTCTAAATCAATCAATTCATCATATGAGTTCAAGTCAACAGCTGCATGAAGAATTGCTACTTTGTGTATTCTGGAGTCTGTAATTTTATTGTTTTTGAGTATAGACAAGTGTACGTTGGGTCATACTGAGTAATTTTGGGCTAGACTTAACCTTCATAGGTCCACTTAGCCAATATCCAAATCAGCCCAACAAGCCAAAGCCCATAAATGAACTTTTTGTCCAAAGGAGACAGAGTTCGGGCCGCACTCTGCCTCCACACAGAGTTCGGGCCGAACTCTGTCCCCTAAATTATAGAAAGCTAATTTTTAGGGCATATTCACTGCTAGTTGTCCAACGACCAAAAAATTAAATTCTGGACACAGAATTCTAGCCGAATTCTGCCTACCCAGAATACTATAAATAGGCCTTGAATTCTTCCATTTCAAATCATTCAATCTTCTCTTCTTCTTCTCTTACATAGCCTACATATTAAAGAGCTCTACCTTCTCATCCAACTTAGCTTTCAAACTTTTCAACCGTCCAAGTTGCTCAGTACGATTCAGCTAGAAGTTTGAAGTGCAAGAAGTTGTAAGTCACTTGAAAAAGTCCAAGTTTTGCCACAGCGATCATTTAAAGAAGTTTGGCGTGCTCTTTTGAGTAAAGGCACGTGGTTGTAACCCTATTTCACAAATAGTGGATTTCAATCCTGAGCTAGAGTTCTCAGGCCTGGACTAGTCCTCCACGAGGAAAACCAGGTTAAAAATCTTACTGTGTTTGCGTTTGCTCTTTGACTGTTTTATTTCCGCATTTATATTACTCTAATTATTTTATTGGTGAAAAGAGTTTAAGTTTTTAAGTGATCATTTTTATTATAAACTCTATTCACCCCCTCTAGAGTTGCCTACCTGTACTTCAATTGGTATCAAAGCCAGGTTCTCTTTTTTAGGACTAACACAACCTATATTTTCCAACCATGGTGAAGGACAGTCCACTCATAGGCCACCCCTATTTGATGGAACCAACTACACCTATTGGAAAACTAGGATGAGTTTCTATCTCAAGTCTCTAGACTTTGACCTGTGGACCATTGTCACCGATGGTTACAAAAAGCCCGTCAGAATAGTTGTCGATGGAGATCTCGTCGAGAAACCCAATGACAAATATTCTGACGAGGAAAAGAAACAAGCGATTCTAGATGCTAGAGCTATTAATGCTCTTTTTTGTGCAATAGACAGGAATGAATTTAATAGGGTCTCGACATGCACCACCTCGCACGAAGTATAGAAGCTTCTAGAAGTGACGCATGAAGGAACCACTCAAGTCAAGAAATCTAAAATTAGTCATCTTACTCAAGAATACGAGGCATTCAAGATGAAGCCTAATGAGATGATCACCCAAATGTTTACAAGGTTCCTTGATGTCATCAACCCTCTGTCATCTCTTGGCAAACAATATACAAATCATGAGAATATCTGCAAGTTACTTAGAGGGCTACCGAAGATCTGGAATCCTAAGGTAACAGCTATCATAGAAGGCAGTGATCTCACCACAATGTCTATGGAAACTTTGATAGGAAAGCTGATGACCCACGAGCTCGACCTCAAAGATCGACGAACCTGCTCCAAAGGCAAAAAATTGCCCTAAAAGCTCATCGTCGAAGGGCTGATCCTGAAGAGACTGACGACGACAAATCTGAAGGTGATGATCAAGTTCTTCTAGTCCGCAACTTCAAGAAGTTCCTTCGTTGCAATTGAAGAAAGAAGGAACAACAAGAAGACGACGAGGAAGAACCAACGTGCTACGGCTGCAAAAAGACTGGACACATTCGAAAGGACTGTCCTTTCGCAAAGAAATACAACAGATATGAGAAGTCCTATAAGAAGCCTTCTTCAAGAAAGTATGCCAACACTAGTATTTGGCACAAAAGTGAAGTAAGTGACTCAGAGGAAGAAAATGACTCTCCTCAAGACACCGCCAATGTCTGCCTAATAGCAACATCCGAGAAGGTATCCAGCGAAACTCTCGATGACTTTACCTTTGATGAACTTGGCGATGCTTTTAATGATTTACTAAATGACCACAAGAAATTTATTAGTAAATATAAGCATGCCAAGGAGAAAAATCAAAGGATATGAAATAGAGATTCAAAATCTTTCTTCTTTACTTGATAATGTTAGAGACACTCCACCCACGGAAGTCACTGTTGAGGTGTCCAAGCTTAAGTTAAGCTTACATGATGCCGAAGTACTTATTGAAAAGCAAACACGTGAGATCTCATCACTCAACAAATAGCTTGCTGAAGAAAAGAATAAACACAAGATCTCTATTGCTAAGATTGATAGTCTAAATGCTAAATGTAATGAACTACATGCTGCCTCTAAGAAATTAGAGATTAGATTGGGAAAACATGTTGCTCAACCTCAAACCCAATCACACAGTCATAAAACACACACAAAACACAAGACCACTAATAATAGTAATACATGTCACCCACATGCAGCACGTAAATATGCTTATATGTACACGTACTCCCATGCAGAACGTAAACCATATACACATAGACATCATAACTATTATCCTATTGCTACATATGATGGTCACTATCCTACTAACAACTACCATACTGCACATAGACATAACTATCATCCTGCTACCACATATAGTCACTATCCTGCTGTTCCACACAACTATCACCATACTGCATATAGACATCACTATCAACCTGCTCCAAACACGAATAGGCATGCTGCTTACACTTACTGTGGATTACATGGTCATATCTCACCATAATGTAGAATTAGAAAATTAGTAGATATTAATCTATATGCATGGGTACCAAAGACTAACATTTCAGGACCTACAAGAACTTGGGTACCAAAGGTCACATCTACTCTTGATGTAGGTGGACCTTCCTTCCTCAACTAAAAGCAAGTGGATTCTCGATAGTGGATGTTCGCGACATATAACGGAAGACGCAAATCTTTTTGCATCACTATCGATGAAGAGGGAAGGGTATGTATCCTTCGGTAACAACTTAAAGGGATACATCATAGGTAATAGAACTATTGGTCATCCTCCTTCTCCTGTAATAAAGGATATTTGCCTAGTGACCGAGTTAAAGCATAACCTGCTCAGCATAAGTCACCTTGCTGATCATGGATATGATATTAACTTTGGACAAAATAAATACTATATTTATGATAGGTCAACGGGAGACATTGCTTTTGAAGGTATAAGAGAGGATAACATTTATATTTTCTATCTATCTAGAAATACTAACAGTGTAGGAAGATGCCTCTACGCCCACAAAGATGAGAGACTATTGTGGCACCAGCGCCTTGGTCATGCCAATATGGATACTATATCCAGGTTATCAACAAAGAAGCTAGTAAGAGGTCTGCCCGACATCACATTCAAGAAGGATATGGTATGTGCCGAATGTGAACTGAATAAGGCAACCAAATCTTCATTTTATTCCATAAACATTGTAAGTACTACTAGACCCTTGCAATTACTGCATATGGACTTATTTGGTCCGAGTAGAGTAGCCAGTCTTGGTGGAAAACTCTATGCTTTTGTTATAGTAGATGGTTTTTCTAGATTTACTTGGATTTTCTTTCTTTCAAACAAAAGTGATGTGATTTCTGTTTTTAAAATTTTTTCTAAAAACGTTCAAAACAAAAAAGGCTACATGATTACTCGAATCCGAAGTGATCATGGAGGCGAATTCGAAAATTTTGATTTTGAAAAGTTTTGCAAAATAAATGATTTTGATCATGAATTTTCTTGTCCTAGAACTCTTCAACAAAATGGTGTTGTGGAGCAGAAGAATAGGACTCTTGGCGATATGGCTAGAGTCATGTTGAATAAATTTTCACTTCCAAAATATTTTTGGGCAGAAGCTGTCAGTACAACTTACCATATTTTGAATAGGGTGCTTATTCGACCTATTTCGAAGAAAACACCCTATGAACTTTGGTTTGGTAGGACCCCCAATTTATCTTATTTTAGAGTGTTCGATTGTCGCTGCTTTATCCTTAATACCAAAGATAACTTAGGCAAATTTGATGCCAAAGCTGACGATGGTATTTTTCTTGGCTATGCCGCCAAGAGTAAGGGATATCGAGTGTTCAACAAACACTCCATAATAGTAGAAAAATCTACTAATATTACTTTTAATGAGGAAAATAGTACAGCTACCATCCCCAACGATGATGATGAACCATCAACTTCTACGCCTACGACTACCAAACCTGAAGCCAGCTCTCTGGAAGACTTACCGAAGAAATTCGAGTTCAAACCGTCACACCCAGAAAACTTGGTAATAGGTGAGGTATCTCGCAGAGTAAGTACTTGCTCATCCTTAAAAGATTCTATTGCTAGCGCTGCTTTTTTTCTCAAATTGAGCCTAAAAATGTTTTAGAAGCCTTTAATGATGAATTTTGGATTTCTGCCATATAAGAAGAACTCAACCAATACGAAAGGAGTCAGGTCTGGGAACTTGTTCCTAGGCCAGCTAATCATTCGATTATTGGTACTAAAAAGGTTTTTTGCAACAAAGTAAATGAATATGGATCAGTTACTCGCAACAAAGCGCATCTAGTAGCTCAAGGATACAATCAAGAGGAAGGTATCGACTACGGTGAGACGTATGCTCTTGTTGCAAGGCTGGAATCCATTCGGATGCTTTGTGCCTTTGCAAACTTTCAAAACTTTAAACTTTTCCAAATGGATGTCAAAAGTGCTTTTCTGAATGGTTTTATTAAGGAGGAAGTTTTTGTAAAACAATCCCGTGGTTTTGAAAATCATAAATTTTTCGACCATGTTTTCAAACTCAAGAAAGTACTTTATGGCCTCAAACAAGCCTCCAGAGCTTGGTATGAACGCCTAAGTACTTTCTTATTAGATAAAAGTTTTTCAAAAGGGAAAATTGACACTACACTCTTTATAAAATCTTTCAAAGACACTATTCTTTTAGTACAAATTTATGTTTATGATATCATATTCGGTTCTACTAATGAAACTCTCTGTCAAGGGTTTGCTAAGTGCATGTAGAACGAATTTGAGATGAGCATGATAGGGGAGCTCAATTACTTCCTTGGACTGTAAGTCAAACAAACATCGAATGGTACTTTCATCTGCCAGTCAAAGTATACAAAGGATATGCTGAAGAAGTTTGACCTTGACAACGTCAAACCAATTGGCACTCTAATGGCTACTACAACCAAACTAGAACCAGATGAAAGCGGCAAACCTGTGGATCAACATAAGTATCGAGGTATGATAGGCAGTCTACTTTATTTAACTGCTAGTCGCCCTGATATCATGTTTAGTGTTTTTCTGTGTGCTCGCTATCAAGCTAGTCCTAAGAAATCACACATGTCCGTCATTAAGCGTATCTTTCGATACCTTAAGGGTACTGTTACAGTGGGCTTGTGGTATCCCAAATCCACATCCTTTGACCTTATTGGTTATTCGGATGCTAATTTTGTAGGATGCAAAGTCGACCATAAAAGTACGAGCGGCACGTGTCATTTATTAGGCAAGGCTCTAGTCTTTTGGTTTAGCAAGAAGCAGAATTCTGTCGTACTATCCACAACAGAAGCTGAATATATCGCAGCTAGTCGTTGTTGTGCACAAATTTTGTGGATGAAGCAAACCCTTGCAGACTACAACCTATCTTTATGCACATTCCTATATTCTGTGATAACACTAGTGCTATCAACCTTACTAAGAACCCTATATGTCACTCACGCACGAAATACATTAAAATTCGTCACCACTTTTTCCATGATCATCAACAGAATGGTACTATAAATTTAGAATTTATTGGCACTGATCATCAGCTGGCCGATTTCTTTACAAAACCACTATCCGAAGAGCGATTCAACTTTCTTTGTCATGAATTAGGAATTTTAGATGAAATGGTTATTCATTAAATTGGCCTGCGTAAATATCGATTATATCACGATTCTCTATGATGACTTTGCTATGGGTACAAGCCGAAAGGGTCCTTTTGACAACAAGGTATAAAAGCCTAAGCGACACGGTGCACTAGTCTTCGGACTACTGCTAGCTAAGATTCGGCCCCTGCAGCTACCCCATGGCAGTTTCACCATACTGATTTGTGTCATAACTCCTTGTTTATTATATGGTTAAATTTTATTTATAACTTGACACATTTAAAATTTCTAACTTCATTTTGTTTCCTATATTTGTTTTGTCTTTTGCAAATTTTCTACTTGGCCATTTGATAGTAAAATTTCCTCTATTAAGTTTCTTCGTATTTTTCTAATTCTTTTTCTATTTTCTGCTTGAAGTTCTGTCCTAAGGGACTAGAACTCGGGCCGAACTCTGCCCCTACACAGAGTTCGGGCCGAGTTTGGCCTCCTTGTTCCAGAACCTCAAACAACTTTCAGGCCTTTATTAATTCTGATCCGATGGCCCAGATTCAACCCGACCAGCCGACCAAACCCTCTATAACTTGGGATTCTCTCTCTTTCCTCTCCATTTTCTTCTCCAAACCTCTCGAAACTATTTTCTCTCAAAACCCTAACCCTAGAAGTCTCAAATCTTTGAGAAATTTCACTCCAAACTCAAGGAGCTCAATCTTGGGATCATTCTCTTTCATCTTGGGTCTTTTTTTGAGGTATATTATCTTTTTCCTTCATCTCTCTCAATTTTTATTCATTGCTCCTAGGTTGCTTGGTAGAGAAAAGAGACCAAGGAGGAGTGAAGGTAAATCCTCCACTAATCCTCCACCCAACCCTCCACCAAATCCTCCACCAAACCCTCAACCTATTCCTCCTCCTCTTCATGGCATGATCCACCCCATATTCAACCCACATCTACCTCCAAATTTTGACACATATGATGCACACATTTTTGTTTCGTTAGATGCTTCTAACGCATGGTTTGCCGATTTTCGTCATCGTAGTGTGTTCCCCGGACACCCTATTAAATTTACGGTGCTCTCGGACTATCTTCCAAACTTTCGTGATTTGTGTCTCGATGAGCTTGTTTCAATTCGTGAAACAATTTTTGTGAATGCCATTCAAATTTTCTATTGTAACATGACTTACGACCGCGACCGTATCTACTCGCGTGTCGCCGATATCACCATCTCCTTTGATGATTTTGAGCTAGCCGATCTCCTTGGCTTGGCTGACCCTAATACTTGGCAACGGCTTGATGATGCCCGGTATTTCGTCTTCCCCGGAGAGACCACTCTGGAAAGTTTCAAGGATGATCTATGTTCTCCTAATGCACATCCTCGAAAACATAAAGATAATCATCTCAATAACCACTTCTATGAGCTTCATCGTATCATCTTTTCCTCGGTCTTGCCGAAAGTGGGATCGACCGATGAAGTCACTTACTATGAGATCACTTCTCTTTTTTTTTCTGCATTTTTGCATCCCTTTCAACTTTTCCCGCATGATGATGGACTGGATGATTCGTGCTTGGCCTAAACCAAAGTCCTTGGTTTACGCCATGTATCTTCCCATAATCTTTTGTGCCTTTCATGTCCCCTTAGATCAGTGTCAGTCTTTGTCCCCTCTTGTCTATCTAACCAAGACACGGAGAACTGTTGCTGCTGCGACCTCCTTCGAGTCCGATGTCGCTGAGGATCTTGACTCTCCTGCACCCTTTGCTACTCCTGATTTACCTGCACCCCAGTCCACCGCTGTACTTGATTATATCCAGACTATGCTTCGCGATCGCTTCCGTTTGGAGGACGAATGCTGGACTGAGATGGACGACCGCTGGACGCAGACTATCGCACCACCCTGCAGATGAGTGCGCTCAGCAACTCCATCCATGACATTCAATATTCCATGGCCTCCCATCCGACGATGCCGATTTCGATGATGCGTGATCCGTCCCGCGACGGTTATCGTATTGACGATTCTTGGGTCCGTCGTTATCTTGATCCAACCTCAGTATTTGTTGATCCCCGACGCACCGGTTCCGATGGTGCGGGGCCTTCGCATGATCCATGATGGATATGGCTTTTGTTTCACTGACTCCCGCTGATGCTTAGGACTATTTTTCATTTCTGTACTATATTTGTTTTGCTTCTGCATTTATGTTTTTTTATCAAAACTTGTTAAACTCTCTGGCTCTAAATTTAAGTTGCTAGTTTTTTATTATGTGGATGGTCTCTATACTGTTCTTCTTTTTGTTCTTCATTTTGATTTTGTCAAAAGGGAGAGAACACTTGATATTTTGTTACACTGTGTTATGAGTTATATATATCGCATACTTGGATGAGAACTTGTCACAGGTAATATCCTTTTACGAGGGAGCAAACATGTTCAAGTACGGGGGAGCTATAATATGTCCAGGTATGAATATTGAGACATATAAATATCATGTTTTATCAATTATCAAAATGGGAGAGATTGTTGACCCAAACCGGATCACAGTCAACCTAATCTTGATAATTAACAAAGCAATATTTGTCATAGTCCAAACTGACACATCAAGCTCTAAATCAATCAACTCATCATATCAGTTCAAGTCAACAGCTGCCTGAAGAATTGCTACTTTGTGTATTCTGGAGTTTGTAATTTTATTGTTTTTGAGTATATACAAATGTATGTTGGGTCATACTGAGCAACTTTGGGCTATACTTAACCTTCATAGGTCCACTTAGCCAATAGCCAAATCAGCCCAACAAGCCAAAGCCCATAAATGAACTTTCTGTCCAAAGGAGCTCTGCCTCCACACAGAGTTCGGGCCGAACTCTGTCCCCTAAATAACAGGAAGCTAATTTTTAGGACATATTCACTACTAGTTGTCCAACGGCCAAAAATTTGAATTCTGGACACAGAATTCTGCCTACCCAGAACACTATAAATAGGCCTTGAATTCTTCCATTTCAAATCAATCAATCTTCTCTTCTTCTTCTCTTACATAGCCTACATATTAAAGAGCTCTACCTTCTCATCCAACTTAGCTTTCAAACTTTCCAACCGTCCAAGTTGCTCAGTACGATTCAGCTAGAAGTTTAAAGTACAAAAAGTTGTAAGTCACTTGGAAAAGTCCAAGTTTTGCCACATCGATCATTGAAAGAAGTTTGGCGTGCTCTTCTGACTAAAGGCACGTGGTTGTAACCCTATTTCACAAATAGTGGATTTCAATCCTGAGCTAGAGTTCTCAGGCCTGGACTAGTCCTCCACGAGGGAAACCAGGTTAAAAATCTTACTGTATTTGCGTTTGCTCTTTGACTATTTTATTTTCGTATTTATATTACTCTGATTATTTTATTGGTAAAAAGAGTTTAAGTTTTTAAGTGATCATTTTTGTTATAAACTCTATTCACTCCCTCTAGAGTTGCCTACCTGTACTTTAAAATCGAGTACGCCGGAGAGATCCTGCGCTGAGGATTCCCAAGTACAAAAAGAATTCTGGAAAATGGGACGATAGAGATCGAACGACAATTGCTCCTTTATTTCGTTGCCACTTCGATTACAAAAGTGATAGAAAACCTAAGAAAATTGCTAACTCTCGGCTCACTTTCAAGAAGCGCAGCAATTTGGCTCTTGAAATGCTCTATGTTTTGTGTGTCTTTGTAGAGGGGGACGCCCTCTATTTATAGTCGTCTTGGCACTGAAAATGACTGTTATGCGCCCGCAGGTAGAAAATATACTGATTTCACTGTGGGCGCATAACACTCCTTTGGACGCATAGGGTATAGGCGCATGGATACTGGATTATCGTGGGTAGATCGTAGGGTTGTCGTAGAGTTGACGTGGCCGCATGCTTCGGTGCATGATTGATCGTAGAGTTTGACTGAGTCGTAAAGATCTGTTATCTTGGGCGCATAGAGCGGGAGTGAGTTTATGCGCCCACACTTGGGTGATGTTTGATCTGCACGAAAACAATGTGGGCGCATAGACCCTTTTTGATCATATGGGCACATAGCTCCTCATTGATCCTGTGGGTGCATACTTCCCTCTTTTGACCATGTGGGCGCATAGCCCCCTCTTTGACCATGTGGGCACATAGCTTTTTTGTGTCACCCTCGAATTTTGTTATACGTATTTTGGTATACGTATACGTATCTCGGACCCGTATTTCGACTTGTCTTGGCTGGCCAGTCTTAGGTTTTTGCATTGGCATAGATTAGTTGGCATTCATGGCTCGTGTGGTCTATTCTGGCTTGTGCATGCATTGGGTTCGGTTGGGATCGGCTGGTTTGGCTTGGTTTGGGTTAGTATGCAAACCCCTACCTACTACCATCCTTTATTTATTAACCCAACAACCCTTCTCTCTCCTCATTCATTTTTTATTTACTACTCTTCTTCTTCTTCATTTCTCCACCGACCACCTGCAGTAGGCAAGTGCATCTTGCTTTCACTTGAGAACCCATTTTGATAGTTCCAATAGCTTCTTAGCATGATTCTTAACTACTTTAGAACTTAAAGATTTTCGTTTTGGTGTATGGATTTTTGTAGATCTAGGTTTCTAGCATTTTTGATCTTCATGGTTTTGATCTTCTAAACTTGGTTGTTTTCAAAAATAGAGAGTTTCATGTGGTGGGAGTTTCGATTTTACGCAAGTTTGGCTTTTGAATGGCTGGATTTCATCAAGTCTTGGCCGAGATGGGGTTTCTTGAGTTCTTGAGTCCCCATGGCTGCATGTCTCGGCCTTGGGGAGAAGACGAGCCTTACACCCACGTTTTTACGTACCAGCATACCTTTTCCTCCTTTACGCACACATTTTCACGTGCCTGCGTAGTGTTCCCCTTTTTATGCACACGTATTGCGTACCAGCGTAATCCGTTCTACGCCGAGCTCATTCGAGCTCTACGCAGGGGCTACTCCCGCTCGCGTAGAGTCTCGTGTGCGTAGAGTCCCGCTCGAGTGCTCGCGTGCGTAGAGTTCCGCTCGCGTGGAGTGCTCGCTCGCGTAGGGTGCTTGCTCGCGTAGAGTGCCTGCTCGCGTAGGGTGATTGCTCGCGTAGAGGGGTCCTTCCTTGGTCTTGCTCGCGTAAAGCCATTTTACGCTCGGGGCCTCTTAGCCTAGCGTAGTTTCATTCGCATAGAGGCTTTGAGCCCCTATGCGCACCCGTTTGCTTTATTGTTCTTTTATCTATTGTCACGGACTTGATAACCTTGAATTGATTGACATGATTGGAATGATAATTGTACATGGCATGGTATGACAAGTAACTGACATGACATGACAAGTAAGCATGATGGGAACTATTGAATACTTTTGTGACGGCTAGCATGACATGACAAGAATGAATGACCTGGACACCGTGGATGATTGTGCTTGTACAAATGAACCAGTATTGTCTTGCATCATGTCTAGGACAGGGACCCCTGAGTACCACGGTCAGGGGTACTTACTGAAATTGACTAAGGCTAATAACTAGAATAATCCAGTAGTCATGAAGAAATTTCTCAGCTACAGGTAATCCCGTTATCTGGGCACCTCATCATGGGATTTGTAGCCTGTCGTCGAATAGGGCACATTTCCAGCACACTGTCATGTGTTGCACCCTTCAAGCTACTTAAGGGTATATGCGTTTCCTGGACGATGTATCCACATGAATTCAACCCCAAATTTCGTCCAGATAACCTGGATGGTCTGTAGGGCTTGTGGCTTTGGAACAATCTCATTGCATCTTGCTAGTAACTAGGCCTATGATAACCCTAGCTAGTTAAAGTATCAAGCCGTACTCATTGATTGGCCATGATGGATTGAATGGAGTCTAACCCAGTCTAGTCTTGTCCTGATCCTGTACAAGATTGTTACATGACCTGATTGCTCGTGCTTTACTTTATCGATAAATGGTGGAAAACCAAGTTCCGTTCAGACGAAGGGTTACAACCCTGGTCCTTGTTTGGTTTAAGGGTTGTAACTTGGTTATCTGAATAGTCCCATGGTTATCTTATCATATATCATCATGATTTCCCATATCTCCAGTCTTTTATTATATAATTATATTTTGTGCTAATTGCTGGTATTAGTTCTTAAGTGAAGCCTCCTTTGTGGCACTTGGTCTTTTTCTCAGATCTGACCCAGCTGGTTTTGCATGGCCAGATACCGGAGCAGCTCCAGAGGATCTCCCTACCTTCCATCCAAATGGTGACCACCAGACGTAACCCTGGCAACGAGTGGATTTTATTTTGACTCTCCCACTCTATTGTAAAATTATTCTTTTGAGGCGTTTAGCCGCCGAGCAAGTGTTAGCTCGTTTGCAACTTTACTTACTGTCTGCCTACGGGCTGTAACATGATTGACAAATCCTAGGGTTGATCATGTATGACTAAAACTCTTGCTAGTCTTCATATTTTGTATGACTAGCTTCATGATCATCTGAATATGTAATGTTTGGGAAGCCTTACTTTGTATGTCTGATGATCTAACATCTTGTAACATTTACTTACTTACTGGAGATTGAGACACTAGGCTTGTTCATGACCATAAGACACTGATGGCTTGTAGTTAAACCCTCATGTATCTAGACAGCCGTGACCGTATAACGAGGTGGATTACACTTCAATATACGTAGCTGGCTGTGTCCGCCCCCGCTCTCCAGTATTCTGGTTCTGGGGCGTGACATTTTGTCTTTGTATTTTTCATGCTTCTACAAGACCTCCTTCAAAGTTTTTGAGACTCGAACGAGTGTCAGGATACTTTGAAAGAAGCATGGGCAAAACTGTCTCCACCAGCTTCATGAGCGCATGATAGAAATGACCCCTTTGGGCGCATAGGTGTCTGCCAGGCTGTCGAAATGTGGCTGTTGAGATCTTCCTTGGAAATCTGAAGCGGTAGGCTCGTTTTGGAACAGAATTTGAAAAGGTCCGTTCTCTATGCGTAGTCTGCATCAGTAGATAGCAAGCGCATAATCTGCAAAAGATTGTCTCTGCGCAGGCGCATAGAACGTATGGGCGTATAGACCTTGTAGGCGCGTAGGCCATGTGGACGCATAGCTCTCAATTCATGCCTATAAATAGGCTTTGAAGAGAGAGAAAGTTCATTCTCTCTTATTTTCAGATTTTTCAAAGAGTTTTTCCTTTACTCTCTTTCGAGCAATCTTATCTCCCAAGGCTGCTTCGACTCCCAAGAAGTCTGTGAAGGGCAAGAAGGCTGTAGCATCTAGTTCTCCTCCTTTGGCAGCATCACATCTGATTCAGGACCCCATCCCGGGTGAGGCGATGTCTCCAAAAAAATAAAGTCTCGAGTGTTAATTTGTGACGCTTGGACTTTTCTCTACTTGGGCACATAACCATCGATATGAGCCCAAAGCAAACACTTCTTTTGTGAGCGAACTTATGTGCTCACAGATGCATGTGCCCACGCACTCTGTTGTGTTATGCGCCTAGGCACTTGGTTGTGTCATGCGCCCACACAGAACATATGCGTATGCGCCCACACAGAATTTGTGCTTATGAGCCCACGCAAAATTTCTGGTTATGCACCCACAGGCTCTTTGGGTGCATAACATCAGGGCGTATAGAATTTCTCAGTACTTAGCTCTTTTTTCTGTAGATTCTAAGTCTGACTTTTCCTTATGTCTTCGCAGTTGACATGGTTGTCCCGGTTCTTGGTGGGATTCCTCTTGGCTCTTTCTGCCATGCTCTGGATTCAAGCCTTGTCACCGCAATGGTCACAAAAGCTTAGGTAAAGATCAGCCATGACCAGCCTTCGGGGCGAGTGATTGCTATGCTTGAGCAGGACAACATATTCTTGAAGCAGATATTAAATGATGAAAAGTTCACACTCGGAGAGGCACGGAGCTTTAAGAGACCATACTTCCTGTTTGGTGACAGCCTGGGATTTGAGGACAACGAGACGATATATCTAGAAGACCCTCTGGTAGTTAGGTTAAATAACCAAAGAATATGGTTGCCATCAATGAAGCGCCAATACCCTCTGTCAGCGTTTACTGATCTGGCTGTACGGAGGCAGATGATGTCACGACCCGCACCCTAGAGTAAGGGCACAAGGACGTAACAACGCCCAGCCTACGCCGCAGTGTCGGCGGTAGAACGCTGTCCTAGGTCTCATGCATCTAACAGTATAAGGCTAAGCAGTTTATACTCCCCGAATGGGGGTGACATAGCAGAATGTAAACTCAATCACATCTAGGGTAGAGCATAATGGAAGATAGATAAAACATGAAATCCAAAAGAAATACAGCAGATAGAAGTCTAAGTGTCTAAGATACACAACCCAGAAATACATCTCAAAACTCAAATACAGAAATCCATAAATACAACTCAAGACAACTGAAAATAAACTGAGCAAAACCCTAGCTACCTATACAACCTCTACTGTGTCTCCTCTAGGCTAGCAGGCAACCTCCATGCTATCTGTAAAATTTATCAACAGGTCCAGTCAGGACAGGTGCGAGCACAATACATCTCAACAGTTCATAGCAGGTTAGAAAATATAATCATACAGTAAAGTAAGATACAGGTACTGAAAGAAATGCAGTATGTAAACAGAGAGAGAGCTGTAATAGAAATATTTACTATACAATAGAGAACTAACAGTGGCTAGTGAGTCAGAGTACAACATAGACATGTAAATGGCATGGGATGATTCTGATGCTACACTATGGAATGATTCTGATGCTACACTACTTGGGTATTATTCACATGTCCACTTCTACTCCCCCGTACCCCCAATCAATACACAAGGATCCAACCAGGTTATGTTATGATTCCATGCAAAGGCCCCCGAAGGGTGATACATGGATGTCCCATAAATGGGGATTCTAGGAGATTCTAGGATACCCAGTAAATGGGATAAGGATTCTAGGAGACTCTGTGATCATAAGAGTATATGTCACAAGTGATCAAAGAACCAATGAAGCATAGTGATACGTCATGTAAGTGAAACGCACAGAACATGTAGTACCCGATGCTTCCTAAGGATAACATCTCAAGAAGGGATCCATATAGTACCAATCCGTGTGACCAACGTGACAGTAACAAGTAAAGTAATTTAATATATAAAATAATTCTAAGCAGGATATGAAATGATCAGAGAATGTACTCGTCTGGTGTCTGAATGTCCAAAGTAAATATAATGTCCGAGGAGAGGTGTCTGGCTCCTAATCAGAACAGCACAAGTCACAACAAGTCTAAAATGACAATATGAAGTTCTATTATGCATTCTACATGATTCTAGGTCAATCTAGACCAAAGTCAACTCTTGGTCAACTTGGTCAACCCTGAAAGTCAAACCTAGGTCAACTATGGTCAAACTAGGTCTAACAAGTCTAAATTAGGTCAAATAAGTTATTCTAGGTCTAAACAAACTAAGTATATGCAAATCAAGTATCCAAGATAGCTACTAACACATAGCCTAAGTCACTTGTTAAACCAAGCACAAAACTAAACCATAAGCTAACAAGGCACACAAACTTAGTCATATAATGTATATATATTATTCACAATCACATATTCATATACATAGATATATATATATATATAGGAAAGCTATATTTATAGGCACACACACACACACACACACACACACACACACACACACACACACACATATATATATATATATATATATATATATATAAATATATATATATATATATATATATATATATATATATATATATATATATATATATATAGAAAGAGAGGTAAAAGAGTAAGTAAGTATGTGTGTGTTTGGCATGTGTGAAAGGATATGTGTTAATGTTCTAAAATTTAGTGATAGGTAGGTGTATGTGACATGGGAAACATGATGTCAAATGGTGTATGAATGAATGTGTGTAAAAGGTTATAGGTTAACTCAGTTTATAGAAATGCATACATACATACATACTTACATTGTATACATGCATACATACATATCATGTATATTACATTACATGATACATACATGTATACTTGTATTATGTTATACTTACATTCATGCATATTAAAATCTTTTATTTAAATTAACATATTGCAAATATTTATTTTATTCATGCATCTATGCATTACCTACATGTTTTATACATATGCATACATTGTATATTCATATCATTTCATACATTAACATAGAGACATACAAACATGCACACATCATATATTTCATATCTTGCATTACCTTACATATCATGTTATATATTATCATTCATTCCTTTCATATATTACATTATCTTCAAGTTGAATACATCATATATGGATACAATACATTATCTTGCATGCTTGCATTCATATATTACATTCTATATTACCTATATACATGTATTTTCTCCATTCATTCATGCTTGCATCATATACTCTACATTACCATACATGTTATCATTATATATTGCATTACAATATTTATACATTATGCATTCATATCTATCATTACATATATATATCTTGCATTCATATCTAGCATTCATTATATACTTTCATGCATATATTGTATATCATTCTTTTATTCATGCATTGCTTATATGCATTATATTAATTGCATTCCTACATGCTTGTATTCAACCATATATATACATTAATATAAAAAAATATATATCATATATATATTATTTTATTCATCTAACATATCATGCATTACATACTCTATATTCATTTAATATCCATATTACATAGGCTCATAGGTTACACAAAATGCATATATCGTATAGTTACTCTTCTACTTAAAATTAATACTGTACCAATTGGACCTTCACTAAATTCTAGGATTAAATTATGTTGTAGCTCTTTGTGTTAGCTTTCCGAAACTTTAAACGGATCACATTTTCGTGTCCGAAAGCTCCCGGATTCGTAAAAACACCGAAACGCGTTCGTCTTTCGTACAGCTGACACTCAAATAATTTTACAGAAAGTTTCAGAACGAATTTGGCTTATTAAAATATATATTGGAAAGCTAACTTCAATACGCTTCTTTTAAAAAAAATGGAAGGTTAATTGGAGTTATGAGCTAAAAGTTATGGCATTTCTAAGTTGCTCTAGCTACTAAAAACGTGGATAAAAATTATGACGAATTTAGGTAGTTTGAGACAAAAGAAACACAAGTATATAACATAATATATCAAGAACTCACTCTCTACACTAATATATATATATGAGACACTATAGAACACATCTCCAATACAAAAATATGAGATTAAACATGTAATAGTTCATTCATACATAACAACAACACATAGTGTGTCCAAATTTGGGGTTTTCCCACATGGACACAACCACAACACAAAGGACACTCCTATGACCTCTAAATGGACACGAAATGGAAACAAATGGAGATACAACCATGGGGGTCATTCCTATGGGTTCAAAATATTTCTATATGCATGTAGGGATGGATTAGAGGAGAGATTATACCTTTCGGGAGAGAGATTCAAAGGAAAAGCCTTCCGATACGGCACCGACACGTAGAGATTCCAAAAGGACACGAACGAGCTCCGAATTCTCCCAAACTTGGCTAGCACCCTCTAACCATGGAGTAGAAAAGAAATAAAGAAGATTTGGTGGAAGAAGGGGTTGATTTGGAGATGAAATCAATGGAGGTTCATCTCTAAATTAATTTGGGGAAGAACAAGAGAGAGAAAGTGGATGAAAACAAATGAATGAAGGTGTGACTCACTCCTTATCCCCCCCATAAGTGGCTGCCCAAATAGGATGAGGTGTCCCCTATTTGAATGTCCAAAATGCCCTCCACTAATCTATTTGATTTAAATTAGGAATGTGTTAAAGGTTGAGGTCAATTTAGTCTAGTTTAAGTCTCTAATTAAACTAAACCTATCCATAAATAATTAGTCTAACTACTAACTAAAATTAGTATCATGTGGGCCATGCCTAACTAGTATGTGGGTCCCACTAGAGTCAAACTACCCCTCGGATCCCCGTTTCAAGTCGGATTGAGTTGAAATTCGAACCCGACTCAAATAACCCCAAAATAATATCATAAATAATAAAATAAATTTTAACCCCAAAATAATATCATAAATAATAAAATAAATTTCAAAAATATTCAAAAATATAAAATGACAAAAATACCCCTGTTTCTGAAAACTGGAGGTGACAAATCTATCCACCTTAAAAAAATTTCGTCCTCGAAATTAAAACAAAGCAATCACAGGAAACACATGCAGAAAACAATCTCATTCAAATACTTTTCAAAAAAAAAAAATCAGCAATAAAAAAAATCTCTTTGAGGCACATCAAACATTTGTAAATAAAAACTGATACGTGTCCGCTAGGGACACAAAACCATCACAAAATCACACCTATCAAAGGTCAAAATCAACAATCACCAACGCAATAAATATTAAAATAATTCAAAGATGTCAAATGCAAAATATCCTTAGGCCAGAAATGACATTAAAACATCCTAATCACATGATTAGGCTCTAGGTCAAACAGTCTCTAGGGTTTCACTAGCAAAACATCAAAATCACAAGTCATGATTTTAAATAGTTTTAAAATAATTTAAAAATTACCAAAAATCATATCATGATTTAAATGTCAAATCAATAAATGATTAAAATTACAAAATTTTAAAATTACCTTCATTTTAGAAAACTGGGTGTTACAAGTCTACCCACCTTAGAAAAATTTCGTCCTCGAAATTAAAATGTTCATACTCCTTCTAGGTCAAACCCCCCACAATCAAGGTCTCAGAACTTAAACAATCATACGATTTAAAAGGATGACATACAGGGTTATGGCATACGGTGGTAGTGAAAGTCTCATCTTGGTATACTAGTCATGCTAAACCAAAACGGTCATAGGGTATCAAAACACACAAGCAATCTAGGGTGCTAAACTAGAAAAGATACAGAAATAACAATCATCAAGACTGTAAGGCAGTCTACCATCCTATATGAAAACTGGTACTTATCAAACTAAAATAAAGTTAACTACCATTTATCTAATAAGGGGTACTATTCAAGAAAATCAAAATCAAAAGTTAAAGAATGAAAGTCACTTGCATGAAAATCCAATCACAATATGTGTATATATAGAGAGTGTGTTAGAGAGGAAAAA
Organism: Iris pallida; assembly: GCA_029216955.1. Taxonomy (NCBI): domain Eukaryota; kingdom Viridiplantae; phylum Streptophyta; class Magnoliopsida; order Asparagales; family Iridaceae; genus Iris; species Iris pallida. The sequence goes on along the minus strand of JANAVB010025598.1, from coordinate 22,057,127 downwards.
GCTAGCATTATGTAAAGGTCATGTGGTTCGTGTGTGTATGGGTGTATGTAGACATGTTCATATGGTTAGATAGTAGGCATGTGTGTATGTGAAATATACATAAAAGTGTATAGGAGAATTTGGGTTTCAAAACAACAGCTATCAAGTTACACTACTCATGGCATATTGGTTAAACAATCTACAATGCACAACCTATTTACTCATAACTTGCATGGCTAACCATATATATATCTATGTAAAGAGGTAGAGATTTAGTTATGTATATATATATACATTATAACATGTATGCTTAAAATATATATCTATATAGATATATGAACATAACATAGAGAGGAAGGGTTAGGTTTACATGGCAGTGTATACTAAGTTAGGGTGTGTGTGTCCTTGTACAGGGTATAGCTTAGTATTGAAAGGTTAAATCCAGTTTTAGTTCAGCATTTACATACAAAATTTGAAAATAAGCTAACATTTAAAGCATGTAATATTAACATAATGCAGTTTCAAATTTTAGGGGTTTGAAACATCACAACCAACTCAATGCTTCCAATATATCCTAACATGATAGAGAAGAAACCCTAACATACTATCCATACATTTAGCTATACATACAGTTCAATATTACATATTAAATCTGAAATTGAACTAAATATTGGAAATCAATGTAATTATGTTAACATGTATTCAGTTTTAGGATTTTGGAGAAATTCAACATCAAACCAACCCAATGTTTATCACAACCTAACATGTAAGAATATGAAACCTAAATTTATATCCCTACATACCACAATGTATATAGCTCAAAATATTACATTTGAAAAAAAATAAAACAATAAATTGAACTAAACATTTAGAATCCAGTATTAAGGGTTAATATGCACACAGTCTTAGATTTGTCAAATTCAAACACAAAACTCAACCAATTCCCTTAAGAGTTGAAACCCTGTATATAACATACACGTACAGTGATATAAACAAAACTACTAACATGAAATTTATATTTGAATTACGAATTTAAACTGGAAAAAGCAGAGAACCAGAAATATTAGGGTTTTGACAATTTAAACATCAACAACATATTAATATGTATTTAGATAGGTTGGAATTTAAAGTGTAGCATGCATACGTATCAGGCAAGTGTCTGCTATATATATATTCATATATATTCTCATGTCCCAATATAAAAATTTAACTCTACGTTTAAGACCAACATTTAGATTCCTACCAACATTGCAAATTAGGTGATTGATGTAATCAAGACAGTTTTATTATTATCATTATTTAATACAAGAATAATAGCAAGAAAGAAATAACGATAAAATCTGTTCTGCTTATCTGTTTAAAAGAAGGAACCATTTTGAAACCCAGAGCTAAAATATCAAATCTAAGATAAGGTCTAGCAAAAATCATCGATTCATTGTATTATGAAAAACTCATAGCAAAAGTTACACAAGGTTTATAAAAGCAGCTAAAGCTACTCCTAAGTTAAATAATGAGAAGTAAAACAAACAAAACAAATAATAAATTTTTTTGAAGGACTGAAACAAAAGTAGAAAAAACATGTTCAAAAATATTTAAGGTACAATCTGATAATCATATGCGTCTATCCAAAATCATGGTGCTCAAAATCCTCGTCATACTAGTAAGCAAGGCTACGATAATCACAGTCCTCGACTTAGGCACATACCTCTAGAATTATGGTATTTAACATTTTCGCGATGCCGCTAGCTTGGCTGTGAAAACCTTAAATTCCCACACCCGAAAAATATATCCAAAATCAGACTATATGTCCTCACCATGCTGGCTAAGGTGACTGTAGAAGACTAGATTCCATAACTTAGATGACCTAGCCCATATAATTTTATCTTGACAAAAATTAAATTAAATCAACAATGAATACCCAAAAATTAAATTTATCAACGAACATCAAGATTCAAAAATGAACAAAATCCATCAAATTATATAAAATACAAACTCGGATGCAACTGCTAACATCAAGATTCAAAATTCAACAATCATCCCCAAAATCAATAAATACAAACTCAAATTCAACAATAGAAAGTAAAGATAAATCAAATCAAGGGAAGAAGAGTTTTCAAATCGAAGTTAAAATAAGATTCTCAAGGGTCGTCCCAGGAATCTCTCGAGGGATCCTAACTGTGATTGAGTACCTTCAAAATATATCCTAATCCTACTGCAGGCTGTAATGGTACTCTAGTTCGAATACCACTACACAAACTCGACCTGCATGGGCCACCACTAAAAACGTGTCACGACCCGCACCCTAGAGTAGGGGCACGAGGACGTAACAACGCCCAGCCTACGCCGCAGTGTCGGCGGTAGAACGCTGTCCTAGGTCTCATGCATCTAACAGTATAAGGCTAAGCAGTTTATACTCCCCGAATGGGGGTGACATAGCAGAATGTAAACTCAATCACATCTAGGGTAGAGCATAATGGAAGATAGATAAAACATGAAATCCAAAAGAAATACAGCAGATAGAAGTCTAAGTGTCTAAGATACACAACCCAGAAATACATCTCAAAACTCAAATACAGAAATCCATAAATACAACTCAAGACAACTGAAAATAAACTGAGCAAAACCCTAGCTACCTATACAACCTCTACTGTGTCTCCTCTAGGCTAGCAGATAACCTCCATGCTATCTGTAAAATTTATCAACAGGTCCAGTCAGGACAGGAGCGAGCATAATACATCTCAACAGTTCATAGCAGGTTAGAAAATATAATCATGCAGTAAAGTAAGATACAGGTACTGAAAGAAATGCAGTATGTAAACAGAGAGAGAGAGCTGTAATAGAAATATTTACTATACAATAGAGAACTAACAGTGGCTAGTGAGTCAGAGTACAACATAGACATGTAAATGGCATGGGATGATTCTGATGCTACACTATGGAATGATTCTGATGCTACACTACTTGGGTATTATTCACATGTCCACTTGTACTCCTCCGTACCCCCAATCAATACACAAGAATCCAACCAGGTTGTGTTATGATTCCATGCAAAGGCCCCCGAAGGGTGATACATGGATGTCCCATAAATAGGGATTCTAGGAGATTCTAGGATACCCAGTAAATGGGATAAGGATTCTAGGAGACTCTGTGATCATAAGAGTATATGTCACAAGTGATCAACGAACCAATGAAGCATAGTGATACGCCATGTAAGTGAAACGCACAGAACATGTAGTACCCGATGCTCCCTAAGGATAACATCTCAAGAAGGGATCCATATAGTACCAATTCGTGTGACCAACTTTACAGTAACAAGTAAAGTAATTTAATGCATGAAATAATTCTAAGCAGGATATGAAATGATCAGAGAATGTACTCGCCTGGTGTCTGAATGTCCAAAGTAAATATAATATCCGAGGAGAGGTGTCTGGCTCCTAATCAGAACAGCACAAGTCACAACAAGTCCAAAATGGCAATATGAAGTTCTTTGCATTCTACATGATTCTAGGTCAATCTAGACCAAAGTCAACTCTTGGTCAACTTGGTCAACCCTGAAAGTCAAACCTAGGTCAACTATGGTCAAATTAGGTCTAACAAGTCTAAATTAGGTCAAACAAGTTATTCTAAGTCTAAACAAACTAAGTATATGCAAATCAAGTATCAAAGATAGCTACTAACTCATAGCCTAAGTCACTTGCTAAACCAAGCACAAAACTAAACCATAAGCTAACAAGGCACACAAACTTAGTCATATAATGTATATATATTATTCACAATCACATATTCATATACATAGATATATATATAGGAAAGCTATATATAGGCACATACATATATATATATATATAGAGAAAGAGATGTAAAAGAGTAAGTAAGTATGTGTGTGTTTGGCATGTGTGAAAGGATATGTGTTAATGTTCTAAAATTTAGTGATAGATAGATGGTGTATGTGACATGGGATACATGATGTCAAAGGATGTATGAATGAATGTATGTAAAAGGTTATAGGTTAACTCAGTTTATAGAAATGCATACATACATACATACTTACATTGTATACATGCATACATACATATCATGTATATTACATTACATGATACATACATGTATACTTGTATTATATTATACTTACATTCATGCATACTAGAATCTTTTATTTATATTAACATATTGCAAATATTTATTTCATTCATGCATCTATGCATTACCTACATATTTTATACATATACATACATTGTATATTCATATCATTTCATACATTAACATAGAGACATACAAACATGCACATATCATATATTTCATATCTTGCATTATCTTACATATCATGTTATATATTATCATTCATTCCTTTCATATATTACATTATCTTCAAGTTGAATACATCATATATGGATACAATACATTACCTTGCATGCTTGCATTCATATATTACATTCTATATTACCTATATACATGTATTTTCTCCATTCATTCATGCTTGTATCATATACTCTACATTACCATACATGTTATCATTATATATTGCATTACAATATTTATACATTATGCATTCATATCTATCATTACATATATCTTGCATTCATATCTAGCATTCATTATATACTTTTATGCATACATTGTATATCATTCTTTTATTCATGCATTGCTTATATGCATTATATTAATTGCATTCCTACATGCTTGCATTCAACCATATATATAATTAATATAAAAAGAATATATATCATATATATATTATTTTATTCATCTAACATATCATGCATTATATACTCTATATTCATTTAATATCCATACTACATAGGCTCATAGGTTACACAAAATGTATATATCATATAGTCACTCTTCTACTTAAAATCAATACTGTACCAATTGGACCTTCACTAAATTCTAGGATTAAATTATGTTGTAGCTCTTTGTGTTAGCTTTCCGAAACTTTAAACAGATCGTATTTTCGTGTCCGGAAGCTCCCGAAATCGCAAAAATACCGAAACGTATTCGTCTTTCGTACAGCTGACACTCAAATAATTTTACAGAAAGTTTGAGAACGAATTTGGCTTTTTAAAATATATATTTGGAAAGCTAACTTCGATACGCTTTTTTTTAAAAAACGGAAGGTTAATTGGAGTTATGAACTAAAAGTTATGGCATTTCTAAGTTGCTCTAGCTACTAAAAACATGGATAAAAATTATGACGAATTTAGGTAGTTTGAGACAAAAGAAATACAAGTATATAACATAATATATCAAGAACTCACTCTCTACACTAATATATATATATGAGACACTATAGAACACATCTCCAATACAAAAATATGAGATTAAACATGTAATAATTCATTCATACATAACAACAACACATAGTGTGTCCAAATTTGGGGTTTTCCCACATGGACACAACCACAACACAAAGGACACTCCTATGACCTCCAAATGGACACGAAATGGACACAAATGGGGATACAACCATGGGAGTCATTCCGATGGGTTCAAAATATTTCTATATGCATGTAGGGATGGATTAGAGGAGAGATTATACCTTCCGGGAGAGAGATTCAAAGAAAAAGCCTTCCGATACGGCACCGACACGTAGAGATTCCAAAAGGACACGAACGAGCTCCGAATTCTCCCAAACTTGGCTAGCACCTTATAACCATGGAGTAGAAAAGAAATAAAGAAGATTTGGTGGAAGAAGGGGTTGATTTGGAGATAAAATCAATGGAGGTTCATCTCTAAATTAATTTGGGGAAGAACAAGAGAGAGAAAGTGGATGAAAACAAATGAATGAAGGAGTGACTCACTCCTTATCCCCCCCATAAGTGGATGCCCAAATAGGGTGAGGTGTCCCCTATTTGAATGTCCAAAATGCCCTCCATTAATCTATTTGATTTAAAATTAGGAATGGGTTAAAGGTTGAGGTCAATTTAGTCTAGTTTAAGTCTCTAATTAAACTAAACCTATCCATAAATAATTAGTCTAACTACTAACTAAAATTAATATCATGTGGACTAAAATTAATATCATGTGGGCCATGCCTAACTAGTGTGTGGGTCCCGCTAGAGTCAAACTACCCCCCGGGTCCCCGTTTCAAGTCGGATTGAGTTAAAATTCGAACCCGACTCAAATAACCCCAAAACAATATCATAAATAATAAAATAAATTTTAAACCCAAAATAATATCATAAATAATAAAATAAATTTCAAAAATATTCAAAAATGTAAAATGACAAAAATACCCCTGTTTCTGAAAACTGGAGGTGACAAATCTATCCACCTCAAAAAAATTTCGTCCTCAAAATTAAAACAAAGCAATCACAGGAAACACATGCAGAAAACAATCTCATTCAAATACTTTTCAAAAAAAATCAGCAATAAAAAAAATCTCTTTGAGGCACATCAAACATTTGTAAATAAAAACTGATACGTGTCCGCTAGGGACACAAAACCATCACAAAATCACACATATCAAAGGTCAAAATCAACAATCACCAACGCAATAAATATCAAAATAATTCAAAGAGGTCAAATACAAAATATCCTTAGGCCAGAAATGACATTAAAACATCCTAATCACATGGTTGGGCTCTAGGTCAAACAGTCTCTAGGATTTCACTAGCAAAACATCAAAATCACAAGTCATGATTTTAAATAGTTTTAAAATGATTTAAAAACTACCAAAAATATATCATGATTTAAATGTCAAATCAATAAATGATTAAAATTACAAAATTTCAAAATTACCTTAATTTTAGAAAACTGGGTGTTACAGATGAATTGGGACCTGACCCCTGAACTGCATGGGGTCGTTTCTGGCCGGATCCAATTCAACTCTGGTGACCGGAAGAAGGACACTTTCAAGTGTGTCAAGGGCTCTACGTCCTATTCTACGAGGGGGCTGCATCCTGGGGGCATAATAAATGATGTCCCGACTGATCTTCACCCTTATGCTGCTGAGACTCTCTCCAACTTGATGCTGTCAAAGAAGGAGTCGTATCCGGGAGGGAAGCTACGGATGGAAGGTTGGAGATACTTTGTCCCATTCTGGAGCGACCTTACTGGATGGGTGCTCTCGACTTACGAGGCCACCCTAAAAGCTGTCGATCTTTTTTATGCCGTTAGAGCCACCCAATATGGCATTAAGGTTAACTGGCCTATGTTTATATCATTGGTGGAGTTGTACAACTATTATACGTGTACCTTCTTTACTCCGGGTAGGAAGATGGGTCTGGCTCTTCACGAGATGCAGGCGATATCAAAACTTCCTTGGGGGACTGAGCCATACGAAGAATACGTCCCCTGTGATGAGGAGCTCCTGGATTTAGAGAGGGAGAACTTCGAGATGATGGAGGTGTACAAAGAGTTACACTGTCACCTTTTTATTTGTCATCAGATCACGAAGAAGGGTAAGACTGAGGGGTCCCTTCCCCATACGAGGGCCTGGACCAACTACATCTTCATCAGAGAAGAAGGAGACGACCCAGTCTCTTTCTCAACCCGTAAGCCCTCGATAAAATTTAAGATAGAGCAGTTGATGGCAGATCACGGGGCTGTAGGCCGAGTTCAAGCTGTCAGAAAAGGCGGTGCTAGTCGCTTTCCTGATGACATGGCTTCGTGATTGTATAGTCCCTGGTAGTTCAGGGTCTATTGAAAGAATAAGCTGGGGTATGATACTTCCGGCTGTAAAGTTGGCCTTTGGATGCCAGCTTACCCTACTTCCTGCGATGGTCTGCGCCATCCAACGGGGCTTGCGACACTTCGTTGTGAACGCGGTGACGCTTGATGGCAGAAAGGATTTTGTTAGGACTGAATTTCCCTTTCATTATCTAATAGGATGGCTGGTGCTGCACTGTTCCAAATTAATAAATGCCGGGCTGATGGCAGACTCTTTGGCGGGAGATGCCTTTCTTCGGAGATTCAAAGATACAGATTGGACCGTTACAGGGGTACCTGTTTGCAGGAAGGCTTTGAGTTTTCTGCAGAATTATAAATTCTTCAGAGTGTCGCCTCCGTCTGGTAGTGGTCGTGCAGGAGACACCCTAGTAGATGAGGGAGCACTCACTACTAGCCTTCCTATTGGGGTATTTCGTTGGCTCCAATCCATCAGGCCTTTCCATCTGGTGTTCAGGAATATGAACCACACTTTCATGGAACCTTATCTGTCGAGTTGCTTTGCACGGCAATTCGGCTACAGCCAGCTTCTCTTGGGCAATCCCAATCCTCATCTACAGTCGATAGGAAGCCTGATCGACGGGGCACGTGTATGGGGCTACTATAACGTTGGATGTACGGGGACAGTTTTTACCCTGCCAGAAGATAAGCCTGACACCCACATGCTCATTGCTGCTGCCAAGTTCTATATTCAGGTCAATACCCTTCATTCTCGGTATGACCAAGAACAGAGTTTAATATCGGGGACTAGGCTTTCCCCTACTCTTGCTAATATAGGACGAGTGCGCACAATGGAGGGTCATAGAAAGGAAGGCGCTGTACCCTCTGCTTAGTCGGCTGCAGTACTACAGCAGAGAGTTGTTCTTGAGGAGCCTATTATTGCAGCACCTCAGAGAGAGGATACTGAAGAACCTCTTTCTGACATTCCTCATAAAAGGAAAGCTTCCACCGAGCTGGTTCCACGGCCCAAAAGGAAGAAGGTTGTTGTCTCTCGAGGGAGAAAGAAGGTCACGGACGTGAGCGCCGGCTCGCCTCCTCACAGAAGATCTTTTCGGCAGACGGTGTCGCGGGCCGTTACCATTCGGGAGGTAGATCCCTTCCTAGACTCTATAGCCGTTTTGGTCAAACCGTTAGAAGTTTTCTCACCATTGAGTTTTTCCTTTGCACATGATGTTGAAGTCACGACTGCGGTAGGTGCTTCTTCATCTGAAGAGGTGGACATAACAACAGTATCCCCTGCTCGTCCTTAACCGATGGATGAGGGCGGGTCTTCTTCAGTTGTAAGGTTTGAGCAAAGGGATGATCAGGACGAAGGCCCAGACCATGACGGCGATAAGAAAGCCAGTCCCTCCTATGACATTTCTTTGGGGGTTATGTCTGCGATAGGATCTATGATGAAAGACTTGGATGAAAATCAAGTCCAATCAGCTCACCCTCCTCTGGGTATGTTATCTTTGCACCTCTCTTCAGATGAGATTTTTCGACTTCAATTTTGCGTGCTCCTCGTGAGACTGACTGCCATTGTGTATTCCCTTGTAGACAAGGAGAAGAAACTACACATAGAGATAGCCCAAGATATTACGGGAGGAAAAGAGGTTGTCCCTGACTCCTTTAGGGTTGCTGGTGTGGAGAATTCTGTCAGTAAGCCAACATCGGCTGCAGAAGAAGAGGTTGAACAGCCTCATAAGGTGGTCGTTGCTGAATCTGCTCTCGGTCCATCTAGGGCCGTAGAAGATATACAGCCTGATGCTGCTCGGGGCCTTGACATTGTTCTCCTTGAACAACCTGGGCCTGCCCTTGGCTCCTTGGTAACCAAGGCTGATGACCTAGTCCAAGTTGGCGCTGAGCATGCCGAAGGTACGAAATTACTACTCTTTCGTACTCTTTCAGGTTCTTCTTTCTGTTGCTGATATATATATATATATATATATATATATATATATATATATATATATAGTTTTCTTGTCAGGTTTGACTTCTTGTCAAGCATCTCTTCCTGGAGCGGAAGATCCTCATCAAGCTTTCTCCCCGACGACCTCCTCCGAAGACGACGGGATGGCCAAGGAAGTCGTCAAAGCTTTCTATTCTATCCTGAAAGTAAAGCTTCCTGGAGTTCTGAATCGGAATGCCGCCTCTGGCCCTGTGAAGGCTATTGCTGAATGCCAAGTGGCGGCCCTTGAGAGCATTGCTAGCTACGAGGAGCGGGCTAATGCTCTATGGAAATATCTGAATGACTTGGAGGACTGCATAGCCAAACTCAGGGAAGCCAAACAATGAAGCCCGACGTTACTATTTTGTGAAGAAGACGAGGCTTTAGTCGTGGCTCTCGCGGAGGAGGAGGCTACTTTCTAGGCCAGAAAGGATGCCCTTGCTCAAGAGATCAGCGAATTGGCTGATCAGTATGAACAGTTTAACGTCGCGAGTGAGGCTCGTGTTGCTTCGAAGAATAAGCTGGCTGCCTAAATTACTAAGAAATATAATCACATCGTGCAGATCCAAAATGAGATTGCCCAACTGGAGGCCATCTTGAGGACAGTTGTGTCTGAACAAGAAGATTATTCAGTTCAGGCTGCCGTGACTGCCACAACTTTAGACCAATTAAAAGAACAGCTAGTGAAGTTGGAGGGAGAGCACGTGAAACTGATCCCCTTCAAAGATGAAGCTGTCCGACAGGAAGAAGCGCGCCGTCGTGCTACTGCCAAGTCCGAGGCTGAGATTGCGGCTCTAAGGGATAACATCAATCGGTTGTGTATCCCTTAGATCTTCTTTTGTAATAGGCTCAATTGGCCATCAAGACTCCTGTATATTTTTCTTTTCTCTGTCTTTTTATAGACATTTTTAATAAAGAATATTTTGGCTTTCAAAATTCATGAATAAAGTTTGTGAAATATCAGAACTAGAGGTAATGTGGACGTAGTAAGGATATTTCTGGTGGGTATTCCGCTGGAGAATTTGATGTGGAATTATTATCCGTTTTATATTCAAGGTTCTTGAATATAGATAATAAGTTGAAAGAAGCTGATAGAGGTAATATGGACGTAACAGCAGAGGATGTTCTATATCTGACCAGAGGTAATATGGACGTGGAAGGATATATAACATTATGTAGGAGTGGATAATTCAGAGGTAATATGGACGTGATTATCCTTGATGAAACGCTTTGCTCATAGGTTATATGGACATGGCAAAGTGTTTCTTAATTATCCCACTGGGAAAATAATTATCGAAAAATAGTTCAGAGGTAATATGGACGTGACTTGTTTTCGTCAGACCAAGTTTGGGCAGAGTCCAAAACGAAAATAATTTCACTGGCGAATCTTTTTAGAGGACCTATTATCCATGGAGTATTCAAGACTCTTGAAATACAGATAATAGTTAAATAATATTTTTTGAATCACATAAACATTGCACTATACATTTATATGACTAAAATATGGTATATGTGAACGCTGTTCATGAAGGTTATACATAATATTTCTTCAGGAACTTGCCGTTGATCGGCATCATGAGCAAGTCACCATCAGGTTTGGTTAGTCGATACACACCGTTAGAATACACTGATTCTATAACGAAAGGACCTTCCCATTTAGGCTAAATTTTTTCTTTTGTCTTGTACGTCATGACTATTGGTCTTTTCACTGCTAAGACCAGATCACCAACTTGAAAGATTCTTTCCTTCACCTTTTTATTAAAGGATCTGGAAAGACATGCTTGGTATAGCCCAATACGCTGTTGAGCTAATAAGCATTTTTCGTCTAGCACTTCGAGCTCTTGTAGTCGCAGACGGTAACTTTCTTCGGCAGTCAACTCATTGGCTAAGGCTACTCAAAGAGAGGAAATCTGGATTTCTAGGGGAATAACTGCTCCACTCCCATAAACCAGAGAGAATGGCATGCTGCCTGTTGGAGTCCGGACCGTTGTACGATAGGCCCAGAGACATTCGTCGAGCTTCGTATTCCAATCGTGCTTGTTTGAAGAAACGAACTTCTTGAGAAGTTTAATGATGGTCTTATTGAAGGCTTCTGCTAACCCATTAGCCGCTGGATTGTAGGTAGTAAAGACTACATTCTGGATTCGATTCTTATCGCAGAACTGATATAATGCATGGCTCACGAATTGTGGACCATTATCATGGATGATCCTGCGAGGTAGGCCAAAGCGATAGATAATGTGATGTTTGATGAAACTGATCACGTTCGACGTTTTTACTTCGGTGAGCGATATAGCTTCCACCTATTTGGAGAAGTAATCGGTTATAGCTAGGATGAACCGATGTCCTCTGGAGGATGGCGGGCTGATTGGTCCTATGACGTCCATATCCCAGTCTTCAAAAGGCCAAGATGCCGTCGTTTGGTATAAAAACTCTGAAGGTTGATGAATAAAGTCGACGTGGAACTGACAAGCCCTACACTTCTTTGCATACTCAATATCATCTGCTATCATCGTGGGCCAATAATAATCCATTCGTTTGAGGCTATCTTGTAATTTGGGGCCTGGTTGATGTGCACCACAAACTCCGTTGTGAGCTTCACGGAGTGAATGTTTGGCTTCTGTGTCTGATAAACATCGTAACAGTAGTCCGTCGTAAGAGCGTCGGTACAACATTTTGGTAGCTGTATCATAGTAAAATCTGAGGGATCGCCTTTGGACAGACACTGCTTCCTTTGGGTCCTTAGGAAGGATTCCGTAGATGGCGTAGTCTATGAAAGGAAATCTCCAGTCTTTAATATTGACGTTTGTTTCTATTGCATAACTGTGATAAATATGCAAGGCATCTTTCACACATAATAGCTCTCGACCAGACACTGTGATCGAATGCTGAGTATTGATAGGGATAGTCAAGGAAGCAGCAAGACCGGCTAAAGCATCTGCTTCTATATTCTGTAGTGGAGGCACGTGCTCGATGAAGAATCCAGCGAAAGTAGAAGCCAATTCGATTGTCTCTTTACGATATGGGCTGAGGTCTTCGTGATGAACTTCATAATCCCCTCGGACCTGACTAACTATTAGCTTAGAATCGTCGTAAACTTCTAGATAGTCAACTCCCAGTTGTTTTACCAGTTGAAGGCCGATCAGTAGGATATAATATTCGGCCACGTTGTTAGGATAGGGTTCCATAAGAGAATATGCACGGTGTATAACCAAATGGTCGGGTGACACAAGCACGATGCCTACTCCGGCCATGATATTTTCTTTAGGTCCTGTTCTTGATGCACCATCAAAGAACATTCGCCAAATAGGAATTTTCTCAGTTGCAGTGTTAGACTCCACTACTTCATCCGGGATTTTATCGTAGAGTTTGGAAGATTCTGGCACCAGATGAGCTGCTAGGAAATCAGCTGACGCTTGGCCTTTTACTGCCTTCTGAGGGACGAATAACATATCGTATGGAGTCAACAGTATTGCCCATATAGCTAAATGGGAATTAAGAGAACCCGATTTAGTCATGAGTATTCTGAGTGGATTGACTTTAGATATGATGTAGATAGTCTGTCCAGACACATAGTGGCGTATCTTCTGGCTAGCAAATACCAGTGCAAGATATTTCTTTTCCACAGGTGTGTATCTGTGCTCGGCACCCACCATCGTGCGGCTGAGGTAGTAGATTGCATGTTCATGGCCGTATTCATTCTTCTGAGCTAATAGGGCACCAAGGGAATGGTCCATAGTACGGACATATAGTAAGAAGGGCTTTCCCATTATTGGAGCCACCAATACTGGGGGGCTTGTGAGATACTTCTTGATGTCGTCAAATGCGCGTAGATATTGTTCAATCCAGATAAAACTTTCTCCTTTCTTCATGAGCTGAGTAAACGATTGACACCTTCCAGAAATATTTGAAATGAATTGTCTGATGTAGGCTAGCCTTCCTTGAAGTCCGCGTAGCTCTTTAAGATTTCTTCGGGGATGCATATCGAGGATAGCTTTCACTTTCTCCGGATCAAGATGTATACCCTTTGAAGTGATAACAAAACCAAGGAACTTGCCGCTGGAGACTCCCAGAAAAGACTTGGTTGGATTCATCTTGAGTTGGTGTGCACGCATTAGTTCGAACACCGTTCTCAAATCTTGGAGGTGGTTGCCCTTGAGACGACTTTTAACTGCGATATCGTCTACGTAGTATTCCACTGTTTTGCGTAAATGATCGTAAAAAATTGTGTTCATAGCTCGTTGGTATGTCGCCCCTGCATTTTTTGATCCGAAGGGCATCACCGTATAGCAGTATAACCCCAACGGTGTTCGAAAAGATGTGTGTTTCTCATCGTCGGGGAATATCTTGATCTGGTTGTAGCCTGAGAACCCATCCATAAAGGACATTCGCTCGAAGTCGCAAGTATTGTCGATCATTATGTCGGTGATCGGTAGAGGGAACTCATCTTTCGGGCATGCAGAGTTCAAATTGCGGTAATCGATACAGACTCGAACTTTACCATTTTTTTATAACTGGCACAATGTTAGCGACCCAGTCAGGGTGTTATTCTTCACGAATGAACCCGCTTGAAATAAACTTCTTGACTTCACTCTCGATGGCCTCTATGATATCTGGTCAGAATCGTCGTTGTTGCTGCTTCACTGGCTTAGCTTTGGACGAGATATTTAGGCGGTGTATAGCAACTTTAGGGTCCAAGCTTGGCATGTCTTTATAGCTCCATGCAAAGACGTCAATGTATTCTCTTATAAGCTGTATAAGAGATTGTCGTTCTTTGCCAGACAGACTTTTGCGGATGAAGATTGGTTTAAGAGATGATTCATCTCCTAAATTAACTTGGATGACTTCGTCTTCAGTAGGTGGTTCACGTTGTTCAAAATATAAATTTCATATAGTATCCATCTTTTGAGCCCATTGTTCAAGCTTGATCGATTGGACATCGTTTGCAATTTGGTCAACTGACACCATGTTGACTGACAAAGTTGCTTTGAACATGTCTCCAATGCTTGTCACGCCCCAGAACCAGAATACTGGAGAGCGGGGGACAGACACAGCCAGCTACGTACATTGAACTGAATTCCACCTTGCAATACGGTCACGGCTGTCTAGATGCATAAGGGTTTACTACAAGCCATTAGTCTCTTAGGGTCAAGAACAAGTCTAGTGTCTCAATCTCAAGCAAGTAAGTAAATGTAACAAGATGGTAGATCATCAGACATACAAAGTAAGACGTCCCAAACATTATATATTCAGATGATCATGAAGCTAGTCATACAAAATGTGAAGACTAGCAAGAGTTTAAGTCATAAATAAACAACACTAGGATATGTCAATCATGTTACAACCATTAGGCAGACAGGAATGTAAATTCAATATGAGCTAACACTTGCTCGGCGGATAAACGCCTCAAAAGAATAATTTTATAATAGAGTGGGAGAGAAAAATAAAACCCACTCGTTACCAGGTTTTTTCTAGTAGTCACCATCTGGCAGGAAGGCTGGAAGATCCTCGGGAGCTGCTCCAAAATCTAGCCATACAAAATTAGCTGGGTCAGACCCCAGAAAGAGCAACTGCTACAAAGGAGGCTTCACTTAAGAACTAAAACCAGCACATTAGTACATGAGAACATAAATGATAATAAAAGACATGAGTTAGAGAAAACAGGGTGATAAACGATAAGATAACTAAGGGACTATTCCGGTAGCCAAGTTACAACCCTCAAATCAAATAAGGACCGGAGTTCTAACCCTTCACCTGAACAGAGCTTAGTCTCTAACCAATTATCGACAAGAGTAAAGCATAACAGTAATGTGCTGTAGTAATCATAGACTGGCACTGCTTAGACAAGACTAGACCCCATTCATCAATCTCGGCCAAGCAATGAGTACGGTTGGATACTTTAACTAACTAGGGTTATCACAAGCCTAGTTACTAGCGAGATGCAACGAGATATCCCTATGACCACAAGCCCTACAGACTATCCAGGTTATCCAGACGTAAGGTTCATGCTAAGAGTTATCATGACTTGTTAGGTGACTTGAGTGTAACACATGACAATGTGCATAGTAATCGTTTTATAAAGTGTCCCATTTGACAGTGAGCTAGAAATGTGCCCTCTTCATCGGCAGGCTACAAGTCTATCAGAGAAGGCGCCCAGATAATGGGATTGCTTGTAGCCGGAATACCTCTTTATATGAACTACTTGATCAATCTAGTCATTAACCTAGTCCGATTCAGTATGAATCCCTGACCGTGGTAATCAGAAATTCATATCCGAGACATGATGCAAGACGAGACATGTAGCTTACACAAGCACAAGCACCCACTGTGTTAAGACAAGAGTTACTTAGCAGGTCAAGATAGTCGTCACAACAACATATCAAGATTATCATGATATGTTTACTTATCAAGAGTGCGCCACGATGGGCCACTATTATATATTATCATGCCAAGGTTGCTTGTCAAGAGTGCGCCACGATGGGCCACTATCGTATTATGTTACTTATCAATAGTGCACCACGATGGGTCACTATCAAGAATTATCATACCAAGGTTGCTTGTTACTTGTTACTTGTTAAGTGTGCGCCTTAACTGGCCACTATCGTGTTCTATCCTTATATTATCATGAATGAGAGAAACTTGTATAAAATTTCTAATAACATATTCTTGAAGCCAAGGAAAAGATCTACAACTTTCATGTTGGGAGTTGGGAGAAATTCTGGTCACAATTCAGCCAAATAGGACTTAAAACAGCCAAAAATAGCCAAAATAGGCACTATGCGGCATTCTGCGGCACTATGCACCTTCTGCGACACTATACGGTACTATGCAAGCCATACGGCACTATTCATCTATGGGGCACTATGCAAGCCATGCGGTACTATGCATCTATGTGACACTATTCATTCCTGCGGCACTATTCATTCTTACGGTACTATGCAAGCCATGCGACACTATTCATTCATGCGGCACTATTTATTCATGCGGCACTATGTATCCATATGGCACTATGCATTCATGCGGCACTATTCATCGTCCCTGCCAAATTTAGGACAGATGAACTAAAAAATGTCCAAATCTTATTTTGGCCATAACTTCCTCAAAACAAGTCAAAATCTAACTTTTCAAAGGTCAATTTTGGATAAAATTGAATTCTCTACAACACAGAACAATCAAAACTTAAAAATAATGAAGTTTGGTAGATCAAAATCCAAGAAAATCGAAAATGCTATAAACTTAGATCTACAAAAATCCATCCATCAAACCCAAAAATGTCAAGTTCTAAAGAGGCTTAAAATCAAGTAAGAAAGAGAATGGAACAATAAAACTTGAGATCCATCATGAAGCAAGTTGTACTTGCCTAGGACTTGGTAGGTGGAAGGAGTAAATGAAGAAGATGAAGAAGTAAATAAAGAAGTGAATGAGAAGAGAGAGAGAGAAGGAGTTTGGTTATATATCAACCCTCTCCATCTCAAGCCAAGCCAAACCAAGTCAAATTGAACCAAACCAATCAAATAAACCAAGTCAAGATCAAACCAAGACTAGGCTAAGCAAAACAAGTCTAACTACAGTCCACCTGATAAATGCCAGAAATCTCGTATACGCATACGAAAATACGTATAACGGAAAATGGGAGTGACAACTCTACCCACCTTAAAAGAATTCCGTCCTTGGAATTTAATCAAGAGGCTAGAGATGTCGGGACAAGCTATATTAACCATAAGCAAGCTACGACTATCAGTCAATCAAGCAATCATTCATGCAAGCAAGGAATTAAAAGCATAAGGCATAAGGAAGACATTATACCTTATGAGTCAAACATGTGTGGATATCGCAAGCGAATATCATCCTCACGCTCCCACGTTGACTCACCCAAAGAGTGGTGACCCCAAGCAATACAGACTAAACTAATAGTCTTGTTCTTGAGTACCTTCTCCCTTCGGTCCAATATGGATACGGACCTTTCCTCATACGAAAGGTTGGTACCAACAACCAATTCCGAATGATCAAGGACATGGCTCGGATCTGGGATGTACCGTCACAATTGGGATACATGGAAAACATCATGTACCTCACTTAACGACGGCAGAAGAGCAAGATGATATGACACATCACCTACTTGCTCCAGAATATCAAGCGGCCCTATATACCTAGGACTGAGCTTTCTTCGTACACCAAAATGAATGATGACACGGGTAGGCGAGATCCTAAGAACTACGTGGTCGTTGATAGAAAACTCAAGGGGACACCGCTGAGAATCGGCCCAATGACGATGACGATCATGTGCAACTCGAAGATGATCTCTGACTCATCTGACCACCGCAATAGTCTACGTAATCATTTCAGGACCAAGCATCTGCCTCTCGCCTACATCATCCCAAGCTAAATGAGATCTGCACTTCCTGCCATACAATGCCTCGAAATGTGCCATCTGAATACTGGCCTGGAAACTATTGTTGTACGAGAACTCCACTAGGTGCAAGTGATCTTCCCATAAACCACCGAAGTCCAGCGTACAAGATCGCAACATATCTTCGAGAGTCTGAATCATATGTTCTGACTGACCATCTGTCTGCGGATGATAAGCTGAACTGAACTTGAGACGAGTCCCAAAGTTCTCTTGAAGACTCCGTCAAAAGTGCAATATAAATCTTAAATCTCTGTCTGATATGATACTAACTGGCACTCCATGTTATCTGACAATCTGCCTGAGGTACATCTCTGCAAGCTAATCCGTCGACTGGCCAATTCTGAAAGGGATAAAATGAGCTACCTTGGTGAGTCTGTCAACTCTAACCCATATAGCATCTCTTCCAGCTGGAGATTTAGGTAATCCAGTTACAAAATCCATGGTAATGTGCTCCTATTTCTAGTCTGGGATCGGTAAAGGTTGAAGAAGTCCAGCTGGTCTTTTATGTTCAACCTTAACTTGTTGGCCAACTAAACAACGAGAGACAAACCGAGCTATCTCCCTTTTCATGCCATTCCACCAGAAATGCTGACGGATGTCTTGGTACATCTTCGTACCATCGGGATGAATTAAATACTGAGAACTGTGAGACTCTGCCATAATCTCTTGCCTGATTTCACCACTGGGTACACAAAGACGTCTCCCATGTCAGAGAGTACCATCTTCGTGAATACTTAACTTTACTCTCCGTCCTGCTTTAAACTCTGCTCTAAGTCGCTGAAGTTTAGAATCTGCTGATTGTGCCACCTTAATCCTCTCAACAATACTGGACTGAACTTGCATGCTGGCCATCAATGCCAAATTGGTAGGAAGGACTACTTTTATTTCTATCTTCTGATGATCTGCTAACAATTCTGGTTATGCTGTTAGAAAATAAACTCCGGCTCTTCTGCTCAATGCATCTGCAATAACGTTGGCCTTCCCATGATGATACTGCAAGTTGATGTCATAATCCACAAGTAGCTTTAGCCATCTTCTCTGACGCATATTAAGATCATTCTGGGTAAACACATACTTAAGACTCTTGTGGTCGGTGAAAATCTCCACCCGATCTCCATACAAATAATGCCTCCACAACTTGAGTGCAAAAACCACCGCTGCTAATTCTAAGTCGTGGGTTAGATAATTCCTTTCATGATCTTGAAGCTGACGTGACGCATAAGCTACTACCTTACCATGCTGCATCAAGATACATCCCAATCCTCTGCCAGAAGCATCACAATAAACTGAAAATCCTCTAGTCCCATTTGGAAGTGTGAGAATGGGAGCAGTCGTCAATCTCTGCTTCAACTTCTCAAATGAACTCTGACACTCTACTGTCCAAAAAAACTGCACCTCCTTATGGGTCAACTGTGTCAATGGTGCTGAAATTCGAGCAAAGTTTGACACAAACCCTCGGTAATAGCCGGCCAATCCTAGGAAACTCCGAACTTCTGCGATGGTGTTAGGTACTGGCCATGCCTCGATGGCCACTATCTTCTGGGGGTCTACCTCCACTCCATCTCTGGTGATGATATGACCTAAGTACGAGATACGATCCAGCCAAAACTCGCACTTACTGAACTTCGCGTACAACTGATGCTCTCTGAGAATCTGAAGAACTATACGAAGATGCTGCTCATGCTCTGCCTCATTCTTACTATAGACTAAGATGTCGTCTATAAACACTATTACGAACTATTCCAAATAGGGCATGAAGATACGATTTATGAGGTCCATGAATACGGCTGGCGTATTGGTCGCTCCAAATGGCATACCAAGGAACTCCCAATGTCTATACCTTGATCTGAATGCTGTCTTCGGAATGACTTGCTCTCTGACTCTGATCTGATGGTATCCTGATCTCAAGTCAATCTTCGAGAATACAGTCGCTCCTTTGAGCTGATCAAATAAGTCATCTATCCTTGGTAGAGGATACCTGTTCTTGATTGTTACAGAGTTCAAGGTACGATAATCAACACATAATCTTGACGTACCATCTTTCTTTTTCATAAGAAGTATCAGGGATCCCCAAGGTGATCCACTAGCACGAATGAATCCCTTGGTTCTGAGTTCTTCAATCATCTTGTACAAGATCTCTAACTCTGAAGGTGCCATCCTGTAGACTCCTCCTAACACTGGTGTCATCCCTGGAAGCAAATCAATGGTGAACTCTATCTCCCTTTCTGGGGGCATGCCTGGAAGCTCTTCGGGAAATACATCAGAAAACTCTTCTACTACTCTGGGAAACTGAACTGCTACTGCTACCGCCATCCACAATACTGAGGAAGAAGGTTCTACTTCGCCCCTGGAAAATAAAAACTCCGGTTCGCCGGGAATACCAAAAATAATCTTGCCAATATGGTAGTCTATTCTTGCGTATTGCTCCTTTAACTAATCCATTCCTAGGACCACATCATAATCGGTCATCGGAAATTCTATCAACCTAGCAGAAAACTCTCTATCGCTAACTACGATTCGACACAAGGAAAACACTCTATCTACTCCCACAAGACCGTTACCAGTAAGTATATTGAGCCTACTGATAATGACTCGGGCTCTAGTCCTATCTGTGTTACGAATCGTACAGACATAAATAAATACGATGCACCCGAATCAAATAATACTGATGTTAGAAAAGAGTTGACGAGAATGGTACCTGCCACCACTTCACCTGAAGCTAACTCTTCTTCTACCGTCAGAGCCATAGCCTGACCTTGTCCTCTTGGTGCTGGTCCCCTCTGCTGGAAACCTCTCTGGCGGTTCTGAATCTGAGCTTGGACCTGGGCATACTGCTGCGGCCTCTGCTGCTGGAATGCTTGAGCCCGAGGCGGCAATGGCCTCGGAAGCTGGTACTGCTATTTCTGTACTGGTGTTGGTCCCCTCACCGAAGGACTAGTCGGGGCCGATGAGGAGGAATCGGCTCTCTGTGGGCAGGACCCTATCATGTGGTCCGATTCCCCACAAGCCAAATATAATCCTTGTGCTCCGCGACATTCTGATACTACATTTTCTGGCTTCCCACAATAAGTGCAGCCTATTGTGGAAGACTGCCTCCGCTTCTGCTGCTGAGGGTACATCGGAGTCGAATGCTGAACCGACGTAACTGATGTCGCCCTCCTTGGAGCTCCAATAGTTAAGGCCCTAGCTGCCGGGGCTGGGGCTGAGGACTGGGTCATCTGACCATGGGACCGCTTCCGTCCTCCAGTTCTGTCCACTATTCTCTGGGAGGTATACACATGCCTCCTAGCTGCCCGCAAAATAGCATCAAAAGTCTGATACTCAAACTGCCCCACTGCTAGAATGATCTTTAGGTAGAGTCCCTGCTGGAACCGTTGTGCTCGATCAAACTCGGTTGCCACCAAGGTGGGAACGAATCGACTCAGTCTTGAAAACTCGGCCACATATCCATCGACCGTCCTTCTCATCTGCCTGAGATTGGTGAACCTCGTCTGTAGGTCGTGTCGAGCTATAACATCGAAGTACTTGATCTGAAACTTATCACTGAATATCGCCCATAGGACAGGCGTCGCCAACCCAACTGCTGACATCGCCCCCCAGGTGTAGGCTAGGTCCAATAACTGTAGGCGTACTACAGCTACCTTCTCTCCTTCTGGAGTCTTGGCTGCATCCAAGATAATCTCGATGTCCTAGAGCCACACATCAGCTGCAATAGGGTCTTTACTACCGTCGAAGAAGGGAGGGTTAAGGTGCTTGAAACTGTTAGACGTATTATTCCCTTAATAACCAACACGGCCCATGGCATCTTATACTGTCTGGTGCAGGGCATCGCCCCGACGATCTTGAGATGCAAGCAATTCCCTGATGAGACCCACCAGGATTTCATTGTCAGGCTCTGTAGGCTGGACTGGAGGCTCTGGATCCCCGGAATGCATGACTCGGGAGGCCACTCCAGAGTATTGGGCTTGGTCTCCAGGTTGCTGCTGGTCCACTGGAGGTGCTCCGCCTTGCTGATCGGTAGGACCAGGAACAATGCCGCTGAAGAAACGACATGGAGAACAATAAGGAAGGACCATGATAGATCAGGATATAAACATGTGATCAGGTCAAGATTTTGGAAAGATTAGAAGACACGAGTAGAGATTAAGGACGAGTACTGATTAAGACATCTATTTAGTGAAACCCTCACACATCTTGATCTACAAGACCTGTATGGGCCACCACTTAAACCGTATCACGTCCCAGAACCAGAATACTGGAGAGCGGGGGACAGATACAGCCAGCTACGTACATTGAAGTGAATTCTACCTCGCAATACGGTCACGGCTGTCTAGATGCATGAGGGTTACTACAAGCCATTAGTCTCTTAGGGTCAAGAACAAGCATAGTATCTCAATCTCAAGCAAGCAAGAAAATGTAACAAGATGGTAGATCATCAGATATAAAAAGTAAGGCATCCCAAACATTATATATTCAGATGATCATAAAGCTAGTCAAACAAAATGCGAAGACTAGCAAGAGTTTAAGTCATACATGATCAACCCTAGGATATGTCAATCATGTTACATCCATTAGACATATAGGAATGTAAATTCAACACGAGCTAACACTTGCTCGGCGGCTAAACGCCTCAAAAGAATAATTTTACAATAGAGTGGGAGAGCAAAATAAAACCCACTCGTTGCTAGGGTTTCTTCTAGTGGTCACCATCTAGCAGGAAAGCTGGGAGATCCTCGGAAGCTGCTCCAAAATCTGGCCATACAAAACCAGCTGGATCAGACCCCAGAAAGAGCAAGTGCCACAAAGGAGGCTTCACTTAAGAACTAAAACCAGTACATTAGCACATAAGAACATAAATGATAATAAAAGACATGAGTTAGAGAAAACAGGGTGATAATCGATAAGATAACTAAGGAACTATTCCGGTAGCCAAGTTACAATCCTTAAACCAAACAAGGACCGGAGTTGTAACCCTTCACCTGAACAAAGTTAGTCTCTAACCAATTATAGACAAGAGTAAAGCATAACAGTAATGTGCTATAGTAATCATAGACTGGCACTGCTTAGATAAGACTAGACCCCATTCATCATTCTCGGCCAAGCAATGAGTACGGCTGGATACTTTAACTAACTAGGGTTATCACAAGCCTAGTTACTAGCGAGATGCAACGAGATATCCCTATGGCCATAAGCCCTACAGACTATCCAGGTTATCCAGATGCAATGTTCATGCTGAGAGTTATCATGACTTGTTTGGTGATTTGAGTGCAACACATGACAGTGTGCATAGTAATCGTTTTATGAAGTTTCCTACATGACAGTGAGCTGGAAATGTGCCCCACTCGTCGGCATGCTACAAGTCCATCAGAGAAGGCGCCCAGATAACAAGATTGCTTATAGCCAGAATTCTTTTCTATATGAACTACTTGATCAATCTAGTCATTAACCTAGTCCGATTCAGTATGAATCCCTGACCGTGGTAATCAGAAATTCATATCCTAGACATGATGCAAGATGAGACATGTAGATTACACAAGCACAAACATCCACGGTGTCAAGACAAGAGTTACTTACCATGTCAAGATAGTCGTCACAACAGTATATCAAGATTATCATGTTAGGTTAACTTATCAAGAGTGCGCCACGACGGGCCACTATTATATATTATCATGCCAAGGTTGCTTGTCAAGAGTGCGCCACGATGGGCCACTATTGTGTCATGTTACTTGTTAAGAGTGCACCATGATGGGTCACTATCAAGAGTTATCATGTCAAGGTTGCTTGTTACTTGTTAAGAGTGCGCCTTAACAGCCACCATCGTGTTCTATCCTTATATTATCATGAATGAGAGAAACTTGTATAAAATAGCTAGTAACATATTCTTGAAGCCAAGAAAAAGATCTACAACTTTTATGTTGGAAGTTGGGAGAAATTCTGGCCACAATCCAACCAAATAGGACTTAAAACAGCCAAAAACAACCAAAAAAGGCACTATACGATATTCTGCGGCACTATGCAGCCTTCTGCGGCACTATGCAGTCTTTTGCGATACTATGCAAGCAATGCGGTACTATTTATCTATATGGCACTATACAAGCCATGCGGCACTATGTATCCATGCGACACTATTCATTTCTGTGATACTATTCATTCCTGCGGTACTATACAAGCCATGCAGCACTATTCATCCCTGCGGCACTATTTATTTCTGTGGCACTATGCATCCATGTGGTACTATTCATTCCTGTACCTAATCCCTTCCCGGATGCGTCACTGTAGATCACAAATCCTTCCGGGCCCGATGGTAGTGTCAAGATCGGTGCTGTGGTCAATCGTTTCTTCAACTCATCAAATACAGCTTGACACTCGTCTGTCCATACAAACTCCTGATCCTTTCAAGTTAATCGAGTCATAGGCCCCGCTATTCGAGAGAAATCTTCTACGAACCGTCGGTAGTAACCCACAAGTCCGAGGAAACTTCTCACCTCAGAAGCTGATGTGGGAGCGGGCCATGATTTGACTGCTGTAATCTTCTTTGGGTCCACTGATATACCATCACCCGTAACAATATGACAAAGAAATGATACCTCCTTGAGAAAGAAATCACACTTGCTAAGCTTCATGAAAAGTCGCTCATTCCTCAACGTTCCCAAAACTATCCGTAGATGCTGCTCATGCTCCTCTTGACTCTTGAAGCAAATCAAGATATCGTCTATAAAGACTACTACAAATTTGTCCAAGTACTGGTGAAAGATCTTGTTCATTAAATTCATGAAGACTGCGAGAGCATTGGTCAAACCGAAAGGTATGACCAAGAACTTGTAGTGTCCATACCTTGATCGAAAAGCCGTCTTTGCAATGTCTTCCTTTCGAACCTTCAATTGGTGATAGCCCGATCGTAAGTCAATCTTGGAGAATACTTTTGCTCCACTCAGTTGATCAAATAGATCGTCTATATGCGGCAAGGGATACTTGTTCTTCACCGTTACTGCATTCAATGCTCTGTAGTCGATGCATATGTGCACCGTCCCGTCTTTCTTAGGCACGAAAAGTATGGGTGCTCCCCACGGTGACGTACTAGCACGAATAAAGCCTTTCTCCAATAAGTCATCAATCTGCATCTTCATCTCTACCAACTCCTTGGGTGCCAGACGATATACTCGAGATGAAATAGGCTCGGCTCCCGGAATAAGCTCAATAGAAAACTCAATATCTCGATCAGGTGGCAGTCCTGGCAATTCTTCGGGGAATACATCCTCGAACTCGGTGATAATAGGGTGCTGAGGGGTGTCATGCATCATCATATGGGTCTCCGATACGGGTGCATCACAACTATCTCCGTCTTCTTTGGTGAACTCAAACTCTGCCGCATTCGGTGGTCTAAAGATAATACTGCTCCTATGGCAGTCTATGAGAGCGAAATACTGGCTCAACCAGTCCATTCTAATAACCATATCAAATGTCAGCATAGGAAATACAAGAAGTCATGCCATCATCTCCTTGCCACTTATCACTATAGGACAAAGTCTACAAACACCACTAATAGGTACAACTCCTCCTCCAGTGAGGATTTTAACATTCTTAGCTAAGGGTGTGATGGAAATGTTGTGTCTAGTGTCAAAACTAGTGGCTATAAATGAATGCGTGGCTCCAGTATCAAATAATGTAATAGCAGGAAAAGATACAACTAAAATCATACCTGCTATGACCTCTGCCTCTGTCTTTACATTCTCAACAGCTAGAGAGAATGCCTTTCCATGGTTCTGTCCTGGGCCTTGAGCTCTGGTCTTATGGTACTGAGCTGTCTGTGGTGGTAATGGTGGACGAGGTGCTGGTGCTGTGGGCTTCTGGGCCTGATGTGCATGAACTAGAGCCTGCTGCTCAGGATAATCTCTGGCCAAGTTCTGTCCTGATCTACATCTCATACATAAACCCAAACGAAGTCGACAGTCATCTCTGATATGACCTTGCTTTCCACAATAGTGGCAAATAGGCATCTGGTAGGGAGTAGTCCTCTGCTGGTACTGTCCTATGGTCCACCTGATAGGTCTACCCTGAGTGGCTCGGGCTGGTGTAACTGCTGGGTTATGGCGTCTCGACATCTGCTGCTGCTTCTTGCGAAGTATCTCCTGAGCGCGAGCTTCTTCCAAGACAGCTGAATGGGAGACTCGAGACTGGGTAGTCGTATAAGACTTGAGCTCTGGCGCAAGCCCCTGGTGAAATCTCCTTGCCTTCTCTAACTCCGTCGGAATCAATCCCGCACCAAATCGACTCAGGCGATTGAACTCTGAGTCATACTCATCAATTGTCATATTCCCTTTCTTCAGATGAAGGAACTGTTCGTAGAGACCATCTCGAACATGAACAGGGAAGAATCTCTCATAAAATGCATCATAGAACTGCTTCCAAGTGATCCCGGCGCCTAATCGTCTCTCTTTCGCCTTCCACCAGTGGTGTACATTATCTTCCAACAGTAGGTCCACTGCTGTCATCCAATCTCGAGCTGGCAACTGGGATGCCTTCAGTAGCTTCTCTATACTAATAAGCCACTGTGACACCTCTAGTGGCTTCTCCGTTCCTCTAAAGGCCTTGGGGTTCATATCTGTGAAATTCTTGATAGAGCCTTCATAAGGATGCAGAGCCGGTACTGGTGCTGGTACTAGAGGTGGTGGTGGAGGTCTAGCCAATGCTGCCATCATCGTCTGTCTCATCAGCTCAGTCTGCTGCCACTGAGCCTGCATCTTGGCATACATAAACTGAGTAGTAGGGCTCCCATCAGTCGGTGGTGGAGGCATTTAAGGTCCCGACTGTGGGGAAAACTGCTGAGGAAATGGTGGTGGTGGAGGCAGTGGTACATTCCCTTCCGGTGGCATGGTAGTGGTCTGCCCAGCCTGGCTGCCTGGGGGTGCTGCGATCTCTGGGTACTCCGTCGTCGGGGTCGTAGTAGGTTGCGACTGTCCTGGCTGGTATGGTGTCACTGGAGTCAAGGAAGGATTCTTTCCCTCCGGAGTAGCCTCTTCACCAGATGTGAGGGCCAAGGTAGAAGTGCGTCCGCTTCTTAAATGCATACTGTTGGCACCAGGAAGATAAGTTGATATTAGAAAAGATTAGATATGAGGTAAATTAAATAATCAAGGAAGTTTCAAAAAGATCGGAAGTCAAGAGGTAGTAGTAGTTCTGGATGGGATATTCCTATTCCTATATGCAGGCTTGTTGGGCACAGTCATGTAACCCAACAATATTAATATTGACCTGTATGGGCCACCACAAAAATATGTAACGCCCCAGTCCCAAAATACATAGGACCAAGCACGTGAACATGCCAGCTGCACATGTACGAAGAATACTCCAGTATATGGAATCCTCATATATGCACATAAGATAAGAGAGTCCAAATAAATAAATAAGAGTATCAAAAGATAGCCGGGTGAACATGCTCACTCCAAACAGCTATGAAAAATAGTCTCATAAGATCAGAGTCCAACCTCCACAAAATAGAAAGAAAAGAGATGTAAAAAATAATGTCTACTAATGTCTCAAATAAAGAATAGACTAGAAATCAGTAAAGACTGCCTCGTCATCGATGTAGGATAGCTCCAACGCCGTTCCATACTCCTGTGGAAAATCGTCTAACCCTGGAGAGATAATCAGGTCCTCAGAGGGACGTAGCAAGATACAAGAAAACACCATGCCATATAAACTGTGATAATATAATAAGAGATAAAAATATGCATACAATCGGGTTCTGACCATTCTACTGTGAATATGCAGTTGAGATACATTCCTTCGACACATGAGCCCTGGCTGAATATAGGATCCGGTATAGTCCCTTCTTGGGCACCAGTGACCAAGCGCATGACGTTCCAAGAACGACAGTGGCCAACCTGAGAGGCTAAACATACCCGTATCTCTAGCGGAGCTTCCGGGTTACAAGGGAAGTGCAATCGAAGCCCACATATCAGGTATTGTTCTCCCCACCTAATACCTAGTATCATCATCTCCATGACTGACATGTACCTCTAGTAACCGCCAAGTCTTCTAGCATGCAACTCTATTGGCAGTTACCCCTATCCGTCGCACGCTCCATACGTATCGGTGGCCAGCCGACTACGTGGATACGTATCCTACATGTGACTCACATCACGTGATACAACAAGTGTCAAGGCCGTATGAGATATACCAATACCTCAACATCATTGGGTGGTCACTAGACTAGGTCAATGCAAGAGAAATAAATAAGGCAAAAAAATGACCGATAGAGTCGCTTGCACCCAAGTGTGACTTGGATGCACAGTTTAAATATCAAGAAACAAGAATGCTAAAAATAACAACTAAAAATAAGAAATATAATAATCACAAAGTAAGTTGGCAAGGTATCTTACCTGATGGTGCTAAGTGGCAAGTCCAGGTAATCACAATGTCAGCCAAGAAATGTCACAATCTCCAAACAACTCCAAACACTAAAACAAACATAAAAAATGCACTCGGTGTAAAAGATATACTGAGAAAACGCCTGTCCAAAGGTCTAATTCTGGAACAGAGGCAAAATCGTAATTTCGGGTCAAAACGATGTCCACCGTTGGACCCGTTTTGCACCGAAATGTGTGCCAAAGTTTATGGTCTATAAAGTTGTCAAACTACATGTCTACGGATTTATTTTGAGGAGAGGAACTCAATGGTATGTCCAGTTTTGGATTCCGATGAGCCGTGTACAAAATCGCCCGTTTGAGTGGGTCGCGGGCCCGCCAAAAAGGGGTTCCGATTCGACCTTCTCAGAATCGAACCAAATGTCACGACCCGCACCCACTGTGAGGGTACGAGAACGTAACAACGCCCAGCCTACGCCGCAGTGTTGGCGGTAGAACGCTGTCCTCGGTCAACAAACATCTAACAATATCTATCTAAACAGTTTATACTCCCCGAAATGGGGTGACATAGCAATAATGAACTCAATCACAACTAAGGAAGAGATAGCACGATATGAAGTAGAACTCAAGGAATAAAATAGATAAAAGCAGTCTAAGATAATCCCAGCAATATCCCATAATACAAGGTCTCAGATGAAAGAATATATATACAATACTGAACTCCAGAATAAAGTCTAACTAGAACATGTCTCCAGACTACAAATGATAAACAGCCTAACTAATCTAGTCTAGGCAGTCGGGGAATATCCTCAGCTAGAGCTGGGTCCTCCTGAGGGTCCAGCTCGCAGGTGTCATCTAAGGCTGCCCCGTAGTAAGTATCCAGACCAGCCTCCTCCTCGTCCTCTGTAATATTTTCAACAGGTCCTGTCAGGACGGGAGCGAGCACAATACATCTCATGCAGTTCATATCATGTCAGGAAATATAAAGCAGGCAATAGAATAAAATACATGAAACGCTGTAAGAAGATGTACATGAAAACAGGAGAGATATTTGATAACTGGAAATATATATACATGATAAGTAAGAACTGTAAGTGACTAGTGATTTAGAGTACGAGATGGCATGTAATTGGCTTAGGTTGTACATGATGTACATGAGTGAACATGTAGGACATCAGCCAATAAGGTTGTGTTGTACATGAAAAGTAACAGAGTGAACATGATGGGTAAATCACATGACCATTTATACTCACCCCTACCCACAATCAATACACAAGGATCTGTTCAAGTTACGTTACGGACATGATGTTTTGGTTATACAAGAAACACATGAGCAAACATGAGCGTACATGAAAGAACATGAGAGTACATGAACGTACATGTAAGAACATGAGAGAACATGAGTGTATATGAATAACGCAGAAGCAAGGAATACATGATGTACATGAAACACATGTCATAAAGTATCCGATGCGCCCGCTAAGGGGGATAACATCCCAAGAAGAGATCCATATAGTACCAATCCGTGATGATAACGTGACAGCATCAAGTAAAAGTAATCTAGAGCGAGAATATAAGTCATGACAAGTATGAAACGATCAGAGAATGTACTCGCCTGGTATCTGAGTGTCCGATATGAAAGTACCGTCCGAGGAGTGGTGTCTGGCTCCTAATCAGAACAGCACAGGTCACAACAAGTCCAGAATAGTATAATAAAGTCCTATTATGCATTCTACATGATTCTAGGTCAATCTAGGCCAAAGTCAACTCTTGGTCAACTCTAGTTAACCCTAGAAGTCAAACTAGGTCATCCAAGTCTAAACTAGGCTATCAAGTCTAAACTAGTCTATACTAGGTCTAATAAAGCTATACTAGGTTAATCCAGACACATCTAGGCAATGCCATGCCAAGCCTATCAACACACAACTCTACACAAGGTTATCTAGCCTATAGCCTACTAGACACATCTACCAAGATATCCTCTATAGCTAATCAATACACAAATGGTATATATTATAATCTAATAAAATATACCCATGTGCTATCTATACATATCACCACACAACCATATATAACATCTAGGCCTACATATGGAAAAATCATAGAAAAAATATATATATATACATATACATATGGCTACCTATAGGTACACCACACATATCATCATATATGTATAATTCCTATATATATGTATCCACATATATCCATAATACATTGTATATATATATGGGTATATATATACCTATACATTACACACACATACACATCTAGATATTCATACATAATATATATATATATATATATATATATATATATATATATATATATATATATATATATATATATATATATATATATTTTTTTTTTTTAATATATATATATATATATATATATATATATATATATATATATATATATATATATATATATATATTTTTTTTTTTAATATATATATA
Source organism: Iris pallida (assembly GCA_029216955.1). Taxonomy (NCBI): domain Eukaryota; kingdom Viridiplantae; phylum Streptophyta; class Magnoliopsida; order Asparagales; family Iridaceae; genus Iris; species Iris pallida. The sequence continues at coordinate 22,026,320 of JANAVB010025598.1, read as the reverse complement.
TATATATATATATATATATATATATATATATATATATATATATATATATATATATATATATACATATAAAAAAAATATACATATAAAAATATATATATATATATATATATATATATATATATATATATATACATATAGTTCAACATACATATATATAGGCAACATTACCTATATTATATATGTATTCACATATACACATAAACTTAACTATATGAGATTAGGAATCTATAGAGAGAATGAGAGAGAGGGGGCCTGTGTATTAACATGATTTGGTGTGTGTGTGTATAGGCAGGGATTACACAAATTCAGAAAACAAACCAGTGAAGTGAAAGGTAAATAAGAACAGTGCAAGAGGGAAACACAGGAAAACAGTGAATGATTTAAGAGGGAAAGGCAAATTCAATACTTCATGTATACATGCCCATACAGTCTATATCAAAACTCAGATTTAACTAATCCTTTAAAACCCAGGAGAAAGAAATAGTTCACTATGCATTAACAGCCCATTCACAGGTTATACAAAACTGGACTAATCAACAGTGAGGAAAAGAGAAAGTGTGTGATGGAATAGGCAATCAAGAGTGAAGGCTATGTGTAAACAGGAAAGGGAAATCAATAGAACTGGACTGTCAAGTCCAGTCCTCAGGTTTTTAAATTCATCAACTGATACAACATGGCACTAAATCCAGTTAGAAAGAAAGAAAAGGAAATCAATTCATTGGTTCAACTGAACATCAATTTGGTTCAACAGTCCTACAATAACTAGTATTCTTAACAATTGAATCTTGAAACCATAATATCATGCATATCCTTTTCTCAGGTTTTGCAAAACTGGAAACTTAAACTCAGGTTTTCCCTCTACTTCAATCTCAGGTTTAATCAAAACTGGAACTTAAAACTCAGTTCAATGAATTCACAGGTTAAGAAGAAAAAGCAAAGGAAATCAGTTCAATGCCCCAATAATCTCAGTTTTTACCCTAAGTTAACACACCATATAGAAAATGAAATCATATATAATATATCAGTGAAGAAGAGGACAGTGGGTGTACTTGTGGACAGTTAACAAGGTGATGTGTGTGAGGTTATACAGGAAATACAATCAGTGAAGAAATGTGTACACCCAGGTTGAAATCCCTCAAATCTCAGGTTTGAATCACCCTCAATCTCTGGTTTGAATCACCCTCAATCTCAGGTTTGAATCACCCTCAATCTCAGGTTTTATGACAGTTAAGAGCAAAAATTCACATCAATACCAGTTTTTAGTTTGTAAAGAAACCCAAGCTCAGGTATTGCATACATATACAACTTAAATTCAGTTTACAGTGATTCAAAATCAGTTTAACCATAAACCCAGGTTCTATTATCAATTGAACAACATACATTCAAAAGGAAGAAAGGAAATCAGTTCTTATAGAACAAATTCCCAGGTTCCTGTGTGTGGGCTTGTGTGTGATACTAAGGGGATTCCTGAAAAACCAGTTGACAGTATATGGTTAAGGGTGTGTCATGGGTTAAACTCAGGTTCTAAACCACAGGGTAAACTCAGGAATAGGCAAGGGAAATCAAATACCCCAACTGCCCAGACCATGACAGTTCAGGCCACCACAATCAAGCCCCCATTCAATGCATTACACCACCAATCACCCAACAAACTTAACCACAGTTAGTATACATAGTATCACGCCCCAGTACCGAAATACGGAGACGGACTAGGCCAGCTACACCATATGAGGTACGTAACGTCATACGGCGATCGTGGCTGTCGAGAGACTAGGGGGTACATGCTACAATCAAGTCTCCTATGGTCCCACAGAGTTCTATGTCTCAATCAATCAAATCACATCAGCAAATAGATGAACATTAAAGATAAAGCAGTAAGGCGTCCCTGACGCTTCATCAAAATGATCATGAGAGACTAGCTTTATAAATCAGCTATCTCAGAGAGTCAGGAGTACAAAATTATACACAGCTGCAGTCTGTTTAATTACAATTATGTACTAACACAAAATATCGAGTAATCCGGCTAACAGGTGCCGGTGGCTAAATGCCGCAAAAGTATAAGCAGGAGTGGTGGAGAAGAAACCCACTCGAGTCCCCGAACTGCCATGCTCCTAGTATGCACCATGGATGTCAGGGAGGAAGATCGTGTCCTCAGGCTCTGCTACGGGATCTGGCCAAACAAAACCAGCGGGGTCAGCCCCGAATAGCAAGTACCGCCAAAGGGGCACAAGAGTTAAGATTAAAAACCCAGTTAATAGAATGAATGATAATAGTAATACTTATGCTACTATTATAGGGTAACGCCACATCCTCGAACCCATATGGCACCCTTACAACCAAACAAGGACAAAAGGTGCCGCATGGAGTCGGGACGTGTCGTACTCTATAACATTTACATAAGTTAAAAGGTATAAACAATAAAATCTCCTGATCGTGACTTCGGTCGATAGCCTATCACAGCACAATAACCAACCCAACAATCAAATAAGAACATGGGTTGGATCATGTACCATGATAGACCATGTTCCTCAGTCATTCACAGAAGTAACACTCCGTAATCAGAATAAGTCTTCCGTTCATAACTTCGGTCCACAGCCTGTCATAGTACGATAACCAACCCAACAATCAAACAAGAACATGGGTTGGATCACGTACCATGATAGTCCGCTTCCCTCAGTTATTCACGGAAGGTAATAGGATACAAGCAAGTCGTTTTCACGGCCAATCAAGTCTACGCGTTTCTAGTGGAACGAGGTTATCCTCGCGTCATGTTATTAGAAAATTCTCAGATCGTATCTTTCCAGCAAGGCTAGCCAACCCAGGGGTTCGCGTAGACAGGTATGATTGAGCACAGGTCCCTCGCAGGGCCACCTTGCTAAAACATATAATATGTAGCAGGAATTAATCGGATACAGTCATCCACTCGTTGCAGATGACACAGTATCCGTGGAGACCAGCCGGCGCGTCGAGACAATATCTCAAGGCGGCTGGTGTAACACGATCTCGGGATTTTGCCCTCCCTATGCATCTAGTATATTTAGTTGCCTAGTTTAACCCTAGGTGAAATCTTGGACTCACATGCTGTGGCCTGCATGATTATCCTCCTAAAGTCGTACTCTAGTACGAGTACCCTAAAGAGGATCCATGTCAATCAGTATGTCAACATGTTCTACCCTCCTTAGTGTAATGCATCATTGCAAATACGCCACATGGAGTTACGAGTCTTTTGTCGAGCATGAGCAAGAACTGGGTCATTCAGGTACATGTATCAGGTAGGAACACTTTGTTCTCCGGGGTCACATTAGTGCTCATATCATGCTCGGGACAAAAGGCGTAAGGATATAAAATGGGCATATAATATATATATATATATAATAATAATAATAATGATAATAAGGTAACAATATAGGGCACAAAAGTCCATGCGGCTCAGGGGGAGTGAGTCCATGCGGCCGGGTCAATACTGGTTCATGCGGCTGGGACCACACGCTCATGCGGCTCAGGGAGCCCCAAGGCGCATGCGGCTGGAAGGGGCGGCTTCATGCGGACGAAGGGGTGTCAGCGTATGCGGCTGCAATCAGATGACGTCCTATGCGGCTGAGCATGGGCGATGCATATGCGGCTGGGTGGTGGATGGGCCTTATGCGGCCCAAGAACAGTAGCGCCTATGCGGCTGAAAAACAGTAGCGCATATGCGGCTGGGTCAAAAGAACTTATGCGGCTGCGAAGGCTAGCCGCATAAGTTCTTTGCGACAGGGGCTCATGCGGCTCAATTACTTGCCGCATGAAGATTCATGCGGTCAAGTACTCAAGTAAGTCTTATGCGGCTAGGAAGGACTTTCCATGCGGCTGAGCTCGAACGAGTCTCATGCGGCTAGGAAAGGCCATGCGGCCAGAGGCTTGCCGCATGAGGATTCATGCGGTCAAGTACTGTTCTTCTTCTCCATTTGTCCGAGAAGAAGAGCCAAGCAACCATGGCTTCCAAACTACATAAAACCTTCATCCGGAGCCCAAATCGGAACTTCCTTAGGTCAAAATGGGGTAGAACAAAATTCTCTACAACATGGAACCATCAAAACTTGAAAATAATGAAGTTTGCTAGATCAAAACCAAGAAAATCCGAAAATGGTTAAGACCTAGATCTACAAAGATTAAAGCTTCAAAATGGAAAACTTCAAGTTCTAAACTAGTATAGAATAAGGAGAAGAACATATTTTGACAAATAATTTTGTAAGAAAACATCAACAACATTTATGGATCCATCTCTTGAGCAAGTTGGTACTTGCCTTGGTTGGTGGAGGAAAGTAAATGAGAGAAAATAAAATGAGAGGAGAGAGAATGAGTTGAGTCATTATATAGAATCTTGGACCCATGGGTTCATGATGAACCAAAGGGTTCATGATGAACCATGGTGAACCAAAAATAGGTTACCTAAATGAGCCAGAACTGTAGGCCCAAATGCAGAAAAATAAATTACGAAATAACATTTTGTCGAATATTTTTGGGAAATGCATGAAGAAAGACAGCATAATAAATATAGTATAAATACAAGGTAAATACAATTTATCGGTTTACGTATTAAAATACGTATTCCAGGATCGGGGAGTGACACATAGAGAGGAACATGTTTAGGATTTAAAACTCAGCATTAAACATCATTCTAGAGGCTAAAATCATCAGGCAAAAACATATATGAAATCTGGCAAAATTGGAAACTGAACTGCTACCATGTTTCAGAAAATGTGAAAAAGACTAATAAATAATGAAATTTGAATTAAAATACAATTACAGGGGTTGGTAGTGTGTATACACAACATATAGGTGAATCACAACCTATTCGTGTCCACCAAGATGGACACAAACGTGTCCAAACATGAATGACACAACCCAGTGCACACACAGACACTGTGCAGACCACAGCTCGTGCGTGTGTGCACGCGTGTCGTGCACACGACACAGCACGTGTTAGGCCACGTGCTCGTGCACCAGTGTACCCCTATACTAGGGCTAGGTCTAGGTCGACCTGCCCCGTGTCCCAGTGTTCGCGTGTCCGATTTATACACGCGTATCAGTGGCCAAGTAACTCGTGTGCACAGGCAGGGTAAAATCGGTGCGGTTGGGATTTCTTCCAAACCGCTCGATAAGACGAGCTAAAAATTTATCTGAGTCGTGTCAGTCACGTGTCCTAAGTGTCACCAAAATATCATCCCAAATAGTGTCGTGTCGTGTCCGCTACAGACCCCGATAGGCAGGAAAGCACTGTAGCACGTGCGTGAGCGTGTGCACGCGCGTATCCACACCACAAAACCGACACACAGTGACACGAAAACTAACACACAAGAACAGGAATCCATAATCCAGATCAAAACTATAATTCCTATTTAAAAACTTTTCAAAAATCAAATTGAAATTCCCTCTTGGGCATTCCGACAAACACCTAGGCTACAGTCATGATACGTGTCCAAATGGACACGAAACTTAGGATACCCAACACCAAACCTATACTGATGCTTAGGGGACTCCTAGGGCTCCCTAATGATGAAGACAATACGAAATTTCATGGAAATTTGAGGGAGTTACCTAAGCTTGAACCTTCAAGAAAAATCCTCTATTCAAATGCTCTCCTCTTGATGTCCCAATCCACCAAAATCACCACAAACTGAAATAGAACCTTAATGACAGCAAGAATAGATAGATTAGGATCTAATATAAAAGATTTGAATGGAAAAGGAAGAGAAATGGAATTTTAGGGATTTATTGAATAGGAACAAACCTTTCCTTCTAGACTTGAGCTTTCCTAAGAAGGAGGCAACCCTAAACTAAGAGAGTATAAATAGGGTGGTGTTCCCAAGGAGGATATGGTGGCTGGCCAATAATGTCTAGGGCTTAGGGTTTTGGTTATTGTTTGGGCTTTGGGCCAAGTTAGCTAGTCTTATCAAGTTTAGTCACAAAATAACTTGTGAAACCACAAGCCATTTATCAAAACACTTGATTCCTAAATTCCTAATTAAATTTCTAATGAATCAATAACTACTGACTTAAGTCATACTAGGTTAGACTAGGGTCACTTGACCTAACCAAGCCCAACTAACTAGGGTTAGCTCCTAGGTTGGTCTACAAGGGCTAAAACTAGTCAAAATCAAACTAGTCCAAATAAATCCAAAATAATTCCTAAAAATTCCCATAAATTCAAATAAATTCTATTAAATCTAAATAATAATTAATAATCCCAAATAATTCTTAAAATTACAAAATGACTAAAATACCCCTCAGTCTGGAAATGAACACTAGCAAGACACCAAATCATAAGTCATGAATTTAAATAGTTTAAAAAAATAATTAAAAATCACTAAAAATCATAATATAAAATAAATACCATTAAATAATAATTATAAATATAAAATTTCAAAATTACCCTCATTTGGAAAACTAGGTGTTACACCAAACTTGGCACACAGGACCATAATTTCGATCCGGACCTGTTGGCATAAGTTTCGTCTCGAATCGACGACTGTACACGAAGTTAGGGCGAAGTTTGCAAATTGGCAATACGGGGCATCTTGACGGATACAGATGGATTTTGTCGCGCACACACAACGAAACTGAGTTCCGTCAGTTACCACATGTCGACAACATCCATACACGCCTTTCGATGCATATAGGCATGACCATGTCGCCCTGTTTGTCGGGGCGTATGCCGTATCGAGAAAAATTCAAAAATTTTATATAAATTAACACAAGTTTTTCTCCAACTTTAACATCGATTTACTTTTTACACGTTAATCGAAACGACAATCCTGAAGATGCGTTGCGATCTAGGTTATGTTGTATTTTACTATTTTCAATTAGCTTCTACAATTCTTTACTGCACAGCAAGGAAATTGGCCGACAAGTTGTCATTTTACAACAGTTTTTAGTATTACAGAAAACATGTTTTTCTTCAACTTCGTCTTGAATTTTCGAGCAAGTCGATGGGTTGTTTTGAAATCCACCTAGAGGATCTCGAAGAGGGTCAAGTCTACTTTCCAGAAAATCTGATGGATCGAAAATCGGTGCTACGAGTAAAAAGTTACGTCGTAGGGAAGTAGGGTACCTTGAGTAAAAAAACTGCTCCGTGGGTGGCGAAGGGTTGACTTCCGATGCTCCGTTCGTCGCGCACAAAGCTCCGTCGCTGGTGAAACAAATTCGTAGGTAAAAAGGGTATGATCAGCCGCAACTTTTGTTTTGGAATTTTAGGATTTTGAGTTCTATGCAAAAAGATATATATGTAACAAGTTGCACCCAACCCTAATACTAATGGGTTTCGGATTGCCCGATTTCCCACTAACCTACTGTACTCGCGCGTGGGAGGGTGGGCGGGTGGGGGTGGGGGGGGGTTTGCTCCGCTGCTACGCTGTGGCCCGCTCACTTAAGTGAGAGGCTGTTGCCCACCTTTCCTTTTTTTTCTAATTTTTTTTCTAATTTTTTTCTAATTTGTTTCTAATTTGTTTCTAATTCTTTTTCTTTTCTTTTCTAATTCTTTTTCTTTTCTTTTTTCGAAAACTTAAGTATATATATATATATATATATATATATATAAAATTTTGCTTCCTTAAATATATATATATATATATATATATATATATATATATATATATATATATATATATATATATATATATATATATATATATATATATATATATATCTTTTAGCTAGCGAAAATTATCACAAAAATTACAATTAAATTCATAAAATCCTAGATTTAATTATATTCCTTATTTAATAGAAATACGAACATGCACACATATAATATTATATATATACACTCATACATTAATTATACTAATAAACTAGTAGTAAATAAATCCATAAATAATGAAAGGCATAACGAAAATTAATTAAATTATAAAAAATTAATTATAAATTATGGCGGTTTACACTCACCCGATGACCAGATGTCGTCTCGTACTCCTAAAGCAGCCGACAAATCTTCCCCATGGTGACCTTGTCTCCAGCCGTAAATATAATGACGTCATTGGTGTATGACAGGTGCGTAACGAGAGGGCAATCGTTGGAGGTGGAAAATCTACTGAAACTGCCCGTCGACCCCAGGAGGATGATGCTCCTGCTCAACGCCTCTGCGACAATGATGAATAGCGTGGCCGAGAGCGGATCTCCCTGCCTCAACCCGTATTGGGATGTAAAGAAACCCGACGAAATACCATTGATCACGATGTAGAACCAGGAGTTGTTGATGGAGCGCCAGAGCACGCTGATCCAAACCTCGGAGAAATCGAACCTGCGAAGGACTCTAATGAGGAACTGCCAATCGAGTCGATCGTACGCTTTCTCTATGTCTAGCTTCAACGACATTCCCTCATCGATTCTTTGTCTTCAAGTTGTGCACAAACTCTTGGACGAGGAGGACATTGTCCACGATACTGCGACCTCTGACAAAGCTACTCTATTCCTTAGAGATGATCTTCAGAAGCAATATGGACATCCTGGAGGCGAAGATCTTGGCGAAGACCTTGTTGATGAAGTTGCAAACACTGATAGGTCTGAAATTGGCGAACGTTGATGTGTTCTGCTTCTTAGGAATGAGGATAAGGTGGGCACTGGATATGGCCCTGGGGAACTCAAGACCCTCCAAAAATGCCTTCACCGTGTCCAGAATATCTTCGCTGATCAGGTCCCAGTACTCCAGGAAGAAACCCCCCCGAGAATCCGCCCGGTCCGGGGGCGCTGGCTCTATTGATACTCTTCACCGCAATGTGAACCTCCTCAATCGTCGGTGAAGATGAAAGCAAGATGTTGTTATCGAAAGTAATGAGAGAGGGGATCGCGTTAAGGATGCTTCCGCTGTCACCGATCGCTTTTTTCTCAAATAGCTTCTCGAAGTATCACTCCGCTGCCGAACTAATATCGGTATGACTGTGGACTAGCCTTCCAGTTTCGTCTTGAATCTTGTGGATCAAGAGCTTGTGGTTCTACTGGCGGACACAAGCATGGAAGAAGCGATAATTCTTGTCCCCGTCAATGTCCTACCAAACTCGAGCCTTCTAATGCCAATAGTCTGTCTTGATCTACACGTACTACTTCAGCCGCGCCATGGCCTCGTTCACCGCCGCCCAGAAGGATGACCCGCCCTCAGATTCGTATAGCTTCTCAAGCCGGCTTACGTCTGCCTTAGCATTTCTGAGATTCTGAAATAGATCACCAAAGTCTCATCGAATCCAGTTGACGAGCGCAGCCTTGGCCAACTTGACACACAGGACCAGCCGCAATAGGGGATTGACGTGATTAACGGATGACCACGCCCTCCGCACTACGACTTTAAACTCTGGGTGATGGCTCCAAAAATCCTGATATTTGAAACTCCTGCTAGTCTTTGTCCTGTCCGAACTCACCTCGAGGAGGAAGGAAGAATGGTCCGAGTTGACACTACCAAGATGGGTGACGGTGGAGCTGTGTACCATATCCCTCCACTGGGAGTTGCAGAAGAGGCATTCCAGGCCCGAAAGTTGCTTATTGGGGCCTTCCTGGGAGTTCGTCCACGTGAAGTCATTCCCAAAGAAGGTGATCTGCGAAATATGAGCGTCATGGGAGAATTGATTGAACTCAAACATCGATCCCATGGTCAATGGAAGCCCACCCGACTTCTTTTCTATGCAGGCGATCGCGTTGAAGTCGCCCCCACAAACCCATAGGATGTCTGACAATTGATTGCTGATGTCGAGGAGCTCCTCCCATAATAGTCGCCAGAGTTATATCGTGCTACCCTATGGACAATCGAGAGGAGAAAGTTGTCAATGAGACTAGGGTACTCAATCATCATCGTCGAAGAGTACCTCTGAATGTTGACCGCAATATCCGTCACCCCCTTGTCCCAGAATAACCAAATGTCCTTCTTGTTGGCGTGAGCGTGGGCAAACCCCAGCTTGAGCCTAAACTGCTCGATCTTCGACTCCGCCATCTTAGATTCAATTACTGCAAACAACGTGATATCATGCACTTTCTTTAATGCTTTAATGCGATTCATGGTCCGGTCCCCCGCCAGCTCTCGTACGTTCCATACTAGGAATCTTAACATTTATTGGGGTTTTTGTGGTCGATCGGAGAACCATCTTGGGTTGATCCGTTGACACATCAGGAGTCCTTTCGTGATGAGCATGGGGGAGTGGGTCAGATCCTGCCTACTATCAGGGTCCCTCCGACCAACCTACACAGAGGGGATGAGGCTGCTCGCTGTTGATGTCATGCCCCAGAACCAGAATACTGGCCGGTGGGGACGGACAAGGCCAGCTACGTGATACCTAAGTACGCCAGTACTCTGAAATCACGTATAAGCTGTCAAGACATGGGGCTTATTTCTACAAGCCAACAGTCGATCCTAGGTCAAGCAATCCTAGGTATCTCAATCATAGGCAATAATATAAAGTACAAGAAGTATGATCATCAGACATACAATAGTAAAGCGTCCTAAACCATTTATACATGAATGATCATGAAGCTAGTCATACAAAAATAAAGAACTAGCAAGAGTAATAGTCATACATGATAAGCTCTAGCTATAGTCTAGAATACGCACATCATATTTTAGCCTGTAGGCTAAATGTCAAGATCTAAAAATATGAGCTAAACACGTGCTCGGAGGCTAAATGCCATAAAAGAATAATGTACATATCAAGTGGGAGAATGATAAAAAACCCACTCAGGTACTCTGGTGCTTCGGATGGTCACCGTCGAGTAGATGGTGCGGAAGATCCCTTGGGCTCCTCTATCAGATCTAGCCAAACAAAACCAGTGGGGTCAAAACTCCAACATCAAGTACCACAAAGGAAGCCAAAATTTATGAACTAAAACCATCAATAACTAACATAGCAACAGATAGAGTCAGAAATAAGTGAATGCGACTCAAGACTCGTGCACTACTAATGCACGTATCTCAAGAATAGAAAAGGCAATAAGCATGGCAACTTGGAGCATAAAGTAAATCATGTGTGACATAATATAAACTGTGGACTTGTGAATTAATAGAGAACTTGTGACATAACTAAACCATGTAAGAGAAATTGTACATGTGAACATGTACGATAACTGAAACCTGTGATCATGTTATATAACTGGGACGTGTGAGTATGTAAGAACTATAAAAAATGACAAATGATAAGATGACTTAGAAACTATTTCGAAACCCAAGTTACAACCCGTAAACCAAACAAGGATCGGGGTTGTAACCATTTTCCTGAACAGAACTTAGTCTCTAGTCATTGTATGTCATAAGATCATATATAACGTGTGAGTACTGAATAGGACAACAAATGATAAGATGACTTGGGAGCTATTTCAAAAGCCAAGTTACAGCCCGTAAACCAAATAAGGACCGGGGTTGTAACCCTTCTCCTGAACATAACTTAGCCTCCGATCATTTATCGACAAAAGTAAAGCATAAATAATAAAGTACTAAAATAAACAAATCCGGACACTGCCTAGACAAAACTAGACTGAACTGGACTCCATCCATCAATCATGGCCAAGCAATGAGTATGATTTTATACATTAGCTAACTAGGGTTATCACAAGCCTAGTTAATAAAAAGATGTAGTTGAGATATTCCAGCAGTCACAAGCCCTGCAGACTATCCACGTTATCCTTACGCAGGTTGAGAGAGTTGATTCGGTGACTTGGAGGTGCAACACATGACAGTGTGCTGTAATTGTGTCCTACTCGTCGGCAGGCTACAAGTCCATTTGAGGCACCCAGATAACAGGATCGCCTGTAACTGGAAAATCTCTCTATATGAACTACTTGATCAATCTAGTCATTAACCTAGTCAGATTCAATATAAATCCCTGACCGTGGTAACCAGGAATTCATGTCCTAGACATGATATAGACGAGAAATGTAGCTTGTTCATGCATACAAATAAATTCAACTACGGTGTCCAAAAGAGTTACATTAGCAAAGAGAAATAGTCGTCGCAACAGTATCTTGATTAAGCATATCATATTAGGTTACTTGTCATGTAAAAATTACTTGTCAAGAGTGCACCTCTACGGACCACTATCATGTAAGCAAGGAAAGGTTATTCAAGAGTGTACCACGATGGACCACTATCTAGTAAACAAAGGAGGCATGTAACAAGAGTGCACCACAACGGGCTACTATCTAGATAAGTAAGGAAGGAATGTGTAGCAGGAGTGCACCACAATGGGCCACTATCCAGATAAACAAAGAAGGTACGTGCAACATGAGTGCCCACAACGGACCACTATCTAGATAAGCAAATCATAGACTTAAGGATACTATGTAAGAAAGATCTTGATAAAAGGCGCATCATAACATGTGAGAAGGAATAGATAAAAGTAACTACTTGGCGTAAAACAATAATTGAATCTGTGCTAGTGCTAGGTGTATAAAGGGTGTACAATTATTCTCTAACTGTACCAGATCATCAAATCATGTTAGGAAATTCACTACAGTCGAAGAAAACCTCAAAAACGTCAAGTACAAAAAATATGCCAAAAAGATCAAACCTATGATTGAAATTATCAATCGCATATGAACTCCAATTAAAGTAAAACAAGAAGATTCTTGAAGCCAAGACAAAGATCTACAACTTTCGTGTTTTGAGTTTTTCAAGATTTTGGCTACAAAATAGCTCAAATGGGCAAAATTAGTCATTTTGAGTCACGTTGCGCGCAAGCACGGCGCGCGGCAAGCAAGTTACGCTGCGCGCGCAAGGAAAACTGCCTACGGTGCACGTAGCACGGCAAAAAAAATACGCAGGCATGCGGTGCGCAAGTTGTACTGCAAACGAGGGCAAAAGTGCCCACGGTGCACGTTGTGCGCAAATACGGCACACGGCAGAAAAATGCGCGGGCGCGCGACGCTCAAGTTGCCCTGCGCGCGAGGGCAAAAGTGCCTACGGTGCGCAAGTTGCACTGCACGCGAGGGCAAAAGTGCCCACGGCGCACAAGTTATGCTGCGCGTGAGGGAAAAAGTGCCCACGACGCACGTTGCTCGAGGGCAAAAGTGCCTATGGCGCACGTTACGCACAAGCACGACACACGTTGTGCTGCAGAAAAATGTGCGGCCCACAAGTTATGCTGCATGCGAGGGCAAAAGTGTCCACGATGCACGTTGCACGCAAGCACGGTACGCGGGCGCCCGTCAGCTAAAATGCTGTGCGCGACACTGTTCATCGTCCCGACAGCACCAAAAGGTGTGGGGAACCCATGAACAAGAAAATATTATAACTTGCTCATATGAAGTCAAAATCAAGCGACTAAAAGTCAAAATTAAGTAGAATGAAATTCCCCACAACATGAAACTATTATATTTCGAAACTATCAAACTTTAAGCGATCAAAACCAAGAAAAACAAGAAAATCTTAAAACTTAGATTTGCAAAAATGTAACTATCAAAACCAAAAACTCCAAGTTCTAAAGAGGCTTAAAATCATGAAAGGAAGAGAATAGAACAAACAAAAATAACATTGTTCAAGATTTGGCAAGATGTACTTGTCTAGATTTTGGAGGAGGAGCAAATGGAGAAGGAGGAGTAAATGAAATAAATGGAGGAGAGAGAGAGAAGTTAATTTTTATACAAAATCCTTCTCATCTCAACCCAACCCAAACCAACTCATGCCAAGTTGAACCAAACCAAAATAAACCAAGTACAAGATTAAACCAAGGCAAGGCTAAGAAAGATAAGTCAAAACACGGGTCACCTGACAAATGTCAGAAATTCGTATACGTATACTGAAAATACGTATAACGAAAAATGGGAGTGATATGTATGCCGTTGGTATACACTGGTATACTGGCAGTATGCCGGTCAAGGAAAAAAATCTATAAGTTGAAATTTTTTTAAAGCATTCCGAAATCAAGAAAATACAAAACATAGTACAAAAATACGTATCCGTATATAAATACTGATACAGTGAGACGAGTCTCACAATTGAGATGGGGAGATCGACTCTATTCGGTAAGAAATCGTGAGCCTGGTCCACAATGCCACCCCTCTTTTCCTTTCTTGGACTCTTACATCCCTCTTCTTCGACTGAAACATCATAATCCTTCATTCTTTTGGGCATTTCTGGATCATAGAGGACCATCCTGCTCTCAACAGGAAAGTAGACAACAAGCACCGCAATGCCATCAGACTTCTCCTTCCTATCAACAGGAGCATGACAGACGCTCAACGTGCCAAGGTTGCTGCCCGTGTTGATGACTGCTGGGTTAGGGGCATGCTTGTTAACCCTCTACATCCTCTTCTTTTTCGATTGGGATTTATGAACTCCTGATTTTGTGCCGTGCCATCTTCCATGTCTTTGTCTTCCTTAGCAACTTCCTTTTAAATGTGAGAGTGGTCGTCAGGAGCTCCTTCCCTATACGGGGATGGCTGACTTTTGTATACTGCGACCGAGTGACCAAGGTGAAGGCACACGGAGCAGTAGGCAGGAGCACGTTCATAAACAACGGCCTTCTATATCCCCTTTCCTCCTGGAAGAATGAGCCTGATCCGCGTCGGCCTGGGTTTAGTCATTGTAGGCGCTCAAAATATTTGTCTCTTTTAGGCGCCTAATACTCTTATGCGCCCCATGACTCTTAGGCGCCTAACTCTATTAGGCACCCATTATTTCTTAAGAGTTCTGTTCTCCTAGGTGTTTGCCATAAAAATCAACAACAGGTATTATAGAATACTGGAATTGATTGCAAACTCGCTTTACAAAGAAGGGCCTAGAAAGAAAGCCTAGGAAACAATCTAAGTACAATTGTTTAGTTTTGATTCTGGAAGGTGACGGTGGAGGCTCGGGAAAGTACTATCAACTCGGTCTTACTCTGTGGACTACTTGATGTAGTCTCTAGCTCGTAAAGATATAGTTTTTTTGAAGGTTGCCAGCCTTTTACAGGGGTGTGGCACCATACTATTTATAATATTATGGATTTTGAACCGCATAGACGGCTTGCGGCCACGTAGCTGATTAGCATGCGAAGATCCGCTCTTGGGCTGCCATCTGTCGGTTTGTTGGGATTTTGTTGCAATAAATCTGGGTAGTTAAGGAATTGGTCAGATTGTCACGTGTCCCATTGCGTATAGCATTCTCATTCTTCGATCATGTGGGGTCACATGAGACTCAAGCATGCGGCCTGAATCACAATTACTCCCATCTGTATGAAGTTCTAGAAATTTTGGGGCCGCATAATCTGGGCCACATAAGTGTCATGCGGCCTAGATGACACTCTTCTGGCCGCATGGAGGCGTACGAACCCTGCTTTTGGGCGACGTCCCACATCTTATATTTCTTATCGAAGTGTCAGAACTGTCATGTTTTGCCAGGACTTGTCAGCTTTATCAGTCGAACTGCTCCTCCTTGGTCGTATATTTTCCTTCTACAGCTGTTCGTCGATGGGCCGCATATATCTTTGAACAGTCATGCAGCTTTCCTTCATGCGGACCTGTTTGGCCCAAGGTACCTATGCGGTAATTTGTTGTCACTCCCCGTTCCGAGGATAAGTATTTTATACGTGTACTTCTTGAATATATTTATTCAATATTTATCATACATTTATTCTGTATTTAAATTCTTTAATTTTACGCTTATTAATTTTTCTGTATTTTATTTTTTGCTTTTTCTTGGCTCTTGGTTCATTTCGGTTCATGGAAAACCAACTTGGTTCGGTTTGGTACAACATGGAAAGGAATGGATGGCTTGGATTTGGTGGAGAGAATGAATGGTGGAGATCCACTTGACCTTGATATAAAAGTTCTTCTTCCACTCTCTCTCTTCATTCATTCACATTTACTCCTCCACCAAACCCTAACCCATTTGGAGAGGCAAGTACATCTTGCACACCATGAGGGATTTTATGCATCCCCAATTATTTTTAGTTTATGTTGTTCATCTTCTCTTCCTCTCCAAGTTTAGGTCTTGAAGTTTTTGTTTTCCATGGATGGTTGGGTGTAGATCTAAGTTTTAAGTTTTGGTTTTCATAGTTTTAGTTTTCATATGAAATTTAGGGTTTTGATCTATCAAACATTGTTGTTTTCGAAATTAAGTGGTTCCATGTTGTAGAGAATTTAATTCTACTAAAGTTTGGCTTTTGAAAAGTTAGATTTTGATTTATTTTGTGGAAGTTATGGCAAAAAGTATTTTGGTTCGTTCCTATATTCATCTGCAGCAAGAACAGCATGTCGCGGAAGGCACACAGCATGTCGCAGAAGGCGCATGTCGCAGTAGGCGCATGTTGTAATGAGGCGCATGTCGCGGAAGGCACACAGCATGTCGCAGAAGGCACATGTCGCAGTAGCCGCATATCATGTCTCGCATGAGCCGCATTAAGACGTATGTCGCAGTAGGCGCATGTTGTATGAGGCGCATGTCGCAGTAGCCGTATATCATGTCGCGCATGAGCCGCATTGAGTCGCATATCGCAGTAGGCGCATGTTGCATGAGGCGCAAGTCGCGATAGGCGCATATCATGTCGCAATTGAGCCACATGAGGCGCATGTCGCGGTAGGCGCATGTGGTGTCGCAGTTGCATGCATGACGCAGAATAGGCCGCATATGCTTAAATTGGTTGTTTCTGACTGTTATATGTCCTAATTAACTGAATTGTGGCTAGAATTTCTTTTAACTCCCAACATAAATTTGTTGATCTTTTCCTTGGATTCAGGAATATGTTACCAACTATTTTATACTAGTTATGGACTTGACCATGATTAATACTAATTTGACTTTTATGCCTTGTCATGAATTGACCCCGACTGTTACTTGACTAATAATTGATCATGCGTTCCTAGTTGGAACTAAGAGACTGGCTAGTCGTCTTATTGAATGAAATGAATGAGACACGTTCATGTAATGAACTATTGTACTCGATTAGCCGATCCCGAATATTGGCATACAGGCACATGCAGGCTTCAAATTATTCATTTTATTTATTTCTTTATCTTACAAAAACAACATGTGTACTTTATGGTCAAGGCATGATTACTCCGTGGTTAGATTTGATTGTTGCATTACGCTATGTAAGACCTATAACATAGCCGCACGGGTATCGTTGTAGAGTTGCGCATATCGTACCCCGTACGAAGGTACTCATTTAAATGACCATGATCCACGGCATGGAACTTCACGCAACGTAGAGACTATTAAGTTAAATAAAATAATGATGGCATGGAGAGAATGGATTCTCGAGTTCTTACATGGTAGCCTCCTTGGGACTATTAAGTGTCCGACGGGCCGGCTGGTTTCCACAGATACGGTAAATCTGTCACACGGGCAGAGAACGGTATCTGCTTATATTATTGTACATGCTATAACGGCAGGCGTCCCGCTGGGACTCGTCTAACTACATGATTGGCGCAATTGATTGATTGGATAGACTAGTCTTGCTTGCACATAGTAAGAACTGAGGAATCCCTAATTGCATAATTCCAGGATAACTTGGGACTCACAATAGCAAGCCGTAGGAATTGATTGGCCGTTCAAAGATGATTTGTTTGTATATTGTATCTACTCTGTTGCCTAACTAAGATGATCAGAATGTCAGGACATGACGGGCCAACTTCTGTCCTTATTTGGTTCGGAGGTTGGTTCGAAGTGTCGTGATGTTATGTGAATCACAGTGGCAAGCAGAGATCTACTTATCATATTCTCTTATTACTGGTTTTAATTCCTCATATCGTGCTTCCTTGTGGTACTTGCTATTGGAGGTCTAACCTCTCTGGTTTTGCATGGCCAAATTTAGAGCCAGTCCCCGAGGATCCAGCTTACTTCTACCTCCAAGATGTCAATACTAGGGGAATAATCGCAGGAGGACTCGAGTGGGCTCCTTACTTCATCGCTCGTTTTGTTATTTACTTTATACTTAGCCGTTTGGCACCGACATGTTAGTCGGATCGTCTTGTACTTACTTTTGCATAATTGTAACTAAGTCAGACTGCAGCTGATAATAATTGTGTACATGTTACTATACCATATGGCTATGTTTTGTAAAGCCAGATCTCAAGCACATTTTGACTAAGCGTTTGGGACGCCTTACTGCTTTATCTTACATGTTCTTTATTTCTGTTTCTTGTTTTGAATGATTGAGACAATAGATATGAAATGACCATAGTAAGACTTTCATGTAGTATGCACCCCCTCGTCTGGTTAGACAGCATTGATCGTATTATACGGTATTCATCTACCCGTAATACGTAGCTGGCTGAGTCATTCCCCCGCTCTCCAGTATTCTGGTTCTGGGGCGTGATAAGGTTTTAGTGGTGGCCCATGCAGGTCTGATTTCAGACTTGTGGGGTGTTTTTGATTTATAGGATGTCTCAATCACACGTGTTCCTTCTTGATCTCATGATTAGTTGTCCTCAACCCTTGCTTGACATTCTGGTATCCTTTGACTTCATTGATCCTTCATGTTTGGTTGTTTGATTGTTCTCTTGTCCCTTTTCTTAGGGGCACTTCGTCCGCATCGGTCAGAGCTGGGCAGCAACAGCAGGAGCAACATGGACAACCTGACCAGGTTGGTCGACAACAAGGGCCAGTCTCACCTCAGGAGGCTACCCAGGAAGAAGTGATAGTGGAACCAGCAGCTGGATCACAGTATCCGGATATTCCACCACCACCGACAGTTCCACCTACCCAAGTGGACACACCAGCCCTTCTGGAGATCATGAGAGGAATGATGGCTACTCAGCAACATCAGATGTTGGCCCAACAACGCATGCACACTCAGCTACAAGAGCAGAATGTGCTACTCAACCAAGGTTTACAGACGGCTTTGGAAAGAGGAGCGAGGACTGATTCAGGGGCATCAGCCAGGTTTTTGCAAGTACAACCCTCGCCGTTGCGAGGGCACGGAGGATGCCATATCAGCAGATGCATGGCTTAAGGATATGGAGGCTATTCTGACGGCAGCTAAGGTGTCGGCAGAAGAACGTATGGATCTGGTGAAGTTATTACTTCAGGATCTCGCACGTGATTGGTGGGAATCAGAGGAAGTGGGCATCAGACGTCATGTGGCTTGGGACGATTTTACTACAAGATTCAAGACCAAGTACTATGGAGTTGTGGCGCAGTTTGAGCTACAACAGAAGTTTATCAGCCTCAGGCAGGCTGGCAAGACTGTAGATGCTTATGCAGCGGAGTTCTGCAGATTGAGTAGATTCGCCCCAGAGATGGTAGCAACAGAGCGCCAGAGGGCTATGAGGTTTCAGCAAGGGTTTCATCTTGAACTCGTACAATTGATAGCGGAGCACAATTACCAAACTTTTGACGAAGTATTGACGGTGACTCGAAGGCATGAGATCACCATTCAAAGGCTTGCGGTGAGGACTGGGGGTCAGAAGAGATCCCACAGTCAGATTGAAGGAGGAGGGGGAGCAGCGCCCCGAACAACAACACCATCCACTGGCGTTCGTATCCACGATGTGGCGATAAGAGGACCAGTACCACCCAAGCAGCAGCAACAGCAACAGAGGAAGAACCAGCAACCCCCGGTGGACTGTACTTATTGTGGGAAGATGGGACACACTAGAGATGTGTGTCGGACATTGAATGGACTATGTCTGATATGTGGAAATCCAGACCATCGGGTTATCACATGTCCCATGAATTCGAGGTCAGGAGGACCAGGGCAGCAGTTTACTGCTCTGCCAGCACCAGGGGCAGGCCAGTATCGAGGACCAGTAGTGGCAGTAAGGCCGTTGGCACAGCGTCCGCAGGCTCAGATGTTTCGGCAGCAGGGACCGCCGATGCAGCAACACTAGCATAGACCACCCCAGCATCATCAAGGAAGGGGCCAGCAGCAGCATCAGGCTAGGCCGCAGCATGGGAATCAGCTAGGAGGTCGAGGGCAGGCATTCACTCTGTCCTTGGAGGAGGCATTGGCATCGGGAGATGTTGTGGCAGGTAACATTCTCGTCGCCTCATATCCCGCAGTAGCATTGTTTGATTCGGGAGCATCCCATTCATTTATATCTGCACAATTTACGACACGGCTAGGAATGGAGTTCGAGGCATTGCCAGGGAGGTTGAATATACTCACTAGCAATGGGCTCGTAGGAGTTAGTAGAGTTATTCTAGCGTGTAGCATTGTAGTTTGCGGGCATTCCTTACCTGCCCGGTTGATAGAATTTCCTGTCGGAAATTTCGACGTTATCTTAGGCATGGGCTGGCTGAAAGACAGTCATGCGACAATAGATTGTCGTAGAGGGAGTGTATATTTTGATATTCCAGGCATGAAGAGATTCACCTTAGTCAGATCAGAGGCAACTCAGCAAGAGAAGGGAGTAGTAACAGCAATGGAAGGAGTTCAGGTTCCGAAGGTAGTTGAAGAATTTTTAGACGTATTTTTCGAAGAACTTCCAGGTCTACCATCGGTTAGAGATATTGAGTTCAGCATAGAATTGGCACCTGGGACTAAACCAATATCAGATCGGGTTTACAGAATGGCGGATTCAGAGCAGGCCAAGGTATATCAGCACATAGAGGAATTGAAGGAGAAGAAGTTCATCCAAGCTAGCGTGTCACCATGGGCAGCACCAGTGGTACTTGTGGGAAAGAAGGATGGGTCATCCAGATTATGTATTGACTACAGGAAGCTTAACGCGACAACAGTAAAGAACAAGTACCCATTACCCAGGATCGACGACTTATTTGATCAGTTGAGCAAAGCTAGAGTTTTCTCCAAGATAGATCTTCGTTCAGCGTATCATCAAGTGAGGGTTTGGAAGGAGGACATTCCCAAGACAGCATTTAGGTCGAAGTATCGGCATTATGAATTCTTAGTAATGTCGTTTGGTTTGACCAATGCTCCAGCGATATTCATGGATTTGATGAACCGCATCTTTATGCCATACTTGGACCAGTTTGTCATTGTGTTTCTTGACGACATTCTCGTATACTCTGCTAGTGAAGAGGAGCATGAAGACCACCTCAGGAAAGTGTTACAGGTTCTGTGAGAGAACCAGTTATACGCCAAGCTCAGCAAGTGTGAGTTTTGGTCGGATTATATTTCATTTTTGGGTCATATCATATCAGGAGCTGGAGTAGCAGTGGATCCCAAGAAGGTAGAAGCGGTAGAGAGTTGGCCAGTACCCAAGACCGTAGCTGATGTGCGGAGTTTCTTGGGATTGGCAGGATATTACAGAAGTTTCGTATCAGACTTTGCAAGGCTTTCAGCACCTATGACCCGCTTGACCCGGAAGGATGTACCATTTGTTTGGTCGGCAGAATGTTAGACATCATTCGAGACTTTGAAGCAGAAGTTGATATCAACACCTATTCTTACATTACCAGTTGGACCCGGAGGTTTTACAGTATATTGTGATGCGTCAGGTAAAGGACTTGGATGCATCCTTATGCAGCATGGGAAGGTGATAGCATATGCATCTAGGCAGCTTCGGAACCACGAGAAGAATTACCCAACTCATGATTTGGAGTTAGCAGCAGTAGTGTTTGCTCTGAAGCTATGGAGGCATTACTTATATGGTGACCGAGTGGAGATGTACACAGATCATAAAAGTCTGAAGTACATCTTTACCCAGAAGGAGCTGAACATGAGACAGAGAAGATGGTTAGAGTTGATCAAGGATTATGACGTGGAGCTTCAGTATCATCCAGGCAAGGCTAATGTAGTAGCAGACGCTCTTAGCAGGAGAGACGGCGTATTTATGTTGACAACACATAAGCACATCTTAGAATACCTTCAGGAGATGGGCATCGAAGTTATACTTCCTAGTGATGTAGGAGTTCTAACAAGTTTACAAGTTCAATCTGACTTGGTAGACAGGATCAAGGCAGCTCAGGCACAGGACCCAAGAATTCAGAAGCTTAGAGCAGAATGTGAGTCAGGACTCAAGAAGGAGATGAGAATTCATGAAGATGGTACACTTAGGTTTGGATCACGTCTATGTGTGCCTAGTGGAGATATCAGACAGGAAGTTATGGCAGAAGCTCACAGTTCTCAGTACTCTATTCATCCTGGAGGGACCAAGATGTACCAAGATATCAAGCAACATTTCTGGTGGAACGGGATGAAGAGGGAGATAGCTAGATTTGTTTTCCGTTGCTTGGTATGTCAGCAAGTGAAGACAGAACAGCAGAGGCCAGCTGGGTTATTGCAACCGCTTCCTATCCCGGAATAGAAGTAGAAACACATCACAATGGACTTTGTGACCGGTCTACCGAGATCACCAAGTGGTAAAGATGCTATTTGGGTGATAGTAGATCGACTTACAAAGGTGGCACATTTTCTTCCTTTTAGAGTAGGTCAATCTACGGAGAAGTTGGCAGAATTGTATATGCAACAGATAGTCAGGCAACATGGAGTCCCTGTCAGCATTGTGTCAGACCGAGATACCCGTTTCACATCACATTTCTGGAAGAGTTTACATCATAGTCTGGGTACCAAGTTAAGATTTAGCACGGCTTACCATCCGCAGACGGATGGGCAATCAGAAAGGACGATTCAGACTTTAGAAGACATGTTGCGAGCTTGCACTTTAGATTTTGGAGGATCTTGGGAGAGTCACCTACTCTTGGTCGAGTTCTCATATAACAACAGCTATCAAGCTAGTATCCAGATGGCGCCATTTGAAGCACTATATGGTAAGAAGTGTAGGTCACCACTAGCATGGGATGATATCGGGGAGAGGAAGATGTTAGGCCCGGAAATGATTGTTCAGACAGTTGAATTAGTTAAAGGAATTAGAGAGCGACTTCGAGTTGCACAGGATCGGCATCATCATTGGACTGACCAGCATCGTAGGCCGCTAGAGTTTTCTGTTGGGGACCACGTGTTCTTGCGGATCTCACCTACCCGTAGGGTCATTAGATTTGGCGTTCGCGGGAAGTTGAGTCCACGATACGTGGGCCCATTTGTTATTCTTGATCGGGTAGGCGATGTTGCTTATCGTTTATCCCTTCCACTTTCGTTACGAGAGGTGCATGACGTATTTCATGTATCTCAGTTGCGAAGGTATGTATCGGACCCAAGCCATGTCCTTGACCATTCTGAGCTGGTTGTTGGTACCAACCTGTCTTACGAGGAACAGCCTGTCTCCATTTTGGACCGAAGAGAGAAGATACTCAAGAACCGAACAATTAGCCTTGTCCGGGTTGCTTGGGGTCATCACTTATTAGGAGAGTCAACGTGGGAACATGCGGATGATATCCGATCACGGTATCCGCACCTGTTTGACTCACAAGGTATATCTCTCTCTATATACCTTGATTGTCTTAAACTCCTCATGCTTGTCACCTTATGAGTAGAATTGCTTGATATCGTAGATTGCTAAACATAGATATATTACTTGCTATTTGACATTGTAGAATAGCTACTTGCTCCAATTACTTGTGCTTAGATTAGTCTAGCTCTGACATTTCTGTCCTGCTTTGATCTGAAATTCCGAGGACAGAATTTTTCTAAGGAGGGTAGAGATGTCTCTCCCCGTTCCCAGGATAAGTATTTTATACGTGTACTTCTTGAATGTATTTATTCAATATTTATCATGCATTTATTCTGTATTTAAATTCTTTAATTTTGTGCTTATTAATTTTTCTGTATTTTATTTTTTGCTTTTTCTTGGCTCTTGGTTCATTTTGGTTCAAGGGAAACCAACTTGGTTCGGTTTGGTTCAACATGGAAAGGAATGTATGGCTTAGATTTGGTGGAGAGAATGAATGGTGGAGATCCACTTGACCTTGATATAAAAGTTCTTCTTCCACTCTCTCTCTTCATTCATTCACATTTACTCCTCCACCAAACCCTAACCCATTTGGAGAGACAAGTACATCTTGTACACCATGAGGGATTTCATGCATCCCCAATTATTTTTAGTTTATGTTGTTCATCTTTTCTTCCTCTACAAGTTTAGGTCTTGAAGTTTTTGTTTTTCATGGATGGTTGGGTGTAGATCTAAGTTTTAAGTTTTGGTTTTCATAGTTTTGGTTTTCATATGAAATTTAGGGTTTTGATCTATCAAACATTGTCGTTTTCGAAATTAAGTGGTTCCATGTTGTAGAGAATTTAATTCTACTAAAGTTTGGGTTTTGAAAAGTTAGATTTTGATTTATTTTGTGGAAGTTATGGCAAAAAGTATTTTGGTTCGTTCCTATATTCATCTGCAGCACGAACAGCATGTCGCGGAAGGCACACAGCATGTCGCAGAAGGCGCATGCCGCAGTAGGCGCATGTTGCAATAAGGAGCATGTCGCGGAAGGCACACAACATGTCGCAGAAGGCGCATGTCGCAGTAGCCGCATATCATGTCGCGCATGAGCCGCATTAAGTCGCATGTCACAGTAGGCGCATGTTGTATGAGGCGCATGTCGCAGTAGCCGTATATCATGTCGCGCATGAGCCGCATTGAGTCGTATGTCGCAGTAGGCGCATGTTACATGAGGCGCATGTCGCGATAGGCGCATATCATGTCGCAGTTGAGCCACATGAGGCGCATGTCGCGGTAGGCGCATGTGGTGTCGCAGTTGCATGCATGACGCAGAATAGGCTGCATATGCATAAATTGGTTGTTTCTGACTGTTCAATGTCCTAATTAACTGAATTGTGGCTAGAATTTCTTTTAACTCCCAACATGAATTTGTTGATCTTTTCCTTGGATTCAAGAATATGTTACCAACTATTTTATACTAGTTATGGACTCGACCATGATTAATACTAATTTGACTTTTATGCCTTGTCATGAATTGACCCCGACTGTTACTTGACTAATAATTGATCATGCGTTCCTAGTTGGAACTAAGAGACTGGCTAGTCGTCTTATTGAATGAAATGAATGAGACACGTTCATGTAATGAACTATTGTACTCGATTAGCCGATCCCGAATATTTGCATACAGGCACATGCAGGCTTCAAATTATTCATTTTATTTATTTCTTTATCTTACAAAAATAGCATGTGTACTTTATGGTCAAGGCATGATTACTCCGTGGTTAGATTTGATTGTTGCATTACGCTATGTAAGACCTATAACATAGCCGTACGGGTATCGTTGTAGAGTTGCGCATATCGTACCCCGTACGAAGGTACTCATTTGAATGACCATGATCTACGGCATGGAACTTCACGCAACGTAGAGACTATTAAGTTAAATAAAATAATGATGGCATGGAGAGAATGGATTCCCGAGTTCTTACATGGCAGCCCCCTTGGGACTATTAAGTGCCCGACGGGCCGGCTGGTTCCCACAGATACGGTAAATCTGTCACACGGGCAGGGAACGGTATCTGCTTATATTATTGTACATGCTATAACGGCGGGCGTCCCGCTGGGACTCGTCTAACTACATGATTGGCGCAATTGATTGATTGGATAGACTAGCCTTGCTTGCACATAGTAAGAACTGAGGAATCCCTAATTACATAATTCCAGGATAACTTGGGACTCACAATAGCAAGCCGTAGGAATTGATTGGCCGTTCAAAGATGATTTATTTGTGTATTGTATCTACTCTGTTGCCTAACTAAGATGATCAGAATGTAGGACATGACGGGCCAACTTCTGTCCTTGTTTGGTTGGGAGGTTGGTTCGAAGTGTCGTGATGTTATGTGAATCCCAGTGGCAAACAGAGATCTACTTATCATATTCTCTTATTACTGGTTTTAATTCCTCATATCGTGCTTCCTTGTGGTACTTGCTATTGGAGGTCTAACCTCTCTGGTTTTCCATGACCAGATTTAGAGCCAGTCCCCGAGGATCCAGCTTACTTCTACCTCCAAGATGGTCAATACTAGGGGAATAATCGCAGGAGGACTCGAGTGGGCTCCTTACTTCACCGCTCGTTTTGTTATTTACTTTATACTTAGCCGTTTGGTACCGACATGTTAGTCGGATCGTCTTGTACTTACTTTTGCATAATTGTAACTAAGTCAGACTGCAGCTGTTAACAATTGTATACATGTTACTATACCATCTGGCTATGTTTTGTAAAGCCAGATCTCAAGAACATTTTGACTAAGCGTTTGGGACGCCTTACTGCTTTATCTTACATGTTCTCTATTTCTGTTTCTTGTTTTGAATGATTGAGACAATAGATGTGAAATGACCATAGTAAGACTTTCATGTAGTATGCACCCCCTCGTCTGGTTAGACAGCATTGATCGTATTATACGGTATTCATCTACCCGTAATACGTAGCTGGCTGAGTCATTCCTCCGCTCTCCAGTATTCTGGTTCTGGGGCGTGACATTTGTAATCTGCATGAACTCCATATTTTTCATATTTCTATAAGATCCCCTTCAAAGTTTCTAAATTGCAAATTTGGAATACTTTGAATAAGAAGCATGAAAAATATGCCAAGCCGTAGGGAGTCTTCAAGTTGCATGAACTGGTTTTTGAACTTGTGTCGCAGAGAAATATTGAGCCGCAGGGGGATCGTGAGTCGCAGAACAAATCTTGAGTCACAGGGACGCTTTGATCCGCAGAGAGTCTGCCAATTGTCACTGCTGCATTTAATTCTCCTAACTCGGTTGTGGATCTATTTTCGAGATGAAGCTGACGGTTACTGGGGATAAAGTTCTCAAACGTCGACTCTATCTTTAATGATCTCGAAAATCCGAAGAGACGCTCGACGTTTACAAGGGATAAAGTCCCCAAACGTCGTCCCTATCTCGAGAATCGAAGAGTCTCTCTTTAGCAACTCTATAAATATGAGTCATTCAGAGAGAGTCTTTTCTCTTTCACCTTCTCCTCCTTTGACTTCATCATACTTTCTGCTATGGCTCCAAAAGCTTCAAAGTCGATTGGTGCGGCGGCCAAAGGGGAGAGACTTGCTTCCCCGTCGAGAGCGGTAGACACTCCTTCCATTCATTCCGATGTGCAACCTTCTCCCAAGGGTAAGGATGGTGAGCAGATGATGACTGAAATTTCATGCGCGGGGCTGTCATATACTGCCTCTGCTATAAACTTGGTTGCTGTATGCCCTATCTCGTTTGGACCACATGTGTTCTATACGATAGGGCTGCACAGACTGAGTCGCATAACCGCTGCTTATTCGAACTTGAACTGGCTGAGTGCCTCAAGATGAATCTGTATAAAATTTTCACGACCGAGCCGCATAGGTGCCGTATGAGCACTTTATGATTGGGTCGCATAAATACTGTAAGATTGGGTCGTATGATCGCCCTGTGACTGATTGGACCGTATGAGTTTTTTATGACTAAGCCGTATGATAATGACTGAGCCGTACAAATATTGCATAAGTACTTCATGAAGTCAGCCTCATAACTGTGGACTGTATGAGTTCTGTTTTGGCTAGGCCATCTAACTGGCTAGGCCGTATAACAGAGTTCTTTGTTGCTATATGACTACCTTCTTTTCTTTTGATTTTTGCATCATCTGTGTCGAAGATTGAGACCACTGCGAAGGAAGAGGTGCTGCCCCCTTCCGTCAAACAAGAGTCACCGTTTGTTAAAGTTGAGGTGAAAGAGGAGCTGGCGTCCATCAGGGAGGAGATTGCTCTCAAGGAGGAGTCCAAGTCTGAGGGCAGTAGTATCGGAAGTTCTGACCCACCTGCCCCCGCCGAAGACTCCGGTCAAATAGATCTTTTGTATGCAAAATGGCTAGGAGAATGGTATATGCCTCAACACGGCTATGATCCTTGACTGTAGGGTCCGTGGGCTATCATGTACTAGACGTTCGTATCCGCCTTTGTACTTCCGTCTGTCTATAGTTGTAGCTTTTATTTTTTTGCTCTTTACAATCCTTTACTGTAGGTGTAGTCCTGTGAATGTAACTGATTTTGAATAAATAGGGTATGTTCACCCTATTTTATTTATGGTATTTGGTGGTGCTTGCACTAGAGGGCCTAATACAACATTTGTAAAGTACATCCCACCAGAGGATTTTTGTGGACCTATTGCCCTTTTGTGCATCTGGAAATATGAGCAAAATAGATTTGAATGATATTTTGTGGACCGACTACTCTTTGGTACACCGATGGTGTGAGTAATAGATTAGGATAATTTTTTGTGGACTTATCATCATTTTTGTGTACTGGCGATGCGAGTACTGATAATAAGTGGAGAGGAACAACGTATTTACTCAGAGGTAATAAGGACATGATAAATATGGGTCAAAACAAAGCCTTCCTACTCAGAGGTAATGAGGACATGTTAGGGGTAGGCATGATAGGGATACACAGAACAACTCAGAGGTGCTATCAAAGTGGAAGTTTTATGCATTGGGTGATTTGTTTGTGATGGACGGGAAAACAACTTAGAGGTAATATGGACATGGTTGCTTTTTTCTGTTGGGGAGTTTTGTTGACCTATTATCCTTTTTGTGCACTGATAGTACGAGTAATAGATTAGGATAAGTTGTATGGACCTATTACCCTTCTGTGCACTGGTGGTGTGTGCAATAGATTTTGAGGCGAATTCTTGGCGGTAGAAAAGCTATAACCAGGGGGTTCATAGATACGACCAAGAGAATTCATTCGGAGTAATTAGAGAGTAAGTTCAGTGGTATCTGAGGGTACGTAACTCAATAATCTGAAAGATTTGAAGTCAGAGTGTAAGTTCAGCGATACCTGCGGATATATAACTCACAATCCGAGAGATCGTTGGAAGGTGTCGTTTAGACATAGTATTTCTTAAGGAACTTGTCGTTGATGGGCATCATGATCAAGTCTCCATTTTGTTTTGCGAGACGGTACGCACCGTTGGAGAATACGGTCTCGATGACGAACGAACCCTCCCACTTAGGCTGAAATTTGTCGGGGGCTTGTGATTCATGACCATTGGTCTGCGAATGGCCAAGACAAGATCGCCTACTTGGAATATCCTCTGCTTGACTTTCTTATTGAAATCCCGAGAGATGTGCGCTTGGTAGAGCTCTATGCTTTGTTGAGCCTGTAAACGCTTCTCATCTAGTACTTCTAACTCCTGTAGCCGTCGGCGGTAGTTATCGTCTGTAGTTAACCGGTAGGTGAGGGCCACTCGAAGTGAGGGGATATGAGTTTCCAATAGGAGGACTGCCTCGCTCCCATAGACCAAGGAGAATAGTGTATTTCCTGTAGATGACCTCTGCCGACGGAACAACTTCCATCCATTTGGAGAAGTAATCGGTGATAGCAAGTATGAACCGATGCCCTCTAGATGACGGCGGGGTGATTGGCCTAATGTCGTCCATTCCCATGCTTTGAATGGCCAAGAGGCCACTGTCGGGTACAAGAATTCAGATGGCAGATGTATAAAATCTGTATAGATCTGGCAAGCCTTGTACTTCTTTGCATAATCAACTGCATCTGCGACCATTGTGGGCCAGTAATAACCCATCCGACGAAGACGATCTTGTAATTTCGGTCTAGGTTGGTGAGCCCCACAAGTACCATCATGAGCTTCATGCAGGGCTTCTTTGGCTTTTGCACTTGATAGTCATCTTAGTAGTAGCCCATCATAGGATCGCCGATATAACATTTTTGTCTCCGTATCGTAGAAGAATCTGAGGGAGCATTTTCTGATTGAGGTAGCTTCCTTCACATTCTTTGACAGAATTTCATAGACCGTAAAGTCGATGAGCGAGCGTCTCCAGTCTTGTATGTCGTTGGTTATCTGGACGGAGCAACTCATACCCCGTTGAAGATTGTTCCTAGGGCAGACCAGTTCATGGCCTATTATGTCGACCAGATGATGAGCATTATTTGGGAGTGCCAAGGAAGCGGCGAGACCAGCCAGGGCATTGGCTTTGATATTTTGAAGTCTAGGAACGTGCACTATAAAGAACCCCTCCAAGGTTGTTATGATGGCCACTGCAGTCTGATAATAGGATATCAGGTCCTCATTACGAACCTCGTATGAACCTCGGATCTAGTTAACAACCAACTGTGAGTCACCATAAGCTTCCAGGTATCTAATTCCCACTTCTTTCACGAGTTGGACTCCAATGACTAGAGCGTTATATTCGGCTACGTTGTTCGAATAGGGTTCTGTAAGAGAATACACCCTATTGACTACTAGTCCGGAGGGAGAAATTAATACCACCCCGACTCCAGTGACGATATCACCTTGTGGCCCCGTTCTTGAAGCGCCGTCGAAGAACATCCGCCAAATGGCGTCGTGCGAAGTCATGTTCGAGGCGACGACTTCATCAGGAATTTCTTCGTAAATTTTGGCTATTTCTGAGCCTGGATGGGCTGCTAGGAAGTCAGCCTGGACTTGACCCTGTAGGAACGAAATAGTAAAGCGTAATACTCTAGAGGGGGGGTGAATAGAGTTGGCAGCGGAATAATACTAATTAAAAAGGTTAGCCGCACAATCACAGAATATTAATCACAACTAAAATAATGTAAAGGCAAAGTTAAGAGAGCAAACGCAAAGACAACGATATATACTGGTATCCCTCTGTTGAGGACTAATCCAGTCGGTAGAACTCTTGCTACCAGTTGAATCCACTATTGGAAAAATCGTAAGTTTTCTTACGAAGTCCTTGCAACTTCTACAACGCGAGCTTTGATACGAAGAACTCGTCCAACTTCAAATGTGAAGAGGTATTCTTCAATCAAGCCTTCTGATTACAATCTCTCAGAAATTTCTAGACCGTACCGTACTGGCAAATTGACTAGAGGATTGTAACTGGCTTGGGATCTGAAATTGAAAGCTCTAGAAAAACTCTTTGGAAGACTGAAAGCTTTAGATAGAGAGAAGATTGAAAGTGAATGAGTGAATTGAAATGATCGAAATCCTTCTCTATTTATAGGAGTTCCAAAGGCAGACTTCTGTCAGAATTCGGGCAGAATTCGGGCAGAACTCTTTCAGCAAATCTCGGTCAAATCTGCAACTGCAGGAGGACCAAGTTCCAAAGATTCAAAATCACAACGGCCACCAACCGAACTCTGGCCGAACTTGGTCCGAGTTCTGTCAGGGTTAAGTCAGGGTTTTGTTAGGATTTTTGAAAAAGCTTTTGGTAATTTTTGAAAACCTTTTTGAAAACCTTTTTGAGAGGTCGTTTTAAAAACATTTTGAAAACATTTAGGGATAGCCTATTTGCCAGTACGACTCGGTGTACAACATATTCCTAGACTCAAATAAAATAAAAAATACATTGCATAAGGAATTACAGACTCGAGTAGGCAAACAGATCTTCGGTCTTGAATGAAGTGGATAGCCAATCTTGATCATGTCCAAGAATCCGAGATGTCCCGACTAGCTTTGTATATCCAGACAGAGTTTGATCAATTATTAAAATCAGGTTGACCATATGACCAATGGGCCAACAATCTCTCCCATTTTGATAATTGACAAACTATGAATGATATAACATTAAGCTAAGCTTGTTCAAAAATATCAAAAAGTAGAAATTGTTCATATCCTGTATTATCTCAAAAGAAATGTTATATCTTTAATTTTCTTCCCCTTTGTCATTTAGCAAAATAATTACAAAAAGCGAAGGCTCCCCCGCAATCAATGCATAAGTAACAAGTACACTACAAGAAAAATGGCTTTTCTTGACGGTTTTTCTCCGTCAAGAAAGACTTTTCTTGACGGTTTTGGATCCGTCATCTAGGCCCCCGTCAAGAAAAGTCGACGCTTTTCTTGACGGTTTTTTATTTGTTTTCTTGACGGTTTTAAACCGTCAAGAAACAAGCTTGTCTTGACGGTTTTAAACCGTCAAGAAAACAAACAAAAAACCGTCAAGAAAAGTGTCGACTTTTCTTGACGGGGGCCTAGATGACGGGTAATGACCGTCAAGAAAAGTCTTTCTTGACGGGAAAAAACCGTCAAGGAAAATATTTTTTGATGTTTAAAAACCGTCAAGAAATGAATTTTTTTTGACGTTTTGCAATCGTCAAGATACATGTTTACAATAATATCAATATATTCCAGAATCCAATTACCAAACACACATAATATCAATATATGCCAGTTACAACACACACATAATATTATAATACACAATCTTTTTATTGATCACAAATACAAAGTTTGTACATCACAAACATCCAAGAATGATATATACAAAGTATACAAAAATTCTTCTCAAGATTGGAGGAAGAAGAGTACAAAGAATCACAAGCATGACCATAATTATGATGATGATCCTCAAGGTGATAATATGAGCTTGATTTCCTTCAAGAGTCTTCTCAGGATTGTGGACGAAGGAGAACAACCTGGTTATTGTCAAGAACAAACAAAGAATCACATACTAAGGGCTTAAAGAAAATTTATGTATGACTCAACATATACAATACATAATGCAAACTAACATGCATGGATGCATACATGACATAACTAAGATTAGAGTGCTCAATATTTCTCTTGTGCTCTAAGCTTTCCAATTTGGCAAAAAGGGATATTTGAGAATGAAATCAGCATGTAAGGATGAGTTGAAACTTTAATCTTCAGTTGTCCATGACATAGATACCGGTATATTATTTTATTAAGCATGAAAGGTAGCATGCATGACCAAGAAGAATGGGTCAAGTTTTATAAGTCCAGGAGTGCCTTCAATAGGTCATGATGTAATTCCATTGACCCTAATATCATAATTAGTTCCCCAAAAATGACTGGCTTCACAAATGGACTCAGTTTTATGAGTCACTTCCCATTTTACATTATTTTAATTTTTATGGGAAATTTCTAAAAACTATTGCAGCCTTGAACCTTGACATCTCCCTAACACGCCAAAGGCCTTAGCCAGTAGGCTTCCCCATCTTAGTCACCAGCTTGCAATTTGAAAAAAGCCACATATTATTTTCTAGAGGATAAGCCACCAACTAATGTTGCACAAAAAGACAACTCAACAAGTGCTTCGTGACTGAAGTATAGTGGAGAGAATTATACTGATGTACTTCAAAAGTAAATTGAGCCAGAAAGTATAATAGATGTTATACCATATCAACATGCAACAAAGTATACTCACATGTTCGAAAGCCAAGGTGACAAATCCTCCATTGCCTGATGCTCCGTTAACATGAATATCTAGCTTACGAAAATGTTTGATGGTTGTTTCTACACTTCTTGCCACATCCTCCTGCTTGCACAGATCGCCTTCAAGCCCAACAGCCTGTGTGACATAATTGATAAAGATTTATGTATTATCGAAGCATTAGGCTAACCAGATACATATTAGAGGATTCTCTAATATTGGTAAAGATTAATGAAGATCCACCTATGAATTCTTCCATTTTAGATAGCTTCATTGCCACATCCACCTGTAACATTATAAAACTATGTAGTTCTAGTTCAATATTTTCATAAATGAAATATTGCATCTAGTCTTATGGACATATCAAGAAAACTAGCAAGTTCGTGGGGAAGTATATTTATCACATCATTAGAAGAAAGCAAAAGGTAAGGTGATGGTCTGATGGCCCAATGCACCCTGCACATAAATCTTGCAACAAATTTCAAGTACCAATCATATAACTCTAGTTGGCATATGTAAGAAGAAAGGGAAAATGAATAGATTCCAATTAAGATGCAAATGGAGCCCTTAAAATTGCTACGTGAAAGACAATAAACAACTTCCTAGTTTAGAAATGTGTCTGAATAAAATATTAACTAATAGAAAGAACAATACAAATTGGGTGGTATTGGTAGTATCCTCCTACAGGACATTAATTATGTGGGAAAACACATAATAAAGCACTATGTAAGTTTAAAAATACATCAAACAATCTCATGATGTGTGTAGTATGAGTACTATATGTGGATTATGAAACTATAACTATAAAGTTGTTTGAAATCTAAAATTATGATGAACAGAAAATAGTTTATCGAGCCAAATAGAGAATCCTTTATATGGGATAGCTGATGTATAGTTGTTTCAAGTTTATGGAGTTGTCTTTGCTAAAGGCATCAATGATGTTATCCTCGCCAAGTCCTTCAAGACTGATGTCTCGACCATTTAGAATGTCAAGGCTGACCTTGCACCTAAGACCTAACCTTGCATCTCTATTATGTCCTACTTCATATGCATAACGAGTACTTGGAGCCAATTGTTTCTTAATTTTATCGAGGAATGCCTATATACAATATTTATGTCCTACCCAAGGGCTTATTTTTAAGAATTTTTTGTTGTTACCTTCACTCATGAAACAAACCAAACAGTTCTAGAATATGCACATAATATTTCAAGGGTATGTTGTTGCTGTTGGTCTTGCTCCCTTTCCTGCTACTTTTTTTCCTTCTGAGTTAGGACTAAATTGTTGTAGAAGACGTACCACCTCATGATGCTAGGACTAAACATATGTTACCACAATTAATATACTTTTTAAGAAGAACATCACTAGTATTTAACTTGTTTTGATGAAGAAGCCATATCAATTTAATTACCAGTCCCGCATAATATCCTCAACCTTATTTTAAACATGGATATCACCTTCCAAATATCCTTCTAAATACTGGGCCTTCTTAGGAAAATTTCTTAGATAAATGATATAACTTGCTTCTATTGACATAGATAATAGTTAGTTGTTTAACTAAAACAAGATCAATATGAATTAAAGCTCATCTAAATACTTGGTACAGTTTCCAATGTTGTCAAGTATGTTTCCTGTTAAGATATTGTTTCTCATATAACTGAAGAAACAAAGTTGGTAAGGAACAAGCAATGAAGGTAAATACACATGTAAGTCACCACATTGAAAGGAATCATGGAACTCACAAAAACCATAGCCTTGTCAGTTGGCACATATCAGTAAAGTGGGTTCCTTCTAAATTGTTCTCTTGCAGTTCCTTGAAAATTACTCATCTAGCATTAGTACAAGAACAACACATACTTTTGTTGACTACAAATGGAACAAGAGTCTAAAAAGGCAAAATCATATGGCCCTCCAACTTGCTGATATTTTTCAACCCTACTTGTGTTTCTTTAGGTGTGTGATTCCCCAATTTATTCTCAAAACATTGACTTTTCTAAAAAAAATCCTAGCTAACGTATAGTTCTATTACATTTCACTGATTCATAAAACTTATATTATATTAAAATTTCTTATCCTACTTCCCCAAAGAAAATGAATCACAAATGATAACAAGCTGAGAACGTTCTCACAAGCACTATAAAACTCTATTCCAGAAAATACATGGATATGAGGATCGTTCCAACCAATTTGCAGAACCCAAACGATAGCATCAGAACGTGTGTCTCCTAATTGTAGGAGACACAGACCAATCATCATCGACACGCATATATGAAATAGCAAAACCAACCCAAGAGTTTCAAAAATATACCGAAGGGCAAGTCGGAATCCGAAGGGACGCCTCGGACTCGTGCTACGTGTGCGGACACGGACGTCGCCTCGCCGTGTCGCGGCTACGATCATCGGGTCGGCTACGGGAAGCACGCACGGAACGGGAAGCGTCCACGGGAAGCACGGGCAGCAAGGTCGGCTCTGCGGGGAAGCACGGGAAAAGCCGACGGGTCGGGACTGAGCCGAAGAGCTCGCCGGAGCTAGGGTTTCCGGGGGGGTCGGGATGAAGAACATGGGAGAGGGGTTTAGGGCTGTGGAGAAAATCGGGGTCGGAAAGGAAGGGGGAAGAGGGAACGCTTGAAGTCGGCTGCGGGGATGAGAGGGGAGACGGCGGATTGCCGGAGAACAGGGTTAGGGCACGGTCGGGAGGGCTGTGGAAGTCGGGGTGGCTGACGAGATGGTCGGAAAAGAAGCTAGGGAAGAGGGCGGAGGAGAGGGGGAGACTTACAGGCTCGGTCGCCGGTCGGGGTTCGCCGGCCGGGGGAAGACTTCCACCGGAGGGGGAGCTCGAGAGGGAGAGGGATGGGGGAAGGAGGAAAAGAAGTATGTGGATGTGAAATATATAAGAAACCCTCGATTCCCAAATTTTGTTAAAACCGTCAAGAAAATTTTTTTTTTGAAAAAATTACGAAAATGGCATCTGAAATGTGCGCGCCTTTTTTTTTTGCACATGCATTACTTGACGGTTATCAGCAAACCGTCAAGTAATGCAATGGGTTTTCTTGACGCTTTGTATAAAACCGTCAAGTAATATGGTCAAATTTTAATATATAACAGAAAAATGGGTGTTTTGTTGACGTATGTCTAAAACCGTCAAGATAACTGCTTTCCTTGACGGTTTTGACCATACGTCAATAAATTGACCGTCAAGAAAGGTCATTTTTCTTGTAGTGGTAGTAAGAAAACATAAAAAAAATATAAAAAACACATTACAGCATGTACTGTTTCTACAGATTATCATTACAGGCATGTAATGAACAACAAAAAAAATCTCAGGCATGCTATTTCACAGGCAGTTTGTAATGAAGAAGCAGTATAAAGAGATAGTGCTAATAAATAAAACAAAGTGCTGAAATAAACTGAAATGCCATAACTGAAACACCAAACACATGTCCATAAAAGATAATAGAACTGAATCAAACTACAAAGTGCTGATAATAACTAGAAAGTACTGATAATAAAAAACTGATAAAAACTTGGAATGTTGGAGCATTTCCAAGTATACAATAGAATGTCACAAAAAAATCAAATCACATCTCCATATCACTATCCTCGTCATCACCAATATCAGCTCGACCAGCATGTCCTGAAGGACCAGCACCAGAAGTACCAGCGCCAGAAGGATGAGTAGGGGCGCCAACATAGAACTCACCAACTAATCACGAGGTGCACGATACCAATCATAGGCGTTACCTGGCTGGAAGTAGGCATGGACAGCCTCATCCTCACAGCGGTAACCCGAAAAAGCTGGATCTCGAGGGATGGAACCGGCTGAATGACCAGTTTGAGCGAAACGAAGATCAGCCAAGGAGTTTGCCATTGCCTGATAACGGGTGACGTCGCGGAACTCACGCTCGCGAGCCATGTCTGTCATCGAGACGTGCAAAGCAGATAAGTGCTGATGTATGCCCTCAAATGTCATGGCATACTGATGAGGTGGTGGAGGAGGTGCAGTAGGAGGAGCAGGAGGTGGAGCTGTAGCAGTCATGCTACGACGAGATAACTGAAGAAACTTGGGCTCAGGGTCCTGAGTACAAGTCGACAGATCAATATCGAAGCGCTGAAAGATGCGTGGATGATTCGCGTAAGAGAGATTTCTATCTCTTGTACGACAACGTCCCATCATCTGAATCATGGTCTTAGGGGCAGAAAATAGAATCCCCTTAAGAATGTGGTACATGGCGGACAGCTCAAGAGAAGTTACATCATCCTTTGAAGTGGATTTTGGAAGAATAGTGGAATAGATGATGCGATGCAATTCATAGTTAAACAAGTTCAGGTTGTCAGCCTTAAACTTTCCAGAGTGTACTCTATCAGGTGCACAGAGTTTCGCTTTGAAACTTGCGAGTGTCGTGCCTTCGGGAAAGTCAAAATTAGTGATATCAACTAGCGGTTCACCTTCGTTAGGGATACCAAGGATCTCCGCTAAGAGGCTATCATCGAAATTGATATCAATACCTCCAACACGTGTGGTCACATAGAAAGTGTCTAATATGAGATTGTAATAGAATAATCTAATGGCATTAGTTGCTATAGGGAAGCAAATTTTAACAAATAAGTGTAACCCTAATGCCTCAAACAAATGACGATGATCAGGAAATATAGTCCATTTGACTGGAGCGCCTGTGCATATGGATCGCATAGAAAAATCACCATACCACAGTAGGGCTTGGTCGAGGGTTTGAAAGAAAACCCATCGAACGTACCGTCGTTCGTTTGGACCGGCGAAAAGAGTGAATCCGTATGTGGATGCGAAGATGACCCTTCCTCACTAGGGGTCGTCTTCTTCCTCTTTGATGGATTGAATTTAGGAGCCATATGTGCAAATTGGAATAATAAGGCACTAATTGAAAGGTGGTGAGAGATGGAGTTATACCTCACAAAATCAAGATATGTCGTAGAGAACGACGATCTCCGCACGATTCCAAATTTTGGAGAGATTTTACCACTTAGATTGGATGGAATAGGGTGGTGAAGAACTAGGGTTTTGATGCTCGGGTCGGCTGCTGCTGCTGTTTGGAATAATTTGGAAGCAATGAAGAAGAAGGGCTGCTCGGGTTCTGTATATATAACCAGACACCCTCAACCGAACTCGGGCCGAATTCGGTCAGAGCTCTCGCCGAATTCGCTTAGGGTTCTTCAAAGTTGATTTTTGTCATTCTTTTTCATTGTCTCATTTCAAATATTTAATTCAAAGATTAGTTATTTTAGCCTTCAATTAACATAATTAATATTATTTTATGATTTAAATGTCGTTACACAGCAACTGTCTCAGATTAGCTGTAGGAGTACTGTCCCAGCTGGCGGAGGTTCACTGGGGAACTCTTAAGTACCGCTTCGCTTCAACCGTAGTTGTAGTGACAGACAGACTCTTTATTGGCTTGTCTCTAACACAGTTTTTGCATAATGATATATAATCATAAAACAAAATCAATTAATATTATTGACGTCTAAAATTCCTAATTCTCGACGTAAATAATTGAAACGATCTTCCGCTAGAGGTTTAGCGAAGGTGTCAGCTAATTGATTTTCAGTATCTATGTACACAAGGTTTATATTTCCATTTTGATGATGATCTCTAAGAAAATGATGTCGAATCTCGATATGTTTAGTACGAGAGTGACATACTGGGTTCTTAGTCAAATTAATAGTGCTCGTGTTATCACAGAAAATGGGAATATGTGTGTAAAACAAATCATAGTCTTCTAGGGTTTGTTTCATCCACAAAATCTGAGAACAATAACGTCCTGCGGCGATGTACTCAGCCTCTGTTGTTGATAGGGCTATAGAATTTTGCTTTTTACTAAACCAAGAGACTAAAGCTTTGCCTAAGAAATGACATGCGCCACTTGTACTTTTTATACCAACTTTGCATTCAGCAAAATCTACATCCGAATAACCAATAAGGTCAATGGACTTAGTTTTGGGATACCACAAGCCAACAGAAGAAGTACCTTTAAGGTATCGAAAGATACGCTTAACTGCGGACAGATGTGATTCCTTTGGGTTAGCTTGAAATCATGCACACAGGCAAACACTAAACATTATATCTGGACGACTAGCAGTTAAATAAAGTAAACTACCAATCATACCTCGATACTTACGTGTGTCGACTGGCTTGCCTTGTTCATCTGAATCAAGCTTTGTTGAAGTTGCCATTGGAGTGCCAATAGGTTTGACATTGTCCAGATTGAACTTCTTTAGCAAGTCTTTTGTGTACTTGGCTTGATTTATGAATGTCCCATTATCAGTTTGTTTGATTTGCAATCCGAGAAAGAATTTCAGCTCTCCCATCATGCTCATCTCAAACTCATTCTGCATACACTTAGAAAATTTCCCTTGGTAATATCACCAATTACCAAATCCTTTAGATGATTAGCTGTAAATTTCAACCTTTTCGCTTCATTCTGAAGGTAGCTGGTTCCTGGATCTTCTCTAGGAGGTTCAGCTAGTGCAGAGCTTGGTTGAGAATCAGCTGGAGTTGAGCTTGGTACAGATGTATCTTCGTCATTGTCATCAATTGTCATTTGATTCAATTCATCAAAAGTGACATTGATTGACTCTTCGATGATCATGGTACGTTTGTTGAAGACTCTGTATCCTTTGCTCTTGGCCGCATAACCTAAAAATATACCTTCATCGGCCTTTTCATCAAATTTTCCCAAATTGTCTTTTGTATTAAGAATAAAACATTTACAACCAAAAATTCTAAAGTATGAAACTGAAGGAATTCTATCAAACTATAACTCAAATGGAGTCTTCTTCGATTTGGGTCGAATTAGAACTCTATTGAGAACAAAGCAAGCTGCGTTGACAGCTTCAGCCCAGAAATATTTGGGTAGACTAAACTGGTTTAACATCACTCTGGCCATTTCGGTTAGAGTTCTGTTCTTACGTTCCACAACTCTATTTTGTTGTGGAGTCCTAGGGCAGGAGAACTCGTGTATAAAACCGTGTGTGTCACATAATTGCTCAAAATCAGCATTCTCGAATTCGCCACCATGATCGCTTCTAATGCGAGTGATCATGTAATCTTTTTCATTCTGAACTTTCTTGCAAAAGGCGACAAATTCGGATAATGCATCATTCTTGCGTGTCAAGAAATATACCCACGTGTATCTAGAGAAATCATCTACAATTACGAAAGCATAAAGTTTACCTCCGAGGCTAGCAACTCTGCTAGAACCAAATAAGTCCATATGAAGCAATTGCAGAGGTCTAGTAGTACATACTGCGTTTACTGACTTGAATGTAGATCTGGTAGCTTTGTTCCTTTCACATTGGCTGCATACCAAATCCTACTTGAATGTAATATCCGGTAAACCGCGTACTAGCTTCTTTGTGGATAATCTTGATATTGTATCCATATTAGCGTGACCGAGTCTCATATGCCACAGATGACTCTCATCACTCTTGGCCATTAAGCATCTACCTGAAATGTTAGTTTCTTCTAACAAATAGAAAACATATATATTGTCTTCCCTGATAAGATAGTACTACCAGTTGAGCTATCAACTATAGTACATTTGTCTTTGCCAAAGTTGATGCCATAACCATGATCAGCTAGATGACTTATGCTGAGTAGGTTATGTTTCAACTCGGTAACCAGACAGACATCCTTAATTACAGGATAGGGAGACTTACCAACATCACCGATACCAATAATATACCCTTTCAAATTATTACCGAAGGAGACATAGCCTTCCTTCTTTTTCTTCGACAGTGTTGCAAATAGGGTAGCGTCACCGATCATATGCCGTGAGCAACCGCTGTCGAGGATCCATTTGCTTCTAGCATGTGAAGGGTGTTCCACCTACAAAACAGTTTGCAGATAAAACTTTTGGTACCCATTTCTTGTAGGGTCCTGAATTGTTAGTTTTAGGTATCCAAGCATAAACATTTAAATCTACAAGCTTTCTCATTCTACATGCAGATGATATATGACCAATGAGGCCACAATAATGATATTGTGCATGTCGAGTGTTGAAAGCTGAGTGGTGTGCATGGTTGGTAGGTTTGGGTTTTCTAGTATAGAAGAAAGCATACCTATAATCTTGTTTGGGCTTAACCTTTTGGGGTAAAGGTTTGATAGGATTAGGTCTGACAGTGTTTGGCTTGGGAATGTTCCGATTTCTCGGTAAGTGACACGTGTTAGGGTAGGAAGCAGCAGGCTCAGGCTGTTTTTCTAACCTAATTTGTAATCTTTTGGAAGTGTCATACAACTTAGTATAATCAGAAGTAAGTGATTCCATTCTGATTTGTGCACATTGAAGACTTTTCTTCTCTATAGAAAGTTCTTCCTTGAGTTGGTCAATAATTTTATCTTTCTCTTCAGATGACTTGGTAGTCTCGTGTAATAAGAGCTTTATTGAAGAAAGCTCACCAGACTCACTAACATTATTTCTAACCTCAGCTAGTAGGTCGGTAAGTCTACCTATTTCATCTTTGTACTCTTTGAGTACCTTTTTAGAGGTCTGATACTTGCTACGCAGTTTCCTGTAATCAGTCATCAGGTCACTGAAGGCATCTCCTAATTGCTCAAAGGTGAAGTCATCATAAGTATCAACTACAGGTTCAGTAGGTACCTGATCGGATGCCATAAAGCATACGTTTGCAGCGTCTTCTGATTGTTCGTCTTCTGAGTCGCTGGCTTCACTTTCATGCCATATGCTGGTGTTGGCATATTTCCGTGATGTTGATCTCTTCAGGTTCCCTTTTTCATACCTGTTGCTCTTCTTGCTTGATGATGAGTTTGTGGGACAATCCTTCTTCATGTGTCCCTTCTTCTTGCAACCATAGCAAACAGCATCTTCTTGGTACCAGTTGTTGCTGTTGTTCTCTTTGACTCTCTTCTCATGTCTCATGAATCTTTTGAACTTCCTTGCAAGGAGTGCTTGATCTTCAGCGTCAGATCCACTGCTGTCTGAGTCATCTTCAGCAGCTTTTCTGTGCTGAGCCTTGAGGGCGATAGTCTTCTCCTTTGGTGCAGGCTCTTCAAAATCTTGTAGCTCCAGTTCATGAGTGAGTAGCTTACCCATGAGTACTTCGGGGGACATAGTTGTGAGGTCGTTCCCTTCAATGGTTGCAGTAGCCTTTGGAATCCAGTTCTTGGTGAGAGCTCGCAGGAGTTTGCGAATCTTTTCATGGTTACTGTAATCTTTGCCTAGGAAGGACAAAGAATTTACAATATCCAAGAACCTCTCGAACATTTGTGTAACTATTTCGTTGGGCTTCATTTTGAACGCCTCGTACTCTTGAGTAAGTCTGCTGACTTTAGATTCTTTGACTTGAGTCGTGCCTTCATGTGTGACTTCGAACAGCTTCCATACTTCATTAGCCGTTGTGCAGATAGACACCCTGTTAAATTCAGTTCTGTCTAAAGCACAAAAAAGAGCATTAATGGCACGTACGTCAAGACTGGCCCTTTTCTTTTCTTCTTCTGTATATCTGCTATGGGGTTTTTCAACCAAAACTCTATCAACATTTATACGAGGTGGCTTCTGATAGCCATCAAGAACAATGGACCATAAATCAAAGTCAAGAGATTTCAAGAAGAAACTCATCCGTGTTTTCCAATATGTATAATTCGTACCATCAAATAGTGGGGGTCTGTTTGTGGCCTGGCCTTCACTTGTGAATTTCACAGTTGCCATATGTTGTGCTGTGATCTATATATCAGTTAATTAAAAAGAATAAATAATTGCACTGTTACCTTTGCTTTACCTGTAACACCCGCTCTGATACCAATTGTAGGAACGAAATAGTAAAGCGTAATACTCTAGAGGGGGGGTGAATAGAGTTGGCAGCGGAATAATGCTAATTAAAAAGGTTAGCAGCACAATCACAGAATATTAATCACAACTAAAATAATGTAAATGCAAAGTTAAGAGAGCAAACGCAAAGACAGCGATGTATACTGGTATCCCTCAGTTGAGGACTAATCCAGTCGGTAGAACTCTTGCTACCAGTTGAATCCACTATTGGAAAAACTACAAGTTTTCTTACGAAGACCTTGCAACTTCTACAACGCGAGCTTTGATACGAAGAACTCGTCGAACTTCAAATATGAAGAGGTATTCTTCAATTAAGCCTTCTGATTACAATCTCTCAGAAACTTCTAGACCGTACCGCACTGGCAAATTGACTAGAGGATTGTAACTGGCTTGGGATCTGAAATTGAAAGCTCTAGAAAAACTCTTTGGAAGACAGAAAGCTTTAGATAGAGAGAAGATTGAAAGTGAATGAGTGAATTGAAATGATCGAAATCCTTCTCTATTTATAGGAGTTCCAAAGGCAGACTTCTGTCAGAATTCGGGCAGAATTCGGGCAGAACTCTTTGAGCAAATCTTGGTCAAATCCGTAACTGTAGGAGGACCAAGTTCCAAAGATTCAAAATCACAACGGCCACCAACCGAACTCTGGCCGAACTCTGGCCGAACTCGGTCCGAGTTCTGTCAGGGTTAAGTCAGGGTTTTGTTAGGGTTTTTGAAAAAGCTTTTGGTGATTTTTGAAAACCTTTTTGAAAACCTTTATGAGAGGTCGTTTTAAAAATATTTTGAAAACATTTAGGGATAGCCTATTTGCCAGTACGACTCGGTGTACAACATATTCCTAGACTCAAATAAAATAAAAAATATATTGCATAAGGAATTACAGACGCGAGTAGGCAAACAGATCTTCGGTCTTGAATGAAGTGGATAGCCAATCTTGATCATGTCCAAGAATCCGAGATGTCCCGACTAGCTTCGTATATCCAGACAGAGTTTGATCAATTATTAAAATCAGGTTGACCATATGACCAATGGGCCAACAGACCCTTGATAGCTTTCTCCAGAACAAAAACCATGTCATAAGGGGATAGCAGTATCGCCCATGTGGCTAGACGAAAACTGAGTGCGCCAAGCTTGGTCATGAGAACCCTGAGGGGATTGACTCGTGAAATCACATGGATGGTCTACCCTGTCACATAGTGTCATGTTTTCTGAATGGCGAACACTCGGGCAAGGCACTCCTTCTCCATGGCAGTGTACCTATGTTCATGTCCTACCATCATCCGGCTGAGATAGTAAATGGCTTGTTCATGTCCTGCGTCATTATTCTCGGGTAGCAGAGCGCCGAGGGAATGTTTCATCACCCGTACATAGAGTAGGAAGGGCTTTTCGGCGACCGGGGCTACCAGAACTGGTGGATTCATCAGGTACTCATTAATATCATCAAAGGTACGCTGACATTCCTCGTTCCATACAAATGAGACACCTTTCCTCATGAGTTGAGTGAAGGGTTGGCATCGCCCTGAGAGGTTAGATATAAACCTCCTGATATAGGCTAGTCTTTCTGTAAAGCCCCT
This sequence comes from Iris pallida, assembly GCA_029216955.1. Taxonomy (NCBI): domain Eukaryota; kingdom Viridiplantae; phylum Streptophyta; class Magnoliopsida; order Asparagales; family Iridaceae; genus Iris; species Iris pallida. The sequence continues at coordinate 21,982,047 of JANAVB010025598.1, read as the reverse complement.
AAATTTCTACTGATTTTTATTTTATTTTATTTTGGTACTGATTTAAAATTTGTTATTGTACGTCGCGTAGTCGTATTTTACGTCGCGCACAAAATTTTATTTTTGTAATTGCTCGACGAGTGCGAATATGTGTCGAGGTACATATGTTAGAAAAATATTTTATTATAAATTTTATAAATATTTTTATTTTGTATAAAAAGGTTATTTTATTCATCGTTTACAAATAAATGGTGATTTGGAAATTTTGGGTTTAATATTTTACGAAATGTAAAATTTGTTTATTAATAAATTTTGTTATTTATAAAAGCTTGTTCATAATTAATATTTAAGTAATTATCTTGATTTTCGAAATTAAATAAATACAATATTTTAATATTTATGAAAAAGATATTTAAACATTTGTTGTAATATTTGATTAAATATGCTAATTTAAAATTTGAAAAGATTTCATTGGTATTTGAATTAAATGAGTTGAGGTTTTATGTTTGAATGGGGATTTGAACGATTTAAAGTTTAAATAAAATTTTAATTTAAATATGATAATATCTATGGGGATTTAAACGTATACTAATTCCTATCCAACTGGGAATTCCCACATCCTATAAATATGCAGGCACTCCCCCAATTTTCCATCCACAAATCGTGCACCGTGTCTGTGCCTTCCATCCACTATATTTTATTTGTACAAATACATGATTTTTTCGTCCGACAAGCCGGACGTCCTCCTCGTGGCGGGACACACCCCGACACGACAACACCACTCCGTTCTGCCAACAACCACCATGCTCCTCCCTGCAAGCCATCACCACCACCACCATATTCGTGGTCGACTGTGTCTGTGTCCGACAAAAATCACTGTATTGACCGTGTCCGGATCCCGTGTCCACCCCATATTCCCCAACAGTACAGATTATAAACCGACTCGTCGCACCACCACCATGGTCGACCCGGCCTACCAACAACCACTGATCACCATCCTACGACCCCCCCCAGCACCACCACGTCCGTCCTCCACTCCCCGGCCATCACCTCTACGCCACAGCCCACAAACACCTCCGCCACCAGCAAAAAAAAAATAGAGAAAGGGAGAAACCTCACCTCGACAGAGTCCTCCGTGCCACCGCGCCAGGCGCTCGACACCACCGCCGATCTCCGGCTTTCCCCATCCTGCTCCGTCGTACTTTCGGACGAGATCTGCGCCGCCACCAGCGTCGCACCTCCGGAGTTTCCCCAGCGCAGCGCTCGGCCACGACCGGCGAGCCACCGCCGCATCCTCCATCGAAGTCGCCAAATCCGTCGCTGCCCCTGTCTCAACCACGAACATCCCAGGCCGTCGCCACTCCTTCAGCTCCGTCGCCCCCTCCGCTGATGACCGGAACTCCGCCTTGACCCTCCGCCCAGCGTCGAAGTCGCGTCGCGCTGGACTGGTCGTCGTGACCCAGCCTTGCCGCGCCGCCACCCGTCTGCCTCGGCAAAACCCCCTCCGCGCCTCTCGCGTGGTCGCCCCTCCGAGCTCCCACCGCTGATCGTCGCGCCACCACCCTTCGTTCCTCCACCGCCGGCCATCCGACCGAAAACACCGCAGCAGGTGACCCCCTTCTCCATCTCTCTCCCAGCTGTCTCTCTTACAAATTTAGGGAAAGGACAACTACAGTACCGTTCCTAAAAGTTTATATTTATTATTATCATCATTTACCTTAATTAATATGTGTCATTAATTTATTAATTATACTAGTATTAATATTAGTTGTTGTTTGGATTAATATTATTATTTACAATATTATTATTATTACTATTATTTATTACTGATATTATCATTATTAGTTTTTTATCAATATCATTATTACCACCATTATTATCATTATTATTATTATTAATATAATTGTTATGTAAATGATATTTCTGATATTATCATCATCATTTAATGTTATTATATTTATTATTTTTAGTTTATTTATTATTAGAAATAATATTTTATTTATAATTTATGAGTATTATTTTTAATATTATTTAAAATACTAGGAGTATAATTACAGAATTAATAATTGTATTATTTTAGAAATTTTAGAAATATATTTTTTCAATATTATTATTAATAATTGCATATTTTGATACTAGTCCAAAACCATTTTGCCTTCAAATATTTTCCAAAAATTATTTTAAAAAGTAAAAAGGATTTTCGAAATTATAGATGATTTCGAGTATTTCAATAATTATCTTACTAATAAATTACGTGTTATCTTCATAGAAATCCTATTTTTGGTAAACTTAAGGTTTTAGCCTAAAACAATTTTTATTTTCAAGTATGTACCTAAAAACATATTTTGATTAATACAAACAAATACTTTTTTATGTAAAGTATTTTCAAGACTTACGTAAATTTTTATAAAAATATTTTTTTAAACATAGTATATGTATTTAATTCCATAAATTCTCTTCAATTATCTGATCAAGACTAATCATATCCCTACTTCCTTCCCGATTTTGGACCCCTACGCCTCGATCGTGGCTATTGGACTCTTGAGACATGTCAGAGAACACTGCACCATACCAGGCAACAGCCCAGGCAAGATACCTTGCCATTATACTATTTATTTTTAGTTGCATTTTATTTACCTATCACTGTTCATTTATTTCTAGTTCTTGATTACTGCCTGCTCAGGGATATTTATTGTACCTTGTTATTTACCTTTGATTGCATATGGACTTAGAGTTAAGGGACTACCACTAGCTTAGTACATTTCATAGACTTTGACACTGTTGTGCCACGTGATGTGTGAGTTATGAGTAGCATATAGTTTACGGACTTGCGTGTTTGCTGATTACTGATGCGTGCAGGACGTGCGTTAGGTCTAACTGTCAATAGTTGTATGTTAGAAGACTTGACGGTTAGTAGTGTTACATGGTCGTGGATACGATATGATAGGTACATTGGGTGGGGAGAACATTTCATTATCGTATGGGCTTCTATTGTACTTCCCTTGTAACCCGGAAGCTCCGCTGGAGATACGGGTATGAGCCTCTCAGGTTAGCCACTGTCGTTTTTGAACGTCATACTCTCGGTCACTGGTGCCCAAGTGGGGACTATACCAGATCCCATTTACAGCCAGGGCCCATGCGACGAAAGGTTTGTTCTCACTGTATGTTCACTTTAGTTGGTTAGATTACCTTATAGTGTCTTGTCACTTTCTTTGATTGTGGCATGTTTATATTCAGTATTTATATGGCATGTTGATGTATCTTGTTACGTCCCTCTGAGGACCTGGTTATCTCGCCAGGTGTGTGTGTTTCGTGATTTCTTGCAGGTGCTCTAGCTAAGGCCATTCCTTCCTTCGTGGTGATTGCTCTTGGACTTGCCATTGCTCTCGCTTGCTAAATTCTTTTCTTGTATATTTTCCATATTTAATTTGGTTGGTAGTGGACTTTGTCTCCGCCCAACTATTGTGTACATAACCAAATTCAAAGTTGTTATATCATTATTTGTCTTTGTGGATGAGATTTAGTACCTTGGTTACTGCATTTTACAGCTTATGTATGTATACGAGGGTCTATATACTTCGTATATATACAGCTGGCATGATTACGTTCTAGTCCTACGTATTTAGGACTGGGGCGTTACATGTTTTTGTGGTGGCTCATGCAGGTCAAGTTTGCCGTTTCGGTTACATGATTAAACCAAACGGACCTGTAATATAGGATTAGAGTTTAGAATCTCATCCACCTACTTGACTTCCTTCCTTGACTTCAAATTCGGAACTCTCGTTCGACCCCCTTGATTTGCATCTTGCTTGACTCCTTCCACCGTAAATTCTTAGTTTCGTGTTTAGTCAGATGACTACACTAGTATATGCCCATAGGTTAAATACATGGCTAGATGGATTGCATTGACAATTAGTATGCATTAGGGTTTCATTTGAGTTATAAAGGCATTTATTTTTCTAGAAAGTATGATTTCAAGGATTAGTTAATTTCAAGTTGGGTAGTAGCATATTACCGCCTTCAATGGATAGTTGGAATTTTATTTTGCCATTACAAGGTGGTATACACAAGAGGATAGAAAACAATTTTATGAATTATGTTTTTTTTTTTGAAATTGCAAAATAGTTATGATTTATTGGAATATGAAACCGATTTGAGGAACATATTTTAATTGTGACACATGATTTACGATTAAGTTCAAGTTGGATTGAATATGTTAAAGTTTATCTCGAATTTATTAAAATTTCATAAGTTATGATTTTGTGAACAACTAGAGAATATGAAGGGTTATGATTTATGGTTTATTTGAGAGCTTCAGATTTTTAAATTTAGTCGTACGATTTATAAGTTTATTGAGTTGAAGGGATGATGGTAAAAAGTTTTGTTTAAAATAGTTGAAAGATATGAAATCGACTTTGAAGAAAAGTTTAAATATTTAAAATTTGCTCATATGATCTAGGATATATAAAGTTATTTAGATTCGAGTCTTGATTATGGATATTTAAATTTTTGGTGAAAAAAAAGGGGAGAATTACTTTTGAAGAGTAGTTGTGACTTATTGGAAGCTAGATATTCACAGTTGAAGGATATAGAGCTAAATTTGGGAGTTATTTAAATGTTTCATTTTGTAGTATGAATTTCGGCTGATAAAAGTATTTAAATGTTGAGTTTAAGATTTTGAAAAAAAAAACGATTTGTGATATACAAGGGTTAATTTGAGATTGATTAGAAATTTAAATTTGGTTAAACTTGACAGCCTAAGGTGATTAGGAAATTTGGTGGAATATCTTGAAAATTTTATTGAGAAATTTCGAGAAACTTGAAATTTTAGATTAGATCAAATATTGGTAAAGGACCAAAAAACAAACAAGGTCCCCTAGTGAGATAGAAGTATTCCACATTAGATTGCCATGCCACCTATGACTATACACAAGCGTAGTTAGTCATCTACCAAAACGATGAACATATCTTTGACTTACTCGACCTTCCTTCAAATCTAGATCATTATTTGTGACCATCTACTTGTTTGAAACTTAGAAATGATTACCCCTTGACCATACCCTTATCTATGAGACTATCTTCCCTCTAGTAACTGTGCTCTAACTTATTTTACCTTGATCTACTAGACTTCCTAATTATCTTTATTTCGTGCTTTAACTGGATCCATCTTATTTTTGCGTAAATGTCACCTTATGAACTCCCACTTTCTATTCTAGACCTATTGGCATTCCCTATCGTGACTTTGATATTTGGAGCACAACACTAGACTTTTTCTTCCAACAAATTTCACATGCAAGACCTAGACGAGCTCACCTTCATGTAGGTATATCATGTCCCACTAAAACACGTCCCCTTGTACTCTATTTTTATGGTACGACTTTCAGGCTATGAAGACTAACTATAACATATACCATGGTACCGATATACTTTTGACTACATAGTGGGACTCGATCTCGACTCAAATCTTCGGCCCGATTGCGATCTACTAAGTCAGTTAAATGCTTAACTTTGCGTTTTATCTTGACTGCTTAACCTTTGTCATTAGTTTCATGTTTCTCTCGATTCACTTAGACACATAACATTTTTTCTTTTCGCTTGTAGCAACCCTTGCTCTTTTCCCTTCTCACTAAACTGTGTGTCGTATTTCACCTTGATTCCTCTATGGTTTATGCGATTTGGCTCATGTTATGATTTTCGTGCTCGAAGAAAAATGTGATCATGACAATCTGGAAGTTAGTGGAAGCTAGATTGGAGAACCCCACAGCATGGATAAATAATGTAGCTGGTTAAGAAAATTACAAGATTGTGAGCTATAGGAGGGAAATAAATGGAAATGTGCAAATAAATCCGAATCAATGAAGTAAGGAATGATATATTATGTTATGATGAAACACTCGAGGATGAATAGGCTTCGCGAATTTTAAATTTTGTTTTAAGGTAACTATATAGTCGAGTGGAACATCTTCTAAAGTGTTGGTGGTTTAAGAACCAAATATATATATATAGAATTTATGGATGCAATTTTTGATAAAGACAATGTTGACGTTATAATGATATTATTTTTCAAGGATAACCAATTGCTGAAGAAATAAACCTTTATATTTTGATTAAGTTCTAAAATGATTATGAATAAGAAGTTAAGACGAGTTTTCATCAAAAAGAGGAGATTGTTGAATTCAAATTTTCGAGAGAGGCTAATGAACATTATAGAAATTTTTATGATGATGGAAGATTGAGCTATGAAGGTATACTGTTAGTTTACGAGATTATCGAACGTTGAAGACGGACTTTTTGATACCTATAGATGCATCGTACATTGACCAATAAATACAAATTTGTAGAAACTAGATTTAAACTTTTACTTTGGCCCATTTGGTTGAAGGTTTGAAATCTTAATTTTAGAGGAAATTATGGCTTGGCTGGTATAATGGAGATTATGGAATTCAAATTTGAGAACTATTTTATGACGAGCTATAGGAAGTTCGAATACAGTTATAATCATATTGATTTTTTTGTAACGGGACGTGGTACGAAAGAAATTAATGAAAAGAACGATTCATGAGAAGAGAGATTTCATGAATATTGACGATATTGAAGATTAAGGAGATTATTACCTACTTATGAGGTTGTCCTTTTTGGTTAATGTTAAGATTGATTGAGCTTAGTCATTGATCGATTGTCATGTGCATGACCGTAATCTAAAACCATCGAAATTTTTAGTCAATCAAATGACATTGCCATTGAAATGTCGTTTCATTCTTGTCAAACAATTGATTGCCTTTTTGTTCAATATGAATCAAATTCTTATCGATTATACTGCTTCTATCTCCTTCGCCCTACCTACTCTAATTTTTCCTAAATTTCGAGGACGAAATTCTTTTAAGTTGGGTAGGATGTAAAGCCCCTAAATTTCTACTGATTTTTATTTTATTTTATTTTGGTACTGATTTAAAATTTGTTATTGTACGTCGCGTAGTCGTATTTTACGTCGCGCACAAAATTTTATTTTTGTAATTGCTCGACGAGTGTGAATATGTGTCGAGGTACATATGTTAGAAAAATATTTTATTATAAATTTTATAAATATTTTTATTTTGTATAAAAGGTTATTTTATTCATCGTTTACAAATAAATGGTGATTTGGAAATTTTGGGTTTAATATTTTGCGAAATGTAAAATTTGTTTATTAATAAATTTTGTTATTTATAAAAGCTTGTTCATAATTAATATTTAAGTAATTATCTTGATTTTTGAAATTAAATAAATACAATATTTTAATATTTATGAAAAAGATATTTAAACATTTGTTGTAATATTTGATTAAATATGCTAATTTAAAATTTGAAAAGATTTCATTGGTATTTGAATTAAATGAGTTGAGGTTTTATGTTTGAATGGGGATTTGAACGATTTAAAGTTTAAATAAAATTTTAATTTAAATATGATAATATCTATGGAGATTTAAACGTATACTAATTCCTATCCAACTGAAAATTCCCACATCCTATAAATAGGCAGGTACTCCTCCAATTTTCCATCCACAAATCGTGCACCATGTCTGTGCCTTCCATCCACTATATTTTATTTGTACAAATACATGATTTTTCCGTCCGACAAGCCGGACGTCCCCCTCGTGGCGGGACACACCCCGAGACGACAACACCACTTCGTTCTGCCAACAAACACCATGCTCCTCCCTGCAAGCCATCACCACCACCACCATATTCGTGATCGACTGTGTCTGTGTCCGACAAAAATCACTGTATTGACCGTGTCCGGATCCTGTGTCCACCCCATATTCCCCAACAGTACATATTACAAACCGACTCGTCGCACCACCACCATGGTCGACCCGGCCTACCAACAACCACCGATCACCATCCTACGACCACCCCCAGCACCACCACGTCCGTCCTCCACTCCCCGGCCATCACCTCTACGCCACAGCCCACAAACACCTCCGCCACCAGCAAAAAAAAAATAAAGAAAGGAAGAAACCCTCACCTCGACGGAGTCCTCCGCGCCACCGCGCCAGGCGCTCGACACCACCGCCGATCTCCGGCTTTCCCCATCCTGCTCCGCCGTACTTCCGGGCGAGATCTGCGCCGCCACCAGCGCTGCGCCTCCGGAGTTTCCCCAGCGCAGCGCTCGGGCACGACTGGCGAGCCACCGCTGCATCCTCCACCGAAGTCGCCAAATTCGCCGCCGCCCCTGTCTCGACCACGAACATCCCAGTACCGTTCCTAAAAGTTTATATTTATTATTATCATCATTTACCTTAATTAATATGTGTCATTAATTTATTAATTATACTAGTATTAATATTAGTTGTTGTTTGGATTAATATTATTATTTACAATATTATTATTATTACTATTATTTATTACTGATATTATTATTATTAGTTTTTTATCAATATCATTATTACCACCATTATTATCATTATTATTATTATTAATATAATTGTTATGTAAATGATATTTCTGATATTATCATCATCATTTAATGTTATTATATTTATTATTTTTAGTTTATTTATTATTAGAAATAATATTTTATTTATAATTTATGAATATTATTTTTAATATTATTTAAAATACTAGGAGTATAATTACAGAATTAATAATTGTATTATTTTAGAAATTTTAGAAATATATTTTGTCAATATTATTATTAATAATTGCATATTTTGATACTAGTCCAAAACCATTTTGCCTTCAAACATTTTCCAAAAATTATTTTAACAAGTAAAAAGGATTTTCGAAATTATAGATGATCTCGAGTATTTCAATAATTATCTTACTAATAAATTACGTGTTATCTTCATAGAAATCCTATTTTTGGTAAACTTAAGGTTTTAGCCTAAAACGATTTTTATTTTCAAGTATGTAACTAAAAACATATTTTGATTAATACAAACAAATATATTTTTATTTAAAGTATTTTCAGGACTTACGTAAATTTTTATAAATATATGTTTTTTAAACATAGTATATGTATTTAATTCCATAAATTCTCTTCAATTATCTAATCATGACTAATCATATCCCTACTTCCTTCCCGATTTCGGACCCCTATGCCTCGATCGTGGCTATTGGACTTTTGAGACATGTCAGAGAACACTGCACCATACCAGGCGACACCCCAGGCAAGATACCTTGCCATTATACTGTTTATTTTTAGTTGCATTTTATTTACCTATCACTGTTTATTTATTTCTAGTTCTTGATTACTGCCTGCTCAGTGATATTTACTGTACCTTGTTATTTATCTTTGATTGCATATGGACTTAGAGTTAAGGGACTACCACTAGCTTAGTACATTGCATAGACTTTGACACTGTTGTGCCACGAGATGTGTGAGTTATGAGTAGCATATAGTTTACGGACTTGCGTGTTGGCTGATCACTGATGCGTACAGGACGTGCGTTAGGTCTAACTGTCAATAGTTGTATGTTAGAAGACTTGACGGTTAGTAGTATTACATGGTCATGGATACGACATGATAGGTACATTGGGTGGGGAGAACATTTCCTTATCGTATGGGCTTCTATTGTACTTCCCTTGTAACTTGGAAGCTCCGCTGGAGATACGGGTATGAGCCTCTCAGGTTAGCCACTGTCGTTTTTGAACGTCGTGCTCTCGGTCACTGGTGCCCAAGTGGGGACTATACCAGATCCCATTTACAGCCAGGGCCCATGCGACGAAAGGTTTGTTCTCACTGTATGTTCATTTTAGTTGGTTAGATTACCTTATAGTGTCTTGTCACTTTCTTTGATTATGGCATGTTTATATTCAGTATTTATATGGCATGTTGATGTATCTTGTTACGTCCCTCTGAGGACCTGGTTATCTCGCCAGGTGTGTGTGTTTCATGATTTCTTGCAGGTGCTCTAGCTAAGGCCATTCCTTCCTTCATGGTGATTGCTCTTGGACTCGCCATTGCTCTCGCTTGCAAAATTCTTTCCTTGTATATTTTTCATATTTAATTAGGTTGGTAGTGGACTTTGTCTCCGCCCAACTATTGTGTACATGACCAAATTCAAAGTTGTTATATCATTATTTATCTTTGTGGATGAGATTTAGTACCTTGGTTACTGCATTTTACAGCTTATGTATGTATACGAGGGTCCTTATACTTCGTATATATACAGCTGGCATGATTACGTTCTAGTCCTACGTATTTGGGACTGGGGCGTTACATGTTTTTGTGGTGGCCCATGCAGGTCAAGTTTGCCGTTTCAGTTACATGATTAAACCAAACGGACCTGCAATATAGGATTAGAGTTTAGAATCTCATCCACCTACTTGACTTCCTTCCTTGACTTCAAATTCGGAACTCTCGTTCGACCCCCTTGATTTGCATCTTGCTTGACTCCTTCCACCGTAAATTCTTAGTTTCGTGTTTAGTCAGATGACTACACTAGTATATGCCCATAGGTTAAATACATGGCTAGATGGATTGCATTGACAATTAGTATGCATTAGGGTTTTATTTGAGTTATAAAGGCATTTATTTTTCTAGAAAGTATGATTTCAAGGATTAGTTAATTTCAAGTTGGGTAGTAGCATATTATCGCCTTCAATGGATAGTTGAAATTTTATTTTGCCATTACAAGGTGGTGAATCGGAGTCGTAAATAGGTGAATCGGATGAATGGGAGTGCCACTCGCATTCTTCGTCAAAACTTTTGGGCGTTGTAGGTGGAGTAACATACCCGAGGCCACGTCTGGATTTATGATAATGATCCTGAGGCTTCCCTACCGGTGTCGGCAGCTGTAGAGGCAATTATCGACCACTGCCATAATTTAGACCCGGAGTCGCCTCCATGTCGTACCCCTGCTTTTGCATGCAGTACTTGGCTTGAGGACTATATAAGTAGAGTGGTAGTCTTCCAGCTTCGGGTCCGATGTCGGACTCTTGTGGCGTGAAAGATTGAGGATCTTCTTTTCGACCAAAGATGATTGTAACGCCCCAATCCCAAAATACTTCGGACTAGGTACGTATCCATGCCAGCTGCATACATACGAAGTATACTCCAATATATGGAAACTTGTATGTATACATAAGCTGTAAAATACAGCAGAACCATAATAACTAAATCTCATCCACTAGATAAATAAATGATATAAAAGCAACTTTGAATTTGTCATGTATACAATCGTTGGGCGGAGACAAAGTCCACTACCAACTATCTCAAATAAAATGTACAAGAAGTGATCGATAAAATAATGAGACGAACCAAGCGCAATCGTCTTCGAAAGAATGGAAAAGATCACGGCTTTGGCTAGAACACCTGTAAAATCACAGAAGCGCACACCTGGAGAGATAACCAGGTCCTCAGTGGGACGTAACAAGATACACAAAGAACATGCCATAATAAACTGAATATATAATATGTCACAAACCGAAATAAGTGACAAGACGACAATAAGGTAATCTAACCGTACTACAGTATTTATGCAGTTAAGAACAAACCTCCAACGCATGGACACTCTGGCTCAGTAGCAGTAATCTCAGGTATGGGCCACCAGGATACGAGGGACCTCAAAGCATAACATTCATCGAATGTCAGAGGCCAGCAATAAATCAGTATCAGGATCCAGGACCGTATCTCCCGCGGAGATAACCGAAAATAGGAAAGTGCATACTTGGCCCATACGTCAAGGAACTGTTCTTCCCACCCTATGCCAAATAGAGTCACATCCATGTCTCATAAACCTCTACTAACTGCTAAGTCTCCTAACATGTCTCTATTAGCAATTAGCCCTATCGCATGCGCATGGGGGATCAGCCCACACACAAGAACCTCTACATGCTACTCATCTCACACATCCTCGTAGTACAACTGTGTCAAGGTATATGCGATACACTACAGACGGTAGTCTCTTAATTCTAAGTCCATATGCAGTCAAAGGATAATAACAAAGTATATCTAATATCGCTGAGCAGACAGTAAATCAGGAACGGTAAGAACTGGAAATAAATGAACAGTGATATGTAATAAAATGCAAACTGAATATAAACAGTATAATGACAAGGTATCTTGCCTGAGGTTATGTGCAAAAGGGAATAATCCAGTAGCTCGAACAAACAAATAAACGAAGCAAGAAAAGACAAATCCTGCAGATGACTCCGGATGCTGCAACAAACATCATGAACGAGTTTGGAATAAAAGATATACCTAGGAAACGCCTGTCCAAAAGTTAAATTCTGGAACAGGAAAAAATCATAATTTTGGGTCAAAATGATATCCGCCGTTGGACCCGCTTTGCACCGAAATACCTGCCAATATCTACGGTCTCTAAAGTCATCAAACTACATGTCTACAGAATTATTTTGATGAGACGAACCCAACGGTATGTCCAATTTTGGATTCCGGTGGGCTGTGCACAAAATCGCCCGTTGAGTGGGATTGTGGGCCCACCAAAATAGCGTCCCGATCAAAGTTGTGACTTAATTTGCAAAGGGTCGATACAGGGTATCTCGACGGATACGCACTAATTTCGTTGCGCACATGCAACGAAATTGGGTTACGTCAGTTCTCACATCTCGACAACATCCATACGCGCCTTTTGATGCGTATAGTGCGCGACCACGTCGTCCGGTTTGTCGGGGCGCACGCCGTATCGGGTGTTTTTTCACTTTTTGAAAACAGAATTTACAATTTTCGTGAAACTTTAACAACGTGTAACTTTCTACATACTAAATGAAAAGTGAATCCAAAAGGTGCATTACAATCTCGGTTAGGTTGTCTTTGACCGTCTTCAATTAGTTTTTACAAAAACCTATTGTACAGAAGGAAAAGTGGCCGACAAGTTGGTATTTTAAAATAATTTTTAATATTTCAGAAAAGTAGTTTTTCTTCAAATTTGTCTCGATTTTTCGAGTAAGATGGATGGCCATGTCAAAATCCACCTGGGGGATCTCGAAGAGGGTCATGTGGGCTTTCTATACAAATTTACGGAATCAAAAACGAACAAGAACTAAGAGAGAAATCGCATGGTAAAGTTAGATACCTTGATTTTAATTTCTGTCGATGTTGTTGTCGTTGTTTCCGTTGCCGTTGTCGCGGGGTGCTGCTGTGCTCGCGGACAGCATGCCGGAGAGAGGGTAGGAGGAAGGAGGGTGGAAGAAGAAGGAGGAAATTTTTAGGGTTTACTTTGATAGGTGTATTATCGAAAGAGGGAAGGATGGAAGAGTAGCCTTAAAATAGGTTAAGTGCATATATAAAAGGGTCGGCCCCCCTTTCCTAGTTGCATCTGCTGCTGCTCTATAAGGTGGGCGCGCATATGCTACATGCTGCTGTTGCTTATTCTTTTGTTTTTGGGTTGGGGTGGTCGGGTGGGGCCGACCGCCCTTTTCTCTTTTTTTTTTTCTAAATCTTATCTTTTCTTTCTAATCTTTTTAAATATATATAACTCTATATATATGTATATGTATATATCACCATAATCTATTAAAATCCAATAACAATTTAAATGACACATATCCAATATTTAATTTATTTAAGCATATATATATGTATATATATATGTATATATATATATATATATATATATATATATATATATATATATATATATATATATATATATATATATATATATTTCACAATAAATCAACGATAATAATGTCTTAATAGAATAGACATGTTTATTAAATATCCATAAAAATAAATTTAATAACAATAAATAAAAAATCGTCCCAGTGGGTGAACCAATACCGTATACCCTTATCCGGGTCCAGATAAATCTACAATCTTGTAAATATATTATTTACTAAAAATACCAATAATTGTACATATAATTAAACAATTAAAAATTGTGTATGAAATTCTAAAATAATTTAGAATATATTTTTACGTACATAAAATATGTCCACATGGCCACCTTGGTCCCATCCTATGCCTACATGGGCTTAACTTTGGTTCGGGCCCAGTTCGGTCTGAATTGGACAAACCTAATCATCTAAAAATCAATATATAAAACACTATTTAATTTAAAATAATTTACATGAGTCCATTCACAACCCGGTCTGATTTTCCTAATTTGGTCATCACCATGGCTAGGCTTCCCCCGACATGATTGGTACACTTGTCAAGACACACTACTACATCTTTCGGCCCAAAATTCATGGTAGTCTCGTGTTCTAAAATTTAACAATGGCTAAGGTCATTTCTAATAATAACAAAATTTTTATAATTTGCATAAATTACTTTTTAAGTCTAATAAAAATAATAATAATAATAATAAAAATAGGGGGGTTTTACAATGATTGTGTGATCCCATCCTCTTCTGTCTGAGACCGGGAAGTAAGCGCCTTTTATGGGAGTAAGACGATTTGAGGTATGGGCGGTTGTCACCTGTGTATGCAGGCTAATGTCTAGACAATCCCGTGCGGCATACGTTAGATTAGGCTTATCATACTCAGAATAGTCTAACGGCAGCCTCTTATTAATAAAATAAGGAATTTTGTCCACCGGGATTACATCATCATGAGAGGGGCTATCCACCTGTGTAACCATATTTTTGGTGAGTTCTCCGTCTTCCTTGGCTACCCCCTGCGAGCTCAGAGTTTGGGTCGCTATTTTGGGTAACTTGACCACCAAGGGTTCTGCTTGAGGTATTGATCTGCCTGGGAGTGTTGGATCAACACTTGGCTGCTGGCGCGTCTTGGAAAGACGGATGACCATCTGGCCGGCAAGGAATTTTGTGTCTTCTAGTTGCCTTAGAGCAGATTTTGGCAATCGAATTACCATCGGTGTTACCGAGGGCTTCGCATCTTCCTGTTGCCTTTGATTAGACTTTGGCACCCGGATCACTATTGGTCCTATAACAGGTTTTGGCTTCTGACTGGATCTCGGGAGACGGATGACCATTGGTTCCGACTGTGCAGGTGTGACAGGAGAATCGAGCACCTTTTTATGTAAGGTTGCGATAAGGGGTACGGCCCTGCCCGGTTTGCAGGGTTGGAGAAGGATTCTTACGGGTTCCTGTGGCCCTGCGATGGCCTCCGGCTCGTCCGTTATGTGTTTCATGGATTCGTCATATAGGCAAGCCTCCGACGAGTAATAAGATTCAACCCCTTTGAAGGGATCAATGTCGACAAATTTGATCTTCACAGAACCGTATTTACTGACATATTTGAAATACTGGTGAAGGATGGATGGCACGATCATATAGTCATGTATCCACGGATGTCCCAGGAGGATGTTGTAGGAGGTGTTTGCATCTATGACATAGCAGGTAACTTTCATCCTCAGGTCACCAATCTGGCACTTCAACCGGATCTTCCATAGGGAATAGCTTCTCCCTGAGTTAAACCCGCTAATGTCAGTGTTGGTTGCTGCTAGCCGGTGCATAGGGATGCCAAGAAGTTGGAGCATGCTTTTCGGGATGATGCTTATTGACGATCCCGGGTCGATATGCATCCTATCCACCTTGATGTTGCCTATGTATCCAGTGTAGTACAAGGGGCGATCATGTAAGTTGGTCTTAATCAATATGTCCTGTGAAGTAAATACGATATTGGGCATTGCATCTGTGCTACCGCCGTCCTGTAGATCTGCTGGCGGGTCTTCCCCTGGAGGCTTGACCTGAGCTAAGTAGGCATCAGCATTCTGGAGTGCTTCACTTAATGCGACATGAAGATCCTTGGAGAGCCATAGGAGCTCGTATAACGACAACTTTGCTGGCGTATTAGCCAATTATGCTAATATGTCAAAGTTCTAAGGTCTCTCCAGTCCCTGAGGTATATCACTACGGAGTGGCATGTCGAAGCGGGTCTCCCTTGTCTTGGACTTATCCGCCAGCGGAGGCTGAGATGGCCTTGGAACATCAGAGGGAGGCAACGTTGCTAGGCTGAGGATCTTCGGCTGGACTATCCCGTGCGAGCTGGACTTGTGCTCCAGACCGGGTAACAACATCTGCAGCTTCTTCAGCTTCAGCTGAAATTGTATGGTAGGCTCTAGACTTCCTGGCCTTCTTCTTGTTGGTAGGAGATGACACCCCTTGGGTAACTTCGGGCACCAAGTCTAGATGCACCCACATGATCTCTCCTCGCGATGTGGTGAGGGGTACCAATCCAGATATCTGGCTTCGGGCAGATGGAAGATTAGTAACCTCCATTGTTGCCCGGAGGACATGTATTACCCCGTCTGGAGTGTTTGTTGGAGGAAAGTCACCGAACTGAATAGACACAATGTTTGCTACAGTAACTTCTTCAAAGTCTATCGACAGAGCTATGGAGTCGATAAGACTCTGGATGTACGGCTTCAATTGGAAGCAATCCTGGGTGGCATAATGGACATAGTGGTGGAAGTGATAGTACTTTGGGTCCTCCATTTCTGCTGTTCGGGGCTCGCGCCTTGGTGGCGGGAGCTGGATCCTACCCCCTTGTAAGAGCATATCGAAGATAGGTTTGACATGACTATCTTCGAATGAGTAATTGATCTTGGGCTACTGACCTTCCGCCTGTTTTTGTTTGGGCTTCTGAGTCGCATCAGTGACCATAGCCTATTTGCCCTTATTGTCCCGGTTGGTGGTGGCACCAATGTTGTTGTTACTGGAGGTGGGACCAGGACGTCTGCCCTTTTCTTCTCCGTCTGGGATGTGTAACCCCAACTGGCGAGCTTTCTTCAATTTTGCCTCTGCGTTGGTATCACTTATGATGAAGGTCATCCAGTCTCTGAACAGATCGTCTCCCATCCAGAGGCTAATTGCAGGGAGCAACTTCTTCTGGCAGATTTCAATCAAGGAGCTCTCGGGGTTGCCTTGGGGCAATCTCATTGCGGTTTGGCGAAACCGCTCGATGTAATTCCTCGTTAGCTCCTTCTCTTCCTGAACGACATCCATGAGAGATGACATCATTAAGTCATGCCCCACCTCGTAGAATCTCTCCAGGAACATGTGCTTGAAGCCATCAAAAGAATGGATACAGTTGTTGGGGAGGTTGCGGTACCAGTCGAACGCGATCCCCTCCAATGTTTCGATGAATAATCGCATGAGGATGGTGTCACTATGCGGTAAGTGGTCGGTGGTGACTTCAAAGTAAGTCATATACCGACTAGCAGAGGTCTTCCTATTATAAGAATCAATATGGAACGGTTTGTACCGTGGTAGAAAAGGTACGTCCCTCCATGCGACGGGATATGTCGGCCATATTCTGAAATCCCGAGAGGAGTCTCGGGCATTGAACATCGCTCGGAGCTCCTGGACTTCCCTCTTAGCCTCCTGGGCTTCATCTGCAGCTGAAGGAACTGATGGTGCTACGGGATCATCAATCAAAGGAGGGGCGGTCACGTTGGAGTTCGCGTTGACTGCACGTCCCAAGCTTGTTTGTCCGGGCGTCCTTGCTGGTTGAGCTGGCAAGGCGGCTTTGATCTCGTCTACCGACTTGACTAAGGACAGGAGTATGGCTTCGATCACTTCTAGTTGTTGTCGGTCGGAAGGCGCTTCATGATCATCGTCAGTCATAAAGACTGTTCTCACGTGGGTAGAGGTGGAAGGGATTGTGGCAGGGGTACTCTCGGTACCGTACCCTTGTATAGAGAAATCATCAGAAAATATCGAAATATCATGTTCGTCAGACTTGGAAGGGGTGCTACCCCCTGTGTAGGAAGCCGCATCGTCTTGGCGTGGGTGGTGGCCCTCAGGGAAATCCGATTATGTTGTAGAGTTCTGGGGGATCTCTACCCCTTGCGTGTGCTCTTGGTACACCGCGTTGTCATATACATTAAGGGGGCTGCTATCCCCAGCTTCATCTACTCTCAAGGAGGCTGAAGATGCACCCCCAGGTACTGAAAGATTCTTCTTGGATTGAGTGCCTAAATAGACACCCCCTGTGGTTGATGGGAACCCCCCAGATGAGGGTCTCCTTGCAATACTGGTCAAGATGGCCGGGCTAGAAGAGCCTGTCTTCTTTTCTCCCTTGCTAGGAGGAACTTTTTGAGTTGAATTACAGGAGGCGAAAGGAAAGTCTTCATCCTCTGGAATTTGTACCTGTCGGACAGGTGCTGGCTGCTGCAGTAGCTGGAAAACTGACTGCCGATCTTCAGGTGCTGCTGATTTGTTGCAACAGCAGTTGATGATGACTTGGGTGCAGCGATGCCCCGAGAAGGACTCATTGCATGCTGAAGCTGCGTCTTGCGCTTGTGAGTAATCACGTCACGTAAGTCGGTAGAAAGCTGCTCTGTCTTTACACCAAACTTGTAAACTCGGAAATCCCGAGCGAACGAGTACTTAGGCATCATGTTTGCTCCCTGATCCGTGGCTAGTAAAAGCACTTGCTCTGGATCTTTAGATGGTGACTTTAAAGACCCACCTTGTCCGTTAGCCCTGGGAGACTGGACGCGGGTTGTTCTATACAACTTTCCGTCAGGAGCCCGTGTAACAGTTAACGGGGCCCACTGACAGTCAGCAACTTGGACAGTTAACTGGGCTGGTTGAGCCCGCTCTGCCCTAGACCTTTTTGACTTAGCGCCAAAGGGCGCGTAGTAAAAAGATTCCAGATTGATACATTCTGTATCCTCGGTGGGCCGCATGGCGTCGGTCCCGCATGAGAGGCGGTCGAACGCAGAGCTTCTGACAGGGCTGTATGAGACGTCTAGCCTGGGGGCAGGATTGGTCGTCGCATGGGCCATCTTCTTGCGGCTAGAACTGGTTGTCGCATGGATAATCTTCCTGCGGCGAGAGTTGCCTGCCGCATTGTTTGCCATTGATTGTAAAAGAACAGAACAATTATCGGAGGACTGAACTTAGACTCACAATACAAACTCGCTCGTACAAAGAAAGCTTAGGGACGAAAACCTAGGTACAGCAGACTAAGTACGATTGTTTATTTTTGATTCTGGGGGGTGACGATAGAGGCTCGGGAAGGCGACGGCAGCCCTGCCTTACTCCTTGGACGATCGGTATGCAGCCTTGGCTCCTTGTGAAAAGATGGTTGGCGTTGACGAAGAAGTGCTCTTTTTGCTCCTCTGTTGCTCTCCTGGCTTCTTTCTCTCTCTCTGTGTATTCTCTCTCTGACTCTGTATATTTTTATTCTTTTTTGTTGCCGACCTTTTTTTTACAAGGGAATGATGCTGGCTATTTATAAGAGTGGGGGGTGATCATTAGGGTTTGCTAATAATTATCTGTTTGGAATGTCGGCGCTCCTTCATTCTATCTGAACCCTTGATCCTGATTATAGTGAATCTCGGCCATTAATACGGATAGCATCGTATCTTGTGAGCAATTAATGCTAATTGCTTTAAATCTTCATGATTGATTATGCCAATGCCCGATTGCTCGCCACGTGTTCCATTGGCTTGATGATAAATGATATGCCCTGATCTTAGTAATTATGACGATGATGTCAAATATATTTGTTGAGATTCGGTTAAATCTCTTATTGATCCCATGCCACGTGTCTTAATTGTGAGTCCTGTCAGAGCCGCATAGGATTGACGATCCTCGAACCGCAGAGAGATACACTTTGTAAGCCGCATAGGACGATGCTTCATCGAGCCGCATATGCGTAATCTTTGTGAGCCGCATGAGCTGGCGTTGTATTGGGCCGCAGGAAATGTGTTCCCAGGGAGCCGTATGAGCTAGCGTTGTATCGAACCGCATGGAACGGGTTCTCAGGGAGCCGTATATGACTGATTGCCACGTGGCAATCTGGGACTTCTGACGGATTTGGTCAGAGATTTTTTTCTTTTCCCGAGGAGTCAGTCATTATGGCAAGGCCATTATGAAACTTTATGTCAGGTCCGCCACAGTGAATCGTGCTGGAGCAATAAATGAGGCCACTACTCAAACGACCAGCTGTAGGGAAGGATCACATATGGCGTCCATCGAGCCGCATATGCCTTGCTGAACCGCATACGCTCCCGAGCCGCATGCGATTGAGAGTCTTCTTTGAACCGCATAGGGCCGCTCCTGTGTGAGCCACATAAGCTTCTTACTCAGAGCCGCATGGATCATTATTCTAATATTTTCCATGCTTCTACAGGACCCCCTTCAAAGTTTTCAATTTGTAAAAATTGGAATACTTTGGACAAGAAGCATGGCCCCGTTCATGCCGCATAGGATTTTTCTGTCTGCCTGAGCTTCCTAGCCGCATAAGTGCCTTAGCCGCATAAATTCATCTGGCCGCATAGACTTGTTGCCACGTGTCCTGAACACGTGTGCAAATCTTCATTAAGTGCCTTTAATTTGATTTAACGCCGCCTTTTGGGGGAGGATCCCAAGAGTCGGTTTTGCCTTGACCGAAGCGTTTTACCTTTATTCTTTAGGGGCGGCGCGTAATCCGAGGCGTACTCCGAGACGTCTGTTCGTTTTGTGGGTCTCTTTTGCCTATAAATAGGAGTCTTTTAGCCTCTTGGGGCTTTTCTTTACCTTCTCTCTTTGCTCTGATTCTCTATTGCCGTTTTTGCTCTTCGTCTTCTTCCTTCTTTCTTTTTTTTTCTTTCTTTTTAATTTTTGCAAGGGGGTGTGATCCCTGCTGATGTAGCCCTTTGATTTTTGAATAAATGAGCATGTTTCAACTCATCTTTTCTTTCTTGCACTTGCGGTGTTTATGGAATTTGGACTTGCTGGGGGATTTATTTGTGGACCTGTTATCCTAGGCGTACCTTGGTTTTAGGTACAGATAACAGTTTAGATAGGATGTCCGGGACAGCCACGGCAAAGTGGTCATGGATGTTCTCGGTACTGGGGGAAGGAATGCCGTAGAGCAGCTGGGCTCCCGGGGCATGGTAAGATGGTGGATTTATGCTAAGAAGCTTAGCGAATAAATATTTGTGGACCTATTACCCTTGGCGTACCCTAGTTCAGGATGCGAATAATGGGGTGAAAGGGAACCGATCACATTTGCTCAGAGGTTATGATGACATGGCAAACATGAAGGTTTTATCGTGAAATCTTCCTGCTCAGCGGTAATGAGAACATGGCAGAAGAGACTTTACGGAAGCTATTTGTGGTCAACAGAGGACATTTTTGGTCAACAGAGGACATTTGTGGTCAACAGGGGACATTTGTGGTCAACAGAGGACATTTGTGGTCAACAGGAGACATTTGTGGACCTATTATCCTTGTCGTACTCCGGTTATGGGTACAGATAATAGGTTAAAAGAGGACCGACATACTTGCTCAGAGGTAATGTGGACATGGCAAATATGACGATTTCTTCGACGGAGCCTTCCCACTCAGAGGTAATGAGGACATGACAGGAGTGGGCTCAATGAAGATTGGGTACATAGAACGACTCAGAGGTAGGAGAACGTGGAAGTTCTATGCGAGGGGACGGTTTGTTTTTGGTGGAAGTGAAGACGACTCAGAGGTAATGAGGACATGGTCGTTTCGGAAATTGGTGGATCGACTACCTTTTTGTGCACTGGGAGTGCGGGTAGTGAATCCTGAGGGAGGATCTCTGCCAGGAAGAAAGTTCAGAGGTATAATCATACTTGACTTACTATCTGAAAGAGTGACCGGAATGTAAGTTCAGAGGCACCAGCTGGTACATAACTTGGTAATTTGGACTATTGAGGGAGTGAGAGTTCAGCGGCACCAGCGGGTGCATGGTTCGATAATCTGAAATAGGGTGGATGAGAGTTCAGTGGTACTAAAGGGGTACATGACTCGATAATCTGGAGAATGATGGATGAGAGTTCAGTGGTACTAAAGGAGTACATGACTCGATAATCTGGAGAATGATGGATAAGAGTTCAGTGGTACTAAAGGAGTACATGACTCGATAATCTGGAGAATAATGTTTAAACATAGTATTTCTTCAGGAACTTGTCGTTGACGGGCAACATGAGCAAATCTCCGTTCTGCTTAGCGAGGCGGTAGGCGCCGTTGGAGAACACGGTCTCGATGACAAATGGACCTTCCCATTTTGGCTGGAACTTACCGGTGGTCTTGTGAGTCATGACCATCGGCCTCCGGACTGCCAGAACAAGATCGCCCACTTGGAATGTTCTGATTTTAACTTTCTTGTTGAAGGCTCCTGAGATGCGTGCTTGGTATAGCTCGATCCTTTGCTGAGCTAGGAGGCGCTTTTCATCTAAAGCCTCCAACTCTTGTAGTCGTCGTCGGTAGTTATCATCCGTCATCAATTGATAAGTGAGGGCGACACAGAGTGAAGGGATCTGAGTCTCCAAAGGGAGGACTACCTCGCTCCCGTACACCAGAGAGAATGGTGTATTTCTGGTGGCTGTTCGAACCGTGGTACGATAAGCCCATAAGCATTCGCCGAGCTTCTCGTTCCAGTCGCGTTTGTTAGAGGAGACGAACTTCTTGAGGAGCTTGATGATTGTTTTGTTGAATGCCTCTGCCAACCCGTTTGCTGCCGGGTTGTATGGTGTCGAAGCGACATTCTGAATGCGGTGCTTATCGCAGAATCGGTAGAATGCATGGCTTATAAACTGTGGACCATTATCATGGATGATTCTTCGTGGTAGTCTGAAGCGGTAGATAACGTGATGCTTAAGGAAGCTGATCACGTTTGAAGTTTTAACTTCTGCGAGTGGGACAGCTTCCGCCCATTTGGAGAAATAATCAGTGATCGCAAGTATGAAGCGATGTCCTCGGGAGAAAGATGGGGTGATTGGGCCAATGATATCCATTCCCCATGCTTCGAATGGCCAGGACGCCACTGTCGGATGTAGAAATTCGGATGGTCGGTGAATAAAATCTGCGTGGACTTGGCAGGCCTTGCATTTTCTGGCATAATCTATCGCATCTGCCACCATCGTGGGCCAGTAGTAGCCCATCCGGCGAAGACGGTCCTGTAGCTTAGGGCCGGGTTGATGGGCCCCACAGACACCGTCGTGAGCTTCTCGTACAGCTTCTGTAGCTTCCGCGATCGACAAGCACTGGAGCAATAATCCGTCGTAGGAGCGGCGATACAACATTTTTGTCTCTGTATCGTAGAAGAATCTGAGAGAACGCCGTTTGATAGAGGTAGCTTCCTTTGGATTCTCTGGGAGGATGTCGTATACGACGAAGTCGATGAACGGATGTCTCTAGTCCGGTGTGTCGTCGACCGTCTGGGCGGAATAACTTACCATGGCTTGAACGTTGTTCTTGGGACAGACCAGTTCGTGACCTATTACGTCAACCGAATGATGAGCTTGGTTCGGCACTGCTAAGGAAGCGGCAAGGCCTGCTAGGGCATCGGCCTCGATATTTTGGAGTCTGGGGACGTGCTCGATGAAGAATCCCTCGAATGATGAGATAATGTTGATCGCAATTTGATGGTAGGGGATCATGTCTTCATGGCGAACCTCGTATGAGCCCCTGATCTGATTGACGATTAGTTGGGAGTCGCCGTATGCTTCAAGGTATTCTACCCCCAGCTCTTTTGCAAGTTGGAGGCCAATGACCAGAGCGTTATATTTGGCCATATTGTTGGAGCAGGGTTCCGTGAGGGAGTAGGCGCGATTGATTACCAGCCCAGTAGGAGAAATTAATACCACTCCGACCCCGACGACGATGTTTCCCTTGGGTCCGGTCCTTGAGGCGCCATCGAAGAACATTCGCCATATGTTATCGTGGGTGGCTGTATTCGAATCGGCGACCTCGTCTGGGATCTCTTCATATATTCTGGATGACTCCGATCCTGGGTGGGCTGCCAAAAAGTCTGCTAGGGCTTGACCCTTAACAGCCTTTTGCGGGATGAAGATCATATGATAGGGGGACAGCAATATTGCCCATGTGGCGAGGCGAGAGCTGAGGGCCCCTGGTTTAGTCATGAGAACTCTGAGGGGGTTGACTCGCGAGATCACATGTATGGTTTGTCCTGTGACATAGTGCCGCGTCTTTTGAATAGCGAATACCAGGACGAGACACTCCTTCTCTACGGCGGTGTATCGATGTTCTGGCCCGATCATCATTCGGCTGAGATAATATATGGCCTGCTCGTAGCCTGCATCGTTATTTTGTGCTAGCAGGGCACCAAGGGAGTGTTCCATTGCTCGTACGTAGAGCAGGAATGGTTTTCCGGGGACCGGGGCCACCAGGACTGGGGGATTCGACAAATATTCTTTGATGTCGTCGAAAGCACGCTGGCATTCCTCGTACCATACGAATGAGACTCCCTTCTTCATGAGGTGTGTGAACGGTCGGCATCGCCCAGAGAGGTTGGAAATGAACCTCCTGATGTAAGCTAGCCTCCCTTGGAGGCCTCTGAGTTCGCGAAGATTTTTCGGGGGACCCATCTCCATGATTGCCTTCGTCTTCTCAGGGTCTACATGGATGCCCCGTGCCGTGATGATGAAGCCTAAGAATTTTCTGCTGGATACGCCCAAGAATAATTTCGTAGGGTTCATCTTCAGGTTGTGGGCTCTCATCAGGTCGAATACCGTTCTCAGGTCTTGCAGATGATCTTCCTTATGGCGACTCTTGACGGTGATGTCGTCGACATAGCATTCTACTATTTTGCGTAAATGTTCTCGGAAAATGATACTTATAGCTCGCTGATATGTAGTGCCAGCATTCTTCAGACCGAATGGCATGACTGTGTAGCAGTATGTACCAATCGGCGTTCGGAATAATGTGTGCTTTTCGTCGTCGGGAGACATCTTGATTTGATTATACCCCGAGAATCCATCCATGAATGACATACGTTCAAAGTCGCATGTGTTGTCGATCATGATGTCTGTGATAGGAAGGGGAAATTCATCTTTGGGGCATGCCTCGTTCAGGTTGCGGAAGTCGATGCAGATTCGAATCTTCCCATTCTTCTTGAGGATGGGTACTATATTGGCGACCCAATCAGGATGTTGCTCTTCACGAATGAAGCCGCTGGCTATTAACTTGTTGACTTCAGTTTTGATCGCGTCCATGACACCTGGGCGGAAGCGTCGTTGTTGCTGCTTGACTGGCTTTGCATCTGGCCGTATATTGAGTTTGTGGAGAGCGATGTCAGGATTTAACCCCGGCATGTCTTCATAGCTCCAGGCGAACACATTAATGTATTCTCTGACGAGTACTAACAGCGATTCTCATTCTTCGTCAGTTAGGCTTTTACTGATAAAGATCGGTTTTGGAGAAGATTCGCTGCCGAGATCCACTTGTTTGACCTCATCTTCGGTAGGAGGTTCTCTCAGTTCGAACCGCTTTTCCCATTGTGCGTCTAATTGCTGGGCCCATGGTTCAAGCTCAAGGATTTTGGGGATGTCTTCGTCTTCCTCGTAAGCGTCGGTGAATGCCATGTTGACTGACATGACTTGTCTGAACACATCTTCGATGCTGGTATCTGAGTCGGAAGTCGGTGATCCGGTTGAATGTGACTGCCAGTCGCATTCTTCATCTGAGCTTTCAGGGGTCGTAGTAGGCGTTACATACCCTAAACCGTATCGAGTTTTGTTATAGTAGTTCCGTGGTTTGCCCGCCGGGGCTGGCGTCTTCAAAGGTAATCGTCGTCCAGTGCCGTAGTTCAGTCCTGGCGTTGTCTCTAGATCATACCCCTATTTCTGCATGAGATATTTGGATTGAGGGCTATAGAGATACAGAGGTAGTCTTCCGGCATCTGACCCGAAGTCGACTTCTTCCATAGCGGGAGGATGTGGGTTGTTCGTCAGGCCGAAGATGATCGGGTGGTCCCCTTCCTTGACTATTCGGTAAGTGTCTTCTACTGGAGTAAGTCGGATGGCGGTGTACACGTTTGTCACCTGTGTATGTAGGTGAGTACCTATACCGTGTTCCATAGCATACATTGTACATAGCTTATTGAGCTCGGTGTAGTTCAAAGATAACCCTTTATTGATGAAGTAAGGTATCTTTTCTAGAGGGATTACATCATCTGCGGAAGGGGTATCGGAGTGGGCAGCCACATACTTGGCCAATTCTGGTTCTTCTTCGGCCACCCCCTGTATAAATGAAGACTGAGAGGACGACCTAGTCAGCTTGATCTTCAGAGGCTCAACTGGCGGAGCAGATCGTAGAGTTGTTGGTAAACTAGCAACCCCCAGTTTGGTACTTGATGTGAGGCGAGGGGTGGCTGGTTCGCTAGAAGTGTCAGACCTCGCATCGGGATGAAGAATCTTCTTGGGAAGACGTATTGTGAGCGGTCTGTCGGAGGGATTGGGCTTCTCCGTTTGGAGCTGACCGACTCTCGGTAGTCTGATGGTAAGTGGCCCTGTTATGGGTCTCGACGCTTGGCCGGACCTTGGCAGCCGTATTCTCATCTGTTCTTCTTGTGCGGAGAGACTGATTGCGTCCTTACGTAGAGTGGCCGTAAGGGGTGCAGAATTGCCCGGTTTGCGAGCCTGAAGGTGGATCGTTAGAGGTTCTTCTGATCCTGTAGCCGTCTTGTTGTGAGCGTGCACATCTTCTTCGACCAGATGCTTCTTCGATTTTTCGTACAGACAGGAGTCTGAGTAATAAGATTCGACCCCCTTGAAGGGATCGATATCGACAAACTCTGTCCTCACGAAGCCGTACTTATCGACATATTTGAAGCACTGGTGTAGCGTGGAAGGCACGATCATGTAATCGTGTATCCAAGGCCGCCCTAGAAGGATATTGTAAGAAATGTCGGCATCTATGACATAACAGGTGACTTCTGATTGGAGATCGCCGATCTGACACTTCAAACGGATCTTCCCTATTGGGTAGCTCCTGCCCGAATTAAAACCGCTAATGGCAGTGCTTGTAGGTGTCAGGCGATGCATCGGAATGCGAAGATGATGTAGCAGACCCTTCGGAATGATGCTTATAGAGGACCCAGGATCAATGTGCATTCGGTCCACCTTTACGTCGCCAATGTATCCAGTGTAGTATAGCGGGCGATCATGCAGGTTAGTTTTGATGAGCATATCTTGCGAAGAGAAGACGATATTGGGCATTGCTCCCGTACACGCACTATCTTGGAGCTCTGCAGGTTGGTTATCTCCCGTGAGGTTGACCTGAGCCAAGTATGCGTCGGCATTTTGGAGCGCCTCACTTAAAGCCGTGCGGACATCCTTTGAGAGCCTGAGGAGTTCATATAAAGATAATTTGGCCGGGGTATTAGCTAATTGCGCTAAGATATCGAAGTTGTAGGGCCTCTCCAGCCCCTGAGGTGTCTCCTTCCGGAGGGACTTGTCGAAGCGAGTCTCCTTCGGCCTAGGCTTGTCGGTCGTCGAAGGCTGAGCCGGTCCCGGAGCATCATTGGTAGTGGGCGGATGATCATCAGTCGCGTTTTCGGTCACCGGTTGGGCTTGTGTTCCAGATCGAGTAGTGACGGCCGAGACTTCCTCTTCTTCCGCCGAGGCAGTGCTGCAGGATCTGACTTTTTCACTTTTCCTTTTAGACAGTGGAGAGGGCTGAGTTACCTCGTGGACTAGGTCCGGATGGACCCACATGATTTCCCCTCGTGATGTGGTGAGGGGTACTAGACCAGCGGCTTGATCGCGAGCAGGCGGCAGATTAGCAATCTCCATTGTTGCCAGAGGGATGGGTATAACCCCGTCCTGAGTCTCTGTTGGAGGGAAGCTACCGAATTGTACGGACACCATGTTGGCTGCCACGGTTACCTCTTCGAAATCGATGGCCAGGGCGTTCGAATCGATGAGGTTTTGGATATACCGTTTCAGTTGGTAGCAGTCGTGTGTAGCATGGTGGACGTAGCGATGGTAATGGCAGAACTTTGGGTTCTCCATATCAGTCAGCCGAGGCTCCCGTCTTGGTGGAGGAAGCTGAATCCTATCTCCTTGTATAAGCATGTCCAAGATAGGCTTGACGTGACCGTCTTCAAAGGAATAAGTGATTTGAGGCCATTGTTTGTCTGCTGGCTGTGGCTCGGGCTTCTGGGCTGTATCGGTCACCATAGCCTGCTTGCCTTTATTGTCCCGGTTGTTGGAGGGGCTACCCCTATTGTCGTTGCTGGTGTTGGGACGCTTGCTCTTGTTCTCTCCCTCCGAGATATGCAATCCCAGTTGGCGAGCCTTCTTTAATCGTTCTTCAGCACTTGTAGCACTGATGATAAAAGCCTTCCAGTCCTTGAACTGACTTTCGCCCATCCAGAGGCTAATTGTTGGAAGTAGTCTCTTTTGGCAAATTTCAATCAAAGAAGAGTCCGGGTTGCCAGATGGTAACTTCATTGCGGTTTGACGAAACCGCTCAATGTAATTTTTTGTCAGTTTTTTCTCTTCTTGAACGACGTCTATGAGGGTAGACATCGTCACGTCCTGTCCTACCTCATAGAACCTCTCCAAGAACAAGCGTTTGAAGCCAGCGAAGGAGTGGATGCAATTGTCTGGCAGGTTGCGGTACCAATCGAAGGCGACTCCTTCCAATGCCCCAATGAATAACCGCGTGAGGATAGCGTCATCATGGGGCAGATGGTCGGTAGTGACCTCAAAGTAAGTGATGTATCGACTTGCTGAAGTCTTGCCATCATATGGGTTGATATTGAACGGCTTATATCTTGGCGAAAAGGGAACATCCCTCCATTCAGCAGGATATGGTTGCCGTATTCTGAGGTCTTGAGAGTTTTCTTGGGCGTGAAACATTGCTCGGAGCTCCTGAACCTCTCTTCTTACTTCTCGGGCCTCATCTGTCGCGGTAGGGGCCGTTATCTCGGGAGGATTATTGCCCTGGTTTGGCGCCGCTGAATTTGAATCTACGTTGATTGCGGGACCCGTGCTTGTCTGGCCAGGTGTCACTCCCTGCAGAGTAGGAAGTGCCGCTTTGATCTCGTCTACAGACTTGACCAAGGCATGCAATATGGCCTCCAAAGTGTCGATGCGCTGGCGATCGCTGGAACCGCCTTGATTGTTGTCTGTCATGAATACCGTCTTCACATGAGGAGTGACGGAGGGAGTGGTGGAGGATGTACCCTCCGAGTCGTACCCATGTGTCGAGAAATTATCTGGATATGTGGGGATGTTCTCTTCAGGTTTGGACTCGGAAGGAGCACTACCCCCAGCTTCGGAGCTTACTTCGTCTAGAGAATCATGGATGTCCTCGGGGACATCAGCATCTGTTGTACCCGATGGGAGGGTTGTTTTTCGGGGTTCGTCTCCTTGAAATATTAGATTATTGTGGACGTTCGGAGGAGTACTACCCCCAGCTCCTACGACCCCCAGGGTCGGGGACGATGAGCCTCCTGTTGCAGCAGATTTTGTCTTCGAACGGGTGTGTTGGTATACTCCGGTGGAGGGTAACCGTTTAGCCGACAACTTCTTAGCTGTAGTGGCTGATATCTTTGGACTGGAGATGCTTGTCTTCTTCCCTCTCCCCTCGGCGGGGACCTTCTGAGCGGAATTGTAGGAGACAACAGGAGGTGCCTCATCTTCTGAGTTCGGGTGCTGTAGTCTGTGGAAGACGGACGGACGATCTTCCGTCACTACTGCGTTGTTGCAGCAGCAGTTGACGATGATCTGGGTGCAGTGACGTCCATGTGAGGATTCTTTGCACGCCGAGGCCCCTTCTCTTTCCTTGCGCTTGTGGAGGATCGCCTCACGCAGGTCAGAGGAACCACTCTGTCCGTTCGCCGCCGGGGATTGGACTTGAGCGGTTCTGTACAACTTCCCATCAGAGGCCCGTGTGATAATCAGCGGGACGCCCTGATAGTCAGAGGTTGGGGCAGCTGTCTGGGCTTGATGAGCCCGCGCTGCCTTAGACTTCTTCTTTCTAGCACTTGTGGGTGCATAATAGGAAGAGTCCAAGTTGAACATCACAGAGTCTGGCTTATCATCCAGAGAGTCATCAGGGTTCGGACCGTACGAGAGACGGTCGAAAACTGATCGAGAGGAGCATGGAGCAGATGCTATGCGGCTGGGAGCGGAAACCGTGCAGGCTGTCAGCATGCGGTTGTCTCCTGTCGTCGGACGAGTTCTTATACGGCTAAGGGTCACGACCGTACAGGCTGGCCGCATGCGGTTGGCATCTGTGGCCGCATAGGTTTTCTGTAAACGATTGACTTTACTGGCCGCATGAGTCTCATCCATGCTGTCGGGAACTGTAGTCGCATAAGTTATGCGGCTGACAGAAGTAGCCGCATGAGTTTTCTTCATGCGGTTGGCGGATGTAGCCGCATGGGCTTTCTCCTTGCGGCTAATACTCTTCTGCGGTTTGGTCCACGTAGAGTCCCTCTTTGTCCCTGCAAGTCCAGCATCATAATGTTTTCTTCTGCCGGACTTGGGGACAGCAGAGTTGTCTACGATCTGAAGTGGGACCGCAGGAGAATCCTTCTCGCCGTCTTGAGCAGCAGAGGGCATCCCATCGAGGGCTTGAGGAGGAGCAAATGACTTCGGTCTCCATTCTTTGCGAGCCTTCGTGGTGCGGGTGCGCTTCTGGGCCGGGCCAGCGCTGCGTTCAGAGAGCATCTTTTCGAACGCCTGTTGGTCGAAGCGGACGACCATCTTCTTTTGTGTGGAGCCAAGTTTGGCTGCATCTGATTGCGTCACCAACTCCTCAGCCGTGGAGAAGTTAGTCCCCAGCAGAGTCGCCATCGTGTTTGCCATTGATTGTAAAAGAACAGAACAATTATCGGAGGACTGAACTTAGACTCACAATACAAACTCGCTCGTACAAAGAAAGCCTAGGGACGAAAACCTAGGTACAGCAGACTAAGTACGATTGTTTATTTTTGATTCTGGGGGGTGACGATAGAGGCTCGGGAAGGCGACGGCAGCTCTGCCTTACTCCTTGGACGATCGGTATGCAGCCTTGGCTCCTTGTGAAAAGATGGTTGGCGTTGACGAAGAAGTGCTCTTTTTGCTCCTCTGTTGCTCTCCTGGCTTCTTTCTCTCTCTCTGTGTATTCTCTCTCTGACTCTGTATATTTTTATTCTTTTTTGTTGCCGACCTTTTTTTTACAAGGGAATGATGCTGGCTATTTATAAGAGTGGGGGGGTGATCATTAGGGTTTGCTAATGATTATCTGTTTGGAATGTCGGCGCTCCTTCATTCTATCTGAACCCTTGATCCTGATTATAGTGAATCTCGGCCATTAATACGGATAGCATCGTATCTTGTGAGCAATTAATGCTAATTGCTTTAAATCTTTATGATTGATTATGCCAATGCCCGATTGCTCGCCACGTGTCCCATTGGCTTGATGATAAATGATATGCCCTGATCTCAGTAATTATGACGATGCTGTCAAATATATTTGTTGAGATTCGGTTAAATCTCTTATTGATCCCATGCCACGTGCCTTAATTGTGAGTCCTGTCAGAGCCGCATAGGATTGACGATCCTCGAACCGCAGAGAGATACTCTTTGTAAGCCACATAGGACGATGCTTCATCGAGCCGCATATGCGTAATCTTTGTGAGCCGCATGAGCTGGCGTTGTATTGGGCCGCAGGGAATGTGTTCCCAGGGAGCCGCATGAGCTAGCGTTGTATCGAACCGCATGGAACGGGTTCTCAGGGAGCCGCATATGACTGATTGCCACGTGGCAATCTGGGACTTCTGACGGATTTGGTCAGAGATTTTCTTCTTTTCCCGAGGATTCAGTCATTATGGCAAGGCCATTATGAAACTTTATGTCAGGGCCGCCACAATGAATCATGCTGGAGCAATAAATGAGGCCACTACTCAAACGACCAGCTGTAGGGAAGGATCACACATGGCGTCCATCGAGCCGCATATGCCTTGTTGAACCGCATACGCTCCCGAGCCGCAGGCGATTGAGAGTCTTCTTTGAACCGCATAGGACCGCTCCTGTGTGAGCCGCATAAGCTTCTTACTCAGAGCCGCATGGATCATTATTCTAATATTTTCTATGCTTCTACACGCATGAGTTGTCTGCCTGCGGCCAGAGTTGGCTGTTGCATGGGCAGACTGTCCATTTCCTCTCTACGGCCTCCTCTTTGTTTGCATGGAGTTCCCTTGTGCCTCCAAAAACTCAGCATTGTAGTATTTTCCTTTGCTGGATTTGGGGACATTGGGGTCCTCTGCGGTCGAAAACAGAGCCACAAGAGAGTTCTGGTCACCGTCTCGGGCTGCAGAAGGAGCTTCTTCGAAAACTTGGTCGGGCCAACAGTTTTGCACACCGATGCCTTGCGAGTCCTTTTCGGGTTGGCTCGCTTCTGAGACGCGCTGGCTCTCCCTTCAGAGAGTAATTCTTCGAAGGCTTGTTGGTCGAAGCGGACCACAAGCATCTGCTGTGTGGAGCCGAGCTTGGATGCATCAGATTGTGTCACCAACTTCTCATCGGAAGAGAAGGATGTCCCAGCAGAGTCGCCATCGTGTTTTCCATAAAAATCAATAACACGTATTATAGAACACTGGAATTGATTGCAAACTCGCTTGTGCAAAGAAGGGCCTAGAAGAAAAGCCTAGAAAACAATCTAAGTACAATTGTTTAGTTTTGATTCTGGGGGGTGACGGTGGAGGCTCGGGAAAGTGCTATCAACTCTACCTTACTCCGTGGACTATTTGATGCAGTCTCTAGCTCGTGAAGCTATTGTTTTTTTCTTGAAGGTTGCCAGCCTTTTGCAGGGGTGTAGCACCCTGCTATTTATAATATGATAGATTTTGGGCCGCATAGACGGCTTGCGACCATGTGGCTGATTAGCACGTGAAGACCCGCTCTTGGGCTGCCATCTGTCGATTTGTTGGGATTTTGTTGCAGTAAATCTAGGTAGTTAAGGAATTGGTCTGATTGCCACGTGTCCCGTTGCGTATAGCATTCTCAGTCTTCGATCATGCGGGGTCGCATGAGACTCAAGCATGCGGCCTGAATCACAATTACTTCTGTCTGCATGAAGTTCTAGAAATTTTAGGGCCGCATAATCTGGGCCGCATAAGTGTCATGCGGCCTAGATGACACTCTTCTGGCCGCATGGAGGCGTACGAACCCTGCTTTTGGGTGACGTCCCACGTCTTATCTTTCTTGTTGAAGTGTCAGAACTGTCATGTTTTGCCAGGACTTGTCAGCTTTATTAGTCGAACTGCTTCTCATTGGTAACATATTTTCCATCTACAGCTGTTCGTCAATGGGTCGCATATGTCTTTGAACAGTCATACGTCTTTCCTTCATGCGGACCGGTTTGGCCCAAGGTACCTATACGACAATTTGTAATCCGCATGAACTCCATATTTTTTTTATGTTTCTACACTAGGCTCCTTATGCATTCAGGCGCCCATCTCTCTGAGGTGCCCTAACCCATTTAGGCGCCTACCGTTACTAGGCAGTCAACTTTTCTAGGCGCCTACTTCCTTGGGTGCCTTTCTTCAGTTCTCTGCTGACATCTACAAATCTACGTCGCGTATTAATTTGCCATGCAAGTTGAACGTGGTACACTACTCTGAATTCTCTGAAGAACGTGCATCACTTGGCCACGACCACGTGCCTATTCTGCATAGGTGCCACATGTCAAAGGCGCCCCTGCTAAAAAATGACACCCAGTGGGTTAGGCGCCTATCCAGAAAAAGGGCGCCTACTTTGGATAACTGTCAGGTGGTTATCTCTTGGCTCTATAAATAGAGCTCCACTCCACCAACGTACAGACACAATGAGGAGGGGTATAGTTTGAGCACTCATTGTACTTCTATCTTCTGCAATCATCAATTCTCAAGAGCAAGTTCTTCAACCGTTAATCGAAGCCGAAGTTCTGTCGATACTTCTACACGGCCGAGCCATACAGAAGATTCTCGTCAATAGAAGCTCCGAGACACAGTGACAAGCTTGCTTCCATCCACAATCGCCTTGGCACAGGGACAAAGCGGTCGTCATTCAAGACCGGACGCCTACAGTTGTACTTCTCCAAAATTCATTTTACCCGTGTACGATTCTTTAAAAAAATTTGTAATAAAAACACTTTTTGTTTTTTGCAAATAAAATGACGACTCTGCTGGGGACGACCTTCTCCTCCAACGAGAAGGTGACAACTCAAGATGATTCATCATCGATTGGCTCTAGGAAGGAACGTTGGTCGTTAAATTCGACCAAACATCGTTCGAAAAGATGCTAAGTGCTCCTGCTGCTAAGCGCGCCCCTGTTTCTGCAAACAGGGTGCATACAGACACTGTGACCAAAGATAGGCGCACTATACAAGTGCAGAACCACTCTCTGAAGAGGCGCCTCGAATGGGTGCCTAAGCCTGTGATGCTCAAATCTTTGGGCGCATTATCTGGAGATAGGCACCCACTTGAGGGCACCCATTCTCTCAAATCTATTATCCCTAGTTCTTCTGTGGGAGATGCACCACAGAGTGATAGGCGCCTACTTGAGGGCGCCCATTCTCTTCCATTTATTTTGCTAAACCCTGAATCTTTCAGTAAAGGTACTACGGTTACTCAAAGGCGTCGTATCAGACGTACTGAGAGATTGCGCTTACAACAAAAGGGAATACTTCCTACCCCTCAAATGCGCATAAGTCGTATCGTACGAGAAAAACTCTAAGTGCAACAGACTGAAATGATGGTTGATCCTGATATGCGCACCCATCTTAACAGGTACTAAGCCCAACTTAGCTAGAAAGTGTGTCCCATTGCTGAGCAAGTAATGGCGCCTATAAGTTCTGGGCACCCAAAATTCTCCTCTGTCAGTGCGAATCCTATTCAAAGGGTGACACCTACTACTTCAAAGCACCCAAGGAGAAGTGCTAAAAATCCTCTCACTTATGCCACTGAATTAGGCGCTTCCTTATACCTTTAAGGAACCAACAAGGCCAGGAACAGCCCACGTCTTCCTTCTTCTTTTACTAAGAAAATCGACCTCCGTGATCTAATTTCTAAAAAATGGAAGGCCGTATCCTCATCTCTACCAATAGTGCATCATTACAGCTCACATGAGATTATAATCAGGTGATGTTGCAAAATAGCTAAACAATCAGTTTTTGATCGTCTTACTTTGACCCATCATGTTGAGGTATCATCAGAAGATGAGTCAATATATGCCTCTGTTAACATGACAACTCATCATTCTCATGAAGCTAGGGGTAGCCCAAGATGTACTTTATCTCGAACCCGTACTCATAGACCCCCGGTTCGTACTCATCGCATATTTTATGGGGTCTATCGACATATTAGATCAAGGAGTCAATCTATAATCGGTCAAAGGAATCTTCTCATTTCTTATCCTGGGGTAGTTATTTACATGATTTTGACGCTGTCAGCGAGAGTTCTGAGTAGACTATCTCTTCTTCAAAATCCAGAGAGGTGACTGCGTATGCCCTCACAGAAGATCAGGATGCTTCCAGTCCTGCTAGCCAGGAGCAATGAATTGTCGTATTAGAAGACAAAATAAAAACGATGGCCGAATTGGTGGCAAGCATGCACACCATAATTGTAGCTTATTACACAGTTCCACCAGTTGTAAATACAACCCAAGAACCTATATCGGCATCTGCTCCTGTCAATATTAGTTTAGGGGTACAGTCTCCTCATATTACCTCTATACCAATGAGGTTACTCCAAGTCAGTCTGGACTGGGGGTGGTACTTATCATGCAGTCCCTCTGATGGAACTGGAGATTCCCAGGACCCTTTCTTTGGTGTGCGTATTGATCGATAGAAAGTTAAACAGATCAAATACGCGTTCTAACCCTTCATAGGCAGAAACTAGGATTCACGAATTATACCTGTGGCGGAAAGGAGACAAGTAATTCCTGGCAATCTCGAGCGGACGACCCTAAGATCTTCTGTACGTATTCCTTCCTCAAGCTGGACGTCGTGTGGGCGACGATCTCCCAACCTTTTCTTCTCCTTGGCAGCACTCTCTTTCTCTCCTTACGTGAATCACGAATTTAGAGAAAGTTTCATATTTTTAATCATTAATCTGGCGGCCAGAGAATAGAGGATATATATAGGCTACGGCAGGGACCATGAGAAGAAATTAGGGTTAGGCCTCCTAACGGATCTGGATATCCCGTGTTCAGCCCGAACACACAATCCAGGCCCATTAACAATAGCTCGGTCCACTAATGAGCTATTGTTGCACTACCTCCATAATTCCAAATTATGTTTGTGGGCTCCTTTTATTATATGCTCGTTTGGCTCCCCATGTTAAGATATCGTATGTCCATCGATCAAATTAAGTTACTGACAACTATATTGATTCGACATCTTTTATCCTTAAGTAGTATCGCTCAACTTTATTTGTCATGTCGGATATAATCCACCTGCAGGGTTTACATGACAATCCTTATGAGCTCCTTAAGAGGACATCATCAACCCGATGTATCGGGACATGGATTTCATTGATAATCAACAGCCCATCATAAATACAATGTTATTACCCAATTCATAGAGGTTGTTGATCCATAATGAATCTCACTCTTTTATGAGTCAAAGTAATGCACATTGCATATACATGTCCGTTATTATATCCGGATTAAGAGTACAAGCATCCATAATAACATAGGTGTTTGTTCTCTTATGTAGTCAGTACAAAGAGAACAACCTCAAGTGGTCCTGTTCAATACACACAAAGTGTACTAGTGTAAACCTATAGTCAAGATAGACTAATACCAGATTACACTACAACCTTTCCAATAGATTGTCCAAGTCCATCTAGGTTGTGAACTATTTATATACTCCATAGGAAACTGATAATATGATCTTCTGTGTGACACCACATACCATATTATCCACAATATAGAATATCAGACATTTGCATTAACACTTACAACAAATACAATATGCAAACATTTGCCAATATGATTCTCATTCAAAATTTAAGGAAATAAGGTTACTACAAAAGTGATACTTTTAGTATATAACCCTAACACCCTCCTTCTAACACATGCAATCAATCCACTACTCCACAACTATCAGGAGACACTAACGAGGCTGTAAAACTCTTGCGTTCTCAATTCGAAGCCTTCAAGCAAAAAAGACATCCTGTAGAAGCTTTGTATCAAAGAACCATACCCTATTGGGTTGAAAGAGGTACAGTTTCCACCTAAGTATAAGCCTCCTACTATAATGTTGTTTGATGGCAGTACATCTCTGAATCAATACATCAATCACTTTGAGATAATGATCGACCAGCTTCAACCTAATGATGCTCTTCTCACAAGAGTCTTTGTTAGGTTTTTGAAAGGAGTAGCCTACGACTGGTATCATAGCCTGCTAGATGGGTGCATTACTTCTTTTGCAGTTCTAAAACAGATATTCTTAGAGCGCTTCTACGAAGGAATAAACGACATGACTATGTCGACTTTGATCAAGATCAAGCAAAGTCCCAACGAAATCGTGGATCGTTTCATTGAGCGTTACCGTCGCGAAGCACTCAAAATGCCTTTGGGAACACCGGATGCATTAACTATAGATTCATGTAAATCAAACTTGTTACCTATAGTTAGCATGTGGACGGGTTCTACTCAATTTCAAGATTGGCCTTCCTTCATAATAAGTGCCAGAGCAGCTGAGGAAAGTGCTGACAAATTCAAATAGTTAGGCATCCAGATGCCTAATCTCGACAAAGATAAACAACAAACAACCAGCAGCGGAGTTCACCAGAACAACCGCAAAGGCAAAGAGACTCTGGCTATTAATCTTAAAGACGAAGAAGCTCTGGCCGTCAACATAAGTCAGCCAACGCCTACTCTAATAATACCACCATCGAGGGCACCACGTTCGAAAGAAGAATATTCCTTCGATGAGGATGATATCATGAGCATCTTCGATTGCTTAATCCAAAGCAATAAACTTCAGTTGTCGGATGCAAAACGGCCAAAATAAGTCGGTAAGACTGACCATCCTAAATATTGTGTCTATCACAGGTTTATTGGACATCCAACTCGAGCATGCTACGTGCTCAAAGGAAAGATCAGAGAGATGGTCAAGTCTGGCACAATCACTCTCTCGCAGGATAAAAAAATTATGATGGCTACCATCGTCTTGCTACAATTTAGCAATTTTCTGGCTTAATTTGTACATGATGGTGTTTTCCCTATTCCGAGAACTACTATGGAGATTGTAAATCTCCTACCTGCACTAACTGATGGTCTGGTTCCTCTTTCTACTGAGAAAGGGAAAATTATATGGATCCATCCAGACTTGGTGTCGGACTTGAAGCACCATCTTCCTCCATAAAGTCCAAGAAAACAACCAAGTACAAGTCATGTCACATGACTTCATTGGGTGAATACTATCTTCCACCCTTAACTGCTACCTTCATCTTGGTGGCAGATTCTTCTTCTTCTTTCTCCCCTTCTGAGAAAGCACTGTCAAAGCCAAAAGCCAAATATCAACAAACTTTCCATCTGTATAGTCCACAGTCTCGTGAACTAATGACAAAGATGGGATATGACTTACAAAAGGCCCCCGGCTTGAATAATGGAAAGCGATTTCCAGTACCCCTTTCTCTATGTCTTCCATATAACCAATCTCGTATCGACTTAGGTTTTCGGACGAAATCTTCATCCTTCCGGAAGAAACATTCTAAAACCAAACTCCGTACGCAGAATTGTAACATGGTGTCCTTTGAACCGGTCTCCGGAGAAGAAGATTTAACCGGTACCAGGTCTGGAAGAATCTACTTGCGGGATTATTCAGAAGGTCAAGAGAACTCTGCTCCAATTTTGGAGGCTATTCCAGCATCATCTTCTTTCCCTGTCGTGAATGTTCTGTTTGCTTCATCACCTTCAGTGGAACAGACTCTTCCCAAACCAACAGCAGCAGATAAGGGAAAACAGCCAGTCTGCTTTGATAAAGTATTAAAGAAGACTTCATCCCTTGGGCTAGAGAAGCCATATAACTTTGATATAATGGCTCAACTAGCTAATACTCCAGCAAGGCTGTCAATCTTTGAACTCTTACATTTTTCAAAGAAAACTCGAGAAACATTGAGTGAAGCTTTAATACAAGCTGATACTTGTATGGCACTCCTTAAAAAGTCAGAAGAAGAACCTGCCACATGTTTGCATTGTCATAGCATATTAGAGCTGATGCCTAACATCACCTTGACGCATGATGATATGATGTTAGAAGACAATCATTATAATTGTCCTCTCCATTTCACAAGATATGTCGATATTATGAAGGTTGATCGCATCTTGATCGACCCAGGGTCTGCACTCAGTATCATGCCAAAGACTCTATTGGATGCTCTGAAGATCCTTATGCACAACCTGTCCACAACTATCACGACAATCCTAGGATTTAATTTTGGTAGAAGCGAACCCTTGGGAAAGATTCGCCTAAAACTTCAAATAAGTAATCTTCGCATAAATGTAACCTTCTACGAGATTGATAATTTTGGTTCCTACAATGCTCTGCTCGGAAGACCATTCTTGTATGAACATAACATTATACCATCCACTCTCCACCAATACTTTATGTACGTGGTTGTCAATGGTGAAGTCCAGAAGGAAGTGGCAGATCTAAACCCTTTCAGAGGTGTCGAAGCATACTGCAATGATTCTCGGATGTACAAGGAAGAATTCATGAAAGTGGTGCTAGCCATGGACACTGATGAAGATCAGAAGGACACCTCAAAAGATGTCCTGGTGATTCCAGTTAAAGGACGTATTTCTCGTCCTTATTCGTCCCAGACGTTAACCATTCATCTTTCCTCTCATAAAAAGCAGCCTCCTTCTGGAAAGACGGAACAATAGGAGCTCACCTCTTCTAAGCCACTTGTTATTGACCTTCGTCATAACAAACCTCCTTCTCTTTGTTCTGCTTCTCCTTCTCTTGTTATCAATCTGACTAAGCCCTCTAGGGCTAAAAGTCATATTGTAAATGATGATGTACAGATCAATAAAGTAACATCTTCTTTGCAGTATACTGATGTCTGTTACTATACTTGACATTATTTGTGTAGGACCGTTGAACACCTCTAGAGGGAGGTAAATAGAGTGAGTACGAGTATAGCAGAAAATAATCACCAATTAAAATTTAAAAGCAGATAACTATGGTAGTGAATAAAGAGAAAGTAAATAAATGTAGTAAGAGCTAGAAAAATCAAACTCAGTGACACAACGATGTATATTGGTATCCCTCTGAGAGGACTAATCTAGTCTCGAGTACTCTTGCTCGATGTTAATCCACTATGGCATAAGCTAATTAAGAGCTTACAGTCTCTTACAATATCGTGCTTGGTGAAAAGTGCACGACCGACTTTGCAACACCGTGCTTGGCGTCGAGCGCACGACCGGTACCAAAAACAGAGATACTTTTCGAACTTTGAACAACCTCTTTACAACTCTTGAGAACCAAAAGACTCTAGATCAAATATATATTACTGGCTTTTGGCTAAGAGATGTGTAGGTGGAATATGAAAGCTTTAGATCAAATGAAAACATTTATTGAAGAGAGAAGAGAAGATGAATTGATGAGTGATTTGAAATAAGAAATTCTCTTCTATTTAATAGTATTTTCGAGGACCAAACTCGGACAGAGTTCGGGCAGAGTTCTGATGCAAAGATTTCGTAAACGAACATCGCATGCAGATTTGGAGGCAACGAATATTTAAATTTAAACTGACCGAACTCGGACCAAACTCGGCCAGAGTTCGGACTAAACTCGGCCTGAGTTCTGTCTCAGTACAAATGTAAAATATTTGTCAAATTCTGTTGCACAAAAGTGAATGGCATGTTTGGTATGTGGACTTTGGATAGGTAGGCTGTATAGGAGAGTGGACTATGATTAACCTAAGCCAGTAGTATCCAGTCGATCATACAATTTATATCCTAGACTCAATAAAGATAAAATATATAATAAATTTTAAAATGACTCGGACTGATTCCAATGAGAATAAGCTTCAGAATGATGATTTGCATGCTTGCTGGTGTAGTAGTACGTTCTTTGATATTGATTTTACTTGACCTGAAATGTTTAGCAGCAGTTCGTATATTTTGTGCATTGACTTAAGTCATTGTCGATTATCAAAATTGGGTATGACCATGGAATGGGCCAACAATCTCCTCCATTTTGATAATTGACAAACTTGAGTCTATACCAAAATATATCTAAATAAAATGAAATAAAATACCTGAATTGTTCATTTTGAAAAAAAAAAGGTAAATGGTGGTGTTTGCTTTTTGTTGATTTTTGGTATTGCTCTTTCTCCCCCTTTGTCAATGTCAAAAATGGTTTTGGCTCTCCCGTAATGTGTGAAGCCAACAATGTTCATCAGAAGACAAAAAAAGGTAATGATAGAGTAATAATCACAAAGAACAAGATAACAAGTTATAGTAAAATGAACTAGAAATAAAATACAAAAATGTCATACATAAAGAAAGATACATCCAACAGAAACTGCTTTTAAATGTCTATCTATAAAGTTTAGACAAAAAAACTACAAAAGATCATTATCTAGTAAACTGCATCCAAAAGAACCACTAACTGAAGTCCTCATCACATCGGTGTATCGTCACCTCCAGGAGCATCTGGTGGAAATTATGCAGCAGTAGGATCGAAATGAGGAAAAGTCATCTCATCATCGAACCTAGGTCCAGGGAAGCTGGGGTGATAAAGCATAGTAACTAGATGTGTAGGGTCATGAGAAAGACTCCAGTGATTGTCATCAATACTGTTCCGTAATACCTGAGCCTAGATGATATGGCGAAACTCAGAATTAAGATAACCTTGATGTCGTTGCGCTGAGAGGGCAACAAAATTATCAAAATACTGATAGAAACTAGGGTCGAAACCCGGAGCAGGGGCTGGAGCAGCAACAGCAGGAGGAGCCTCAGGGTCATCATCGTGAACCAGAGCAGCAGGTTCAGCACCAGGAGGCAAAGGAGGAGTAGGATACAACCTAGACCTACTGAGTTCAGTGGCAGTGGCGGAATAAGGACAGGTTTGAAAATCAATATCAAATCTCCTGAAAATAAAGCCAAGTGCACAGGATAGACAAGATTGCATCCCGCACTTTTGCAGTTAAGCATCCATGCCATGACAGTCTTTGGAATAGAGAAGGAGATACCAAAATAAATATGGTACATAGCTAATAACTCCATAAAGGTAATCTTGTCAGAAGATCCCTTCTTTGGAAGAAGATCAGAAAAGATAAACCTATGAAGTTCATAGAAATTTTGATTCAAATGTTTAGAATACACCCTTCGAGGAATAGGTTTAGGGTGACACAATCATTCTTTGAAGGAATCAAGGGTGACACCTTCAGAGAATTGGACATGGTTGATATCTACTAATGCCTCACCTATATCAGAAACATGAAAGTATTCGCTGATGTCTGTGGCATTGAACTCAAGTTCCTGTCCAGCTACACAAGAATAGAAGTTGCCATTGTCTTTTACTTACAAATTGCAGTAAAACATATAAACAACATTGTCATAGATATTTTCAACAACTTTGAAAAATCTCGAAAACCAAGACGGTTGAAAGTAGGGGAATACTCAAAAAAGATAGTAAAATTGACACGTGCCCCAGCATAAATTTTACGACCCGAAAAGAATCGAACCAAAGATCAGAAAATTCCCTATCGGAAAAAAGTCCAGAGTTGTAGTTATCAGTTCCAGTAGGACGAGCTGGACTGAAGACGTTGGTTGAAACATAATCCGAGGAAGACGATCCTGCTTAAGAGGTATCGATCTTTCTCTTCTGATGTTTGGGTGCCATTGATAAAGAGAAAAAGAAGGTGAAAACCTTGAGGTAGAAGATAAAGATGAAGAAGGTGGAGAGGAAGACTACAAGACTCCAAAGTACTTGAAGAGGAGGAGGAGGAGAAGCTTCTCTTAAGTTTTGGAGGAGTTTTCTCGGTTGAGGTGTGGAGAAAAATAAAGTGAAGGAGATGATTAAATAGGCTAGGGCCGGCTGTTCAGTTCTGGAAATTCGCACAGCACCGACTGAACTCGGTCCGAACTCGGGCAGAGTTCGGTCCGAGTTTTGTCCGAGTTCGGCTGCTTGTATTTCCAATGTCATAAATGTAGTATGAGTTCAAAATTTGAATCTATAACTATTACACTCTTTCATTTAATAATTTCTATTAGTTTGGGTTAGCTGTAGGGACCGAATCCCAGATAGCGGTAGTCCGAAGACTAGTACACCGTGTCGCTTCAGGCTATTTACGCCAGTATGACAGAAGGACCCTTTCGGCTTGTACCTAAAATAATTTTCATTAATAAATTACAAAGTTTCGAGTTATAAATAAATTTAATAAACATACTACATTATGAATCTGAAAATTTAAGTATGTCGAGCTCTCGACGCATAATGTTAAAGCGGTCTTCAGCCAGTGGTTTTGTAAAAATGTTTGCTAGTTGATGATCTGAATTCTAAGCAGATGCCCCGTGTTGTTGGTGATCACGTAAAAAGTGATGACGAATTTCAATATACTTTGTGCGTGAGTGACATACATGGTTCTTAGTCAGGTTTATAGAGCTAGTGTTATCACAGTAAATAGAAATCTTAGTGTAGTGTAGATTATAGTCTTCTAAGGTTTGCTTCATCCATAAAATTTGAGCACAGCAATGTCCTGCGATGATATACTCAGCCTCAATAGTTGATAATGCTACAAAATTTTGTTTCTTGCTGAACCATGAGACTAAGGCTTTTTCTAGGGAATGACACATACCGCTGGTACTTTTACGGCCTACTTTACGTCCTGTAAAATCTGCATCCGAGTAACCTATCAGGTCAAAGGATTTGGTTTTAGGATACCATAAGTCGACTGTTGAAGTTCCCTTAAGGTATCAGAAGATACGCTTAACGGTACATAGGTGTGATTCCTTAGGATTTGCCTGGTAACGTGCACAAATGCAAACACTAAACATAATATCAGGGCGACTAGCAGTTAAATATAATAAGCTACCAATCATACCTCGAGACTTACGCTGATCGTCAGGTTTTTCACTTTCATCAGTGTCAAGCTTTGTTGATGTAGCCATTGGAGTTCCGATTAGCATTATATTTTCGAAGTCGTACTTTTTTAGTATGTCCTTCGTATATTTGGCTTGATTGATGAATGTTCCCTTTGGGCGTTGTTTGATCTGCAGTCCTAGAAATAAGTTCAGCGCTCCCATCATACCCATCTCAAATTTACTCTGCATACACTTAGCAGACTCTTGACAAAGTTTTTTATTAGTAGATCTGAATATGATGTCATCAACATATATTTGCACAAGAAGAATATCATCATCTAAAGATTTGATAAACAAAGTGGTATCAACTCTTCCTTTTGAAAAACCATTTTCAAGTAAGAAGGCACTTAGGCGTTCATACCAAGCACGAGGTGCCTGTTTGAGTCCATAGAGTGCTTTCTTAAGTTTGAAGACGTGATCAGGTTTTTAAAAATCTTCAAAACCAGGAGATTGTTTCACAAACACTTTTTCTTTCA
The DNA here is from genome assembly GCA_029216955.1 of Iris pallida. Classification (NCBI taxonomy): domain Eukaryota; kingdom Viridiplantae; phylum Streptophyta; class Magnoliopsida; order Asparagales; family Iridaceae; genus Iris; species Iris pallida. The sequence continues at coordinate 21,937,894 of JANAVB010025598.1, read as the reverse complement.
AAAATTCGTTTAAAAATGCACTTTTTAAGTCCATTTGAAATAATTTAAAATTATTAAAATATGCATATACACAAAACATGTGGATAGCTTCTAGTCTAGCAACATGAGCATATGTCTCGTCATAATCAATACCTTCTTCTTGATTATAACCTTGTGCCACTAGACATGCTTTGTTGCGTAGAACTAGTCCATTTTCACTTAGTTTATTTCGAAACACCCATATGGTACCAATTATCGATTGACCAATAGGTTTAGGAACGAGTTCCCAAACTTGGTTTCTCTCAAATTGATTAAGTTCGTCTTGCATGGCATTAATCTATAAAACTCATCATTAAAGGCTTCTGCTACATTCTTAGGTTATATTTGTGAAATAAAAGCTATATTTGCTGCTATTTCAGAATATCTATGAGTCAGATCTTCTATAGGACTTTTATCGGTTTTAGCTTGTACATTTTCATCATCACTGTCGCTAGATCTGTGACTATTGAGCTCATCAAAAGTAACGTTAATGGATTCTTCAGCAATTATAGATCTTTTATTAAAAATGTAGACCTATGTGCTTTGTTCTTTTCACAGTCAGCACATACCATCTTTCTCTTGAACAGTATCTCAGGGAGTCCTTTTACCAGATTCTTAGTGCTCAGTCGTAAGATAGTATCCATATTAGCATGTCCTAGTCTCATATGCCATAGCTAGCTTTCGTCTTGGCTATCTACTAGGCATCTTCCTGTATTATTAGTACTCTCCAGAAAGAAAACATAAATATTGTCTTCTCTAATCCCTTCATATACGGGATTACCAGATGACATATCATATATGATACATTTGTCTTTTACAAAGTTGATACCATAACCATTATCAGCCAAGTGACTTATGCTTAATAGGTTATATTTCAATTCTGTAACCAGACAAACATCTTTTACTACAGGATAAGGAGATATACCAACAGTGCCATTTCCAATGATATCACCTCTCAGGTTATTTCCGAAGGAGACGTATCATTCTTTCTTCATGGATAGCGTGGCGAACAAAGATGCATCACCAGTCATGTGCTGCGAGCATCCGCTATCGAGGATCCACTTGCTTTTAGCATGAGAGGGTTGAGGGTCCACCTACAAAATAAGTAGATAAATCTTTTGGTACCCATTTACTGAACGGTCCATATTGATTAGTATTAGGTCTCCAAATCAATATGCGATTGTCAACAAGATTTCTTGCTAAATAATACTGTGATATGCATCCGTGAGTACCATAGTATGTGCAAGTAAGTTTTGAAAATGTGTTAGTAGAATTTGTATTGATATGCATATTTGGTTTCTTTAAAAACCTATAAGTGAAAGCATGGTGATATTCGTGTTTCTTACGTGCTTTCTGTGTTTTAGTCCTCTTAGATGTATGCTTAGCATTAGGACTAAATTTAGGTTGTGCTACAGGTATAGCCTGTTTGCCTAACTTAATTTCTAACTTTTTAGAAACCGCATAAGACTCTTCATATTTAGCATTCATATCAATGAGTCTTTATTCTGTGACCAAGTACTTTTTCTTCTCTATGTCATATAACTCTTGTATCTTGACAGAGTCTATTTCTTTCTTTTCAATTTTGAGGATAGCCTCATGATATTCTACTTTAAGCTTGGCTATCTCTTCCGTGTTACCGGTAGTAGATGTCTCTTTAATGTCTTCAATGAGACTTGACAGTCTAGCTACTTCGGTTATGTATGCCTTAATATCTTTTTGAGATTACTTATACTTGTCAAGCATATTTCTGTGTTCTTCAAGTAGTTCGCTGAAGGCATTTTCTAACTCATCGAAAGTAAAATCATGATACAAAGGATTTGAGGATACCTTATCAAAAGCCGTAAGACAGGCATTGGCATTTCTACAGGGTCTGTCTTCTTCATCTGAATCAATAGCGTCGCTTTCATGCAAGATACTTGTATTTGTGTACTTTCGACTAGTTGTTGTTTTTTTGCTTGATCTTGATCTATTGTATGGATTGTTTTTCTTTGAAGTTGGACAGTCCTTCTTCATATGCCCTGATTTCTTACATCCAAAGCATATTGTTTCTTTTTCATTGCTTTCTTGGATATATCTCTTTCTCCTGTTTGATTTCTCAAACTTTAGGAATTTTATGAAGTTCTTCACTAGCAGGGTTTGTTCATCACCACTTAATGATTCTTCCTCAGAATTATTACATGTTGACTTTCTGGCTTGAGCTTTAAAGGCAATAGATTTTTTTCTTTGGGGTAGCTTCTTAAAACTCTTGCAGATCAAGCTCATGGGTCATAAGCTTGCCCATAAGTATTTCCAGAGATATGGTGGTGAGATCGTTTCCTTCAATGATTGCCGTTGCCTTTGGATTCAAGTTCTTGGTTACAGCCCGTAGCACTTTTCTGATCTTCTCGTGATTACTGTAATCCTTACCAAGAGATTGCAAAGGATTAATAATGTCAAGGAAACGAGTGAACATCTGTGTAATTGACTCACCGGATTTCATTTTACAATGTTCATATTCCTGTGTTAGTCTGCTGGTTTTGGATTCCTTCACTTGGGAAGTATCTTCATGAGTTACCTTAAGAAGTTTTCAAATCTCATGGGACGTCCTACAGATTGAAACTCTGTTGAACTCCGTTTTGTCAATTGTACAGAACAGTGCATTGATGGCACGAACATCTAGACCAGCCTTTACTTTTTCAGCCTCTGTATATTTGTCATAAGGCTTGTCTGTAAGTATGCCATCAACTACAGTAGGTGGCGGTTTCTTATAACCGTCAATAACTATTGACCAAAGATCAAAGTCAAAAGATTTTAAAAAGAATGTCATTCGTGTTTTCTAGTAAGTATAGTTTGTTCCATCAAATAGTAGGGGTCTATTTGTGGATTGCCCTTCACCGTTAATATTGATTTCACGGCTGCAATATATACTCTCTGAGGTTTGTTATATTAGAATATAAACTGCTCTGATACCAATTGTAGTACCGTTGAGCACCTCTATAGGGGGTGAATAGAGTGAGTGCGAGTGAAGCAAAAAATAATCACTAATTAAAATTAAAAGCAGATATCTATGGCAGTGAATAAAGAGACAGTAAATAAATGTAACAAGAGATAGAAAGATCAAACTCAGTGACACAGCGATATATACTGGTATCCCTTTGAGTAGACTAATCTAGTCTCGAGTACTCTTGTTTGATATTAATCCACTATGGCACAAGCTAATTGAGAGCTTGCAGTCACTTACAATATCGTGCTTGGTGACAAGTGCATGACCGACTTCACACACTGTGCTTGGCGACGAGCGCACGACCGGCTCCAAAAACAGAGATAGTTTCTGAACTTTGAACAACCTCTTTACAACTCTTGAGAACCAAATGTGAGGCCCGCCTCACTGTATCAGTATTTTATACGGATACATATTTATTTGAGCTGTATTTCATATTTTCTGAATTTTGAGAATATTTAAAGTTGCTGAATTGTAATTGTACGGATTTCTGACAATTGTCGGGTGACCCGTATACTGGCTTGTTTCATTTATTTTGGTATGAATCATGACTTGGTTTTAATTTGATTTGACTTGGTTTTATTGGTTTGGTTAAACATGGTTTGGTTTGGCTTGGACTTGGTTTGGTTTAGTTGGTTTCTTATGAGAGAGGTGTATGGTTTAGATTGAGTGGAGAGGAATGAATGGTGGAGATTGCTTGGGCTTGTTATATAAGCCACCTACCACTCTCTCTCCTCCATTATTCATTTTCATTTTCCATCTTCATCTTCTTCTTCTTTCCTTCTTCACCAAGGAGGAGAGGCAAGTACACCTTGCCGAACCTTGAACAAATTTGCTTTTGATTGTTCCATCTTCTTCCTTGCATGATTCTAAGCATGTTTAGAACTTGGAGTTTTTGATTTTACCGGGTGGATTCTTGTAGATCTAAGTTTATATTATTTTTGATTTTCTTGGGTTTTGATCTACCAAACTTACTTGTTTACAAAAACTAATAGTTCCATGTTGCAGAGAATTTAATTTCATGCAGTTTTGGCTTTTGTTTCGCTTGATTTCGACTCCGGATGAGGAAGTTATGGCCATTACAAGTTTTCAGAACTTTCATGGCTGAACTTGCTGTTTGGGGACGATGAACCTCATGCGCCCGGGAGGCCATGCGCCGGAAGGCCATGCGCCGTGAAGTCCCGGCAACTCATCCTTTAACTCCGAGCGTGTCATGCGCATAGGTTTCCTACACGCATGTACTGAAGACGCAACGTGAGTATGTCATGCGCCGATTCGTGCAGGAATCTTATGCGCCGATTCGTGCAGGAATCTCATGCGCCGATTCGTGCAGGAATCTCATGCGCCGATTGTGCAGGAATTCCATGCGCCGGAATTGCTCTATTTCGCTGTTTTGCATGTTTAAGTTGTTTTGTAGCTAGAATCTTAAAAAACTCAAAACATGAAAGTTGTAGAGTTTCTCCTTAGCTTCAAGAATATATATATTGTATATATATATTATTTAATTGTGTAAGTTTCTCTCCTCCTTGATAAATGACATGACCTGATAGTGACCCGCCGTGGTGCGCTCCCGACATGATAACTTGACCTGACAAATTTGACATGATAACTTGACATGATAATTTTTGATAGTGGCCCGTCGTGGCGCACTCTTGATAAGTTATAATGATAATTCTTGATAGTGGCCAGCCGTGGCGCACTCTTGACGTGATAAACCTGACATGATATATCTCGAATGCTGTTGCGACGGCTAACACGACTTGACAAGATTGAATAACTTGGACACCGTGGACGATTGTGCTTGTACAAATGAACCCGTCTTGTCTTGCATCACGTCTAGGATGGGGACCTCTGAGTACCACGGTCAGGGGTACCCACTGAAATCGACTAAGGTTAACAACTAGAATAATCCAGTAGTCATGAAGAGATTTTCCAGCTACAGGCAATCCCGTTACCTGGGCGCGCTTGTGGATTTGTAGCCTACCGACGAGTAGGGCACACTTCCAGCACACTGTTATGTGTTGCACCCTTATTGTACTAATATTCGCCTGGATAACTTGGATGGTCTGCAGGGCTTGTGGCTGTGGAATAATCTCACTGCATCTTGCTAGTAATTAGGCCTATGATAACCCTAGTTAGTTAAAGTATCAAGCCGTACTTATTGCTTGGTCGTGAATGTTGGATGAAGTTCGATCAGTCTAGTCTTGTCTTGATCTTGTACTTGGTTGTTACATGTCCTGATTTCTTAATTTATCTTGCCGATAAATGGTGGGAGAAACCAAGTTCTGTTCAGGCGAAGGATTACAACCCCGGTCCTTATTTGGTTTACGGGTTGTAACCTGGTTATCTGAATAGTCCCATGGTTATCTCATCGTATATCACCTTCCCAGTCTAAGACTTGTTTAGATCCAGTTTCTAATTGTTTCCAGGATAATAATTGTAATGATTGTCACTCTAATGTATTGTACTCTGTATTGTCACTTCCTGTTTGTCACTCTCTGAGTGTCACTTAATGATTGTCACCTTTAGCAATAAATAATCAGAGACCAAGTTCTGTTCAGGCGAAGGGTTACAACCTCGGTCCTTGTTTGGTTTAAGGGTTGTAACCTGGCTTCCGGAATAGTACTTTCGTCCTCTCTTTGTATATTGCCTAGCTCTAGTTATTTAATATGTTCTCTAGTTACTTTATCTCACCTGTTCATATGACTACTTGCTTTGCATAACTCTTAAAAGATCGTTTGCTTAACAAGTCTACTTTTAATTGTGTTTACTAAATGCTTTACTTACTGCCTTCTTATGTTCGGGTTAAGTGCATTGGTACTGCACGAATCTCGATCCTCCCTTATTTATTGCTTTCTCTCTCTGTTGATTGCCTATGATTGCTGGTTTTAAGTTCATTGTTCGGCCTCCTTTGTGGTACTTGCTATTTGGGGTCTGACCCCACTGGTTTTGCATGGCCAGGTTCTGATAGAAGAGCCCGAAGGATCTACCGTACCATTCACTCGACGGTGACCAGCCGGAGCACCAGAGTGCCTCAGTGGGCTCTTCTTCATTCTCCCACTGATATGTAAATTCTCTTCTTGTAACGTTTAGCCCCGAGCACGTGTTTAGCTCGTGTTTTGGTATTTTTCTTGATATTGTAGCCTACGGGCATAAACATGATATGTGTATTCTAGACTATAGCTAGTCCTTATCATGTACGACTAATATTCTAGCAAGTCATCAGTTCTGTGGTACTGGCTTCATGATCAGTCATGTATATATGGTTCGGGACGCCTTACTATTGTATGTATGATGATCTTACTCTTGCTCTTGTATAATTGCCTGTGATTGAGATACCTAGGATTGTTAAACCATAGGATTGACTGATGGCATGTAGAGTAACCCCCATGTCTTGACAGCTTATACGTGATTTCAGAGTATTAACGTACTTTGGAATTGCGTAGCTGGCTATGTCTGCCCCCGCTCTCCGGTATTCTGGTTCTGGGGCGTGACATGGTTTTAGTGGTAGCCCATGCAGGTCTCGATTTCAGATTTGTGGGGGTTACCATGTTTAGATATCTCAATCACGATTATCTTTATTGATCTCCTTCGGATTATTCTCTATCTCTGATACTTGACTTGATATCTGTTTTGATCGTTGGTCATTCCTGTTCCCATGATTTGATCTTGTGTCCTTCAACTTTCAAGGGCACTGTTCTTGATCCTTCTGATTATCTTGTTCGTGTTTTGCCGAGGGCAGCTCAGCATTCTTCAGCCAGGCCAGTTATGGAGGATCAGTCTCAGCATGCAGGCAGAGATATCAGTCCATCTCGATCAGCCAGTCTCTTCTGTCTTCGTATCTTGAGACAGGTGATAAGTTCATGTATCTGTTTCAACTACGATGATACGTCCTGGGTAGAGTCACGTCTTGAACTAAGTCATTGGTACCGACTTACCTTGAGGCTTGACTTTTATCCATTTTTGGGAGTCAGCTTAGGCCAGCAAGGACGTTGGTTCTACACAACTGTCTCAGGAGACATATTGATCCATATGCCTCCAGCCCTTCTTGATCATGATTGTATTTGTTCTTGTGCATTTTTTTACCGCTTACGCATTTAATTACATTACTGATTGTTTTACTTTACTTATATGCCGTGCTTGATTTATTGAGATTGTTGAGTTCCTGGAGCTTTTGTTTTGTTATCTTGCTCGACTAGCCTCAGGAAATTCCGAGGACGGAATTTTTCTAAGGGGTGGAGAGTTGTGAGGCCCGCCTCACTGTATCAGTATTTTATACGGATACATATTTATTTGAGCTATATTTCGTATTTTCTGAATTTTGAGAATATTTAAAGTTGCTGAATTGTCATTGTACGGATTTTTGACAATTGTCGGGTGACCCGTATACTGGCTTGTTTCATTTATTTTGGTATGAATCATGACTTGGTTTTAATTTGATTTGACTTGGTTTTATTGGTTTGGTTTAACATGGTTTGGTTTGGCTTGGACTTGGTTTGGTTTAGTTGGTTTCTTATGAGAGAGGTGTATGGTTTAGATTAAGTGGAGAGGAATGAATGGTGGAGATTGCTTGGGCTTGTTATATAAGCCACCTACCACTCTCTCTCCTCAATTATTCATTTTCATTTTCCATCTTCATCTTCTTCTTCTTTCCTTCTTCACCAAGGAGGAGAGGCAAGTACACCTTGCCGAACCTTGAACAAATTTGCTTTTGATTGTTCCACCTTCTTTCTTGCATGATTCTAAGCATGTTTAGAACTTGGAGTTTTTGATTTTACCGGATGGATTCTTGTAGATCTAAGTTTATATTATTTTCGGTTTTCTTGGGTTTTGATTTACCAAACTTACTTGTTTACAAAAACTAATAGTTCCATGTTGCAGAGAATTTAATTTCATGCAGTTTTGGCTTTTGTTTCGCTTGATTTCGACTCCGGATGAGGAAGTTATGGCCATTACAAGTTTCAGAACTTTCATGGCTGAACTTGCTGTTTGGGGACGATGAACCTCATGCGCCCGGGAGGCCATACGCCGGAAGGCCATGCACCGTGAAGTCCCGGCAACTCATCCTTTAACTCCGAGCGTGTCATGCGCATAGGTTTCCTACGCGCATGTACTGAAGACGCAACGTGAGTATCTCATGCGCCGATTCATGCAGGAATCTCATGCGCCGATTCGTGCAGGAATCTCATGCGCCGATTCGTGCAGGAATCTCATGCGCCGATTGTGCAGGAATCCCATGCGCCAGAATTGCTCTATTTTGCTGTTTTGCATGTTTAAGTTGTTTTGTAGCTAGAATCTTAAAAACTCAAAACATGAGAGTTGTAGAGTTTCTCCTTAGCTTCAAGAATATATATTATATATATATATATTATTTAATTGTGTAAGTTTCTCTCCTCCTTGATAAATGACATGACCTGATAGTGACCCGCCGTGGTGCGCTCCCGACATGATAACTTGACCTGACAAATTTGACATGATAACTTGACATGATAATTCTTGATAGTGGCCCGTCGTGGCGCACTCTTGATAAGTTATAATGATAATTCTTGATAGTGGCCCGCCGTGGCGCACTCTTGACGTGATAAACCTGACATGATATATCTCGAATGCTGTTGCGACGGCTAACACGACTTGACAAGATTGAATAACTTGGACACCGTGGACGATTGTGCTTGTACAAATGAACCCGTCTTGTCTTGCATCACGTCTAGGATGGGGACCTCTGAGTACCAGGTCAGGGGTACCCACTGAAATCGACTAAGGTTAACAACTAGAATAATCCAGTAGTCATGAAGAGATTTCCCAGCTACAGGCAATCCCATTACCTGGGCGCGCTTGTGGATTTGTAGCCTACCGACGAGTAGGCCACACTTCTAGCACACTGTTATATGTTGCACCCTTATTGTACTAATATTCGCCTGGATAACTTGGATGGTCTGCAGGGCTTGTGGCTGTGGAATAATCTCACTGCATCTTGCTAGTAATTAGGCCTATGATAACCCTAGTTAGTTAAAGTATCAAGCCGTACTTATTGCTTGGTCGTGAATGTTGGATGAAGTTCGATCAGTCTAGTCTTGTCTTGATCTTGTACTTGGTTGTTACATGTCCTGATTTCTTAATTTATCTTGCCGATAAATGGTGGAAGAAACCAAGTTCTGTTCAGACGAAGGGTTACAACCCCGGTCCTTATTTGGTTTACGGGTTGTAACCTGGTTATCTGAATAGTCCCATGGTTATCTCATCGTATATCACCTTCCCAGTCTAAGTCTTGTTTAGATCCAGTTTTTAATTGTTTCCAGGATAATGATTGCAATGATTGTCACTCTAATGTATTGTACTCTGTATTGTCACTTCCTGTTTGTCACTCTCTGAGTGTCACTTAATGATTGTCACCTTTAGCAATAAATAATCAGAGACTAAGTTCTGTTCAGGCGAAGGGTTACAACCTCGGTCCTTGTTTGGTTTAAGGGTTATAACCTGGCTTCCGGAATAGTACTTTCGTCCTCTCTTTGTATATTGCCTAGCTCTAGTTATTTAATATGTTCTCTAGTTACTTTATCTCACCTGTTCATATGACTACTTGCTTTGCATAACTCTTAAAAGATCGTTTGCTTAACAAGTCTACTTTTAATTGTGTTTACTAAATGCTTTACTTACTGCCTTCTTATGTTCGGGTTAAGTGCATTGGTACTGCACGAATCTCGATCCTCCCTTATTTATTGCTTTCTCTCTCTGTTGATTGCCTATGATTGCTGGTTTTAAGTTCATTGTTCGGCCTCCTTTGTGGTACTTGCTATTTGGGGTCTGACCCCACTGGTTTTGCATGGCCAGGTTCTGATAGAAGAGCCCGAAGGATCTACCGTACCATTCACTCGACGGTGACCAGCCGGAGCACCAGAGTGCCTCAGTGGGCTCTTCTTCATTCTCCCACTGATATATAAATTCTCTTCTTGTAACGTTTAGCCCCGAGCACGTGTTTAGCTCGTGTTTTGGTATTTTTCTTGATATTGTAGCCTACGGGCATAAACATGATATGTGTATTCTAGACTATAGCTAGTCCTTATCATGTACGACTAATATTCTAGCTAGTCATCAGTTCTGTGGTACTGGCTTCATGATCAGTCATGTATATATGGTTCGGGACGCCTTACTATTATATGTATGATGATTGTACTCTTGCTCTTGTATAATTGCCTGTGATTGAGATACCTAGGATTGTTAAACCATAGGATTGACTGATGGCATGTAGAGTAACCCCCATGTCTTGACAGCTTATACGTGATTTCAGAGTATTAACGTACTTTGGAATTGCGTAGCTGGCTATGTCTGCCCCCGCTCTCCGGTATTCTGGTTCTGGGACGTGACATGGTTTTAGTGGTAGCCCATGCAGGTCTCGATTTCAGATTTGTGGGGGTTACCATGTTTAGATATCTCAATCACGATTATCTTTATTGATCTCCTTCGGATTATTCTCTATCTCTGATACTTGACTTGATATCTGTTTTGATCGTTGGTCATTCCTGTTCCCATGATTTGATCTTGTGTCCTTCAACTTTCAAGGGCACTGTTCTTGATCCTTCTGATTATCTTGTTCGTGTTTTGCCGAGGGCAGCTCAGCATTCTTCAGCCATGCCAGTTATGGAGGATCAGTCTCAGCATGCAGGCAGAGATATCAGTCCATCTCGATCAGCCAGTCTCTTCTGTCTTCGTATCTTGAGACAGGTGATAAGTTTATGTATCTGTTTCAACTACGATGATACGTCCTGGGTAGAGTCACGTCTTGAACTAAGTCATTGGTACCGACTTACCTTGAGGCTTGACTTTTATCCATTTTTGGGAGTCAGCTTAGGCCAGCAAGGACGTTGGTTCTACACAACTGTCTCAGGAGACATATTGATCCATATGCCTCCAGCCCTTCTTGATCATGATTGTATTTGTTCTTGTGCATTTTTTTACCGCTTACGCATTTAATTATATTACTGATTGTTTTACTTTACTTATATGTCGTGCTTGATTTATTGAGATTGTTGAGTTCCTGGAGCTTTTGTTTTGTTATCTTGCTCGACTAGCCTCAGGAAATTCCGAGGACGGAATTTTTCTAAGGGGTGGAGAGTTGTGAGGCCCGCCTCTCTGTATCAGTATTTTATACGGATACATATTTATTTGAGCTATATTTCGTATTTCCTGAATTTTGAGAATATTTAAAGTTGCTGAATTGTTATTGTACGGATTTCTGACAATTGTCGGGTGACCCGTATACTGGCTTGTTTCATTTATTTTGGTATGAATCATGACTTGGTTTTAATTTGATTTGACTTGGTTTTATTGGTTTGGTTTAACATGGTTTGGTTTGGCTTGGACTTGGTTTGGTTTAGTTGGTTTCTTATGAGAGAGGTGTATGGTTTAGATTGAGTGGAGAGGAATGAATGGTGGAGATTGCTTGGGCTTGTTATATAAGCCACCTACCACTCTCTCTCCTCAATTATTCATTTTCATTTTCCATCTTCATCTTCTTCTTCTTTCCTTCTTCACCAAGGAGGAGAGGCAAGTACACCTTGCCGAACCTTGAACAAATTTGCTTTTGATTGTTCCATCTTCTTTCTTGCATGATTCTAAGCATGTTTAGAACTTGGAGTTTTTGATTTTACCGGGTGGATTCTTGTAGATCTAAGTTTATATTATTTTCGGTTTTCTTGGGTTTTGATTTACCAAACTTACTTGTTTACAAAAACTAATAGTTCCATGTTGCAGAGAATTTATTTTCATGCAGTTTTGGCTTTTGTTTCGCTTGATTTCGACTCCGGATGAGAAAGTTATGGCCATTACAAGTTTTCAGAACTTTCATGGCTGAACTTGCTGTTTGGGGACGATGAACCTCATGCGCCCGGGAGGCCATGCGCCGGGAGGCCATGCGCCGTGAAGTCCCGACAACGCATCCCTTAACTCCGAGCGTGTCATGCGCATAGGTTTCCTATGCGCATGTACTGAAGACGCAACGTGAGTATCTCATGCGCCGATTCGTGCAGGAATCTCATGCGCCGATTCGTGCAGGAATCTCATGCGCCGATTCATGCAGGAATCTCATGCGCCGATTCGTGCAGGAATCTCATGCGCCGATTGTGCAGGAATCCCATGCGCCGAAATTGCTCTATTTCGCTGTTTTGCATGTCTAAGTTGTTTTGTAGCTAGAATCTTGAAAAACTCAAAACATGAAAGTTGTAGAGTTTCTCCTTAGCTTCAAGAATATATATTATATATATATTATTATTTAATTGTGTAAGTTTCTTCCCTCCTTGATAAATGACATGACCTGATAGTGACCCGCCGTGGTGCGCTCCCGACATGATAACTTGACCTGACAAATTTGACATGATAACTTGACATGATAATTCTTGATAGTGGCCCGTCGTGGCGTACTCTTGATAAGTGATAATAATAATTCTTGATAGTGGCCTGCCGTGGCGCACTCTTGACGTGATAAACCTGACATGATATATCTCGAATGCTGTTGCGACGGCTAACACGACTTGACAAGATTGAATAACTTGGACACCGTGGACGATTGTGCTTGTACAAATGAACCCGTCTTGTCTTGCATCACGTCTAGGACGGGGACCTCTGAGTACCACGGTCAGGGGTACCCACTGAAATCGACTAAGGTTAACAACTAGAATAATCCAGTAGTCATGAAGAGATTTCCCAGCTACAGGCAATCCCGTTACCTGGGCGCGCTTGTGGATTTGTAGCCTGCCGACGAGTAGGGCACACTTCCAGCACACTGTTATGTATTGCACCCTTATTGTACTAATATTCGCCTGGATAACCTGGATGGTCTGCAGGGCTTGTGGCTGTGGAATAATCTCACTGCATCTTGCTAGTAATTAGGCCTGTGATAACCCTAGTTAGTTAAAGTATCAAGCCGTACTTATTGCTTGGCCGTGAATGTTAGATGAAGTTCGATCAGTCTAGTCTTGTCTTGATCTTGTACTTGGTTGTTACATGTCCTGATTTCTTACTTTATCTTGCCGATAAATGGTAGGAGAAACCAAGTTCTGTTCAGACGAAGGGTTACAACCCCGGTCCTTGTTTGGTTTACGGGTTGTAACCTGGTTATCTGAATAGTCCCATGGTTATCTCATCGTATATCACCTTCCCAGTCTAAGTCTTGTTTAGATCCAGTTTCTAATTGTTTCCAGGATAATGATTGCAATGATTGTCACTCAAATGTATTGTACTCTGTATTGTCACTTCCTGTTTGTCACTCTCTGAGTGTCACTTAATGATTGTCACCTTTAGCAATAAATGATCAGAGACCAAGTTCTGTTCAGGCGAAAGGTTACAACCTCGGTCCTTGTTTGGTTTAAGGGTTGTAACCTGGCTTCCGGAATAGTACTTTCGTCCTCTCTTTGTATATTGCCTAGCTCTAGTTATTTAATATGTTCTCTAGTTACTTTATCTCACCTGTTCATATGACTACTTGCTTTGCATAACTCTTAAAAGATCGTTTGCTTAACAAGTCTACTTTTAATTGTGTTTACTAAATGCTTTACTTACTGCCTTCTTATATTCGGGTTAAGTGCATTGGTACTGCACGAATCTCGATCCTCCCTTATTTATTGCTTTCTCTCTCTGTTGATTGCCTATGATTGCTGGTTTTAAGTTCATTGTTCGGCCTCCTTTGTGGTACTTGCTATTTGGGGTCTGAACCCACTGGTTTTGCATGGCCAGGTTCTGATAGAAGAGCCCGAAGGATCTACCGTACCATTCACTCGACGGTGACCAGCCGGAGCACCAGAGTGCCTCAGTGGGCTCTTCTTCTTTCTCCCACTGATATGTAAATTCTCTTCTTGTAACGTTTAGCCCCGAGCACGTGTTTAGCTCGTGTTTTGGTATTTTCCTTGATATTGTAGCCTACGGGCATAAACATGATATGTGTATTCTAGACTATAGCTAGTCCTTATCATGTACGACTAATATTCTAGCTAGTCATCAGTTCTGTGGTACTGGCTTCATGATCAGTCATGTATATATGGTTCGGGACGTCTTACTATTGTATGTATGATGATCGTACTCTTGCTCTTGTATAATTGCCTGTGATTGAGATACCTAGGATTGTTAAACCATAGGATTGACTGATGGCATGTAGAGTAACCCCCATGTCTTGACAGCTTATACGTGATTTTAGAGTATTAACATACTTTGGAATTGCGTAGCTGGCTATGTCTGCCCCCGCTCTCCGGTATTCTGGTTCTGGGGCGTGACACCAAAAGACTCTAGATCAAGTAGATATTACTGGCTTTTGGCTAAGAGATGTGTAGGTGGAATATGAAAGCTTTATATCAAATGAAAACACTTATTGAAGAGAGAAGAGAAGATGAATCGATGAGTGATTTGAAATAAAAAATTCTCTTCTATTTATAGGTGTTTTCGAGGACCGAACTCGGACGGAGTTCGGGCAGAGTTCTGATGCAAAGATTTCACAGACGAACGTTGCATGCTGATTTAGAGGCAACAAATATTTGAATTCAAACTGACCGAACTCGGCCAAAGTTCGGACCGAACTCAGCCTGAGTTCTGTCTCAGTACAAATCTAAAAAATTTGTCAAATTTTGTTGCACAAAAGTGAATGGTATGTTTGGTAAGTAGACTTTGGATAGGTAGTCTGTATAGGATAGTGGACTGTGATTAACCTAAGCCAATAGTATCTAGTCGATCTTACAATTTATATCCTAGACTCAATAAAGATAAAATACATAATAAATTATAAAATGACTCGGACTGATTCCAATGAGAATGAGCTTCAGAATGATGATTTGCATGCTTGCTGGTGTAGTAGTACGTTCTTTGATATTGATTTCACTTGACCTGAAATTTTTAGCAGTAGTTCGTATATTTGGGCATTGACTTAGGTCATTGTCGATTATCAAAATCGAGTGTGACCATGAAATGGGCCAAGAATTTGGATATGCTCGATAATTTTAAACCACTTACAATAGGAACAGTTCAACCTCTTCAAAGTGAAGTATCACTAGAACCATTGCAAGATTCCTTCTTTCTAGTTCCTTCCAGAAAGAAGGGGGAAGCTCCTATAATTTTTAGTAAAGGAACATAATAAGAAACCATACATGACAGTGAAGATAAAAAAGTCGATAATGGACTACGTCATTATAGTCGACAATCTAAAGAAATCATTTGAAAGGTGGGCTATAATTTTAAAATTGGTCTTAATGGTGGTAGAGGAAGACGAACTCCCATTCGTACCCCTACTTCGAAAATGAAATCATTGCCATATTACAGCAGGATAAAACATGGGTTGGGTTATACTTCATCGGTTGTAACTCTAGAAACCTCTGAGTCTGACAGTGAAGAACGGTCTAATTCTTCTGACTCCATATCATGGGACTCTGATACTAGTGTCAGACATGTCCATCGAGTAACACTATCTTCTAGTATGGTGTCTACCAAGTTCTCGAAAGATGACGATGATGACTTTGAAGAAACTCCTGAAGTAGATCCTTGGGCACAAAGGATGGACACTCAGTGGGAACTTCATTTCGAACAATGAAAACCACATATTGAAGATTAATTAATTCAAGTCGATGTTGGAGAAAATGGCTCTTCAAGACCTATCTTCTTCAGCAAGTGCCTCCTAGAAGCGAATAAACAAGAATTAATTCATCTTATTCGGGAATACATTGACGTCTTCGTCTGGAGTTATAAGGATATGCCGGGACGAGATCCTCATATGCTACCCACAGGCTCAACATCTTGCCCAGTGTAAAGCTGGTTAAACAACAACAGTGCCAATTCTGACCTGACATGATGGATGCCGTAGAAACTGAAGTCAAGAAGCTTATCTCTTGTGGCTTTGTAAGAAAAGAACAACATCCCAACTAGGTCGCCAATATTATCCCAGTTATGAAAAAACAGGGAAAGTCAAAGTCGGCATTGACTTTAGAGACCTCAACGATGCTTGTCCCAAGGATGAGTTTTCTCAGGATTCGAACGAATGTCTTTTATGGATGGATTCTCAAGATACAATTAATTCAAGATGCATCCAGAAGATAAGAAACATACATCTTTTCATCCTCCTTTGGCAGTCTATTGCTATATTGTCATGTCATTCGGTCATAAAAACGCTGGTGTAACTTATCAGCGGGCTATAAGTACAATCTTTTGTGATTATTTACAGAATACAGTTGAATGCTATGTCGATGATATTAATGTCAAAAGACGTCTAAAGGAAGACCACATCCAAAATTTGAGAACTATCTTCGATCTAATGTGCCAACATCAACTCAAGATGAATCCCACTAAGTCATTCCTGGGAGTCTCTAGTGGTATTTTTTTGGATTCGTTATTACCTCTAAAGGTATACACTTTGATCTCGAAAAGATCAAAGTCATTCAAGAGATGCATCCTCCATGCAACCTAAAAGAGCTACGAAGATTCCAGGGTCGGCTTGCCTATATCAGGAGATTTATTTCGAATATGTCTGGACGTTGCAGACTGTTCACTCAACTTATGAAAAATATGTGTCTTTCATTTGGACTAAAGAATGACAGCAAGTATTTGAAGACATAAAGTAGTACTTGATGAACCCTCCAGTTCTAGTGCCTCCAATCTCAAGAATACCCTTTCTGATGTATGTTCGAGCAATGGATCATTCATTGGGTGCATTACTAGCCCAAAAGAATTAGGAGGGTCATGAGCATGCTATCTATTATCTTAGCCGCACGAGGATCGGAGCTGAACATCATTATAGTCCGATTGAAAAAGAATGTTTAGCCTTGATGTTTGCTGTTCAAAAGATAATATTATATTACAGGCCAAACCATTCATGTCATCTCCCGAGTCAACCCTCTCCGAGTTTTGATGAGGAAGCCCAGTATGCTCAATTCTAGGCTCGCTATATGGGCCATATTATTAGCACAGTACTATATGGTATATGTTCCCCAAAAGTCTGTTAAGGGTCAAGCCCTCGTTGACTTCCTTGCGGCTCATCCAATTTCTGAGACGTCTAAACTCTATGATGAAATTTCTGACGAAACCCTAAAATCTAACATGATTTCTAAAGAATTTTCTACTTGGCGTCTATTGTTTGATGGAGCATCCAGAATCGGACCCATAGACACCATCGTTGCTGGAGTCAGAATTGTCCTCGTATCACCCAATGGATTGGCTATTCAAAGAGCTTCTTCTCTGGATGAATCATGCTCCAACAACGTGGAAGAGTATAATGCTTTGCTCATTGGTCTTCAACTAGCTAAACAACTGGATATTGAATATCTTGAGGTTCTAAACTAATCATCAATCAGGTCAAAGGAACGTATGAAGTTCGATATCAGGATCTTGTCCCATATCACAAGGCAGCAGTTAGAATGGCTACATCATTCAAAGGCTTCTTCATTGAGCATGTACGGTGAGCATATAATACAAAAGCTGATGCACTAGCTAATCTTGCTACAGTATTAGTAATTCTAGTTGGTAGATAGCAGATGGTTGTTGTCACTAATATAGAATTATTTTACGTCGAGAATAATTCTAACATTGAATTCAGCAATTCAACAGAAATCAATGCCATCAGTGAAGATTGGAGAGCTCATTTCATTGACTTCATGGTACATGACATCTTACCTGAAGATCCTAAAGAAGCTACAACTATCCGTCGGCGATCGCTTCGGTTCTATTTCAATCATACCACCAAGACTCTCTATCAGCGAACGTTTGATGGTCTACTTCTACGTTGTCTGGCGGGAGACGAAGCAAAACAAATACTATGTGAGGCTCATGATGGTATTTGTGGAGCACATCAGCCCGGTCCTAAGTTATAGGATCGTATCCGACATATGGGTTACTACTGGCCCACTATGGTATCAGATGCCATTGAATATGCAAGGAAATGTCGAGCTTGTCAAATCCATGCAGACTTTATTCATCAATCATCGAAATTTCTCCATCCGACTTCCGCATCATGGCCCTTTGAAGCTTGGGGCATAGATGTCATTGGTCCTATTAACCCACCATCATCTAGAGGACATCGGTTTATACTAGCTATAATTTATTATTTCTCGAAGTAGGCTGAAGCTATACCTTTGGCCGAAGTTAAGACCAGCAGCGTCATCAACTTCACCAAACATCATATAATATACAGATTGGTGTCCCTCGATGAATTATTCATGATAATGGACCACAGTTCATCAGCTAGAAGTTTACTCAGTTTTATGATGACAATAGAATCGACAATGTTGCTTCCACGGCCTATAATCCTGTAGCTAGTGGCTTGACTGAGGCATTCAACAAGACCATCATTAAACTTCTCAAAAAGTTCATTTCTATTAACAAACATAACTGGAGTAAGAAGATCGGAGAATGTATGTCACTCCTATTTTCCGTTATACGTATTTTCAGTGTACGTGTACGGATTTCTGACGTTTGTCAGGTGACCTGTAGTTAGACTTGTCTTGCTTAGCCTAATCCTGGTTTAATCTCGCCTTGGTTTATTTTGGTTCATCTTGGTTCAGCTTAGCTTGGTTTGGTTTTGTGTGGTTTGAGATGAGAGATGTTGATATATAAGTCAACTCCCATCTCTCTCTTTATTACTTTCATTTATTTTCTTCATCTTCTCCATTACTCCTCTCCACCCACCAAAGAAACCCTAGGCAAGTACAACTTGCTTCATGATGAATCTTAAGTTTTATTGTTCTATTCTCCTCTTCACTTGATTCTAAGCCTCTTTAGAACTTGGAGTTTTTAGTTTCCATGGATAGATTTTATAGATCTAAGTTTATCATTTTTCTCGATTTTTCTCAGTTTTGATCTCTTGAACTTTATTATTTTCGATATCTAATGGTCCTATGTTGTAGGAAATTTGATTCTACACAATTTAGACCCTTGAAAGTCCTAATTTCGACTTATTTTGAGAGATTTATGGCCTTTCTAGTCCATGGGTTCTCGTGAACATTTGGAAGCTGGTTGGAGAAGATGAGCAGTGCATGCTGGCACATGCTGTCATGGCGCATGCTCTGGATGGTGCCTTTTGGCCCATGGCGCATGCTGTCCTGGCGTATGTTGTCCCTGACACATGCTGTCCTGGCGCATGCTGTGGATGATGCCTTTTGGCCCATGGTGCATGCTGTCCTGGCGCATGCTGTGGATGGTGCCTTTTGGCTCATAGCGCATGCTGTCTTGGCACATGCTGTCCCTTGCACATGCTGTCATGGTACATGTTATCCCTGGCACATGCTGTCCTAGCGCATGCTGTCATGGCACATGTTGTCCCTGGTACATGTTGTCCTGACGCATGTTGTCCCTGACGCATGGTGTCCTGGCGCATGCTGTCCCTGGCACATGCTGTCCCTGGTGCATGTTGTCCTAGCGAATGCATGCTGGCGCTTGCTGTCCTAGAATATGATGTCCCTGGCGCATGCTGTTCTGGCGCATGCTGTTCTAGCGCATGCTGTCCTGGCGCATGCTGTCCTTGGCACCCCTTTTGACCCCTTGTGCCATTTTTTGCCATAATAATTTTTGTTAGATTTATCGATGCTTGTCCCCTTGGTCCTTAGTATAAGGTTGTGATCTTTGCTTGTACCCTTTATAAGGCTTAATAAGATTTGAGTATTATAAGGCTTGAACTTGATAAGATTTGACTGGACTTGACATGAATACGACATGATAACTCTTGATAGTGACCCGTCGTGGTGCACTCTTGACAAGCAACTTGACATGATAATTAATGATTATGGTCCTTCATGGCGCACTCTTGATATAATAAGTAACATGACATGTAATCTTGAATGCTGTTACTATGGCTATCTTAACATGCTGAGTAATAACTCGTCTTGACACCGTAGGTGATTGTTCTTGAATGTACTTATATAAGCTACCAGTCTCGTCTCGCACCATGTCTAGGACTTGCATCCCTGGTTACCACGGCCAGGGATTCATACTGAATTTGACTAGGTTAATAACTAGATTGATCAAAGTAGCTCATATAGAGAGATGTTTCCAGTTACAGGCGATCCCGTTATCCCAGCCACACCTGATGGACTTGTAGCCTGCCGTCGAGTAGAGCACATTTCCAGCCCACTGTCATGTGGGGTACTTCTTGAAATAAGTACTATGCACACTGTCATGTATTGCACTCCAAGTCAACTAATAATTCTTGATAACTCTTACATGAACCTCGCCTGGATAACCTGGATAGCTGCAGGACTTGGGACTACCGGAACATCTCATTGCATCTTGCTAGTAACTAGGCTTGTGATAACCCTAGTTAGTTAAAGTATCAAGCCGTACTCTTTGCTTAGCCGCAAATGTTGGATGGTGTCCAATCTTGTCTAGTCTTGTCTAGGTCCAGTACATGGCTATCTCAGGACATGCTTGCTTACGCTTTACTCTTAGCAATAAATGGCTCGAGATCCGGTTCTGTTCAGGCGAAGGGTTACAACCCCGGTCCTTGTTTGGTTTAAGGATTGTAACCTGGCTTCCGGAATAGTTCCTCATCCTCTCGTTATTTGTTGCCTTATTTACATTTCATGTCTTCTTGTTATTATTCTTGTTTATGTTCTGACATGCTGGTTTTAGTTCTTAAGTGAAGCCCCCTTGTGGCACTTGCTCTTTCTGGGGTCTGATCCAGCTGGTTTTGTATGGCCAGATTTTGCAGCAGCTTCCGAGGATCTCCCAGCCTTCTAGCCAGCTGGTGAGCACTAGAAGAAACCCTAGCAACGAGTGGGTTTTTATTTTGTTCTCCCGCTCTATTGTAAAATTATTCTTTTGAGATATTTAGCCGCCGAGCAAGTGTTAGCTCATGTTGAATACTTATATTTATTGTCTGCCTAAGGGCCGTAACATGATTGACAAATCCTAGGGTTGATCATGTATGACTGAAACTCTTACTAGTCCTCGCATTTTGTACGACTAGCTTCATGATCATCTGTATATGAAATGTATGGGACGCCTTACTATTGAATATCTGATGGTCTAACATCTTGTAACTAGTATTACTTGCTTGAGATTGAGACACAAGGCTTGTTCTTGACCATAAGAGACTGATGGCTTGTAGATAAACCATCTTACATCTAGACAGCCATGACCGTATATCGAGGTAGATTGCTGTCACGACCCGCACCCGCTTTTATGGATACGAGTATGTGTCCAAGCCAACCTATGTCGCAGAGTCGGCGGTAGAACGCTGTCACGGCCAAGATGCTCAAAAATCATAATATGTAATATTTATTGCTCATTCACATTTCTAAATCGATTACAATATTTACAATATTTATATTTAGAGAAATTACAAAGTTCTTACATTTAGTGAAAATGATACCACATGTATCTAATATCTAGGTTTCTGCCTGCTAGTATACCCGTATCTCCCAATGCTAAGTGAAGCCACAGCTAACCTGAAAAATATTGATTTTCAGTCAGGAATGGAACAAGCACACAAACCGATGGCAATGCGAAAACATAATAGAATTCACAAGACATGAAAATAACATATGTGAGATAAAAACTAGAAAGTAACTGATGTCATGGCAAGCGGTAAAGAAAATAAGGAAACAATTAAAAGACAACTATGTGCTTTGAAATATCAGTTTCGACATGTGAACGGCTAGGGGTAAATCAGGCACCCTGCACGTGTCGTGTGCAGCTGCTATTCTCCACGAAAGACACGGGAGATAATTCTGGGTAGTCCACATGTCTACTAAGATAGTTTCCCTCCCAACTAGTACTCATGGACTCGAACAAGTCACGAAACTCGAAAACACGACAATTACGAAATATAGTATGTGGAGATCCATGACACTAATCCGTGTAACAATGTGTCAACAAGCAAGGGAGCATATGTATAAACATGAAATGGAAAGACTACAATAAATAGAAAGCAATCAGAAAGTGCACTTGCCTGGGTCCTTAGCTGGTAAAATCGATAATCCCGTTGGGTCCAGGATAGTCCAGGTATCTAGGGTCGATGTGAAGGAGTCCAAACTCGTCAAAGAAATAAGAAGTACAATTAGTTATGTTCATGATTTATGATTGAAGATAAACTCGTAATTAATATAGATAACTATTTTAGAAAATATTCATAATATTAGAAACTATATTCTCTAGCCAAAATACCTTTAGAATACTTGAAATTCGAAAAAAAAAACTTATTTTAGGGAAAGCCCTAACTTTAATTGGACAGAAAATAATAATACGACAATATATTTAGGCTAAAAGCTTTATTTAAAACATCATAATATATTTTAGAATTCAAAATTACATATAGGTTAAGCATAAACTATATTTGGAAGATATCTATAAATGTTGTTTAAGTCAAAAGCCACACAACAAAATAATACAATAATATAATTTTGAAAATACAATAAGAATATTTGTAGGTCAAAAACCATCTTTGAAAAATATCTAAAAATAATTGTAATGCCTGTTGTTCGTATTACGTATTTGGAAATACGTGTACGTATTTTCTTGTATTGTTCCTTGTTTAGTTTTCTTGGCTTGGTTTAACTCTCGGGTTGGGTTGGTTTGGTTTGGCCGGCTGGTTGCTTGGTCCATCATGGACCAAGGTGAACCCCCTACCTACTACCAACCCATGATATTTATTTCCCCACCAACCTTCTCTCTCCTCCATAACTCTCATTTATTTCTTCTTTTTCTTCTTCCTTCCTCTCCACAACTCCCCAACCATAGGCAAGTGCAACTTGCTTCCACAAGAGAACTCATTTTTATGGTTCCATTAGCTTCTTCTCATGATTCTAAGACACATTAGAACTTGTCATTTTCCATTTTGAGGCTTTAATTCTTGTAGATCTACAATTTAGTATTTTCGGATTTTGGTGGTTTTGATCTATCAAACTCCTTTGTTTTCAAGTTTTTATGGTTCCATGTTGTAGATAATTTTATTCTACCCAATTTTGACCTTTGGAAGGTTGGATTCGGACTTGTTCTGACCAAGTTATGAGCATTTGGAGTTTTGGGTTCCATCCATGGAGTTCTTGCTGTTCTTGCCCTTTGGAGAAGGCAGTGAGCAGTGTGCTAGCTTTTTAGCTTACGCCGCTGACTTGTGTACGCTGCTCTTTAGCGAGCGTACGCTGCTTTTCGTACGCTGCTCTTTAGCGAGCGTACGCAGCTTTTCGTACGCTGCTCTTTAGCGAGCGTACGCTGCTTTTCGTACGCTGCTCTTTAGCGAGCGTACGCTGCTTGTGTACGCTGCTCTTTAGCGTGCGTACGCTAGCTTAGGCGTACGCTGGCTTTAGGCATACGCTGGCCTTGAGCGTACGCTGGCTTGAGCGTACGCTTGCCTATCTTGTCACCCTGGTTCAACCCGAGAGCTTTGTGACCCCCCCCCCCCCTCCGTTACGCTGTCTTTGGGAGCGTATGCTTACCTGAGCGTATGCTTACCTGAGCGTATGGCCTTGGGCAGACTTGATCTTATATTAGCTTGTCAGTTTGTTTTATTTTCCTTATCCTGGATCTTCTATAGCCCTGTATATTGATATTTTTTTAGATATTTTACGTCCATTTTATATCCTTACGCCTTTTGACCTGAACTTGATAATTCTCGAATTTACTTGATATGTTTGGAATTGATAACTGAGCCTGACACGATAGTGACCCGTAGTGGTGCACTCCTGACATAATGACCTGACATGACCTGAAAGTGGCCCGTCGTGGCGCATTCCTGACAAGTACACTTGACATGATAAACCTGACATGATTATCTTGATAAGCTGTTACGACGGCTACCTGACATGACATGACCTGTATAATAACCTGGACACCATGGGCGATTGTGCTTGTATAAATAATCCAGTCCTGTCTTGCATCATGTCTAGGAGGGGACTCCTGAGTACCACGGTCAGGAGCACCCACTAAAATGGACTAAGGCTAATAACTAGAATAACACAGTAGTCATGAAAAGATTTTCCAGCTACAGGCAATCCCGTTACCTGGGCGCACCTGGGATCTGTAGCCTGCCGTCGAGTAGGGCACATTTCCAGCACACTGTCATGTGTTGCACCCTTCAAGCTACTTAAGGGTACATACGTTTCCTGGACGATGTACCCACCTGAATTCAACCCTAATCTTTCGACCTGGATAACCTGGATGGTCTGCAGGGCTTGTGGCTGTGGAAAAATCTCACTGCATCTTGTTAGTAACTAGGACTATGATAACCCTAGTTAGTTAAAGTATCAAGCCGTAGGTCTTGCTTGGCCGTGAAATGATTGGATGGAGTCTAGCAAGTCTAGTGCGGAAAATAAATAGAGAGCAGTTTGGCAACTCTAGAAGGGGGTGAATAGAGTATATATAGAAAAATGACCAATTAAAAATAACTCTTTCACCAACAATAAATAATCAGAGTAAAGTGCGAAAAATAAATAGAGAGCAAAAAGAGCATACGCAAACACAGCGATTTTAACCTGGTTTCCCTCGTGGAGGACTAGTCCAGGCCTGAGAACTCTAGCTCAGGATTCAAATCCACTATTTGTGAAATAGTAGTTTACAACCGTGCCTTTACTTCAGAAGAGCACGTCAACTTCTAACAGAGGATCGCAGTGGCGATTTGCTTGGAATTGTCCAAGCGACTTCTTCGACTCTTGCACAAGAATCCTAACTGAGAGATGCTGAGCACTCGAGACTTAGGAGGCTTGTGGCTAGTAGATGGGAAGGATATGGCTTCTTTGAGCTTATAAGAGAGAAGAGAAGAGAAGATTGGATGGATTGGAATGAGAGAATTCATGCCCTATTTATAGTGTTTTTATAGACAGAATTCGGCCAGAATTCGGGTAGGAAAATTCAAATATTTGGCCGTTGGACAACTAGCAACCAGCTAACCCTAAAATTAGGGTTCCTGATTTCTAGGGGACAGAGTTCGGCCCGAACTCTGTGTGGAGGCAGAGTTCGGCCCGAACTCTGTCTCCAGAGCACAGAGTGGTTCAAAGGGGACCATTTGGGAATTTCTGGTTTGGTAGAGCTTTGGGATTGTTGGGTAGGCTATAGTCTAAGTTTCAAGAGCTCAGCATAACTCAGATTACATTAGTCTAGACTCAAAGAAAGTGTAAAATACAGACTCGAATCAACTGAGACACGGAAGCGGAGCTGTCTTCTCACTACCAAAATAAGTGGTTTTAGCGACGCCCACAAACGTCGCTAAAACAATAAAATCCGTCGCTAATATGAAGCACCGTCGGTAATATGACTTATTTTGGTAGTGTCTGTCTTGAGCTTAATGCAGACGTCGTGTGTCGTATTGAATTATTACAGATATTATTTAGTCAATATTGTCAATATTTGGTTGACTGTGACTTTGTGTCAACAATCTCCCCCATATTGATAATTGACAAAATAATATATGTATATTCAACATTCATACCTGGACGCAGTTGATCATAGCAACATAGCTCCCCCATAATCGATGCCGAGCTAGAAATAAGAGCTCCCCCGTGATCAGTGAACGGCGCTGAGCTAGAAGAGATAGCTCTCCCGTAAAGAATGCATTGAACCTGTATAATATCTCCAAAAAGCACAAACAAGCACAGATATACGAAAGCGAAAGATATGATACTAAATATATCTAGCCAGAATATACATAGTTCTCCCCCTTTTGGCAGTTAGCAATATAGACTGCATATGAATGAAAGATCATATAAACTGCAGTATAGACAATGAAGAGTGATGCAACCACACCAAGCAGAGAAGAAACAGTGTATGACTAAACAAAATGAGTCACTAGCATAAAGTAAAACTATGATAATGAGCATAAAATGTCATCCACAAAACCAAGTGTCAAACACACAACCAGAGTTTGAGTACCTAAAACCAAGTACATAAATCCATAATAAACTAAATAACTGAAATCAAAAAGCATCAACTAAGATCATCATCAGTAGCAGCAGCAGATCTAGCCAATCTCCATCACGGAGCACGAGAAGGTCCTGGAGGGTCTGAAGGACCAGGGAAGGAGCGACGGGGGTCCAGAAATGCAGCATCCGGATCCATGTAACGCATGACCCATGGATCATCAATGCGATGGCCCGCGCGCTCAGGATCCCGCTCCATGGGAATGTACAGATGATGAGACATGGAGTACCGTATATCATGCAGGGAGTTGCCGAGGACACTCATCTGTAGAGTAGTACGATAATCCAGCTGGGTCCAGCGCTCGTCCTCAAGGTCAAAACGATCCCGGAGCATAGTCTGAATAGACTCAAGAGTGGCAGGTGGAAGTGGTGCATCCTGACCGAGTGGAGGGGCGTCAGGCTCCTCATCATCAGAATGCTCAGAAGCCTCAGGAGAGGCGACGACTGCCTGAGTACGTCGTGCCTTGGACAGGAAAGCAGGAGCAGGCAAGAACTGACAGTCATGAATAGGAATAATGAACGCACGAAAAACCATAGGAAGATATAAAGGATAAACCAATGCTCTTGGTTTCTTCCTACAATTTATCATCCAGTCCATCATTGTCCTAGGAAGATTGAAGGGGATACGATAATAAGGGTGATACAAAGCAAATATCTTAAAGTAGGTAACTTCATCAGTGGAGCCAGCTTTTGGCAAGATAGTGTTAAAAATGATTCGATGAAGTTCATAGAAATATGGGTTGAGGTGCTTGGCCATAAGTTTGCGAGGACTTATGTTAGGAGCACATAATTCCTCCTTGAAACCTTCAAGAGAAGTATCGCCAACAAATTGAAATTGACGAGCCTCCACAAGTTTATCCCAAGCATCGAGATGAAGAAGATCAAGAAAATCCCCCAACTCAGAATCATTGAAAGCAATGTCAATACCGGCAACCCGGGAATAGATGTGGGTTGCATCGAAAGTTAAATTGCAATAAAACATTTGGATGGCGCTACGGTAAATGACAAAGTTTGAGGCAACTAACTCATCCAAACATAGATCACGAAACAATGATTCATATTAAGAAAAGATTGTAAAATTTATCGGATGTCCCCCGAACACCGGACGAGTCCGAAAGTCGCTAAACCACGCATTAGACGCGTCGAGCGACACAAATAATCGTTCGTCATATGTATTCGGATCATGGGGACAAGGCGGGTTGAACAACGGATGAATGGGTTGTTGTTCAACTACTTGCTCAATTGGAGGAGGAGGATTCGAAGAGGAAGCTCCCTCAGTTCGAGTCCTTTTCCCATGATTGGGCAAGCGAGGAGCCATTTGCAAGAAAATAGAGAACTTGAAATGGAGAGAAAGAAGGAGTTATACCTGAAAACAGCAATAAACAATGAAAGAGAATGATGAGAAACCCCTTTCCCTTGATTTTGAGGAACAATGGAGCACTCTAGATCAAAAACTAGGGTTAGGGTTTGTAGGAGAAAGTTTGGAGAGGTGGAGAAGAAGGAAATAGTGAAGGAGAGAGAAGAAAACCCGAAATATAAGAGGGGGTTTTCTTTGGTCGGAAGAAATTCTGACCGTATGATCTAAACTGATCCAACGGCAGAGGCTGATCCCGACGCTGGACCAATAGGAACCGAACTCGGCCCGAACTCTGTTAGGGGCAGAGTTCGGCCCGAGTTCTGGATTAGTGGTCCAGAACTGAAAATAGGCTGAAAAGATGAAAAAATGGTTATGTGTTGAAGAAAAAAGATAGAGAGGATAAAAGTTTGATGAATTCATTGAAGTACATAGAGAGGTACACAAAAGTCAGAATGAACTTTAAAAAAATCAATTAGGCAATATTAAATCGAAACAAACCATATAATAAACAAGGAAATATATTGTAATTCAATATTTCGAATTTGCCATGGGTTAGCTGCAGGGGCCGGATCCCAGCTAGCGGTAGTCCTGAGGACTAGTGCACCGTGTCGCTTAGGCTTTTACGCCTTGTTGTCAGAAGGACCCTTTCGGCTTGTACCCATACCAAATTCGTCGTAAGAGAATCAAAATATACTCGATATTTACGTAGGTGAGTCTCAACTTATAACTGCTTCATCCAAAATTCCGAGTTCACGACAAAGGAAATTGAAGCGCTCTTCGGATAATGGCTTAGTAAAGAAATCTGCTAGCTGATGATCAGTATCGATAAATTCTAAGTTAATCGTGCCATTTTGCTGATGATCACGCAAAAAGTGGTGTCTGATCTCAATGTGTTTAGTGCGTGAGTGACAGACAGGGTTCTTAGTCAAATTAATAGCACTAGTGTTGTCACAGAATATAGGTATATGCATGAAAGATAACTTATAGTCTTCAAGGGTTTGCTTCATCCACAGAATTTGTGCACAACAACGCCCAGCTGCTATGTATTCAGCTTCTGTTGTGGATAGTGCTACAGAGTTCTGCTTCTTGCTAAACCAGGAGACTAAAGCCTTTCCTAATAAATGATACGTGTCGCTCGTACTTTTACAGTTGACCTTGCATCCAGCGAAGTCAGCATCAGGGTAACCAATAAGGTCAAATGATGTGGACTTGGGATACCATAGGCCCACTGTAACCGTACCCTTAAGGTATCGAAAGATACGCTTAACCGCGGTCATGTGTGATTCCTTAGGATTAGCTTGATATATAGCACATAGGCAAACACTAAACATGATATCGGGACGACTAGCAGTTAAATAAAGTAAGCTGCCTATCATACCTCGATACTTACGTTGATCAACAGGTTTGCCGCTCTCATCTGGTTCGAGTTTGGTTGAAGTAGCCATTGGAGTGCTGATTGGTTTGACGTTGTCAAGATCGAACTTCTTCAGCATGTCCTTGGTATACTTCGATTGACAGATGAAAGTTCCATTAGCCATTTGTTTCACTTGCAGGCCAAGAAAGTAGTTGAGCTCTCCCATCATGCTCATCTCAAATTCCGTCTGCATACACTTGGCACATTCTTGACAGAGGGTTTCATCAGTAGACCCAAAAATGATATCATCAACATAGATTTGAATCAACAGAATAGTGTCTTTAAAAGATTTTATAAACAGTGTAGTGTCAATTTTCCCTTTTGAAAAACCTTTCTCAAGTAAGAAGCTACTTAGCCTTTCATACCAAGCTCTGGGGGCTTGTTTGAGGCCATAAAGCGCTTTTTTTAGCTTGAACACGTGGTCAGGAAATTTGTGATTTTCAAAGCCAGGAGGTTGTTTCACATAAACTTCCTCCTTAATAAAACCATTCAAGAAAGCACTTTTCACATCCATTTGAAATAATTTAAAGTTTTGAAAATTAGCAAAAGCACAAAGCATCCGAATGGATTCTAGTCTAGCAACAGGAGCATACGTCTCATCGTAGTCGATACCTTCCTCTTGGTTGTATCCTTGAGCTACTAGACGCGCTTTGTTACGTGTGACTGAACCATCTTCATTTACTTTGTTTCTAAAAACCCATTTAGTACCAATTATCGAGTGATTAACCGGTTTAGGAACGAGTTCCCATACTTGGCTTCTCTCGAATTGGTTGAGTTCTTCTTGCATAGCAGAAATCCAAAATTCATCATTAAAAGCTTCAGAAATGTTTTTAGGCTCTACTTGTGAAATGAAGGCAGTGCTAGCAACGGAGTCCCTTAGTGATGATCTAGTAGTTACTCCACGTGAAACTTCTCCTATAACTAAATTTTCTGGATGAGAAGGTTTGAAAGAGAATTTCTTAGGCAAACCCTCCAGAGAATCAGTTTCGGTTGAAGTATTCATTGGAGTAGAAGTTGATGGCTCAACGTCATCATCAAGAGTACTTACTGCACTGTTATCTTCATCAAAAGTCACATTTGTTGACTCTTCCACAATAAGTGAGCGTTTATTAAAAACTCTATATCTCTTACTCTTGGCGGCATAACCAAGAAGGATACCATCGTCAGCTTTGGCATCAAATTTGCCTAAGTTGTCTTTGGTGTTAAGGATAAAACATCTACAACCAAAAACTTTAAAATAAGAAACATTGGGGGTTCTCCCAAACCAAAGCTCATTGGGTGTTTTCTTTGTAATGGGACGAATCAGCACCCTATTCAAAATGTGGCATGCTGTACTGACAGCTTCTGCCCAAAAGTATTTCGGAAGTGAAAATTTATTCAACATGACTCTGGCCATATCGCCGAGAGTTCTATTCTTCCGCTCCACAACACCATTTTGTTGAGGAGTTCTAGGACAAGAAAATTCATGATCAAAACCATTTGCATTACAAAAATTTTCAAAATCATAATTTACGAATTCGCCTCCATGATCACTTCGGATTCGAGTAATCATGTAGCCTTTTTCGTTTTGAACTTTCTTTACAAAAACTTTGAAAACAGAAATAGCATCGCTCTTATTAGCGAGAAAGAAAACCCAAGTAAATCTCGAAAAATCATCAACAATAACAAATGTATAAAGTTTGCCACCAAGGCTAGCTATTCTACTAGGACCAAATAAATCCATATGAAGTAGTTGCAAGGGTCTAGTAGTACTTACAGAGTTGATGGAATGAAATGAGGATTTAGTTGCCTTGTTTAGTTCACATTCGGCACATACCGTGTCCTTTTTGAATGTGATGTCAAGCAATCCTCTCACTAGCTTCTTGGTAGACAGCCTGGATATAGCATCCATGTTGGCATGACCAAGACGCTGGTACCAAAGTAGTCGTTCGTCTTTGTGGGCATATAGACATCTACCTGCATTGTTAGTATTTATAGAAAGATAGAAAATATATATGTTGTCCTCTCTTTTCCCTTCAAAAGCAACGTCTCCTGTTGACCTATCATAGATGTAGCAACTGTTTTGTCCAAAGTTAATATCATATCCATGATCAGCAAGATGACTAATGCTGAGCAGGTTATGCTTTAACTCGGTCACTAGGCAGACATCCTTTATTACAGGAGAAGGAGGATGACCAATGATACCATTACCTATTATGTGCCCTTTGAGATTGTTACCGAAGGATACATATCCTTCTCTTTTCATCGATAGTGATGCAAAAAGATTTGCGTCTCCCGTCATATGTCGCGAGCATCCACTATCGAGAATCTACTTACTTTCAGTTGAAGAGGGAAGGTCCACCTACATCAAGAGTAGATGTGACCTTTGGTACCCGAGTTCTTGAGGGTCCTGAAAAGTTAGTCTTTGGAAACCAAGCATATATCTTTTTATCTACAAGTCTTCTAACTTTGCACTGTGGTGAGATGTGTCCATGTGATCCACAGTAAGTACAGATAGCATTCTTATTTATACTAGGAGCATGAGAATAATATCTATAAGCAACAGGATGAGGATGGACATGATGTGAAGAGTTAGCATGGTGATGATGATTATGCATAGAATGAGTGGCATGGTGATGGTGTCTATGAGGCATATCATGATGGTATTGTCTATGATGTGTGACATGCTGATATTGTCTATATGGCATGGCATGATGATTTTGTCTATATGGCATATGATGATCTTGTCTGTATGGCATTGCATGATGATCTTGTCTATATGGCATGGCATGATGATTCCTATGTGTGGAGTGATGTGGATTGTGTCTTTGTGCATGATGATTATGTACTGAGTGAGAATTATTCTTACGTGCACGTGGTTTGTGAAAGTTTGTGTATATAAATGCATGGTTATGTGCTGTATGAGAATAACGTGGTTGACTAGCATGAGTGGTGTTGTGCCCATGTGATTGGATTTGAGGTTGAACAACCTGTTTACCCAATTTGGTTTCTAATCTTTTAGAAACAGCTTGCAGTTCATCAACCTTAATATTTAAGCCATATATCTTAGTCATGGAAATCTTGTGTCTACTCTTTTCTTCAGCAAGCAACGTGTTGAGTGTAGTGATTTCTTGAGTTTGTTGCTCAATACGTGCTTCAGCATCATGTAAGCCTAATTTAAGCTTGGATACTTCATCAGTGGCATCAGTGGGTGACGTGTCTCTAACATTATCAAGAAGTAAAGAAATTCTTTGTATCTCATCTTCCAGACTTTTGATTTTGTCGTTAGCATGTTTGTATTTACCAATAACCTTTTTGTGATCATCGAGTAAATCAGTAAAAGCATCGCCAAGTTCATCAAAAGAGAAGTCATCTAGAGTTTTGTTAGATACCTTGTTGGAAGTTGCCATTAGGCACACATTTGCTGTATCTTGAGGAGAGCCTTTTTCTTCCTCGGAGTCACTCGCTTCACTTTCATGCCAAATTCCTGTGTTGGCATATTTCTTTGATGAGTTCTTTTTGTATGGCTTCTCATAGCGGTTGCTCTTCTTCAAGAATGGGCAGTCTTTTCGGACATGTCCAGTCTTCTTGCAACCGTAACAGGTTGGCTCTTCTTCATCATCTTCTTGTGAATCCTTCTTTCTTCGATTGAAGCGAAGGAATTTTCTGAAGTTGTGAACCATGAGAGCTTGGTCTTCATCATCCGAGTTATCGTCTTCGGTCTCATCGTGATCAACCCTTCGTCGATGAGCTTTGAGTGCGATCTCCCTGGTCTTCGGAGCAGGCTCTTCGAAGTCCTTGAGGTCAAGCTCGTGAGTCATGAGCTTACCCATCAAGGTCTCCATTGACATTGATGTGAGATCGTTTCCTTCTATGATGGCTGTCACCTTAGGGTTCCAAATCTTTGGCAACCCTCTGAGTAACTTACGAATCTTCTCGTGGTTTGAGTACTGCTTACCAAGCGAGGATAGAGGATTGATGATGTCAAGGAATCTTGTAAACATTTGAGTGATCGTCTCATTTGGCTTCATCTTGAAGGCTTCGTATTCTTGAGTGAGACGGCTTATTTTAGATTCCTTGACTTGTGTGGTTCCCTCATGCGTCACTTCTAGAAGTCTCCATACTTCATGAGCAGTGGTGCATGTGGAGACCCTGTTGAATTCATTCCTGTCTATAGCACAGAATAAAGCATTAATAGCCCTAGCATCTAGACTTGCCTGTTTCTTCTCCTCGACAGAATATTTGTCGTGTGGTTTCTCAATGAGGTCACCATCGACAACTATCCTGATGGGCTTTTTGTAACCGTCAGTGACGACAGTCCACAGGTCAAAGTCTAGAGACTTAAGATAGAAGCTCATCCTTGTTTTCCAATATGTATAGTTA
The DNA here is from genome assembly GCA_029216955.1 of Iris pallida. Lineage (NCBI taxonomy): Eukaryota > Viridiplantae > Streptophyta > Magnoliopsida > Asparagales > Iridaceae > Iris > Iris pallida. The sequence continues at coordinate 21,904,898 of JANAVB010025598.1, read as the reverse complement.
GTTCCATCAAATAGGGGAGGCCTATGAGTGGACTGACCTTCACCATGATTGGAAATTAAGGATTGTGTGGTTGCCATGGATCAGCTCTTAGGATGTTAGTCCTTATAAAGAGAACAGAGCTCTGATACCAATTGAAGAACAGTTTGGCAACTCTAGAGGGGGGTGAATAGAGTATATATAGAAAAATGACCAATTAAAAATAACTCTTTCACCAACAATAAATAATCAGAGTAAAGTGCGAAAAATAAATAGAGAGCAAAAAGAGCATACGCAAACACAGCGATTTTAACCTGGTTTCCCTCGTGGAGGACTAGTCCAGGCCTGAGAACTCTAGCTCAGGATTCAAATCCACTATTTGTGAAATAGTAGTTTACAACCGTGCCTTTACTTCAGAAGAGCACGTCAACTTCTAACAGAGGATCGCAGTGGCGATTTGCTTGGAATTGTCCAAGCGACTTCTTCGACTCTTGCACAAGAATCCTAACTGAGAGATGCTGAGCACTCGAGACTTAGGAGGCTTGTGGCTAGTAGATGGGAAGGATATGGCTTCTTTGAGCTTATAAGAGAGAAGAGAAGAGAAGATTGGATGGATTGGAATGAGAGAATTCATGCCCTATTTATAGTATTTTATAGGCAGAATTCGGCCAGAATTCGGGTAGGAAAATTCAAATATTTGGCCGTTGGACAACTAGCAACCAGCTAACCCTAAAATTAGGGTTCCTGATTTCTAGGGGACAGAGTTCGGCCCGAACTCTGTGTGGAGGCAGAGTTCGGCCCGAACTCTGTCTCCAGAGCACAGAGTGGTTCAAAGGGGACCATTTGGGAATTTCTGGTTTGGTGGAGCTTTGGGATTTTTGGGTAGGCTATAGTCTAAGTTTCAAGAGCTCAGCATGACTCAGATTACATTAGTCTAGACTCAAAGAAAGTGTAAAATACAGACTCGAATCAACTGAGACACGGAAGCTGAGCTGTCTTCTGTCTTGAGCTTAATGCAGACGTCGTGTGTCGTATTGAATTATTACAGATATTATTTAGTCAATATTGTCAATATTTGGTTGACTGTGACTTTGTGTCAACAAAGTTGTCACCAGATTACGTCATCGCCTTCTCGTTGGAGGAGAAGGTAGTCCCCAGCAGAGTTGCCATTTTGTTCGACGTAATAAAAGGTTGAATGAACTTTTTGCTTTATTAAACGTATAAGGTATCTGTATACAAAGAAGGAAGTCCTAAACAGGATATTCTAAGTACAGTAAGAAGAGGTTCGAGAAAAGTGTGACGATGGAGATGGAGCACTGCAGCGGCTCCTTCATTCTGTTGACGATCTGACGATGAATCAACCTTGCTATGGCTCTTTGGTGCCTTTGATGGGACTCTGGGGACATCGATCAAGAGGCTGTTGTAGGAACGAAGACGTAAAGCAGAATACTCTAGAGGGGGGTGAATAGAGTAGGCAATGGAATATTGCTAATTAAAAATTTGTTAGCAGTTAGATCATAAAAATAATATCAATAATCACAAAGTAATAACTGTAAATAAAAGAGATCCAAAGGCAAACACAAACACAGCGATTTATACTGGTTTCTCTCTTGTGAGGACTAGTCCAGTCGGAAGAACTCAAGCTTCCAGTTGAATCCACTATTGGAAAATTCCGCAAGTTTTCATATGAAGTCCTTGCAACTTCTACAGATGCGAGCTTTGATATGAAAAACTCGACCAACTTCAATTTTGAAGAGTCTTTCTTCAATCAAGTCTCTGATTACAATTTCTCTGAAATCTTGTAGATCGTACCGTACCGGCAAATTGACTAGAGAATTGTAACTGGCTTGGGATTTGAAAATGAAAGCTTTTTAGAAAACTCTTTGGAAGAAACGTAAGCTTTAGAAGAGAAGAGATGAAAGTGAATTGGTGATTTAAAATGATCAGAATTCCTCTCTATTTATAGTTTTTCCAAAGGCGAAATTTGGGCAGAATTCGGACAGAACTCTATGTAACAATCCGCAACTGAAGGGAGACCAAGTTCAAAAATCCAACGTTCACATAACATTCACTCTGGCCGAGTTCTGTCAGGGTTGGTCAGGAATATTTTAAGAAAATATTTTTGGACTTTTTGAAATCCTTCAGAAGCTTTTGTAAAAAAGAAATATTTTTCAAAACATCGGTCATTTTTGAAAACGATTTTGGATAGCCTATTTGTCAGTACGACCTGGTGTACAATGTATTCCTAGACTCAATAAAAGTAAAAATTACACTACATAAAGAAATACAGTCTCGAGTGACAAACATAGCTTCGGTCTTGAACTGAGTAGATATCCAATCTTTATCAGTGTCTAAGTGTCCAAAATGACTTGAGTAAACATCTGAGTTGTTCTGTATATCGAGACAGAGTTTGATCAATTATTAAAATCAGGTTTGACCATGACCAATGGGCCAACAATCTTCCCCATTTTGATAATTGACAAACCTTGACCGATATAACATCTTTGGTCTTTATCAAAACAAATTGTACCGATATAATGTACCAAAAAAATGTTCATGTAGATTGTTCATATCCTGTATTCTTACAGATCGAAGATGTTAGATCTTATTTCTCTCCTATTGTCACTTAGCAAAATAATTGCAAAAGAAAAAGCTTCCCCACAATATATGCAGAAGTAACAATCAGTGAAGAAACAAAAATATAGATATATAAAAAAAGATTTATCACTGGCATGGTATAAATGTCACAGACAGTAAAGAAATGTGATAAGCAGAAAATATATCACAGGCATTATAAATGGAAGCATAATAAAAGATAATGCTATAAGAAATATTGAATAATCCTATAATGAAAATATGCTAAGGAAAGCATATAACATGTTCATCAGACAAAAATAAGAAAAGAAATCACAACCGCATAACTAATAAGAGTACTGATACTAGCTTGGAATGTCGGAGCATTTTCAAGTAAACAAAGACAATAACATCAGTCTCAATAGTACGACTACTAGACAAGAATGTCTAAAATCACATATCATCCTCATCGTCATCATCATCATCTGCAGTGCCAGCATGTCCACCATGTCCGGATGGACCAGCTCCAGATGTGCCAGCTCCAGAGGTGTGTGGAGTAGCACTAGAACTACGGTACCAATCATAAGCATTTTCTGGCTGGAACAGAGAATGGACCGCCTCATCCTCAATGCGGTAACCGGATACAGTAGGGTCTCTAGGAAGAGAGCTAGCAGAATGACCCGTTTGAGCAAATCATAGATCGGCAAACGAGTTGGCAATAGCCTGGAACCGACTCACGTCACGGAACTCATGTTCCCGGGAAGTGTCAACAAAGAAAGTCTGCAAATCCCAGGGGTGCTGATGGATACACTCAAAACTCATAAGGTAGGTGTGAGGAGGAACAGGTACAATAGGAGCAGGTACAGGAGGTGTAGGAGCAGTAGCAATGCTACGACGAGAAAGCTTGAGAAACTTTGGCTCAGGGTCCAGAGCACAAGTGGATAAATCGATATCAAAATGCTGAAAGATGCGAGGGATAAACATCGCATAAGAGAGATTGCGTTCTCTTCCGCGACATCTTTCCATCATCTGGATGATAGTCTTAGAGGCCGAAAAAGAATCCCCGTAAGAATGTGATAGAGGGCAGAGAGTTCTAGTGATGTGACATCATCTTTTGAAGTAGATTTTGGAAGAATAGTGGAGTAGATGATGCGATGTAACTCGTAGTTAAATAAGTTCAAGTTATTTGCCTTGAACTTTCCAGGACGAGCACGTACTGTCACGACCCGCACCCGCTTTTCGGATACGAGACGTATCCAAGCCAGCCTACGCCGCAGAGTCGACGGTAGAACGCTGTCAAGCCCGCAAGAAATAAATGCTCAAAAATAAACAATATTGCTCATTCACATTTCTAAATTTATTACAACAGTTACAACATTTATAATTAAAGGAAAATATAAAGTTTTACAATTAATGAAATGATACAATGGCTAGTTATTTCTAGGTTGTCTTCAGCATACCCAAGTCTTCCCCAGTGTTAAGAGTGATAGCGGCTAAACCTGAAAAATGTTGGTTATCCAGTCAGGATTGGAACAAGTACACAAACCGACGACAATGCGAAAACACAATAGAATTGACAAGACATGAAAATAGCATATGAGATATGAAAGCTGTAGAAAACTGATGACATAGCACGATAGAGAAGTAAACAAGGAAAAACTAATAAAAGTCATCTATCTAGGTGGTTTGAAATATCTGTTTCGACATGTGAACGGCTATGGGGTAAATCAGGCTCACTGCACGTGTCGTGTGCAGCGGCTATCATTCACGAGAGACACTGGGATAGTTCTGGGTAGTCCACATGTTTACTAAGATATTTCTCCTCCCGACCACTCCGTGTGACGAGCGTGTCAACAAGCAGCAAGATATATATATAGACATGAAATGAAAAGACTACTATGAATCGGAAAGCATTCAGAAAGTGCACTTGCCTGAGGTCCTTAGCTGGTGAAACCGACAATCCCGCTGCGTTTGGAATAGTCCACTTAGCCTAGGGTAATGTTCGGGTTGCAAGAAAATATGAAATTATCGATTAGTCGCGGTCAAGTATATATAATATAGGAAAAAATTGATTTAGCGACAGCTAATCTCGTAAAATCATATTTATACCTTTTTAGAAAATTTATCAAAATATTTATTTATTTTGTAAAGCTGTAAAAATCCTTAATAATAATTTGAGAAAGTATTTATCAAATAAAAGTCCAAAACTAATAAAGCCCATCCAATGTACTTATAGATATAATTCCCTATTTTAAAAGCACTCTTAGAATAAACTAGTCTTAATATATAAATAGAAGCCCATGAAAAATATTAGCCAAAATAATTACAAGCCCAAATCGAATATATATACCCTTAAAATAACTGAATATATTTCTATTTATAAATTAAGTTCAATATATACCCATGCCCCAAAATATCCTATTATATAATATCTAAAATATTTGTGAACTTGTAATAACTTTATAAGGGTCCAAAATATATACACAACAAAATAATTCTTATAAATATATGTATATTCCGATTAAGGCCCAAGTCCAACAAAATATAAAAATATAGGCCAAGGCCCAACTGAATATATCTATCCTGAAATATATATATATATATATATATATATATATATATATATATCATGAAATATATATAATACTATAATTCTTAATACATTTTAAAGTACAAATATATTTTTATATAATTCCCGTAATACGACATACATCTACATAATGGTTTTAGTGTTTATATTAATAAAGAAAACAAAACAAACAATAAGAGGAATTAAAAGTCAGCAGCTGTTGCTGCTCTGTATTTTTTTTTTGAAATCACACACACACACACAATTGGGAGGCTCGAACCTTGCCGGCCCCTCCGGATGTCCGCTCTAATACCACTAGGCTAGAGAGCTCGGACGTTGCTGCTCTGTATAACTAAAGTAACATTCAGCACTCTCTTCTGTTCCCAAACTAAAGAGTGATGTATAAACTAATAAATAGCTTATGCACTTAAAAGTCAGAGAGAGAGAGAGAGAGAGAACATTAATTGGGAAAGGAATAGAGGGGGAAACAGACAGAGAGATGAGGGAAAGAGAGAGGAAGGCTCACCGAGGGGTTCTTCCCGAGCTCTCGGGCGGCGCGCGGGCTCACGAAAGAGCGTGGGGCGGTCGGACGGAGACCCAGATGAGGTCGGCGAGGGTGCTCTCGACGAGGCACGAGGCTCCACCACCGTGCGTGGCGGCGATCGGCGCTGGAGGCGCACCTCGGCTGGCGGCCGGGACCGGCGGATTCCCCGAGTACGGCGGGGTGATCCGATAGGGCTGCAGCGGCTTCTCAATGGGGGGTCGTTCACGCCAGAGTCGGTGCCAGCGACGTGGCAGGCGCGGGCTTGGTGCTGGACTGTTCGATCGCGGCGGTCAGTCAAACGTTCGCCGGCGCGGGATGCGCGGTGAAGACCGTGGTGGATCGTCGGTGAGGTCACGCTGTCGCGAGAAGGCTCGGCGGTACGCGGAGGAGAAGGCACGCTGATGGCGGTGGTTCGCGCCGAGGCAGGCGCTGCTAGCCGTGGAGGGGATGAGATTACGTGTGTATAAATGTATAGCAGGATTTCGGCTAGGGTTTCCAACAACTTCGTATGGCGTATGTGTATATATTATACAGGAGAAGGGGAACGAGAAGGCAGGCTCGGGTCTGGAAAGAGTTGTGGGGGAGGATTTGGGCTTTCAATAGTTACTGTTGGGCTGGCTCTCCTTGGGCTCGGGATAATACTGCTGTGTGGGGGTTTGTCTGCTCGGGAATGGCTAGAATTTGCCTGTGGAGGCTGAGCTCTGTTTAGCTACCATTTAATACTAATAGCAATACGTATGTATATGTATATACACATAATATATATATTTATATATATACCTATATACACCCATCCAGTATATATTTATATATATACAAGTATTCACCCGTATTTTATTCATTTATATAAATACACATGCACACATGTATAATATCTACACAAATATATATATATCCCCATATATTCCTATATATAATCCATTATATATATACATATACATATATATATTTTATATATATATATATATGTAACACCCACTTTTACATATATATATTTTATATATTCCTTATCTATTTCATCGTGCCATTTTCTATCTATAGATTGTGATTGAGTTATACCTCTGTGTTGGCCTCCTTATGGAGGGTATTCATATTATGTTAATTATAGTTCATGACCTAGAACAGCGTTCTACCGCCGACACTGCGGCGTAGGCTGGACGTACCCACTTCTCGTGCCCTTACTCTAGGGTGCGGGTCGTGACACGTTTTTAGTGGTGGCCCATGCAGGTCGAGTTTATGTAGTGGTACTCGAACTAGAGTATCACTACAGCCTGCAGTAGGAGTAGAATATTTTGGGGGTACTCAATCACAGTTAGAATTTCTTGAGAGATTCCTGGGATGCCCCTTGAGAATCTCATTCCGAACTTCTAATTTGAATTCCTTTTCTCTTGTTTTGATTTACCCTTACTCCTTGAAATTTGTATTTGATTTTGATAGATCGTTGTTGATTTGATTTTCTTATCGAGATGAATTTTATGACCCGAGTTACGGTATCTTCTGATAACATATGTTGACAGAAATAACAGGGATGGTAAAACGTCTACTTTATTATGGAACCTAGAATTTATCGCAGCTATATTAGCCGGCGTGGCAAGAACATAGGGACCTGACTTCGGATGTACATATCTTGATCAAGAGATTGGAATTTCTCGCAGCTATACTAGTCGGCATAGCGAGGATTCCAGACGACTTGATCATAGAGATGCATACCCCAGTTATGGACTCTACCGTTTATTGCAGCCTTGCTTACTAGCGTGGCGAGGATTCTGAGTATCATGATTTTGGACAGACGCATGTGATTATCAGATTATATCTTGAAGGTTTTTAAAGTATCACCTCTTTCATTTCTTTTCTGTTAAAAAAAAAATTGTTTCCATCATCAAATAACTTAGGAGTAGGGATAACTTTAGTTGACTAGTCTAATTCCTTGTAAATTTTTATTAGTTATAACTCTTTCTTAGTATGATGATTTGATGAGTTGTGATTTGGCCTTTATCTTAGGAATGATAGTATAGCCCTGGCTTTAGAGTAGGGACCCTTGTAGCTGGTTCTCTGTTGTTTATATTTACCAGTTTTATATAGGGTGGTAGACCGCCTTACAGCCTTGGTGATTTGTTGTTTCTGTAACTTTTTCAGTTTAGCACCCCAGATTGCTTGTATGTTTTGATACCCTATGACCGTTTTGGTTTAGCTTGACTAGTATACCTAGGTGAGACTTTCAACTGCCACCATATGCCATGACCATGTATGTCATTCTTTTAAATTGTAGGATTTAGGTAAGTTCTGAGACCATGATTGTTGGGGACGAGACTCTAGAAGAAGTACGATCATCTTAATTTCGAGGACGAAATTCTTTTAAGGGGGGTAGACTTGTAACACCCACTTTTCCAAAATAAGGGTAAATTTGAAATTTGGTATTTTAAATCATTAAAGTATTTAATTTTAGTCATGATATGATTTTTGGTGATTTTTAGTTATTTTAAAACTATTTAATTGTGTGAAATGTGAATTTGTGTTTTGCTAGTGTAACATTAGTCATACATGACCTAGAAGACTAATCATGACCAATGAGACCTAATCATGTGTTTAGGATTTCAATTTTCTACTTTTAAGCCTAGGGGTATTTTAGTCATTTTGACACTTTTGTGAAATTGTGAATTATATAAATTAAAATATGTGTTAGTTAAATTGTTGAGTCATGACCTAGAAGTTAGCCTAATCTAGATTGTTAATTATGACCCTAGAGACTAAGTTAGAAGGTTTCATTAAAGTAATGACATTAGTGAAATATCTAGATATTTGTAGATAGATATTTTAGACTAAAAGTTAAAGGAGGCTACTTTGATTGTGAACCATTGATTTAGCTAGAAATTGTTGGAGGAACCATAGCCCCTCATCCTAAACCCTAACCCTAACCTAATGACAGCCATCCTATCCTTTCCCCCACTATAAAACCCCTCCCAAAATTAGGGCAAGCCTCTTTTCTTTAGGGTTCATCAAGTTTAAGAAAGAGGTAATGTTCCAACTTCACAAATTCATAGAGAATCCAAATTAGCTCCTTTTCCCTTCAAACAAATTCCTATAGTCTCTAATTAATGTTTTCCTGCTGTTGGGATTGAGTTTTGACAGGGGGCACTCATTTTGAGGAGCTTTGGTGGTTGAAAGGACCTCTTGCTTTGGTGTGTTTTTGAAGCTTGGGAAACCAATAGGTATAATCCTAATCTCAGCCCCTAAATTCCATTAAAATTCATTTTTAAGGTCCCCTAGCCCTCACCCAACTGATAGGGAAACTAACCCTAGGATTCGAGCTCGTTTCGTGTCCGTATCGGACACGTATCTGAGTATAGCACAAGGTGCTCGACGAAATGTCCAAGTGGACTGTTCGAGATAGTTTTCCAAATGTTTTTGATTGAAAACCTAGATCTAGGTGTCGTCTAGGTATTTCCAGTGTCCTAGGCTAGTTTGTGTGTCGTGTCGTGTCGTGGGGACACGCGAACCCGTGTGTGCAGCCGTGTGCGCGCGGCACTGTTCATCCCCTGCTACTCGGGGTTGATTGCGCGCAGCACACGCCACGTGGCCGCGAGTTATTTGGCATACGTGTTGGGGCGTTGACTGACACGAGGCTCGTCAAATTTCACGAGTCCTCGTGTCGTGTTGGACACATTATTGGGTGTGCACGGGGAAAGGGCTGTTGTGCGCGTGTGCTGTGTGTGTGTTTTATCTGTTAAATCGATTTTTATGGTTGTTAAAATGTTGTTTAATGCTCATTAGATCCTAAAGATCATGTTTAAACCTCTGTGCACTGTGCTAATTAATTTGATTGGGGTTGAGTGATGTTTGGTTCGATTTTTGGTGAGAACAGTGTGTTCTCTGATACATTAAGATACATTGTGTTTCCAGTTTTGTTTGGACAATTAAAAACCATTTTCTGTTATGTTTTCTCTTTTAAATTGAACCCACATGTCACATTATATGTTAACATAGTCTTGGCAATCGAAAATCGAACTTGGGTTGTGTGTAGAGAAATCTGGTAAATGGGTTGAGTTCCTTATTCACTGTTTTGTGTCAAAACTGAGAATAGGATTTGGGATGATGTAAGTTATATTACTATTAATTGATTTCCCTTCCATATATTTTTCCCATGATCATTTTGTTAACTGCTATGTGTTAGACTGGATTGATTTCCATTTTCAAAAACCTGGAAATTGGTGTTGGCTAGATAAGGTTGTTCTCATTGTTGTTCTCAGTTTTTTTTTCCAACTAAAATGAAGTTCATGTTAACTGATTCTGATTCCAGATGGAAAAACTAAGTTTTAGCAATCACTTGGACCCTCTTAACACTGCTAATTACCTATAATTAGATGCCTAATAGGTTCACATATGCATATTCTAAATTGTATGTTGAATTGGACTGTTTGGGTGGCCTGTGTGATTAACAAACCTGAGATTGTTCTCAGTTTCCAACTGAGAACGAAGTCTCAGACTTCATTAATTGTTTTCCCTTCTATTTGGTTCATGATGCAATATTGTTAACTGCTAATGAGATGTGGACTGAAATTAGTTTCTCATTGTTGAAAATCTGAGATTTGTTTGAATGATTGATTCCTAAAAACTGTCAATTACATCCCAGTTCATTGCTAGTTGCATTTAAGTGATTTCCTTCCCTTGTATTAAACTGTAAACTTAGTATAGGATTTCATTCCCATTTTTCTTGTCATTCAATCTGGAAATTTCTTTTGTATAGGACTGTTCTTGATGTGTTTTTGAATGACTGTTGAACTGTTTTGGAAATTTATGTGCAACCTGGGAATTATTGCCTGGGAATGAAGTGTCCAGTTTTGAACTGAAATGGAGTTGGTTCCAGTTTCATTTTTGAACTGTGCATTTAATCTATGTAACCTGGTAGCAGTCCCTTGTTCTTGGACTGTCCTGGGTTGTTCCTTTTCCTTGTTCCTGCATAATGTGTTAAACTAGATAACATTTTGCACTAGTGTATTGATCACTAAATATCCTTCCTGTAATACATTGTTAACTGTTAACTTCTTCCTTAGGACTGAATGTATATTCACTGTAAAACTGGAAATGTTAAGTTCAAACTGAAACTGCCATCACTGTTTTCCTGCACTCCCATTTACCACTCACTGTTTCACTATTGTTCACACACACACATTGGTTCACTGTTTTCACCCACAAGCCATCCCATTTCTGAAATCTGTTTGCACCTTCACATTGCCTCCACACATGTACACACACTTGACACTCTTTCACTCTCTTTCTATCTCACTATATATAATGAATATATATGTAGTGTATGTATATGCCTATATATGGATAGATGTAAATATGCATATTGATATGATATGGATAATGTATATAGATATGTATATATGTGGGTTCAAGGATATATAGCCTTGTGTTGGTTTCTCTTTCTTATACACATCCATGTTCACACACACACATAGCTTACATGTTAGTTCCTTCCTCTTTTATATAGATATAATGTTGAATATGCATGAATAGGATGTGCCTTGACATGTGCTTGTGTTTGGCTTGTATAGCCTTGTGATTGCTAGACTAGGCTTGGTTAGGCCTAGTGAGACTTGTTAGACTTGTTTGGGCTAGGACTTGACCTAGGTTGACTAGTGTGGTTGACTAGAGTTGACCAAGTGTCGACTTTAGCCTAGTTTGACCTAGACAGCATGCAGATGCATTGTACATTTCATATATCACCCTCTGTATACATCTTGACTTGTGTTGCTCTAACTAGGAGTCAGGTACCTCATCTCGGACAGTACGTTTACTTCAGACATTCAGATACGAGGCGAGTACATTCTCTGATCATTTCATACTTGTCACGATTTATATTCTCGCTCTAGATTACTTTTACTTGATGCTGTCACGTTATCATCACGGATTAGTACTATACGGATCTCTTCTTGGGATGTTATCCCCCTTAGCGGGAGCATCGGATACTTTATGACATGTGTTTCATGTACATCATGTATTCTTCGCTTCTGCGTTATTCATGTACACTCATGTTCTCTCATGTTCTTACATGTACGTTCATGTACTCTCATGTTCTTTCATGTACGCTCATGTTTTCTCATGTGTTTCCTGTGTAACCAAAACATCATGTCCGTAACATAACGGGACTAGATCCTTGTGTATTAATTGTGGGTAGGGGTGAGTATAAATGGTCATGTGATTTACCCATCATGTTCACTCTGTTACTTTTCATGTTTATCATGTACGCATTAGCCTTATTAGCTGATGTCCCACATGTTCACTCATGTACATCATGTTCAACCTAAGCCAATTACATGCCATCTCGTACTCTACATCACTAGTCACTTACAGTTCTTACTTATCATGTATATATTTCCAGTTATCAAATATCTCTCCTGTTTCATGTACATCTTCTTACAGCGTTTCATGTATCTTATTCTATTGCTTGCTTTATATTTCCTGCCATGATATGAACTGCATGAGATGTACTGTGCTCGCTCCTGTCCTGACTGGACCTATTGAAAATTTTACAGAGGATGATGAGGAACCCTGCACCCCCTTACTTGGAGCTTGCCTAGATGACACTCGCGACCTGGACCCCTGGGAAGGTTCAGGCAGCTGCTCAGGATGATACCTTGTATAGTGTAGATAGCTTAGACTATTTCCTTTCATGTTTAGCTTTTGTCATTGTTTCAGAGTTGTATATTGTAGAGATGTTGAGACTTGTATATCATTTCTGTTGTATCTCAGTTGAGGTTTTCCTTATCTATTTCATCGTGCCATTTTCTATCTATAGATTGTGATTGAGTTATACCTCTGTGTTGGCCTCCTTATGGAGGGTATTCATATTATGTTAATTATAGTTCATGACCTAGAACAGCGTTCTACCGCCGACACTGCGGCGTAGGCTGGACGTACCCACTTCTCGTGCCCTTACTCTAGGGTGCGGGTCGTGACAATATATATATATATGTATATATATATACGAATATATATAAACCTATATATATATATCTATCTATAACTTCTAAATGAACATAATAAAAATCTTAATTTCTAAAGTAGGTCTTTCACATAAAAATTGTGTACACGAAATGATAATTATTTACAGAATCTAAGAATAACCATTCGGATAAAATAATTAAAATAAAATATTTCCAGATTTCTGGGAAGGGAAGCTACAAATCTACCCACCTTAAAATAATTTCGTCCTCGAAATTCTAACTTATAAACATGTCTAAAATTCGAACAAAATAATAACAATAATAATAATAAGTCCGCTATTACTATAATTTCCTTGAATTTTAATTTCTCAGAACTATTTATATCCTCCTCCTAGCCATTTCGTAACTACAAATCATCGAGTACTTCTACCCACCTTTGGTCACACTACTCCTCAAACTAAAATCTCATAATCTTCTAACTAGTTGCTAATCAATTCTACTAACAAATATCTAGGCATAGGGTTTCTAAAATCCTCTCGTATCTATCATGCAACCCAAAATTTAACAGGCAACAAATTTACACCAGTAGCTAAGAATTATTGGTAAACTCTAGTAAGCATGACTATTCGTCGCTCCAAAGTAGGGAGGACAGGAAGATAAGGCAGAATAATTGGAAGCAACTGTGAAGTTCCAAGAGCAGTGGAGAGTATCCAATGTTACGGATGGAAAGGAAGTTTATGAACCACTGTCTTGTCTGCTAGATTGGGCTACTCTAGTCCAGTCACTTGCTACGTCGAAGAGCCCCTCGTTACTTAGAGTGGCCTGCGATCCATGCAATACAGAAGTCTCATTCTCGAAATCCTAATTCAAACAAGGTTCCATAATAGAACGAATTTGAGAAATCAAGATTGTGGTCTTAATGGGTTCTCTTTTTGGGCATCAGTCGTTGGTTGGATGAACCTTAGATTTCAATCTATATTGACTGAACAAGATTCCAATGCTAACACTATGTCTACTAAGTTAGGGTATTCTAGAATAGGTTTCTATCCAAGGAATTGAGCTAGTTGCTAGTCAGGTTGGTTAGCTAGGTCCCTAAAGCTCAAATGTGCCTTCAGTGACTCTTATGTTTAAGTAGCATATAAGGCCTTAATTGGATGGTACTAGTGGCATGGTCGTAGTAGGCTTCGAGTAGATCACAACCAAATATTGGGTCGAATGAACTGAATCAAAGTTGCGGCTCTAATGGAAGTCGGGAAATGTACCGGCATTATGGTAAGAGTTATAGCTAATCCTCTTGTCCTGAAAGTCGTACCATAAAATAGAGTACAAGGGAACGGGTTTGAGTGGGACACGGTATACCTGGATGAAGGTGGACTCGTCTAGATCTTGCATGTGAAATCTGTTGGAGGGTAACAGCTGGTCTCGTGCTCCGAATATTACTGGCACAGCCAGGACACAAAATGATCTAAATGGAAAGTGGGAGTCCATGGGAAACTAATTGTCATGTTAATGGGTATTATTCTAATCAATTGGTAATCTTGGTATATTCTAGAATTGAGAAGGCTTACAGTCTACCCACCTTAGAGGCTAGGATATGGTGGTAAGGTTCCTGTCACAGGGCTGGTCGATGGTAGCTACACTTGCATATACAACTAATATAGTCATGAGGATACTATGTATCTATATATCAATTACGAGTTTTCATCCTTCCAATTAGTGAAAGACAAAAGCCATAAGGAATTCAAGAAAGATGTCATCGAACACAATTACGTGATTCAAGGGCAGATGTATAATTCAAAAGGAATTGTCAATACAGTCGCGGGTGAGATATGGAAACCTCTATATCTTGATCCAAGAAGGATAATTAAATGAAGAGCGAACCAAATGGATCATGGTTGATCAGACCGTAATACAATGATTCTGATTAGACAATATGTTAACGGGCGTCCCCAATAAGCATATGTCTCGAATCAAGCTCGATAAAAGAGTAAGCTTGCAAAACTAGGCTGCAACAGCAGCGTCGGTCAAGATAGGCAAAATGAAGCATTCAGGATTTTTGGAAGGAGGAGTAAGTGGTTCGAGTTTTGAGATAATCAAAACATTATCTGGTGTCGTTGCTTATACAGTCATCCTACTATCCTCTATCCATTCGGCCTTAGCCGACTAATGGGTTATGGAACTCTAAATTCTATATTCTAGGGAACCTATTAATATCATTCAATTACCCTGTCAATAGATCACAAGAACCACATAACGCTAGGTTGGGAGACATGCTACTCAACTTACAGGACTTATACTAGTATTGATTTTGGATCTTAAGGTCATATAGGGCATTCTCCTAAACTCTATAGTATCCTGAACTTGTAATCACATCTGAAATCATTTCACCGAGAATTATGCCTTACTCGTATACTCTGGCTACGGCAAACCCTGGGTTTCGTGATTCAAATGTGATAGGCTATCAGATATTCTACCTATATTGACACAATGGTATCTAAGATCTAAAGAAGTCAACGAGAACATAGTTTTAGCAATGTTCCATAGACTATGATTCTTCGGAATGATTTCAATTCTGTGGGTTGTGCCTCGCCAGTGCGCTGCTGGCTGCAGTGAACCCACATTCTCCACTCTCAAATAATTGACGACAGTGTGCTGCTGTCTAAACTTTATGGGTTAACTAATATTCCTCTAACTATAACCGTAAAATCCATGAGCTGCTAGAGATTCAAACAAGTTGACTAAAAATAGGACCTAGGCATTTGTCCTAGCAGTCACAATATTTAAAAATAAGGGACGTAACATGGAGGGAATAACTAAATATGAAAGAAAACAAACATACTAGTATCTATTTCATATGCGTTTCAATGGTTGAGGGAATTCTCGAATCGATCTACCTCGAGATTCTATATGAATAAAAGATTCAGTAATTATAAATCAATCCATTACAGTAAAATAGAATTTAAGTAGGCAATTCTAATTTATGACATAAGGTTTATATCTAATAAAGCAAAAGAAAATTAAACAGTTCATCAAGATCAAAGCCTTAATTATAGGTAAGCCTAACTTACCAAGTGAATAGCATATCTGTATGGAGTCATATTGTCATATCAAAAATAATAGTGTTTTTATAAAGATCGGGCAAGTTATCTGAATTCAAAAATAGCATGGCCTATCTAACAACCTTAACTACCCAATTAGTCAAATAAATAAGGGACCCTTATCCTAGTTATTATCCTAAATCATTTCAATCCTAGTTTATGAATGAGCATTTCCTAGTCGCAGGCTCGCAATAGTACGACTAACGTACCATCACGAGTTCGCATTTACGAAAACTAACTTGCATGGGCCACCAAAAAAACTTGTCACGACCCGCACCCGCTTTTCGGATACGAGACGTGTCCAAGCCAGCCTACGTCGCAGAGTCGGGGGTAGAACACTGTCAAGCCCGCAAGAAATAAATACTCAAAAATAAACAATATTGCTCATTCACATTTCTAAATTTATTACAACAGTTACAACATTTATAATTAAAGGAAAATATAAAGTTTTACAATTAATGAAATGATACAATGGCTAGTTATTTCTAGGTTGTCTTCAGCATACCCAAGTCTTCCCCAGTGTTAAGAGTGATAGCGGCTAAACCTGAAAAATGTTGGTTATCCAGTCAGGATTGGAACAAGTACACAAACCGACGACAATGCAAAAACACAATAGAATTGACAAGACATGAAAATAGCATATGAGATATGAAAGCTGTAGAAAACTGATGACATAGCACGATAGAGAAGTAAACAAGGAAAAACTAATAAAAGTCATCTATCTAGGTGGTTTGAAATATCTGTTTCGACATGTGAACGGCTATGGGGTAAATCAGGCTCACTGCACGTGTCGTGTGCAGCGGCTATCATTCACGAGAGACACTGGGATAGTTCTGGGTAGTCCACATGTTTACTAAGATATTTCTCCTCCCGACCACTCCGTGTGACGAGCGTGTCAACAAGCAGCAAGATATATATATAGACATGAAATGAAAAGACTACTATGAATCGGAAAGCATTCAGAAAGTGCACTTGCCTGAGGTCCTTAGCTGGTGAAACCGACAATCCCGCTGCGTTTGGAATAGTCCACTTAGCCTAGGGTAATGTTCGGGTTGCAAGAAAATATGAAATTATCGATTAGTCGCGGTCAAGTATATATAATATAGGAAAAAATTAATTTAGCGACAGCTAATCTCGTAAAATCATATTTATACCTTTTTAGAAAATTTATCAAAATATTTATTTATTTTGTAAAGCTGTAAAAATCCTTAATAATAATTTGAGAAAGTATTTATCAAATAAAAGTCCAAAACTAATAAAGCCCATCCAATGTACTTATAGATATAATTCCCTATTTTAAAAGCACTCTTAGAATAAACTAGTCTTAATATATAAATAGAAGCCCATGAAAAATATTAGCCAAAATAATTACAAGCCCAAATCGAATATATATACCCTTAAAATAACTGAATATATTTCTATTTATAAATTAAGTTCAATATATACCCATGCCCCAAAATATCCTATTATATAATATCTAAAATATTTGTGAACTTGTAATAACTTTATAAGGGTCCAAATTATATACACAACAAAATAATTCTTATAAATATATGTATATTCCGATTAAGGCCCAAGTCCAACAAAATATAAAAATATAGGCCAAGGCCCAACTGAATATATCTATCCTGAAATATATATATATATATATCATGAAATATATATAATACTATAATTCTTAATACATTTTAAAGTACAAATATATTTTTATATAATTCCCGTAATACGACATACATCTACCTAATGGTTTTAGTGTTTATATTAATAAAGAAAAGAAAACAAACAATAAGAGGAATTAAAAGTCAGCAGCTGTTGCTGCTCTGTATAACTAAAGTAACATTCAGCACTCTCTTCTGTTCCCAAACTAAAGAGTGATGTATAAACTAATAAATAGCTTATGCACTTAAAAGTCAGAGAGAGAGAGAGAGAGAGAACATTAATTGGGAAAGGAATAGAGGGGGAAACGGACAGAGAGATGAGGGGAAGAGAGAGGAAGGCTCACCGAGGGGTTCTTCCCGAGCTCTCGGGCGGCGCGCGGGCTCACGGAAGAGCGTGGGGCGGTCGGACGGAGACCCAGATGAGGTCGACGAGGGTGCTCTCGGCGAGGCACGAGGCTCCACCACTGTGTGTGGCGACGATCGGCGCTGGAGGCGCACCTCGGCTGGCGGCCGGGACCGTCGGATTCCCCGAGTACGGCGGGGTGATCCGATAGGGCTGCAGCGGCTTCTCACCGGGGGGTCGTTCACGCCAGAGTCGGTGCCAGCGACGTGGCAGGCACGGGCTTGGTGCTGGACTGTTTGATCGCGACGATCAGTCCAAGGTTCGCCGGCGCGGGATGCGCGATGAAGACCGTGGTGGATCGTCGGTGAGGTCACGCTATCGCGAGAAGGCTCGGCGGTACGCGGAGGAGAAGGCACGCTGATGGCGGTGGTTCGTGCCGAGGCAGGCGTTGCTAGCCGTGGAGGGGATGAGATTACGTGTGTATAAATGTATAGCAGGATTTTGGCTAGGGTTTTCAACAACTTCGTATGGCGTGTGTGTATATATTTATACAGGAGAAGGGGAACGAAAAGGCAGGCTCGGGTCTGGAAAGAGTTGTGGGGGAGGATTTGGGCTTTCAATAGTTACTGTTGGGCTGGCTCTCCTTGGGCTCGGGATAATACTGCTGTGTGGGGGTTTGTCTGCTCGGGAATGGCTGGAATTTGCCTGTGGAGGCTGAGCTCTGTTTAGCTACCATTTAATACTAATAGCAATACGTATGTATATTTATATACACATAATATATATATTTATATATATACCTATATACACCCATCCAGTATATATTTATATATATACAAGTATTCACCCGTATTTTATTCATTTATATAAATACACATGCACACATGTATAATATCTACACAAATATATATATATCCCCATATATTCCTATATATAATCCATTATATATATACATATACATATATATATATATATATATATTTTTTTTATATACATATACATATATATATATATATATATATATATATATATATATATATATATATATATATATATATATATATATATACGAATATATATAAACCTATATATATATCTATCTGTAACTTCTAAATGAACATAATAAAAATCTTAATTTCTAAAGTAGGTCTTTCACATAAAAATTGTGTACACGAAATGATAATTATTTGCAGAATCTAAGAATAACCATTCGGATAAAATAATTAAAATAAAATATTTCCAGATTTCTGGGAAGGGAAGCTACACGTACTGGCGCACAAAGCTCATTCTTGAAACTAACAAGAGTCGTGCCCTCGGGAAAGTCAAAGTCGGTGATGTCATCGAGCGGGGCACCTTCGTTTGGAATACCAAGGATTTCCGCTAGCAATACATCATCGAACTCGATATCGATCCCGCCAACACGAGTTCTTACGGTAAAAGTGTCTAACACGAAGTTACAATAGAATAGTCTAAGGGCATTAGTAGCTATTGGAAATTGTTGGGTAACAAGACGGTTTAACCCTAATGTCTCAAACAAAAGACGATGATCAGGAAATACAGTCCATTTGATCGGAGCGCCTGTGCATATTATACGCATAGCAAAGTCGGCATACCATAGCAAAGCTTGGTCATGAGTTTTGAAGTAAAACTCATCTGACATGCCGTCACCCGATTAGACCAGGGAAAAGAGTAAATCTATGTTCAGATTGAAAGACAATGTCTCTTCACTGGCATTAGTCTTCTTCCTCTTAGAAGGATTAAATCCCTTAGGCATTCTTTCCCAAAACTAGGTACCCCTAAGAATTTGAAAGTGGAGGAAAGAAGGAGTTATACCTTCCGAGAATCAAGTATGTTGTAGAGGACGCAATTCTTCGCACAAATCCAAATTTTGGATGGATCTCTCCACGTAGATTGGAAGAAAAATAGTGGAGAAAAGCTAAGGTTTGGGGGTTCTTCGGCTGCTGCTGCTGCTGTGATGAAATGATTTGGAAGAGATGAAGAGGAGAAGGCCTCGGGTTCTGACTTAAAAACTTACAGCACCAACAGAACTCTGGCCGAATTCGGACCGAACTCGGGCCGAATTTGCCTAGGGTTCTCCTGGTTTTATTTTTAAAAAAAACATTTGTGGGCCACATCCTTTTCATCAACTCATTTCAAATATTTAATTCAAAGTTTAGTAATTTTAAACTTCAAATAATATAATTAATATTATTTTATAAATTAACTATCGTTACTCAGCGTCTGTTTCACATTAGCTGTAGGAGTACTGTTCCAGCTAACGGGAGTTCACCGGAAAACAATTAAGTACCGCTTCGCTTCGACCGTAGTCGTAGTGACAGACAGACTCTTTGTAGGCTTGTCTCAAAAATAGTTATTGATTATTAAATAAATTAATTAATAAAACAAAATTAATTAATATTATTGACATCTAAAATTCCTAATTTTTGACGTAAATAATTGAAACGGTCTTCTGTTAGAGGTTTTGTAAAAATGTCAGCCAATTGATTCTGTATCTATGTATACAAGGTCTATATCTCCATTTTGTTGATGATCTCTAAGAAAATGATGTCGAATCTCGATATGCTTAGTACGAGAGTGACATACTGGATTCTTAGTCAAATTAATAGAACTAGGATTATCACAGAAAATGGGTATGTGTGTGAAATACAATCCAAAGTCTTCTAAAGTTTGCTTCATCCACAAAATTTGTGCACAACAACGTCCTACGGTGATATACTCAGCCTCGGTTGTTGATAATGCAACAGAATTTTGCTTCTTGCTAAACCAAAAGACTAGGACTTTTTCTAGGAAATGACATATGTCGTTGGTACTTTTTCTATCCACTTTGCATCCAGCAAAATCAGCATCAGAATAACCGGTTAGGTCAAATGACATGGTTTTAGGATACCATAAGCCGACAAAAGAAGTACCCTTAAGGTATCGGAAGATACGCTTAACTGCGCACAGATGTGATTCCTTAGGATTGGCTTGAAAACATGCACACAAGCAAACACTAAACACAATGTCTGGTCGACTAGCAGTTAAGTACAGTAAGCTATCGATCATACCTCGATATTTACGTATGTCGATGGGTTTGCCTTGTTCATCAATATCAAGCTTGGTTGAAGTCGCCATTGGAGTGCTAAGAGGTTTGACTGCTTCCAGGTCGAACTTCTTTAATAAATCTTTTGTGTACTTTACTAGATTTATGAACGTCATATTGCTGGTTTGTTTGATTTACAGTCCGAAAAAAAATTTTAGCTCTCCCATCATGCTTATCTCAAACTCATTCTGCATATACTTTAAAAATTCTTGACAAAGAGATTCATCAGTGGATCCAAAAATAATATCATCTACATATATTTGAATCAAAAGAAGATTGTTATTCAAAGATTTTATAAACCGTGTAGTGTCAACCTTTTCCTTTGAAAAATTGTTGTCAAGTAGAAAAGAGCTTAGACGATCGTACCAAGCACGAGGGGCTTGTTTCAAACCGTATAAGGCTTTCTTCAACTTGAAAACATAATCAGGATTTTTGAAATCAGTAAAACCTGAAGGTTGAGCTACAAAAACTTCTTCTTTTATAAAACCATTCAAAAATGCACTTTTAACATCCATTTGGAATAATTTGAAATTATGAAAACATGCAAATGCACATAACATGTGAATGGATTCTAATCTCGCAACTGGGGCATAAGTCTCATCGTAGTCGATACCTTCTTCTTGATTGTATCCTTGAGCTATGAGTCGAGCCTTATTACGAGTCACTAAACCATTCTCGTTCAGTTTGTTTCGGAATACCCAACGGATGGCAATGACCGGATGATCAATAGGCTTGGGAACAAGTTCCCAAACTTGCTTTCGTTCGAATTGGTTTAATTCCTCTTACATAGCATCTAACCAAAAATTATTACTACATGCTTCTTCAATGTTTTTGGGTTCAAGCTGTGAAATAAAAGCAACATAAGAAGCTATATCTTTATTAGAGGAACGAGTACTTACACCCTTGGTAATCTCACCAATTACCAAGTCCTTTGGATGATCTGCCAAGAATCTCATCTCTTTTGGCATATCCTTAGGATTGTTGGTTCCGGCTTCTTTGCGTGAAGGCTCAGCTGGTACTTGGTGTGAAGGTTCTGCATTTTTGTGGAAAGATTTTACAGTAGCTGTACTTGGTGTACTCACGTCTTCATTATCGTCATCATCTGAATGTTGATTCAGTTCATCAAACTTGACATTAATTGATTCTTTGATGATCATGGTTCTTTTATTGAAGACTCTGTACACTTTGCTCTTTGCCGCATAACCTAAAAAGATACCTTCATCGGCCTTTTCATCAAATTTACTCAGGTTGTCTTTGGTATTAATAATAAAGCATTTACAACCAAATATCTTGAAATATGAAACAGTGGGTGTTCTATCAAACCATAACTCATAGGGAGTCTTTTTCGATATAGGTCGAATCAGAACCCTATTGAGAATATAGCACGCTGTATTGACAGCTTCAGCCCAAAAGTATTTAGGTAGACTAAACTTGTTCAACATTACTCTAGCCATTTCAGATAGAGTCTTGTTCTTACGTTCCACAACTCTATTTTGTTGTGGAGTCCTAGGGAAGAAAAACTCATACAAATAATCGTGTGTGTCACATAATAGCTTGAACTCTACATTCTCAAATTCGTCGCCATGATCACTACGAATGCGAGTAATCATGAAACCTTTTTCATTCTGTACTTTCTTGTAAAAGGTGACAAATTCTGACAAAGCATCGTTCTTGCGTGCAATAAAATATACCCATGTATATCTAGAGAAATCATCGACAATGACAAATGCATATAACTTACCACCTAGACTAGCAATTCTACTAGGTCCAAATAAGTCTATATGCAACAATTGTAAAGGTCTAGTGGTACTTACAGCGTTCTTGGACTTAAAGACGGACCGGGTAGCTTTGTTTTTTTCACATTCGCTATATACCGTATCCTTCTTGAAAGATATATCCGGTAAGCGGCGTACCAACTTTTTTGTGGATAGTTTTGAAATTGTGTCCATGTTTGCATGACCGAGTCTCATATGCCATAGTTGACTCTCAATGCTCTTGGCCATCAAGCATCTACCTACTTTGTTAGCATCTTCTAACAGATAGAAAACATATATGTTGTCTTCCCTAATACCTTCAAAGATAGTACTACCAGTTGAGCTATCAACTATAGAACATTTGTCTTTGATGAAGTTAATGCCATAGCCGTGATCAGCTAAATGGCTTATGATGAGCAGATTATGTTTTAACTCGGTAACTAGATAGACATCATTAATCACAGGATAGGGAGCCTTTCCAATGTCACCGATACCGAATATATACCCTCTTAAATTATTACCGAAGGAGACGTATCCTTCTTTATTCTTCTTCAACAATGTTGCAAATAATGATGCATCACCGGTCATGTGCCGTGAGCAACCGCTGTCGAGGATCCATTTGCTTCTAGCATGTGAAGGGCGTTCCACCTACAAAATAGTTTGCAGATGAAACTCTTGGTACCCATTTCTTGTAGGGTCTTGACATGTTAGTCTTTGGTATCCATGCATAACATTTAAATCTACTAACTTTCTGATTCTACATGCAGAGGATATATGACCAATGAGGCCACAATAATGGTATTTTGCATGTTGAGTGTTGAAAGTAGTGTGAGGTGCATGATTGATAGGTTTTGGTTTTCTAATATAGAAAAATGCATGCCTATTAGTCTTCTTGGGCATTGGTTTGGTATGGTTTGGTCTGACCGTGTTTGGTTTGGGTGTGTTCCGATGATTCGGTAATTGACACGTGTTAGAATAGGAAGCAACAACTTCAGGCCATTTTTCTAAACTAATTTCCAATTTGTTGGAGGTGTCATATAATCTAGTATAGTCAGATGTAAGTGTTTCCATTCTGATTTGTGCACACTGGAGATTCTCTCTCCTTAGATAGGTCTTCCTTTAGCTGGATGATAGTTTGGTCTTTTTCTTCGGATAACTTGATAGTCTCGTGTAACAACAGCTTAATAGAAGAAAGCTCACCAGACTCAATAGAAGAATCATTATTTCTAACATCAGCTAGTTGGTCGGTAAGTCTTCATATCTCACCTTTGTACTATTTAAGTACCTTCTTAGAGGTTTTATATTTACTATGCAGTTTCCTGTAGTCATTTAATAGGTCACTGAAAGCCTCTCTTAGTTGCTCAAAGGTGAAATCATCATAAGGATCAAACAGAGGATTAGTGGTTATCTGATCGCAAGCCATCAAGCATACATTTGCAGTATCATCCGATTGTTCGTCTTCTGAGTCGCTGGCTTCGCTCTCATGCCATATGCTTGTATTGGCATACTTTCTTGATGTAGATCTCTTCAGATAGCCTTTGTCATATTTACTGCTTTTTTGTTGATGATGATGTTGTTGGACAATCTTTCTTTATATGTCCTTTCTTCTTACATCCTTAGCAAATAGGATCTTCCTCGTTGTTGTTGTTGTTGCTGCTGTCTTTTGTTCTTCTGTTGAATCTCATGAACTTCTTGAATTTTCTTACCAGAAGAGCTTAATCTTCAGAGTCAGAGTCGTTGTCGTCAGAATCATCTTCGACAGTTCTTCTATGTTGAGTCTTGAGAGCGAACGACTTCTCTAACTTCTTCTTTGGTGTAGCATCTTCAAAGTCTTGAAGTTCCAACTCGTGAGTGAGTAGCTTACCCATGAGTATTTCCAGAGACATTGTTGAGAGGTCGTTTCCTTCAATGATTGTTGTAGCCTTTGGAATCCAGTTCTTTGTGAGAGCTCGTAAAAGTTTACGAATCTTCTCATGGTTACTGTATTCCTTGCCTAATGAAGACAAAGGATTTATAATATCCAAGAATCTCGTAAACATCTGAGTGACGGATTCATTTGGCTTCATCTTGAACGCCTCGTACTCTTAAGTAAGTCTGCTGATCTTTGACTCCTTGACTTGTGTTGTTCCTTCATGGGTTACTTCGAGAAGTTTCCACACTTCATTTGATGTTGTGTAAGTCGACACCCTGTTAAACTCAGTTCTGTCTAAAGCACAAAATAAATCATTAATAGGACGTGCGTCAAGACTGGCCATTTTTTTCATCCTCAGTATATTTATCATGGGGTTTATCAACTAAAACCCCCTCAACAGTAATACGAGGAGGCTTTTTGTAGCCATCAATAACTATAGACCATAAGTCAAAATCAAGAGATTCTAAGAAGAAACTCATCCGTGTTTTCTAATAAGTGTAGTTTGTGCTGTCAAATAGTGGAGGTCTGTTTGTGGCTTGGCCTTCACTTGTAAATTTTATAGTTTCCATGTGTAATACTGTGATCTATAAAACAATTAAATATAACTACAGTTTTACCTTGCTTTACTTGTATAACCCGCTCTGATACCAATTGTAGGAATGAAGTCATAAAGCAGAATACTCTAGAGAGGGGTGAATAGAGTAGGAAGCAGAATATTGCTAATTAAAAATTTGTTAGCAGTTAGATCACAGAAATAATATCAATAATCATAAAGTAATAACTGTAAAGAAAAGAGATCAGAAGGCAAACGCAAACACAGTGATCTATACTGGTTTACTTCTTGTGAGGACTAGTCCAGTCAGAAGAACTTTAGCTTCCAGTTGAATCCACTATTGGAAAATCTCGCAAGTTTTCATACGAAGTCCTTACAACTTCTACAGACACGAGCTTTGATACGAAGAACTCGACCAACTTCAGTTTTGAAGAGTCTTTCTTCAATCAAGCCTCTGATTACAATTTCTCTGAAATCTTCTAGACCGCATCGTACCGGCAAATTGACTAGAGAATTGTAACTGGCTTAGGATTTGAAAATGAAAGCTTTTTAGAAAATTCTTTGGAAGAAATGTAAGCTTTAGAAGAGAAGAGATGAAAGTGAATTGGTGATTTAAAATGATCAGAATTTCTCTCTATTTATAGTTTTTCCAAAGACAGAACTCTGGCAGAATTTGGGCAGAATTCGGACAGAACTCTATGTAACAATCTGCAACTGACGGTAGACCAAGTTCAAAAATTCAACGTTCACATAACGTTCACTCTGGACGAACTCTGGCCGAACTCTGACCGATTTCTATCATGGTTGGTCAAGAATATTTTAAGAAAATATTTTTGGGCTGTTTGAAATCCTTCAGAAGCTTTTGTAAAAAAGAGATATTTTTCAAAACATAGGTCATTTTTTGAAAACGATTTTAGATAGCTATTTGCCAGTACGACTTGGTGTACAATGTATTCCTAGACTCAATAAAAGTAAAAAATTATATTGCATAAAGAAATACAGTCTCGAGTGGCAAACATAGCTTCGGGCTTGAACTGAGTAGATATACAATCTTGATCGGTGTCCAAGTGTCCAAATCGTCTAGAGTAAATATCTGAGTTGTTCCGTATATCGAGATAAAGTTTGATCAATTATTAAAATCAGGTTTGACTATGACCAACGGGTCAACAGCTGTCTGGATGAGAAAATTCCTTGAAGATGGTTGGTTGGTTGGTTCTTTGGTTGATAGGTAGATGAGGGTGGTCGACTCTTCGTAGATGGAGATCGCTGCTCCTTTGAAGATTATCGATTGTCAACGTTCTTTCTTTCTTTTTCGCCTTCTATCCTTTTTTGTGGAAGAAGAACTTCTTCTATTTATAGAGAACAGAGCACATATGTGATGTGCATTAGGGTTCCTGAGATATAAAAGAATCTAACGTCATTGCAAGGTGCGGGCTTCTGTGGCGCTGACACATGGCGGACATCGAGATTTCCCTCAAATGAGATCTCTGGTGGTTATAAATATAATCAAAGGAGGTGACACATGGTGCATGCCAATTTGCTTGCTCGAATACAGCCGAGTAAATCTTGGGATTTCATCCTAGATTTGGAGTCTAATTGATCCTCATCTAAGATTTAAATCAATCTGATATGATATCAATCATGATTTAATCCCAATCTTCTCTGCAAGTGACGGTTTAAAAAAAACAATTGGGGTGGACCCATGCTTCCTATGCCTCTGGTGAGGACTAATCCTGATGTGCTTCTGGGGCGACGAGTAGACCGTGCTTCTGGAGACGATAGAGCCTTTGTGCTTTCAGGCTACGAGTGGACTTAGCTTCGAATAACGACGAGATTTTTGTGCATGTAGAGCAACTTATGAAGCTGTATTTTGGGCTACTAGAGTCACTATGTTGTAGATGACAAGTAGGCTTGCTTCAGGTTGATGAGGTTATTATTCTTTTGGAGCGACAGGTTAACTTGTATTGGTTGCGATGGGAGTTCCCAAGTCTCTTTTAGAGAAGTGACTTAAGCTTCTGATCCAGAGTAGATGATTGCACCGTGGAAATGAAGATGGTGTGAGCATATCACCGTCCTGCGCCTCATACAAATGCATGTAAGTAGCTGCGCCTCTGAACAGTGAAGGCATTGGCTGTGAAGGAAGGGTATGACACCCTTGCGCGTCTGAGATTGGCGCAGGCAGATAGCTGCGCCTTTGGAGTGAAGGCGCTAGCTTTTGAAATAAAAGAAGGGGATGGGGCCTACCACCATCTTGTTTCTGAGATTGGCGCAGGGAGGTAGCCGCGCCTCTGGCTTGAAGGATTTGGCTTCTTCAAAGTGTCGAGTTACTGATATGCTTCTGATAGGCTGCGTCCACAAGAATATCAGAATATGCTTCAGTGGAGGTCAATCCTCCAGCGTATGTATCGAGAAAAAGAAATGTTGCGCTTCGATGAAGACTGCATCCCTTGTAGATCCCTCTAGGCTTCTGTCGAATCTGTACTAGATCCTTTGTAGAAAAACAGAATTAGTCCCTTATGTATGGTCCTGATGTGTCTGTACTAGACTTTGGTAGACATGACAATGAAAGGACTTCTCTCCATACTTCTGTTTTATCTTTTTAGCACTGAGCCTTAGTCTTTTACATCTTCTGCACCTTGGCGAAGGGATGCCTTCAGCTGAGATTTTCCATGCTTCTACAAGACCCCCTTCAAAGTTTCCCGAACTTGAGTCAAGCTCGGAATACTTTGAACAGAAGCATAAACACGCGTCAGGACTGTTCGAGTTGGGTGATGCTGGTGTTACGCTTAGCTCTTAACATTAATTGTCCTGAGTCATCACTTCAGAGTATGGGCTCCTGATGGCTTCTTGATATTGGAGCCTCTTGCGTCTTTGCAGGGATCGTGAATCTCTTTAGCAGAGGAGGTTCAGAGTCTTGTTCCTTTGGTCATTTACAGTACTGCCATCTGTCATCGTGTGGAGTTTTAGCTTAACTTGTAAGCTTCCTTCTGACCGATGTCTGGCTCATGCTTGGACCACGTGAACAACCTATATAAAAGACTGTCCTCCTTTAAGAGAAGACTCAGCTGCTTCAATAATGGCCTTGCTTGTCCGGTGTTCAGCTCCTGACGATCCTGGAGTTTGCTTGAGGCGACTGTCGGTGGCAAATCTTTTTATCCAAAGAAGCCGTAGTAGAACTACCATTGGATCTTGAGACGTTCTGGATGTTATGGGCGTCAATGGCGTCTCGAACCTCTGCTTCCAGGGCTAGGATTGCTTGCCATTCTGACCAAGGAATAGCAAGGCCTGCTGTTGTGGTTGCTCTTACCGGCCAGCTGGGAAGAAAGGGGAGTCCAGTGCTGGTCTTCATCCCCGGCTCTGGCCAGTAGCAGCTTCGGACGGTGGCTTCCTTTACCAGGAAGTGATTGGCTCTATCACCTCCTTGCCCACGTTATTGAGAGCTTGTACCGTAATTTTAGCTTTTTTTTGCTTTTGTGTATGTAACTACGAAGAGTCTGTAATAGGTCTTTGTAGCCACATATTTTTATATGTAGAAGCTTTCTTGTTCCCTTTGCTTTTGTCTCAAGAATAAAGAGGGAATCTTCATAACGAATTTGCCTGACCAAAGGTAATATGGACGTGGTAGGCTTGATCTTTGCCGGGGTATAGAACAACAATCCAGAGGTAATATGGACGTGAACTATTTTTTAGACCGCCGGGATAATCATAGAACTAATACGAGAAGAATGACTACTCAGAGGTAATGTGCACATTGTAGTCGCATCTTCCAGGCATAGAGGATAAATTCAGAGGTAATGTGGATGTGAAGTGCTTCATCTGCTTGAGAGAATATATGAGGAAAAGCGAGAGGTCCCCTTACCAGAACTCATGGGCACCCTTTTCAGGGGATGTGGGTGCCTAGGCTGGTTCTGTCTTCAGACGTAATACTTTTTTAGGATCTTGTCGTTGATGGACATCATTAGCAAGTCCCCATTAGGCTTAGCTAACTGATAAGTACCGTTGGAGTACACCATTTCTGTGATGAACGGTCCTTCCCACTTGGGCTCGAACATCCCAGCCGTCTTGTGGGTCATCACCATCGGTCTCCGTACTGCCAAGACGAGGTCACCCACCTAGTAGGATCTTTCATGAACCTTTTTGTCGAAGGCCCCAGAGATGCGAGCTTGGTAAATCTCAACCCTTTGTTGCACGAGCAAGCACTTTTCATCCAACGCTTCTAGCTCTTGTAACCGCCTGCACTGATTGTCTTCGACGATTAACTGATTAGTGATCATGTTAGCAGACAATATCTTCTTAAAGACTTAACCCATGCTGGTATTGGAGTCCCAAGTTGAGAAGCCAGAAGAGTATGAGTGCCTCATGACTTCTTCTACTGAATCTTCTGAGGTAGTCATAGGTGTAACATACCCCAGCCCTTGACGAGTACGTTGGTAGTAGTTTTCAGCTTTTCACTTTGGAGTGTGAATCTGTATGGAAAGACGTCGGCCTTTGCCATAGTTAAGTCCCTTGTTGCTATTCAGGTCATAGCCCATCTTTTGGATAAGGTTTTGGGCCTGTGCCGTATAGCGGTAGAACTGTATTTTGCCGCTGTCGAGGTCTGGGTCTTCCGGAGTTATTCGCTGCGGATGCTCTAGTCGACCGAATATGACGGGTTCCTTTTATTTTTTCCTTGCTAGAACTACGAAGTAGGCACCTCAGGTAGGGACAATTCGGCTCACATGGTTGGCAGCTGTCACTTGCGTCTGTAGTTTACACAGAGAATTATTCAGGAAATACTTGGTGTTCCAGTACGCGCCAGAGTAGTTCGATGACAACTTTCTATTGATAAAGTGGGATATCTTGTCCCGAGGGATTATGTCATCGAAAGAGTGGGCCTTTGTATCGGTGCAGACGTAATCTTCTAGCTCTTCGTCAGTGAGGGCTAGAGCTGCCACCGGAGGAGAAGGAGGACGCCTCCCTTTCAGCTTGACCATCAAGGGAATGGTGGTCGGATGCTCTTGTGCCTTCATAGTCGGCCTTGGGGGCCTCTGGGGTAACTTCATTCGTATAGGCTCCTTACCATCTTCCATTGTCACTGGAGGCGAAGGTGGAGCTTTGCCCCGAAGCTTAACAACAAGAGGCACTGACATCTTGGGAGGCCTCCCTTTCAGTCGAACCTCTAAAGGTTCTTCGGCCACTGCTGTACTTTCTGAAGCTATCTCTGCCTTGTCGTCAGCATCATTGTTGTTGTCATCCCAGGGGACTAACTTGTACAGATCAACATCTGTACAGCAGGCTTTAAGTCCTCGAAATGGGTCGATATCAGCGAACTCCATTTTGATAGTCCCGTCGCTGGCCACATATTTCATACACTGATGTAGGGTGGAAGGAACAATCATGTACTCATGGATCCATGGTCGCCCCAGCAACATGTTGTAATTTATGTCCGCATTAATGACATAGCAAGTCACTTCAGTATGAAGGTCGCCGATCTGACATTTCAGGCAAATTTTGCCCAAGGGCTCGCTCTTTTTCGTATTGAAGCCATTGATTGTTGTGTTAGAGGTTGTCAACCGATGCATCGGAACCCCTAAAGTTTGAAGCAAGCTTCTTGGGATAATGCTCAAAGAGGAAGTTGGGTCGATGTGGACACGATCGACCTTAATGGCACCGACATACCCCGTATAGTACAGGGGCGGTTGCGTCAGTTATTCTTTAGCAGCATGTCTTGCTAGATGAAAGTGATACAGGAAATCACCTCGACCACGCTGTGGCAATGTGGACAAGCTGCGGGATCCACTTTCGATGGCTGAACCTGGGTGAGGAAGGACTCGGCGTTCTATAAATCTTTACTGAGCACATCTCGGGTCTCTTTAGAAAGGCAGAAGAGCTCAAAAAGTGACAATCTAGCGGGAGTATTAGCCAGATGCACTAGAATATCGAAGTTATAGGGCTTGATAGGCCCGATTGCCAGATCCTTTCTGAAAGGTTTGTCGAAGCGAACCTTTTTCTGTTTCGGCTTGTCCACGGTAGGGGCCCGGGATGGACCCACCTCAGGTGCCTCAGGGATCTGAGGTGGATCTACTCCAGACATATCTAGGACAGGGGGAGTATTTAGTGGAGACTCCTCCTGGTCTGGAGCCTGGCTCTCCGCTTGCCTCTGCGCCAAGCGAGTGGTCACCAAAGCATCATCGGTCAACATCGAGATCATGAGGCATGCCTTGCTTTTCTTTCCTTTGGCAGGAAGGGTCGTAGATGTCATCATGTCGGGAACCAAGTCAGGATATATCCACATGACTTTGCCTCGAGGCATGGAGAATGGGACGAGCCCTTGAGGGTTGTCCCGTGCTGGCAGAAGGTTGACTACTTCCATCGTCGCCTTTGGAATAGGGATGATGCCATCTTGTACCTCGGTAGCTGGAAAACTCCCTAACTGGAGAGTAACCATGTTGGATGTGATGGTCTTCTCCTCGTAATCCAACGATATAACATTAGCGTTAATGAGGCACTGAATTTTCCTCTTCAACACATAGCAGTCCTGTGTTGAGTGATGGACGTACTGGTGATAATGGCAGTACTTGGGATGGTCCACCTTTTCTAGTTTATCAGGACGCCTGGGTGGCGGGATGGACAGTTTGCCACTCATCGTAAGCATCTCGAAGAGTTCCAGCGTATCCTCGTTATTGAAGGAGTAAGTCTCCCTCGGCCTCTGCGCTTCTGTAGACTTGGAGTTCGCAGTTGCTGAACCTTTGGAGATGTTGATGGTCATGGCTTTCTTGCATTTTCCGTCTTTAGGGTTGTTGCTGTATGAGCGTCTTCCTTTGTCTACGGGCGCAGGAAAGTGTAGCCCCAGGATCTGTACGTCCTGGGCTTGCCTTTATGCGGCATCCGCCTCTGTAATGAAAGGCGTCCACTCCGTACAGGGAGCACTGTGCCACAATTTTATAGCGGGCAGCATGTTCTTACGGCAGGAGTCCATAAGCATAGACTGGGGTATACCGGGAGGTAATCTGAGGGCTGCCTGACGGAAGCGCTCTATGTATGTGCGGACAGGCTCTTTCTCCCTCTGAACAATTTGTATGAGCGCCGACATGGTCATATCCATGCCTCCTTCATAGAATCAGTCCATGAAGCAAGTCTTCAGGTCTTTAAATGACGAGATGCAGTCGTCCGGAAGACTGCAGAACCATTCATAGGCTACCCCTTGCAGGGCTCCTATGAATATGTTGGACAGGAGGGCATCATCCTTTGGCAGGTGCCCCGTTACTGAGGCAAAGTACCACAAGTATTATCGGGGAGACCCCTTCCCTTCATAAGGTGTAAGCGTCTGCGGATTGTATTTGGGAGGATAGATGACATTGTCCCACTCGGCAGGGTATGGCTGCCAGATCACCATCTTCTGGAGTATTGCTTGCTTCTCCTTAGCATCATGACGAGCATACAGCTTCTTCATGGCCTATTGTATCTCGGTCGACATTGCGGAGCCTATAGCCAATGGAGTAGACGAGGATGGTCTTGCTTGATTGGCAGTAGGCAACCTGCTGGATTCGTTATTGGTTTACGGATCACATGCAGGTGTAGAGGCAGCGGGGGCCATGCTACTCTTGAGGTCGATTATGACTGAGGACAGGGTCTTCATAGTGTCCGTTAGCATATCTAACTTCATCTCGAGGACTTCGATACGTCTGAAAGCTTCGTTGTTGTCTTCCTTGTTGCCATCGGCCATGAAGACAGACCGAGTGTAGGGGTGACTCGAGGGAGCCGTGGATCCTTCACTTTCTGGCTCAGACGCTTGAGTCTTGCTGTCCTGAGGATATACCGTAAGATTGTGATCTTCTTCGGACTCAGTATGGTTGCTACCCCGGTCTGGTGACTGGCTGCGCCGATGGAGACATCCGTGTCGTATTGTGCCTCATCAGATTAGAACACAAGGTTTTCGGGTATGGTAGGAGGCTGGCTACCCCCAGTTTTTGGTAAGGCACCAAATGCAAATTTGGAACGGGTGTATTGGAACACACCTGCATCGGGTACCTTAGCTTTGCTGCTCTCTGACCTCTTCTTCGATTTAGCAAACGATATGGGAGGATTCTGGAAGGGCTTCTTAAAAGCTCTGGAACCCTGCACCGCATAGCGTATTGTGATGCGGGGCTCGTCTTCTCTATGGCTCACCGACCCCCTGTTAGGCCTCTGGCGTGGAGTCGGAGTGGAGTAGAGTCTTTGGAAGATGGAGCGCCTGGTCGGCGATGGCGCAGCCGTCTGCTGACAACGATAGTTGATGATAATCTGGGTACAAGAGTGCCTTAATTTAGGCACGTCTTATACCACAGATTCTTCTTCCTCTTGGGAGAGGATTAGATCTTCTGTCGCAGTATTCCTATTGTACACGCAGAAAAGTTGCATGTAAGCACGGTCAGAACTGGTCTGGCAAGGAAGCCTAGTGTCGCTCCTACGGGGATGCTGCTTGTATGACTCCCTCTATATGGGATGTACCCCCTGGCTTGGCTTACACACAGGAATACTCCAGTGAGAGGGAGATTCGATTGGTTGAGGCATCGGAGCGTGAGAGCCAGTCTTGTATACCTTTCCGTTGGCTGCACGTGTTACTGTCAACACGGGCCTCTGGTCTGTCGTTGGTGTCGCACGCTTGTTGTACGAAATACGAGCCACCTGGGATCTCTTCCTACTACCCCCAGCGAGCGAGTAGTATTCAGAGTCCGTCGAAGGTTTATCTGAAGGGAAAGCGATTTTGTCGAAGACAGATCTCCTTGCCGACAATACTCCTATCGTGAGGGGTTGGACCATTGTGCACTTCCTTTGGCACCATTCCTTCGTCAGATCAACCATGGAACCACTATCTTCTTTGCCATGCTTTCGCGGTACGGGAATTGGGCGAGGGGATAAGGCTGTAGCAGCCGGGATCTTCTCTGTGTCCTTGACGTTGAGGGGATCCTGAGATGCAATTCTCGCCATCGAGCTGCTGGCTGCAGCCTCCTTAGGCCTCCAGACATGTTTAGTCTTCTTCAATTGTACAAACCGCCTCGAAGTCTTTGACTTTTTATTAGAAAGGAGATCTTCAAAAGCCTGTTGGTCGAAGCGTACGACCAGCATGTCTTGAGAAGCTTCCAGCAAGTTACTACTAGATTGCATCACCGCCTTCTCGTTGGAGGAGAAAGTAGTCCCCAGCAGAGTCGCCATTTTATTCGATGTAACAAAAGGTTAAACGAACTTTTTGCTTTATTGAACGTATAAGGTATCTGTGTACAAAGAAGGAAGTCCTAAATAGGATATTCTAAGTATAGGGAGAAGAGGTTTCTGGGAAAGTGTGACGATGGAGATCTAGCACTACAGCGGCTTCTTTACTCCATTGACGATTTGACGACGAATCAAACTTGCTTTGGCTCTCTAGCGCCTTTGATGGGACTCTGGGGTCACCGACCAAGAGGCTGTCTAGACGAGAAGATCGCTTGAAGATGGTTGGTTGGTTGGTTCTTTGGTTGATAGGTGGATGAGGGTGGTCGACTCTTCGTAGATGGAGATCGCTGCTCCTTTGAAGATTATCGATTGTCAACGTTCTTTCTTTCTTTTTCTCCTCGTATCCTTTTTTGTGGAAGAAGAACTTCTTCTATTTATAGAGAACAGAGCACATATGCGATGTGCATTAGGGTTCCTGAGATATGAAAGAATCTGCCGTCATTGCACGGTCCGGGCTTCTGCGGCATTGATACGTGGCAGACATCGAGATTCCCCTCAAACGAGATCTTCGGTGTTTATAAACATAACCGAAGGAGGTGACACGTGGCGCGTGCTGATTTGCTTGCTCGGATATAGCCGAGTAAATCTTGGGATTTCATCCTAGATTTGGAGTATAATTGATCCTTATCTAAGATTTAAATCAATCTGATATGATATCAATCATGATTTAATCTCAATCTTCTCTACAAGAGACGGTTTAAACAAACCAATTGGGTTGGACCCATGCTTCCTGCGCCTCTGGTGAGGACTAAGTGCTGATGTGCTTCTGGGGCGACGAGTAGACCGTGCTTCTGGAGACGACAAAGCCTCTGTGCTTTCAGGCTACGAGTGGACTTGGCTTCGAATGACGACGAGACTTCTGTGCATGTAGAGCAACTTATGAAGCTGTGTTTCGGGCTACCAGAGTCACTGTGCTGTAGACGACAAGTAGGCTTGTGCTTCAGGTTGACAAGGTTACTGTGCTTTTGGAGCGACAGGTTGACTTGCATTGGTTGCGATGGGAGTTGCCAAGTCTCTTGTAGAGAAGTAACTTACGCTTCTGATCCGGAGCCGATGACTGCACCATGGGAATAAAGATGGTGTGAGCATATCACCATCCTACGCCTCATATGGACGCAAGTAAGTAGCTGCGCCTCTGAACAGTGAGGGTGTTGGCTACAAAGGGAAGGGTATGACACCTTTGCACGTCTGAGATTGGCGCAGGCAGATAGCTGCACCTCTGGAGTGAAGACGCTGGGTTTTAGAATAAAATAAGGGGAGGGGGCCTACCACATCTTGTTTCTGAGGTTGGCACAGGGTGGTAGTTGCGCCTCTGGCTTCTTCAAAGTGTCGAGTTACTGATATGCTTCTGAGAGGCTACGCCCACAAGAATATCTGAACATGCTTCGGTGGAGGTCAATCCTCCAGCATGTGTATCGAGAAGAAGGAAGGCTGCGATTCGATGAAGACTGCATCCCTTGTAGATCCCTCTAGGCTTTTGTCGAATCTGTACTAGATCCTTTGTAGAATAACAGAATTAGTCCCTTATGTATGGTCCTGATGTGTCTGTACTAGACTTTGGTAGTCATGAAAATGAAGGGACTTCTCTCAATATCTTTTGTTTTGTCTTTTTAGCACTGAGCCTTAGTCTTTTGCATCTTCTGTGCCTTGACGAAGGGATGTCTTCGGCTGAGATTTTTCATGCTTCTACAAATATGTCATGTCCACTTACCTCTGAACATATTCTCATATCTTGTTCTTGAGCCTCAATGGATCAAGAATCATCGTGAATAAAGAATCACGTCCTCTGAATTCTATCATTCATCCACATCTATTTGTCACGTATATATACCTATGGAAAAATAGTCACAACAAAGACAATATCATCATTATCTGTTATGCCCTTACTACCTCTGAAAAAATATGATAGTAAGTGTTGTTCTTCGAAAGAATATGTTATGTGTACATTAATACCAAATGTATTCTCAAAACAAAACAAAAGCAGTGTTTATTCACAAATCCATGGAATTTATAAGTTTATTACATTTCATGGGATAAAAAAAAGGAAGAAAAAGCAAAAGATAGATACAACGCATCATGGTGGGGTACTAAGGGCTAGGATGCGTGCCTTCAGTTCTGTAATGTATTTCTCTCGATTATCTTGGCTAGCAATAATGTTCTTTGTCGCCGCAACCCTTCTCTCTTGTTCTGACATGAGCCTCGAAATAGGGGCACAGCGATGAACCTCAGCTTCTCGGGATACGTTCAAAGCTTACAACTGCTGCTCCAGTTCCCTCAGCTCCTGATGTTTCTCTTCCAAATGGGTCTCATAATCAGCTCATTTGGCTATAAGGGACTCCAACTCTGCACGAATCCTATCTTCATCTTTCTTCAGAGCAATCACTAGGTCATCGTCAAAGATAATTGATGTCTCATTTTGCTCCTTTAACTGAGTCAACTGACTCTCTTCGACGGCCATATCCTCTAGTTTTTGTTGGGAAAAAAGCATTGGTTTGAATAACTTCATGGGTTAGGCGCCGATACTCGACTGCCACAAGGGAGTCAAAATCACCCTTCTTCAAAGCTTGGAGAGTAGTGATGGGCTCTTGTAAGCTAGTAACTAACTAATCTAAGGCGTCTGCTCTTGCGTTGTCGCCTGTCTCATGGATGGCGATTATCAAAGCTGAATCTGTGTTCCGTAGAGCAATAAAAGATAAATTTATGGCTAGGGCTACTCTTACTAAACTCTGCAGGCAAGTATAGAAAGATGCTACAAGCCCATCTGCCACCCCACATACCAGGTCATGACCATCTGGAGTTGCAACTATATCTTTAAAGCCAACTCCTACAGGAGCTGCAATGCTCGAAACTCTAAGAGCGACAGTTGAAGGAGATAGAACTAGATGTTGCTGGAGCGTTCTCATAGAGGGTAAAACAAGATCAGTAGAGGAAGCTGAAGTAGGTCTACTCTTGCTGCTCCCCGCATCTAAGCCACCAGAGATGAAGCGAATGTCTCCAACATCCCCAGTCTCAGCTTGTCCATTGTGTCGTTCTGAGACGACAATCTCTTGAACGGGTTTATCGACCACGAGAGGTTCTTTCCCATCAGAAACATCGATGTCGACTTCTTCCTCCGATTCTTCAGAGGCTTGGCCGTCCTTGTTAAAGCTTTCCTCATCATCGACCTCAGGGTTATCGTATCCCTCGGTCTCGAGTATAGGATCCTCAGATCCCCCAACTTTATCACTTTCTGGTATCGACAAGAACTATTCTTCCCTTCCATGAATAGGACTCGTGATACCATCAAGCATGGGTAAGTCTCGATCTGGGAATTCGAATATGATGGGCATTTCGAGTTCATCAGCTTCGAGCCCAAAAATTCTGAAAGATCCAAAATCAAGTGGTCGATATACTATGATCTGTCTTTCAGGGTTGACTTCACCCTCAACTCCAGGCTCAAGATGCCCCTCGTTTGTTTGTTGTTCATCGAGGATGATTACACCCTCAGCTTGAATATCGAGGGCTTGATAACCCTCTGCTCTGGTTTTTGGGTCATTAATGTTCTCCGTCACAACAAGGATTATAGTAGATACTGGTAAGCTCTCGCCAGCGTCAGAAACATTAATGCCTAATACATCATCTAATGTTCGTCATCCTCAAAGACAAGTAACCTTTTTGTGGCGTTCAAATCCTCGTCATCTTGAGGTGACTTCGCCATAGCCTGAGAAGAAGTAGAGTGGGTGCCAAAAGGACTAGCTGTTGTTATCTTCTTCTTTATTACGGGTTTAATACGCCCGAAAGAAATATGAGCGGGAGTAGGTAGACTGATTGATAATCCCGTCGGCAGCGAACGTGGAAAGAATATCACTAAAAAATGGGGCATGTCAGTATATCCTATTAAAAGAATTAATTATAAAGGATGAGGCAACAATAAGCACTACCTAGATGGGGGGAGTCATCTACCGTTAACACCTGCTCTCGTGGAGTCGGTGAAGGCGGCGACTCTGGCTCGACTCTAGCTGAGCTTGACCCTTCTGTTCTAGCAGCCTTCCTGGCTGAAGATGCTGCTCCTTGACTAGCTTCTCCTGCAGAAGCCTTCCTCTTTTTCCTGACAGAGGGTACAGGATCATTTTGGGATGACAATTCCTCGCTCGAATGAAGACGAGTTGGTGATTTCGTCACCCTAGCATCAGGGGAGCTAGCCATCTCCTGGTGTGTTGTTGCTTTACTTTTCTTCTTCTTCTTTTTCTTTTTCTTCTTCCTCTAGGGAAGGTCTCGAGAGGAGGAAATCTGACTTCCTTGCTGAGGTGGTATGATCGGAATATATATGGCAAATAATGTTGGATTTTGATATAAATCAACCGTTTGTAAAGGCGTTTCAGCAGGTGCATTATCCTCTGCCTCTGCTAGGTTGATTTGAGCAGACGCTAATCCCCTCGAATTTTCCAAATGGCTTGTAAAACTTGTCCTCGGATCATAACCCTCGAAGAAGGTATTGGCAGAAGTGTAAACAGCACATATGTATTCAATATATGCAACGGCGGGTTGATCTCGGGCAGGTTGAATTGAGCTTCCGTCCTTCGAGAGCTATAGTAACGCCAAGCGCGGGCTCCATCTACTAAACCACCAACTCCTTTTAGTACCGTGGTTGCATTTCCCACGTACAATTGATCGTATCCAAATTGTAACATCCCAGTCCCAAAATACATAGGACTAGGAACGTACACATGCCAGCTGTATTCATACGAAGTACATAGGCCTCGTATGGATACATAAGCTGTAAAATGCAGTAGAACCATAACTAATCTCATCCACACAAAATAATGAATAAAAGATATCATATAATGCTAATGAATTGTCTTGATACAATATGTTGGGCGGAGACAAATCCATTACCAACAAGTGAAAGGAAAAATACATGAGAAAAGAAATGATTTTTGGCGAGCGAAGCGAAGACGATCCAAGTGCAATCATCCTCGAAGAAATGGAGATGGTCACGGCTAGAGCTAGAACACCTGCGAAAGATAAGAGCACACACCTGGAGAGATAACCAGGTCCTCAGAGGGACGTAACAAGACACATAATATCATGCCATATAAACTGAATAAATATTGCTCAAATAAACTGAATAAATATGTATGCAATCAGGTGCCTAACCAGTCTACAGTGATAATGCAATAAGAACAAACCTTTGACGCATGGGCCGAATCAGGAATATCAGGAATCAGGACCGTATCTCCCACTGGAGATAACAGGTAATCAGGACCGTACCTCCCACTGGAGATAACCGGCAATCAGGACCGTACCTCCCATTGGAGATAACCGGCAATCAGTACAGTGCATATATGACCCATACATTAAGGAACTGTTCTTCCCATCCAATGCCTATTATGTTGTATCCACAACATACAACCACTATTAACCGCTAAGTCAAACTAAGCATGCAACCTCTATTAGCGGTTATCCCTATCGCACGGCTTATACGCACCGGTGGCCAGCCAGTCACGCATGTCCGTGTTCTACATGCGACACACAACTTCGTGTTACAATGTGTCCAGGCCAATGAATGCAACACACAAGGTGGTCCCTTAAATCTAGGTTTAACGTGTAAGAAAAATAATACATAGCAGGAAATATCAATGAACAGTAAGTTCTAACAGGTTATGCCATGTATCACAGTTTATTTTGCATAAAAAATAATGAATAATGCATGAAATATGAGCTAAATAAATAATTAGCAAATGGCAAGGTATCTTGCCTGGTAGGACGCCTGGTGTGCTGCGATGATCAAGGTGGCACGAACTGCAACTTCGGTGCAAAAAACTATGCAAGGTGGCCTCTAATAGTGGCACGGACTGTTCCATTAGGTCCGGGACGGTCAGAATAGTTAAGGTCGACATAGGGTAGGCTTGAATTGGCGAGGGACCATGAATATTGGGATTTAGTCATGGACGGAAGGATAGTCGAAAAAACTATTTATAATATTCGAAAACTAGTTTGAATCTAAATAA
This sequence comes from Iris pallida, assembly GCA_029216955.1. Lineage (NCBI taxonomy): Eukaryota > Viridiplantae > Streptophyta > Magnoliopsida > Asparagales > Iridaceae > Iris > Iris pallida. The sequence goes on along the minus strand of JANAVB010025598.1, from coordinate 21,864,643 downwards.
TTATTGAAATTTTTTTTTACTTATAGTCAAGAAAAATCATTTTTGGCTAAAAACTCTAAGTTTGTCGAAAATAGAATTGGTAGAAAACTATATATTAATTTTTTTAATAGTAACAATACTTTTAGATAACTATACGAAATTATTATAACTTATCAAATATCATAAAACCACATATTTTAGGGTTCTAACTAAATTTTGAAACTACGTATGAGGCCTAGGCCAAACTATATATATTTTTAAATAATAATAATAATAATAAAACTAACATAATAATAAATCTATGGCTTCCAGTGCCTAGTCCCTTTTGTTATAAAATAGTTTTAAAAAAAATTAAACATAAATACTAAAAGTGATAATACCTTATAATACAATTATATATTTATGGTATAATACTATGGTACCATAAGAATTTAATTTCTAATACTGTAGCAAACCTAGGAACAACCAGAAGTACTAATAACAATTTTAATAATAATAATAATAATAATAATAATAATAATAATAATCAGAATAATAATGATAAGAATAATAATGATAATAATAACTACTAACTATTATAAAAAAATAATAATAACACTGAGTGCAGCATCTGCTGCACTCGCCTCTCTCTCTCTCGGTTAAATTAATCCAAAAACTAAAAAAAGAAGGGGACGAAGCGAGAGGAAACGACAGAGAGAGGGAAGAAGAAGCGGATGAAGCGGGGAGCTCGGCGGAGGGTCTCGATTGTCGGCGCCGCGCGGAAGGGACTCGGGCGGCAAGGGCAGCGCCGGAGGACGACGGAAGGGAAGGCTGCGGACGGAAAATCGAGAGGCGGAGGTCGGCGCAAGGGGGCTGCGGCCGATCTGACGGGAGGCGGTGCGGTGAGGGCTCGGCGCTGCACCGAAGGAGGGACTCGCGGTGGCTGCCGGCGGCGAGAAGTCGGAGGTGAGTGGTATGGGCGGTCTTGGTTTATTTTTGGGTTTTTCTTGGTCGATTGGGTTTTGGGGTCGCCGATGGTGGCGGGGCGGTGGTTTTGGTGGTGGCGACCGGGGATGGTCGGCCGGATTTTTTTGTGGCGGTGGCGGTGTGATAATGGCGATGGTGGTGGAAAATTGGTAGGGTTTACCGATGGAGGTTATGGGGGTGATGATGATGACAATGGTGGTGACAGCGGCTGGGATGGCTGTGACGACGGTGGCGGTGGTGGTGATGTACGGTACTGGGGTGGTGGCGGTCGGCCAAGGTGGTTGATGGGGTTGCGTGGGGAAGTCGGTGATGGCGCTTGTGGTGGCTGGGTTTACTGGGATGTTGATGGTGGTAGGCGGGGTCTGTCGGTGAGGGGAGAACTGGTAGGATTCCGGCGAAGCGGCCTGAGGAGGCAGCAGCCTGATGTGACGGCCATTGGCCGGAGATGGGCTGCGGCTAGGTTAGGTTAAGGTTAGGATTTGGTGTCGGTTGTCCTGCGAGACAGCGCCTTGGGGTCGATTTCGTGTCCGACGTGCGGACACGAAAAAGATGAAATATAAATGTAATACAAATAGTGGAAAGGAAAAAATAGGGACACAGTCACGATGCACGCACGATGAGATGTTGGTTGATGGGTGGAGAATTTTATGGATGTGAGAAATTTATGGAGGAGTACCTGCCTATTTATAGGATGTGGGAATTCCCAGTTGGATAAGGATTAAAAATTAATTTAAGCCCAAATAAATAATTCATAATTTAATTTAAATCTATTTAAATCAATTCAATCAAAAATAATCCAAATCAAATTCCAATTTAAATCTATATAATCTAAACTCAAATTAAAAATTCTATCTTTAAATTTAAACCATTTAAATTAAATCCAAAAATCTAATCAAAGATTTAATTTGCCACAAAAATTTCAAAATTATATTTTTCAAAAATACTAGTAATAATAATTTTAAAAATACATTATTTATTTATAAATAACTATTAAATAATTATAAAATATGCACAATTATTTTTTTACATAATTATGCTTTTCTAGTCTACAAAAATATTATTTATTATTAATAACTTTTTGAAATGAAGTAAAAATAACGAACTTAGAAATGATAGCAAAATAATTATTATATCTATTATTTTAAAAAATAAAATAATGTTTTTTCTAAAAATATGTACGCTCGCACATAATCGCACTTGTCGAGCAAATTCGAAAAACGAATCCCCGCGCGCGACGTACAATACAACTACGCGACGTACAATACCAAATAAAAAACATTATTACCAAATTTATTTAAAAAAAATATAGTAGAAATTTAGGGATTTTACATCCTACCCAACTTAAAAGAATTTCGTCCTCGAAATTAAAAAGTAGTAGGGGTGGGTGACAAGGGTATATCGGTAAGGAAGCACAGTCAAATCATTGGACGAGACAAGGAAATGACGTTTAATGAAAACGTGCATTAGAGTCGTAATTTCAAAAAAGGCGAAGATAATCATGGGTTAGCGCAAAAAAAATGAGTAAAGGTTAAAGTTAAAACAAGATAACAAGCAATAAAGAATATTATGGTAAGAGAAAATAAATTAACGTTATGGCTTGAGAGTAGGTCGAGGGTACGATTAGGAGAACGATTAGATTTACTCCTAATTTAAGTGATTAGGAGGTCATGATAGGGCCGAGAAAAGGACGAGTAGTTTAGGACGAGGGTATAGTAACATTGAGTGGTAATGGTCATGAGTGAGAAGGACAGCTAGAGGAAATTCAAGTACAACGCCTTCGTTCTTCTAAAATAGGTGAAGGCGAAAGCAATAAGGAGTTCAAAGACGATGATATCGAATACGAATACGTGGTTCAAAGGCGACCGAATAATTTCAAAAGAATTTTTAAGGCAGTCGTGGATGAGACTCCAGAGGACAAGTTTAGCTATGTCCCATCCACGTAGAACGATAGATAAAGCGAACCAAAATGCACTAGGTTGATCAGACCATCATGCACCGGTTCTGATTAGACAATATGTTAGTGGGCGCGACCCAAATAACATATGCCTTGAACAAGCTCAATAAAAGAATAAGCTTGTAAAAACTAGGCTACATTAGCACCATTAGTCCAGATAGTAAAAATATAGGAACGTGAGATTAAGATTGAAATAAAGAACCAATATGAATAGTCTAAGTGTTATAAAAATCTAAGTCTTGTTTATTCCTATACTATCATTCTACGGTTTTATTGACCAAGGCTTGGTTGACCAAATGGGTTAAACTCTTCTAGTCTCTATAGTCTAGATAATACTATTTGTATTCTCTTTAGCGGTCAATGGTGTGTCAGGCCGTGGGGTATTCTACCCAACTTAAGAAATTAAGCTAAGGGTGTTTGGGACATCTAACTAGTAGGGTCAATCTCTAGCGAGAACGAAGGGAAGATAAGGATAATGATAGAAGGAATCAAGCAAGATGCAATCGATGATTCGAACGGTAGTTCGAATATGGAATCGAGGAAAGAGGTCAAGTTTGTGGATGAGATCCTAAACTTCTAATCCTATTCGTAGGCTTGCTTGGTACAGTAAAGTAACCAAACAATTTATCTCGACCTGCATGGGTCACTACAAAAACATGTAACGCCCCAGTCCCAAAATACATAGGACTAGGAACGCAGACATGCCAGCTGTATTCATACGAAGTACATAGGCCTCATATGGATATATAAGCTGTAAAATGCAGTAGAACTATAACTAATCTCATCCACACAAAATAATGAATAAAAGATATCATATAATAATAATGAATTGTCTTGATACAATATGTTGGGCGGAGACAAATCCACTACCAACAAGTGAAAGGAAAAATACATAAGAAAAGAAATGATTTTTGGCGAGCGAAGAGAAGACGATCCAAGTGCAATCATCCTCGAAGAAATGGAGATGGTCACGGCTAGAGCTAGAACACCTGCGAAAGACAAGAGCACACACCTGGAGAGATAACCAGGTCCTCAGAGGGACGTAACAAAACATATAATATCTTGCCATATAAACTGAATAAATATTGCTCAAATAAACTGAATAAATATGTATGCAATCAGGTGCCTAACCAGTCTACAGTGATAATGCAATAAGAACAAACCTTTGACGCATGGGCCGAATCAGGAATCAGGACCGTATCACCCACTGGAGATAACCGGCAATCAGGACCGTACCTCCCACTGGAGATAACCGACAATCAGGACCGTACCTCCCATTGGAGATAACTGGCAATCAGGACAGTGCATATATGACCCATACATTAAGGAACTGTTCTTCCCACCCAATACCTATTATATTGTATCCACAACATATAACCTCTATTAACCGCTAAGTCAAACTAAGCATGCAACCTCTATTAGCGGTTATCCCTATCGCACGGCTTATACGCACCGGTGACCAGCTAGTCACGCATGTTCTTGTTCTACATGCGACACACAACTTCGTGTTACAATGTGTCCAGGCCAATGAATGCAACACACAAGGTGGTCCCTTAAATCTAGGTTTAATGTGTAAGAAAAATAATACATAGAAGGAAATATAAATGAACAATAAGTTCTAACAGGTTATGCCATATATCACAGTTTATTTTGAATTAAAAAAATAATGAATAATGCATAAAATATGAGATAAATAAATAATCAGCAAATGGCAAGGTGTCTTGCCTGGTAGGACGTCCGGTGTGCTGCGATGATCAAGGTGGCACGAACTGCAACTTCGGTGCAAAAAACTATGTAAGGTGGCCTCTGATGGTGGCACGGACTGTTCCATTAGGTCCGGGACGGCCAGAATAGTTAAGGTCGACATAGGGTAGGCTTGAATTGGCGAGGGAACATGAATATCGGGATTTAGTCATGGACGGAAGGATAGTCGATAAAAAACTATTTATAATATTCGAAAACTAGTTTGAATCTAAATAATTATTGAAATTTTTTTTTTACTTATAGTCAAGAAAAATCATTTTGGCTAAAAACTCTAAGTTTGTCGAAAATAGAATTGGTAAAAAACTATATATTAATTTTTTTAATAGTAACAATACTTTTAGATAACTATACGAAATTATTATAACTTATCAAATATCATAAAACCACATATTTTAGGGTTCTAACTAAATTTTGAAACTACGTATGAGGCCTAGGACAAACTATATATATTTTTAAATAATAATAATAATAATAAAAACTAACATAATAATAAATCTATGGCTTCCAGAGCCTAGTCCCTTTTGTTATAAAATAGTTTTGAAAAAAAATAAAACATAAATACTAAAAGTGATAATACCTTATAATACAATTATATATTTATGGTATAATACTATGGTACCATAAGAATTTAATTTCTAATACTGTAGCAAACCTAGGAACAACCAGAAGTACTAATAACAATTTTAATAATAATAATAATAATAATAATAAATATTAATAATCATAATAATAATGATAAGAATAATAATGATAATAATAACTACTAACTATTATAAAAAAAAATTAATAACTCTGAGTGCAGCATCTGCTGCACTCGCCTCTCTCTCTCGGTTAAATTAATCCACAAACTAAAAAAAAAGAAGGGGACGAAGAGAGAGGAAACGACAGAGAGAGGGAAGAAGAAACGGAGGAAGTGGGGAGCTCGGCAGAGGGTCTCGATCGTTGGCGCCGCGCGGAAGGGACTCGGGCGGCAAGGGCAGCGCCGGAGGACGACGGTGGGGAAGGCTGCGGAAGGGAAATCGAGTGGCGGAGGTTGGCGCAAGGGGGCTGCGACCGATCTGACGGGAGGCGGTGCGGTGAGGGCTCGGCGCTGACCGAAGGAGGGACTCGCGGTGGCTGCCGGCGGCGAGAAGTCGGAGGTGAGTGGTATGGGCGGTCGTGGTTTATTTTTGGGTTTTCCTTGGTCGATTGGGTTTTGGGGTCGCCGATGGTGGCGTGGCGGTGGTTTTGGTGGCGGCGACCGGGGATGGTCGTCCGGATTTTTTTGTGGCGGTGGCGGTGTGATAATGGCGATGGTGGTGGAAAATTGGTAGGGTTTGCCGATGGAGGTTATGGAGGTGATGATGATGACAATGGTGGTGACAGCGGCTGGGATGGCTATGACGACGGTGGCGGTGGTGGTGATGTACGGTACTGGGGTGGTGGCAGTCGGCCAAGGTGGTCGACGGGGTTGTGTGGGGAAGTCGGTGATGGCGCTTGTGGTGGCTGGGTTTACTGGAACGTTGATGGTGGTAGGCGGGGTCTGTCCGTGAGAAGAGAACTGGTGGGATTCCGGCGAAGCGGCCTGAGGAGGCAGCAGCCTGATATGACGGCCATTGGCCGAAGATGGGCTGCGGCTAGGTTAGGTTAAGGTTAGGATTTGGTGTCGGTTGTCCTGCGAGACATAGCCTTGGAGTCGATTTCGTGTCCGGTGTATGGACACGTAAAAGATGAAATATAAATGTAATACAAATAGTGGAAAGGAAAAAAAAATAGGGACACAGTCACGATGCACGCATGATGAGATGTTGGTTTATGGGTGGAGAATTTTGTGGATGTGAGAAATTTATGGAGGAGTACATGTCTATTTATAGGATGTCGGAATTCCCAGTTGGATAAGGATTAAAAATTAATTTAAACCCAAGTAAATCATTCATAATTTAATTTAAATCCACTTAAATCGATTCAATCAAAAATAATCCAAATCAAATTCCAATTTAAATCTAGATAATCTAAACTCAAATTAAAAGTTCTATCTTTAAATTTAAACCATTTAAATTAAATCCAAAAATCTAATCAAAGATTTAATTTGCCACAAAAATTTCAAAATTATATTTTCCAAAAATACTAGTAATAATAATTTTGAAAATATATTATTTATTTATAAATAACTATTAAATAATTATGAAATATGCACAATTATTTTTTTTACATAATTATGCTTTTCTAGTCTACAAAAATATTATTTATTATTAATAACTTTTTGAAATGAAGTAAAAATAACAAACTTAGAAATGATAGCAAAATAATTATTATATCTATTTTTTTAAATAATAAAATAATATTTTTCTAAAAATATGTACGCTCGCACATAATCGCACTTGTCGAGCAAATTCGAAAAACGAATCCCCGCGCGCGACATACAATACAACTACGCGACGTACAATACCAAATAAATAAAATCATTACCAAATTTATTTAAAAAAATATAGTAGAAATTTAGGGATTTTTCACAAATTGTCGGGCAAATCTACTCGGCAAATAGGGTTCTAGATAACACACATTATCAACACGATAGACCAAATGTGATGGTCTAATCTCCACCAACCAAAGGAATAGTTCTTTGTCCATTGGGGTGTGGACATTTTCTATGTCATAAAAGGAATCGAGCCCATCATATTCGGACCAAACGTCTAGGATTTTGCAATAGAATACCCAGATATTGCCTCGATTTAATGCCTTACGGCAATCCTCGATCTTGGTTACATTCCACTTCGACCTCTTATATTTACAAAGAAGAAGTCCTGCTAAATTCTCATCTGGAGCCTGTCCAGGATTCATCAGAGAAGCATGGTGATAGAGCAACCATCCAAACAAATAATTGAAGGACAATTCTGTGCGAGGAAATTCACCCCGCTGAGGGTTTGACAGCAACACAGTAGAGAGTTCACGAAGGCCGACACATAATCTGCATGTCATGGCTGCTAACAAATCCGTTGGTCACCCAAATACCAAACAGACAGCTGCAAAAAAGGGTTCATGTGTGGATCCTGTCCACCACACAGTTGCCTGGAATCACGAAACGTCTTAGCCAGATGGATAAGAATCTGGCTAACAAAGCTTCTCGTGACATAGGCCTGCCACTTTATCGAGCATAACTTTTAGCGGTAGTCCCAACCGTGAAGCCGTTCCATTCTTAAGTCAGCTTATGATCGCTGATCTTTGATTCTGTCATAAAAGCCTCAAGTTCTGCAGGGCTCAATGGTTGAAAGACGCAAGGCCGGCAATGCAACGTGTCATTGCATTTGTCTTTTTTATCATGGCCTAGTAAAAGATATACTATCCATTTCGAGGCATAACATTTTCCTGTAGCCTTGTTGTCCATGTAATAGGAACAAGCAAAATAGTGGCAAAGAAGCTCTTCAAAGACTTCATCTTTGGATTAGTCTTCTTCAATCCTTCCATTTCTTTTTTTGTCGGGAAATACTCCTCGTAAGGATATCCCCCGGTGGGTAGAAAAGAGATTTGACGCATCTCATGAAGCGCAAACCCTATGCCTCCATGAGGTGTGGCAAAAGTGTTGGTTCTCCAGATGAATCTCTCTAGCAAAGCAAAGAAGATATTTTGGTTTACTACCACACCATAAGCAGTTGATTGAATAGCATGATACAAGCCCAGTGCTATGAGTTCAAAGGCAAAGTGTAATAAAGCCCACTGAGAGATGTCTCCCCAACGGTTGTTATTGTTGTTCATCAAGCCCGTCATCCTAGGCATCTTCGGAGGATAAGATCCTTTCTTCTGATCAAATAGATTGGCAAAAGTTTGAACTTGAGACATTATGATCAAATATGACTTCTCAGAGGGAACGCAACTTAGACATAAGCCTCGCATATGCAGACTATGCTGACGTGCAAACGAACTGTAGAATATGTCCCTTCGCTGTACACCATAACGATGGAGTATCTTTCTAACCTTCATTGTTTGCCCAGGAGTTAGATGCCAGCCCATTTTGCAGGGATAGCTGGCATGAGCATACGATTCCAAAGATAGGCCCCTTAGCAAGCCTGGAAGAAAGACCACCGTATCGTTTCGCAGAAAAAGACAATATCTTCTTTTTGCTTGCGGCTGAGAAAGTCGGTGGACAGCATCACCGAAGAGAAAGAGCGGCTTCAGATATGAAACTCGGCTCGCAGACGACATAGGTTGTCCATTTACCATTACTCAAAAGAGTATTAAAATGTTGCTTTCTGATCAAGTAGTGCCTATCTCTGGGTTCCTCTTCAGGTGATTGAGGAAACCGTACGTGAGAAAGATCTTCACGATACAGGGGAGTGTTAAATGCACTTGTCATTTCTTCGGTATGCAAGTCCTCTCGGATATCAACTGCAAGAAGAAAAAAAATTTTGAAAGAAAGAGTTAGATAAACTATCATCTTTTTTGCCTCAAAAGACAGAGGGGCGCCTAAACCACAAAGTGGCGCCTAGTTCCAAGAAGGCGCTTCATCAGTGGCGCTTAAACTGAATAAGGTGCCTTATCAGTGGAACCTAGTTCAAAAAAAGGCACCTCCTCAGTGGCATCTCATTTAAAGGAGGCGCCTAGCTCAGATGGTGCCTAAACATAGTTAGGCGCCTTTCTATGGTCAAGTTAATTTGTGTCCAGAATATGGCACAAATGACGTTTGGGGATCCACTTGGGCAAAGTCAGTTTGAACCCAGCAAATGACAAAGGTGCTTCATTAAAGGCGCCTATTTTTTGGACACACACCACTTATCATTGGAGCAGGTTGTGCAGCAGCGTACTGCGGTGGCAGAGGCGCCGGTGCAACACTCGAAGGAGGAGCAGAGGCGCATGGCGGTGAAACGACGTCGAGATCGTTAATCCGCAGCATCCCAGGACGGCAACGAGATGGTTGAGCTACGGCGGGCAGAGCATCAAGGGCGGGAGCTTTTTCCTTAGCGGCAGTAGTCTTGCGAGGGGCCATTGTTGCAGCTGGCTTAAGAACGAAGGAGAAGAGGAGATGAAGAGCTGGGGAAGAAATGAGAGAGTAAAGAAAAGAGAAACCTCTCTCTTGGCCTATTTATAGACGCTTGAGACGTTTAGTCACCACTTCAGTTCTCGAGGCAATCTCACAGTAACGGAAAAGACAAAATCTCTTGGGATTCTGGGCAGATTTCATTGCATTTAATACGTACCGTCATTCAAAGTATTACAAACATTTGGGCGCCCAAGTTTGAAAACTTTAAAGGGGGTCTTGTAGGCGCTCAAAATATCTGTCTCTTTTAGGCGCCTAATACTCTTAGGCGCCCTATGACTCTTAAGCGCCAAACTCTATTAGGCGCCCATTATTTCTTAAGAGTTCTGTTCTCCTAGGCTCCTTATGCATTCAAGCACCCATCTCTCTAAGGCGCCCTGACCCATTTAGGCGCCTACTGCTACTAGACGCTCAACGTTTTTAGGCACCTACTTCATTGGGCGCCTTTCTCAAAGTATTCAGTTTTCTGCTGACATCTACAAATCTACGTAGCATATTAATCTGCCATAAATGCTGAATGTGGTGCACTACTCCAAATTCCCTAAAGAACGTGCCCATCACTTGGCCACGACCACATGCCTATTCCGCATAGGTGCCACATGTCAAAGGCGCCCCCGCTTAAAAATGACGCCCAGTGGCTTAGGCGCCTATCCAGAAAAGGGCGCCTATTTTGGATAACTGTCAAATGGTTATCTTTTGGCTCTATAAATAGAGCTCCACTCCTCCAACGTACAGTCAGAGAGAGGAGGGGTTTAGTTTGAGCATTCATCGCACTTCCATCTTCTGTAATCATCAATTCTCGAGAGCAAGTTCTTCAACCGTTAATCGAAGCCGAAGTTCTGTCGATACTTCTATACGACCGAGCCATACAGAAGATTCTTCGTCAACAGAATCTCCGAGACACAGTGACAAGCTTGCTTCCATCCACAATCGCCTCGTCAAAGGGACAAAGCGGTCGTCATTCAAGACCGGACTCCTAAAGTTGTACTTCACCAGAATTTATTGTACTCGTGTACGATTCTTTCAAAAAAGTTTGTAATAAAAACACTTTTTGTTTTTCGCAAACACTCATGTCTATCTCGAAGAGGACCCTGGCCACAGCAAGATGCGAGTGAGCGACTGGGGCACAGACAAGCATCAGCGGGTTTTCCACGCAGCTGGCCACCGTAAATACCGCTAGCTTGCTGAATAGGTGTTGGGGGAGGCCCGGCAGGGCCACCCAAACTGGCGCTATGGGGGATTCTTCGAATGTGACAAAGTCGGGCGACCAACAAAATATCTGCATTGTCGCTTCAGTTATGGAACAAGTGATTCTCGATCTGATGCGGAGAAAATCCATCTCAAACTCCGGTCTGAAAATGAAGTACTTCCCGTCCAGCACTCCCACATATATCTTTCCTGCAAATTTTATTTCTATCACAGAGAGAAACACATCCAACGACGACCATGAGTGGGAGAAATTCACGATAAGAGCGAACTTTAGAGGAGTTAGGAGCGACTACACTGTGTCATCGGAGAATGAAATAGCCGAAGAACCTTCGAACTCGAAAGTGGCACACTCCAACTCACGGGGACAAGGGAGGGGATGGGCATCCCCCTGCTGGAGCCTTGAAGGGGCATGGTGAGGGATGGCGGGAGCGACGATGACCTCAGCGAACGACCTAAGGTCACCTGATGGGGCGGAAGGAGGGGCGGACAAGGCACGGCCAGGTAGAAATGGATCCGGAGGGGCGCTCTTCTGGGGGGGCGAAAGAAAGACGAGGGGGTTCTTTGACCGAGGCGTTGAGGGGGGGTGGAGGAGGGGGCTTGACGGGGGCAGAGCGAAAGAGGCTAAGGTAGGGGATGGGGGCAGAGGAGGAGGGCAGGAAGGGGAAGCGGTAGGGGGGTTCGAGGAGCCAGTATCTGGATGGGGGTGGAGGCAGGGAGGTTCGGGCTGGCAGTCAGGAGAGGGGGTGGAAGGTGGAAGAAGGGCCTGAGCCGTTGCCCCCCCCCCCCAGGGCAAGGGGGTTGGCTCGGTCGCCAGAAGAGCGAAGCAGCCCTAGGAGCAGAAAAATCATATATAAATATATATATATATATATTGGAAAAACCCCCCATTTTATTCCATAATGAGAAAAGCCGAAGCTATACAAGTGTACCAGAAGGCACAAAATGTCGAATCCTATACACATATACTAACAAAAAGAGGGGAGGGAAGAAACCCAAAATGACTAGAGCTAGGATAGGAAGGAGTTCCAAACAGTGGTCTGGTTGCGATCGCCATGGACAACACGCCATTTTCTGTATTGCCTGATGGTCTTCCTGATCAGCTGGTTAGCAGAGTATTTATGGCCTTCATATCTAGCCTTGTTGCGGTTCTTCCAAATAACCTACGTCGCAACAGCTGCGACAATCAGATGGGCCTGGGACGTTGAGCTCCATGCCTGAATGAGGTCTTCGTAGTGCTCCCCCCAATGTCCGTCCTGCAGCGTCGGCCGAGAGAGCTCCAAACCCTGGTCGGGAGGTCTTCCTGACAAAAGATGTGGTCCATAGTTTTCGGTTTGCGCTCGGAGCAGCAAGTACATACGGAAGCAAGGCTAAATCCGATAGTGCAGAGGGTATCGTCAGTGAGAAGGATTTTGTGCAGGGCTCTACAAATGATAAAGGATCACTTCTTGGGGATGCAAGTTTGCCAGAATGGCACAATGTTAGAGAGCGTCGTCCCCGTGCCTCGGATCGCTTTCCTGGCCGATTTGACCGAAAAGCAGCCCGACCCACCCTCCTGCCGTCTGAGCTCGTCAGCGTGCGATCTGATCTTCAGATTTTTGCGACGGATGAGCTCAATCGTCTCGGAGCCCGTCCACTCTCGCACTTTATTCCAGTCCCAATCTTCCTCACTAGGGTCCCACATGTCCTTGACCATACAAAACCTGTGGGCTTCAAATTGATTGGGGATTAAGGTGTCTCCTACCTATCTTTCCAGGAAGGCCTGAGATTTACCGTCGCCCACCATGAGCCGCATGAGAGGTTCGGCGAGGGAGCGCCCGATGAGCATTCAACGCCATGCTGCTGAAGATCTTCTGTTAGATATGGCCATCGTAGGGTGGATGTTCTTGAAGTATCTGGCCTTCATGAATCTAGGCCATAAGTTCTGATTAGTGCACAGCTTCCACCACAATTTCATCGAGAAAGTATCTACAATGTGGGAGAGTTTGGTGAAACCAAGGCCCCCACCTTTGATAGGTCTGGCCATGGTGTCCTAACTAGCCCAATGGTGCTTGTCGACGCCGTCGCTGTGACCCCAGAAGAAGTTGCTAAAAATGCTCTCGATATAATTAAGGACTTTCTTGGGGGGAGAGCACGCAGCGAGGGTGTAGATAGGGATGGATGTGAGGATGTGGTTTATGAGGATCATCTTCCCTTCCGGAGATAGTGTCATGATGTGCCATCATAAGCTTTTTTCTGATGCGGGTGATCAGGTCCTCGAAGATAACCGTGTTAGATTTCCCGTACAGAAGAAGACAGCCCAGATATTAGAAGGGGGGTGCTTGATAGGGAAGGAGGTAGAGTTGGAGAGGTTGGCGCCTTACTCTCTCGTGATTTTGTGGTGAGTGTAGATGATGCTCTTATCCGGGTTGATCTTTTGGCCCGAGCGGCTAGCGTATTTTTGTAGGGTGTTGTGGACCATCTCTACCGACCCGATATCCCCGGACGAGAAAATAAGGATATCATCAGCAAAAGCCAGGTGAGTGATAATAGGGCAGCCACTCGACGTATGATAGTGATGGAAGTTGGTAGAACAAGTCATCCTGTTGAGGTTCCTGCTCAGGGCGTCCGCCATGATGATGAAGATGGTGGACGAGAGGGGATCCCCCTGCCTAACCCTGCGAGTCGATGTGAAGAAGCCATCGGCCTGACCATTGATCACCGTAGAGAACCAGGAGTTGCTGATCGATCTCCATACGATGTTGGTCCAGGTTTCAGAGAAGCCGAAGGCTCTGAAGACCCAGATCATGAATTGCCAATCCAGCCTGTCGTAAGCTTTCTCCATGTCTAGTTTGATGGCTATGTTGTTCCCTCTTGCCGAGAATTTAATACAGGTGATTAATTCTTGAGCTAACATGATATTATCCTGGATGTTTCTTCCACGAACAAAGCCACTTTGCTCCTCAGTGATGATTTTGGGAAGGAGAACAGACATACGGGATGCTACGATCTTGGATATGATTTTGTTGGTGAAGGTGCACAAACTGATTGGACAAAAGTCGTGAAAGGATTCCGGGTTATCCTTTTTCGGAATGAGGATGAGATTGGTGCTCGAGATGGCTCTCGGATACGTCGTCCCTTGGAAGAAGACGACTACTGCCTCGTGGATATCGGTTTTAATAATATCCCAGCAGGATCGAAAAAACCTCCCTAAAAATCCATCTGGGCCCGGGGCGCTGTGCTCGTCTAGAGCCCAGACAGCATCTTTCATTTCAAGCTCGGATGGAGTAGCCTCAAGCTGGATGTTATCGCCATCGTTGATGAGGTGTGGAATCGCCTCCACGAAGGAAGAGTCCATGATGACGGTCCCTTTAGAGAACAGATTGGAGTAGTACTCAGCCGCTGCTTCCTGGATGCCTTTCTGGTCTTTGATGGTGTAGCCGTTGCCGTCCACGATTTAGCGTAGGGTAATTTTCTGCCTACGTCCATTGACGCATGCAAGAAAGAAACTCGAGTTTTTGTCTCCCTCGTTGTCCCATTTAAGCCTAGCTTTCTGCTTCCAGAAGTCTGTCTCTAATTTCAGACAGAATTTAAGGATGGCTTTAGTGAGGTTGAGGGCAGTCCTGGCCATGGGCGATCTATCATTCATGAATCTGATCTCAGTGCGAATAACGTCATCCTCGGCTTCACGGATAGCCTAAAAAATGTCCCTATAGGCTTGTTTGCTCCAATCTGCCAGAGCTTTCCTCGTGGCTTTGAGCTTGATGCCCACCCTGGTCAGGGGCTCGGTATTGGTCTCGCTGTTCCAAGCTTCCGTGACTACCCCCATGAACTATGGGTGGTCGGTCCAGAAGTCGAGGAAGCAAAAACTCTTTTTGTTCGACCCCAGGTTGTTGGAGGTACACACTAATAGAGGGGCATGATCGGACTCAGTGGCGTTGAGGTGGGATAACTTGGAGGTAGTCCCCATACTGTTCCAATAATCATTAGTAAGGGCCCTGTCTAATCGAAAGTATTGCCGGTGATCCCCATCCTGCATGTTGCACCAGGTAAAGGCGCTGCCGATGAAAGGGAGGGGGTTAGATTGGAGTTGAAGATGAAATTGTTAAAGTCTTACATGGCTGGAAGAAGGGGTGGCAGCCCCCCAAACTTCTCCTCTCTGCACGTGACGGCGTTAAAGTCCCCAACGCAGATCCAAGGGAGATTGTTGTGGTACAGGTAGATGTCTAGCAGGTTGTTCTAAAGAAGTTTGCGATCCGAGATATCACAGCTGCCATAGACTGCAGACAGGATGATCCGCTTGGGTAATGACGGGTGCTCTATCCAGCATGAGAGGACCTGTTTGGAGTCATTGATGACACCGATTTTGATGTCCTTCGAACAGAGGATCCAAATGTCGTGTCTGCCAGCAACGGCAATAGGAAAGCCTAGCTGCAGATGAGTGGATTTTAGCTTCTTGTGGCGAATTTTGGGTTCAAGGATGATCAAGACGTCAATCTTGTGGGTTTTCTTAAGGCCGGATGTTCTTCTCTTGGTAGGTTTGTTCGCTAGACATCAGTCATTCCATGAGAGGATGTTCAGCATTAATGGAGTTTATAGGGGGATTGGTTAGCCCACTTGGCTGCAGACCAGGTTCGGATGTTCGAGGATTTGTCGGAGCTATCCTGATTGGGATTCTTGTTAGAGGTCGAAGCCTTCTACTTCATAGTAGAGAAGGTAGATTCGATGTGGGTGGTAGGGATGTCTTCAGCCTGATCGATCAAGTCTCCTGCCTTGTCTGACACGGGAACCTGGGGGGGATGGGAATGGAGTCGTCCAGGCTATCCAACAGGTCTCCCTCCAATTGGAGCTGGAATCCAGCGACCATAACTTGTAATCATCTCGAAGCTTGGTCTGGACCTAGGATGGCCAGGGCTTCTATGACGTCTACTTCATGGGAGGGTTGGGTCTCGGGAAGGACCTCCCTCGCGGCTTCCCGAATAGGGATACTGGTATCCTTCGGTTGATGAGGTACCCCGGATGAGGATCCGTTGGGGGAGGTCTCTAGAGTAGGCTCGGACGTGTCCTCTTCGAGGGCATTAAACTGGTTGGAGAGATTCAGTGTTGGTGGTTTGTAGAGGACCAGCGCTTTGGCTTTTGGGTAGTTCTCCGTAGTGTCCGCCAGGGATCCTTGTTCTGATTCGCGATCGCCGGGTTGAAACCTGATGTGGGAGTTCAGAGGCGAGAGGATGGGGGACCTGGTAGGCTGCTGAGTCTGGCCTTCCTTTGTGAGAACCTCTGGCCGTACAGGTTTCCTCTTGAGCTCAGGGTGGAGGCGATAACAATGTTTGGATTGATGACCATACAGATGACAATGGGAGCAGAAGATGATGTGGTTATCATAGATAATTTGTTGGGTGTGAGATTGGTTGCCCAGTTCGATAAGGATGTGGTTGGGGGGTCAGTTGAGAGATCAAGCTCCACACAAATCTTCGCATAATGGGCTTTGGTCAGGTTGCTGGTTTCAAGAGCAGTGGCCACATAAGTCCCAAATGAATTGGCTATACGCCTGAGGGCTGCCGGGACGAAGCATATGAGGGGAAGATTGGGGAGAGTCACCCAGGCGGCTACCGTTGCAGAATCTTCCTTGGTGCTAAAGTTCGCGGACCATTTAATAATCTTCATCTGATGTGAATCCACTCTGCTGGTGCCTTTAGCCCACCCAGTTCTGTGGTCAGCTTCTGAAGAGAGGTGGAGCAGGATATGTCTGGGGTCTAGAGGTGCGACTCTATAAGCTGCTGACAGCCGCCAACTGGCGATAACCTCCTGGACTCTGGATAGTTTGGGGCAACCCGAGGAAAATTTGAGGACAAAGGAGAAGGGGAAGAAGGTGGCCAAGGATTCAAGTTCCAGGCTGGAGAAGGGGACAGTGGGCATGGAAGAAGGATCCGGATAGGCTACTTCGCTGAGAAGAACATATTTAACCAGGGAGCCGACCTGAGCTGCTCTGTCTGGGCGGAGGATGTCAGCACTATATATATATATATATATTTGTGTGTGTGTGTGTGTGTTATTGTTAGTAGTGATAATGTTTTATTTTGAGTCATGACAATATTTACAAATAAATAAATATAGTTGCTTAGACTAATAGACTAAAATGCATATATATATATATATATATATATATATATATATATATATATATATATATATATATTTTATTTTTTTATTTTTAGACTAAAATGCATATATATATATATATATATATATATATATATATATATATATATATATATATATACTTACTCAATATCTTGCAAGAAACTGAATTTCTCATGAGATATTGGACTCATAGTAACCCGACAGCCCAATGGAAACTAACCCAAACATGGATAGAAGGAATACAAAGTTGTTATATAAACCCGAGAGAGAGAGAGATGGGAGGAACTCTTCGACAAAACCCTAGCATAACCCCTGCCAACTCGCCAACCGCTCCCAACGATACCCATCCACTTGTGCGCGCCACCCAGCCCCGTCGGAGCGTCGCCCATCCCGGCCGTACGCGCGAAATATGACAGCAGCAGCAGCAGCAGCAGCATAGCAGTTCAAGGTTACCCTGTCTCAGTATAATTTCTATTCAATTTCTTGACCGTTTTCGAATCCATAAAGACCTACGCGTAGTCTACCTAACCGACTACAAACCTATTCAAGCCAATTTAATTGTATCGTAGTGAAATCACCACAAGATCGTACCAAAAATCATAAAAACCTACTGTTTAAATAACAATTTTTCCCATCGAAGGCTCTGTTTTAGAAGGCAATTGTTGGTCAGATTATTAGGTATTTTCAAATTATATTTGAACAAAATTTTAGAAGATACGAACGGTATTGAAACCCTATTTTTAGTTTTTTTTTGTATAGAGTAGACACTGAGTTATTTCGGTTTAAAAATCAAGAAAAACTATGAAAAACAGTTTTGAAAACTTAGAAATTTTCCCGATACAGGGTCCGTTCCGTCAAACCGGGTGACTTGGTCACAACCCATAAGCATCAAAAGATGCGTACGGATGTTGCGGACGAATGGGATTCGACGAAACTCGATTTGGTTGTGTGTGTACGATAAAATTGCGGTGTATCGATTGAGATACCCCGTATCAGCCTCTTTGCAAACTAGCCTATAACTTTGTGCATGTTTGTCATCTCGGGACAAAACTTGTGCCAACAGTACCGTGTCATTTTTCTGTTCATATATGCTAAGTTTGGTCTGATTATGAGAAGGTCGACCGGAACACTATTTTGGTAGGCTCGCGACTCGATCCAACAGGCAAATTTGTGCACGGTCCACCGAAATCCAACTTTGGAAATACAATTGAGTTCGTATCGTCAAACCGGACCCATAGACATATAGTTTGATGATTTTAGAGGCCGTAGCCTCTGGCATGCGTTTTGCTGCAAAACGGGCCCAACGACGGATATTATTTTGACCCAAAATTACCGTTTTGCCCCTGTGTCCAGAATTGGACTTTTGGGCAGCCAAAGTTAGACATTTCTTTTATGACAAACACGTTGGTGATATATGTTTCAGCATCCAAAGACTTTTGCGAGAGTTTGACTTTTGTTGCTCGTGATTGACTGGATAGTGTTGGTTCTACGTGCTACCACCAAACAAGTATACCTTGTCTTTCTTTACAGTTAATTTACATGCTTATATTCCTTCCTCTTTGTTTCATGTCATTACTAGTTTCTTTCGTTAATTGTTGATATGTGTTCCTTTATATTATGCATATTAGTTTAGTTGTCTCGTTCATATATCGTCATTGTTCATAATTTGATATTGTAGTTCATACCGGATTTGTTCTCACATATACCTTGACTGAGTCATATCGTGTCGTAGGACAAGTGCGTCATAACTGAATTGCTATTCCTATTTTTGTTTATTCTCAACCCGAGAGTCCACACTAGGGGCGAGGGTTGATTGCTTGAAGCTAACCTGAGAGTCCATACTAGGGGCGAGGGTTGGATGTTGTTCAAACCTAAGAGTCCACACTAAGGGCGAGGGTTTGGTTATTCGTTTGACTTCTTGCCATGTGTTCACGTAGGAACTTGGCAGCTACTACCTGTTTTCTTTCCAAAAGTTCATTTATGCGTAGTTGTTCTTATATGCATGTTTCCTTTTTGCTTAGTCATTTTCTGTTTTTATTCTGGTTTCCTTTATGCATGTTATACTATTAGATAGGGTTGTATATTATGTATCTTGATAGTCTCCTGCGGACTTAGTGATCTCTCCAGGCTTAGACAGAGAGGAGGTTTACGATTCTAGAGTCGAGACTGGAGTCATACCTTCGCAGGAGGACGAGATAGTGCCGGAGGACTTCTCTTAAGACATGTCCCTTCTTCTAGACTTGATACTTTATTTCTTTATTTTCTTACAGCAGACTTGTAGCAGATGATTGTTTACTTCTTTTTACTGTGGTTTCGGGATGTCTTACCCACACAGTTATTTAGCTGTGACCTGTGCCATGTGTTATTGTTCTAGATTTATCATGATTTACAGCTTAAGCATTTCACTAATGGGCTTGTTATGAGATTTGGCCAATTAGTGAAGTATTGCTGGCATGTACCGTATCCTGGTCCTACGTATTTTGGGACTGGGGCGTGACACTCATGCCCATAGTAGGGGCAGAGGAGCAGCGCATCGAACGTCTGCACCAGCACCGGGCGTTCGTATTCATGATCAAGGGGCACCGCGGAGGCCTGCGGTACCTGCGTTAACAGCACCAGTTCGGCATCAGGAGCCGAGGAACTAGCAGCAGCACCAGGGGTCGCCCATGGGATGTACTTACTGTGGTAAGGGAGGGCACACTAGGGATGTGTGTCAGGTAGCTAATGGATTATGCATGAGGTGTTGTAGCCCAGACCACAGGATCGCCAATTGCCCTATGATACAGAGACCAAGAGGGCCAGTTATAACCCATGTTTCTCGAATTTATAAAACTTCTAATTATTTTAAATAATTTCAATTTTAAAGTTTTAATATATGTCCTATGAAACATTGTAAAAGATCTCCTTATTATTTTCGACCTTAAAAATAGTTAAAATTTTGATTTGAAATATATTTTGTTTGATAAAAATATTAATTCTTGAATATTTGTTATTGGAGATATAGCGATCGTCTGATTAATTTAGACTTAATTTCGAAAATAATTTGAAAATCATAAATGTATTATGATTATGAAAAAGGTTAGTTAAAATATTTTCAAATAAGGGTGGTTCGGGTTATAGAAACGTACTTAATGGACAAATATTACTTTGAATTATTTTGGTGAGTAAATATTTGGTTAAATTTTACTCTTATATGATTCAAATTATCATTGCAATCATTAATAGATTGTGAATGGATTGATTTTGGTTATTTGATATGGATTTAAATTTATACGATTTAAATTATATTAATCATATCCTAAATCCTAATAACTATTTTGACCCAAAGGTAATAACTATTTTGACCCAAAGCCACGTGCCTATAGATCCATATATATCTAAATAGATAATCCTACCTATCTAAGGGCTACATTCAAACTTATCGGATTAAGCAGTAAAAACTCAAACAACATCTAGATTAGGGCTGTGCACAAACCGACCAAACCGATGAAATCGACCCGAACCAAACCAGACCGCTCGGTTTTTAACCGAACCGAAGTACTATTTGATTTGGTTCGGTTGAAAAATGAAGAAAGCCGACTGGTTCGGTTCGGCCAGCGGTTTATCCACATAAAAACCTGACTACAACCGAACCGAACCAAGCATACAGTCAGGTTAGATTTTTAGGGTTTAACTTAAGCATTGGGTCAATACTCGATAGATAACGAAGAGACGGGCGGCAGCTTCTCATTTCTCTCCCTCTCTCCATTTTTTCTCCAAGTCGAGCAACTCCTCCTCCTCCAAAATTTCATCCTCCGACCGGATCGGCCCTCCGTAGTCCTCCTCTTCCTCCAATCTCCTTCGAATCGAGACTCCAAGTCGCCCAATCTCCATCCAGTCGACTACAAACTCGATCCCTAACTGGTAATTTTTTTTTCTAACCCTAACCCTAGTAATTTTTTTTCCAATTTTCTGCACAAGTCAAAGTTAGGGTTAGGGTTTGTTTTCCCTAGTAATTTTCCCAATTTTTTTCCCTAGTAATTTTCTTCCCAACCAGGTTAGGGTTAGGGTTTGTTTTCCTAACCCTAACCCTAGTAATTTTTTTCCCAATTTTCTGCACAAGTCAAAGTTACGGTTAGGGTTTGTTTTCCCTAGTAATTTTCCCAATTTTTTTCCCTAGTAATTTTCTTTCCAACCAGGTTAGGGTTAGGGTTTGTTTTCCTAACCCTAACCCTAGTAATTTTTTTCCCAATTTTCTGCACAAGTCAAAGTTAGGGTTAGGGTTTGTTTTCCCTAGTAATTTTCCCAATTTTTTTCCCTAGTAATTTTCTTCCCAACCAGGTTAAGGTTAGGGTTAGGGTTTGTTTTCCTAACACTAACCCTAGTAATTTTTTTCCCAATTTTTTGCACAAACTAATATGATACAGGGACATGGACAGGTTTATTTCTGCACAAGTCAAAGTTTTTGTCACTGTGTCTGTGCTGAAAG
This sequence comes from Iris pallida, assembly GCA_029216955.1. NCBI lineage: Eukaryota > Viridiplantae > Streptophyta > Magnoliopsida > Asparagales > Iridaceae > Iris > Iris pallida. The sequence goes on along the minus strand of JANAVB010025598.1, from coordinate 21,843,175 downwards.
CCTGAACCTGCTGGAAGCTGGTCATGGCTTCTTCATCATCATCTTTCTCTGTAAGATAAATTGAACTATGTTACTTTTCATTTTCGTCTATTATATTTTCCTCTTTGTGTATGAGTTGAAATTTGAAACATTTTTATTTTTGTTGTACAGCTAGTTTCATCTCCTGTTTGCAATGCAACTGCAAGTATAAGTGAAACTAATCTAATATCAAGTTCAAGTCCAATGGACGAGTCTCCAGCTATTGCATATGATGAAGGTGAGGTTCCTCCAAGCTCAAATAATAATAATCCAGCTTCATCTAATAGTCTTGGTAAGAGGAAACCTACAAGGCCCCCTGCAGCAGCTTGGGCACACTTTACCAGAGTTGGCCTCCGAGCAAGGTGCAACTACTGTGGTAAAGATTATGCTAGTGACCCAAAAAAAATGGTACTTCCAATTTGAATACTCACATCAGTCTTCAATGTAAAAAGTTCCCTGGTCGAGAGTCGAAACAAAAATCCTTATCTTTTCAACCCAAGAAAAGTGGGGAAGATGGAAGCAATCACAAACTCATTGCCACCTCCTATGATCCGGAGTATCTTCGAGAGTCAGTAGACAAGTATATTATCAAAGAGGAGTTGCCATTTCGGCATGTAGAGAGTGAAGGGTTTAGAGACTTGTGTAGAGACTTTGAACCAAGATTTAGTGTTCCATCTCGTACTACTATTACACGAGATGTTTTACATATGTATAAGATGGAGCGTGAAAGGTTAAAGGATATTTTGGTTAGTGATCATCAGAGAGTTTGTCTTACCACAGACACATGGACATCTATTCAAAATATGAATTACATGTGTCTCACAGCGCATTATATAGATAGTGACTGGAGTTATCAAAAAAGAATCATAAACTTTTGTCAAGTTCTCGACCATAAAGGTGAAACCCTTGGCAAGTCAATTGAAGCATGTCTATTGGAGTGGGGGATTGAAAAGGTATTGACTGTGACAGTTGACAATGCAAGTGCTAATGATGCAGCTATTTCATTCTTGTCAAAGATAGTGAACAATTGGAAAGGTTCAATTATGGGTAGTCAATTTATCCACATGAGATGTTGTGCACATATACTGAATCTCGTTGTCACAGATGGTTTAAAATATTATCATGAGTCAATCAATAAAATTTGTGATGTGGTGAGATATTGGAGAGGTTCCCCAGCAAGGTTGCTAAAATTCAAGGCATGTGTAGACAAACAAAGGATAACTTCAAAGGCTCTTTTATGTCATGACGTTCCAACCAGGTAACAAGAATTTTGTTTACTGATACTCCAGTTTAATTGATACATTGGTTTACTTCAATTATGCTTAGTTGCTTTGCAAATGCAATGTGTTAGATATTAGAAGCTTGATATATTGGTTTACTTCAATTACTTCAATTCCTTCAAATGCAGAAAGCTTGATATTAGAAGCTTGATATATTGGACCATTGGTTTACTTCAATTTCAAGCTTAGTTGCTTTGCAAATGCAGAAAGTTTGATACATTGGTTTAGAAGCTTGATACATTGGTTTACTTCAATTACTTCAAATGCAGAAAGTTTAGTTGATATTAGAAGCTTGATATTGGTTTGAATTTACTTCAATTACTGCAAATGCAGAAAGTTTACTTCAATTACTAGAAAATTTGATATTAGAAGCTTGATACATTGGTTTACTTCAATTACTTCAAATGCAGAAAGTTTAGTTGATATTAGAAGCTTGATATTGGTTTGAATTTACTTCAATTACTGCAAATACAGAAAGTTTACTTCAATTACTAGAAAGTTTGATATTAGAAGCTTGATATTGCTTTGTTGCTTTACTAGTAATTTACTTCAATTACTGCAAATTAAGTCTACAGAAGCTTGATATTGCTTTGTTGCTTTATTAGTCAACAGAAGCTTGATATTGCTTTGTTGCTTTATTAGTCTACAGAAGCTTGATATTGCTTTGTTAGTCTACACTCTACAGAAGCTTGATATTGCTTTATTAGTCTACAGAAGCTTCAATTACTGCAAATTAAGTTGATATTAGAAGCTTGATATTGCTTTGTTGCTTTATTAGTCTACAGAAAACTGATACTTCATTTGCCCAAGCTTTGTTGCTTCATTTGTTGCATTTTTTTTTGTAAATTAAGTTCTTCATGACTAGAAAAAACTGATACTATTTTTTTCCATTACAACAAGGTGGAATTCGACTTATTTGATGTTAGACACCGCCGAAAAGTTTCAAAGGGCATTTGAACGCTTAGAAGAGGAGGATGGTCAATTTGTGCGTGAATTTTATAGAAGTGGGACGAAATTGACTCCTTCTGTTGATGATTGGAATAATGCCCGTGCTCTCACAAAGTTCTTGAAGGTATTTTATGATGCAACTTTGAGTTTTTCTGGTTCTACATGTGCCACATCCAATGAATTTTTATGGCAATTAGTTGTTATTCATGAACAATTAAAAACTTGGATGTCTAGTAAAGATAAGTTTCTCCAGTCTATGGGTGATAATATGAAAAAAAAGTATGATAAATATTGGGGAAGTTATGAAAAAATGAATCCCTTTCTATTTGTTGCTATACTACTTGATCCACGTCACAAGGAAGACGGTCTTGAATTTTGTTTTGGAGAATTATGTGGTGAAGACATTGGTAGAGAATTGACAAATAAGGTGAAGATTTTTTTGCATGAATTGTATGAAGAATACAAACTGCTTTATCCTGAAACTGGAACTGAAGAACATCCAAATGAGCAAAATTTGGTCAATGAGGTTGATGATGATAATGGTGATGTTAGTAGGACAAAAATTTGTTCTCGCTATCTCAAGAAAAAGAAAAGAAAGGTGGTTGGGGAGTACAAAACAGAAGTAGATCAATATTTGATGGAATCATGTGAAGCAGACAAACCTGGCTTTGATATCTTTGAATATTGGAAGAAAAATTCAGATAAATACATGGTTTTATCTTACATTGCTAAAGATATTTTGGCTATACCTGTTTCTACTGTGACTTCTGAGTCGGCTTTTAGTACCGGCGGTCGCGTTCTTGATCCATATCGGAGTAGTTTATCTCCAATGACAGTACAAGCTCTCATTTGCACTCAAAATTGGTTACGCTCAAAAGTGAAAAATGATCGTAGTTTAGTAGACGATCTTGAAGACATTGAAGCAGGTAATAAGAACTTTAATAGCTTCTTTTTGTTGGTTTGTTGATAGTTATTATTCTTGAATCTTGATACCTTTAATGGTTTATTATTTTCTTCTCTTATAGATATTTTAGGTGGTGCTTCAGAGTTCAGAGAACACCTATGAACTTTGAAGTTTGATGAGAACTGACTGTTGCAATGAAGGCTGCAAGCTGCTGTTGTGTTATTGATTGGTGCAAGTCTGCAAGATGTACTAATGTTGCTGGGCTACTGCCTACTGGTGCAAGCTGCTGTGCTGTTGCTTGGATATTTGTTCAAGTTTGCAAGTTGTTGTGCTTTGGAATCTGGATAAATGGATTGTCAGTAAACTGTTTTTTTTTTTTTTAAGAGAGATTGTCAGTAAACTGTTTTTTGAGCTGTTGTGCTTTGGATATTAGTTGCAAACTGTTTTTTTAAGATACTGATTCCAGATTTGGATATTAGTTTGCTTTGGATATTAGTTTGCTAGTTGCAAATGAGAACTCAGTGGATAGTGGATACTGGATAGTATATTTGGTGTTGTGTGGCTGTGCTTTGAGTATTGATTCCAGATTTAGATTTAGTACAAGCTCTCATTAGTTGCAAAATATTTTTTGAGATGTCCAGAAATCTGGAATCTGTGGTTGATTCACTCATTCACATGTGTATTGAATCTATTGATTGATTTGATTCCAGATTTTTGTGGCTCTGTGGCTCTGGAATCTGGATAAATGGATTGTCATTTCTATTTTTGTTGCAAGTTTGATTCCAGATTTCTGTTTGCATCTTGCAAGTTTGAATGTGATATGATGAATCGATGATATCCAGTGATCATTTTATCTGTGGGTCCATTTTTTTTTAATGTGATCAAAACCGAAGAAGTCGAGCCGAGCCAAACCGAACCAAGTCGGTCGGTTTCAAAACCGAACCGACTAGTTGGTTGGTTTGGTTCGGCTTTGATTATTGTCAAACCGATTAACTTCGGTTCGACTTCGGTTGTGATCAAATAGGTCGACCACCGACCGATGCACACCCCTAATCTAGATTGTGATTTCTCTTATCTATACTTGGCATCAACCATTAACAACTCGGTATTCCTTCGTCCAAAACTCTCTTGGCCATCCGTTCTTGTGGAGCCCACTCTGGCATAACACACCACCACAAGCCATCGCCGACATTACCAACACCAGTGCCGATCATGTCCGGCCAGAGTTCTTCAACCAGTATCAAACCGACACCACCACTCTCCTTCGCTTCCCACATCCACCACCACTGCCATCAAATCCGGCCACCAATCTTGGCCAACTGTCGCGCCTCTTTCCCGTGTCACCAAACACTACCACCACCACTACGTCATTGTCAGCCACCAACACACAACCAAAATACAAGATTCATGTGTCGAGATGTCCGCGTCCACCATTACCATCATTATGTCCAGCCTCGGGTCCTATCCCGGGCGTCCATGTCTGTTTCTTTCATCAAGTTCCCTACAACCACCGTATAAATCCTCTGTGTTCAACACTCGGACACAGGAACACCAAAACAACAGGAGACAGCAAAGCACCTAGCCCTACCTCCGTCGTGTGGTCGACCGACGATGCCGCACCATCACCTGCACCCACAGCGACGAATCGAGCTCAAAGCCGCCAACGTCCGCTGTCGTGTCCTCCCCTCTGCCGATGACACCTTCGCGCACCCTCGATGAATCCCCGAACGGCCGCCTCTGGAGCAGACCGGAGCCCCTCCAGTGCAGTGCCTCCCCGCGCGTCACCGCGGAGAGCTCGGATCCGCGAAGCCAACCTCGCCCATATGTCTCGCCGCCGAGCCTTCTCTGCTCGTGGCCAGGCTGTGAACGACCCTCCATGATCGGATACGCCTGTGTTTCTTCTCCATGCCACTGTCGGCGCCAGCGCCTGTGAGCCAAAGCTAGACCACCCCGACGTTGACGAGCAGCTTCCCATATAAGCTTTCGATCCCTCTCTTCCAATCTCTCCATCACTCATCCTCTCGTCCTCTTTCTCATTAAAATTCTCAACTCTTAAATTTGAGAGAGTAGCACACAGTAGTTTTTTTGAGTTGCTATTTAATTAATGTGACTTGAACCTTGGACCCGAGCCAAGAAGGAGTCTAACTCGTTGACCATTAAGAAATTATTTCATATATATGATTTGGGTCCAGGCTCAGTAGTATGGATAATTTTATCAGATTTATGGGCCTAAACCCGGTTACTTAGTATGGATTTTAGTATAAAAGTAATTTATCTGGGTAATAATTGCTTTGGGGCCAGGGTTAATAATTGGGCTTGGGTTTTGATACCAGTATAGTAGTTTTGTATGGCTATCATAATAACATCATTTTTGGGTTGTACTATATTTTGGGATTATGGGCTGCAATCGAGCATTTCGAACATTTTTGACTTTGGCAATATATATACCTATAATGGTATATGTATACAAAATAGGTATTTACGGGTATATATGTAGTGTGTTATAAACATTATTATTATTATCTTTAGTACTTTTTATGTTATATAAAAAAATGTATTAACTAATATTTCCAAGGAAAATATTTTATATAAGGTTTTGGGGCTAAAAACTAATTTTACGATTTTTCTTTAGAAAAGGTATTTTGTCGGCTTCTACTTCAAAAAGATTTATGTAAGTTATATATCTATTTCCTTAAACGGATTTCAAAAGGCATATTAAGCATAATGTAACATTTGGGTATATTTTAAAATAGTTTAATATTTTCTTAATAAATTCTATTGGACTTTATATGTATATTGAATACATTATTGGGCTTATTTATACATTAACTACAGTCAATGGGCTTTGGACTTTTAGATCTTGCATCTAATAAATATGATTAATCTTCTAAAATCAAATTCCCCCATAGACCATCCATGATCGTGACTGATTGTATTTTCTATCTCCTTGCAATTTCGAACTCCGTCACATCGACTCTAGCCAACCGGACTATTCTGGACCCAACAAGATGATTTGTTTCATCAGCTAAGGACCCAGGCGAGTACAGCTTATGTTTTGTTTCCAGTATTGTTAATGACTATAATTGCATGATTAGTGGTACATATTTGAATCTTGACATGTTCAGCACGCATGTTAGTTTCATATAGAGTCTAGTCATGATATTATATTTTATTTTATCGTGTTTCGTGATTTATTGGCGTGACTAATCCATGTGTAATAGTCGGGTGGAGAAGTACGTACTAAGTAGATATGTGATCAATAGACCGTGCTTTATTTCATGCAATGTAGGCCATGTTGACCGTATTTTATTTCATGCAATATAGACCGAGTTGACCATATTTTATTTCATGTAATGTAGACTGTGTTTTATTTCGTACGATGTAGACCATATAGACCGTGCGATGTAGTGGACCAGCCTGATCACATATTGAACAGTGTACTTCAAATCACATAGTTGGTTAAGTTTCTTTGTTCCATGATTCACTTGTCTTTATAGTTCAAGATTAACTGTTTCACTATATATATTTTTCGTGCCATGTTTTATAGTTGTTTCTTTCATCATATATGTCATTCTCTATTCCATGTTCTTATTGTCGTTATCATATATTTGCAACTGCATGCTTGGTTTGTACTCGTTCCATTTTTAAGTGGAAACCAAAATTTTACAGATTAGTCGCAGCTGCTATTAGCATCGGACTCGGGAGACATGGGTATATGCGGAGGCCAAACCTAGAGACCAGCTAGATAGTTGAGTATTTATTTAGTTGTTTTTGAGACATTGTACTTTGTATCAAATGTAAACCTTGGAATGTTGTAACTTAATTTAGTTTGTGAATGAGCAATAATAATTATTTTGTGAGCATTGGGTTTATTGTGGGCTAGACAACGTTCTACCGCCGACACTGCAGCGTAGGCTGGCTTGGACACGCACTCGCATCCGAATAAAAAAACGGGTGCGGGTCATGACAAGTTTTTTTGGTGGCCCATGCAGGTCAGTCTTCGCAAATTGTGTGAACTCGTGATAGTATATAAGTTAGTCGTACCATTGTGAGCCTACAACTAGAAAATGCTCATTCACACTAGGATTAATTTAATTTTAAGAGAATAACTAGGAATAGGAGTCCCTTATTCAATTGACTGTTTGGTAGTTAAAGTTGCTATATAGGCCATGTGAATTAGGTAGGATTTATTAAATTTCAAACCCTATTAGAAAGTTTAGGAATCTTACTAGAAGGATGTCCCATTGTTTTTTGACATGATGGTTGGGTCAAAGGAGGATAGACCATTTCGCTTGGTAAACTTGGCCTTCCTAGGACTCAATCCCTAAACCTTGATAATTTGATCAAATTATCTTTTTTGCCCCAGCTAAACATTATTACTCCATCATAAGGTCAGTATTGCTTATTTAGTTTCCATTAAACCTAGTAGTATTTTCTTTTCTAAGATTAGATGTTCTATTTCCATCTATTAACTTTTGAGCCTAACTTTGTTCTGAGTTAGCCTTTGTTGAAATTCAAGATATGTATATGTTTCCCCTCGATCCCTGAATAATAGAGAAAAAAGAAATTAAAATTTATATTTCTATTGTCTTTGATCATTTTCTTCCTAATCTTGATCGTTTTTGTCTTTCATAAAACATTGTCATATCGTAAGCTTGTATCACTTATAATTTTTCCTTGAACCTAAAGAATAATTATTTTTTAAATAATTTCTCACTCAAAATATCTATATATTAATCTCGAGTTAGTTTGACTGAATATTTCCTCTCAATCATTGAATATTGAATAGCCGTGAAATAGGGATTAGAAATTTTTTACTTAGTTTGGGATCGATCATTATTTTTCCAAGTCACTCATTTTTTAAGACTGGATTCTTGAAGGACAGATACTTACAATTCTCCTATCTTAATCACCTTGGAATCTGTTCGAATTATCTTTCCTACCTAGGCTGTATTACTTAATTATTTCCATAAGTAATTATTTTCTAAAAGCCAGTATCATATTTCCATCTATTGAGTTTTGAGCCTAACTTGCTTCAATTATGCATATATTAAATCCCCACTCGTCTCATTTAAATTTTCGATCGTTTGATTTTCAAAAGTGATATATAATTGATCATTTTCAAAATTGATACTTTTCTTCAAAGAACAGATACTTATATTTTTCTATCATGATCAACTTGTTGAAATTCTAGAAGCTCCCTTGGAATCTATGAATATAGTTAGAATAGTTTTCGAGGACTCATAATGGCAAGACAGTAGCGCACTGTCGTCACTTATTTGAATTATGGACACTACGGGTTCACTGCAGCCAGCAGCGCACTGGCGAGGCATGAACCCTAAGTTGAAGTAATTTCAAATAAACGTTGATTATCGAACATTATTTAAAATATGTCTTGGTTGTCCTATTTTCATCTTGAGTTGTTATGTCAAAATTGGATAGAGTTGATAGAGTATTCGTTACCGTATCCTTGTTTGAGTCGTGGAACCCAAAGTTTATTGCAGCTAGCTGTACACTGGTGAGGCATAAATTCTTGATAAAGTGACTTCGGATATACTTACAATTTTTGAATACCATAGAGGCTACGTCTTTTATTGGCATATGACGACTAAGTTTCCAAATTGGTTTGTGCCTTATTCCTAGTTACCATATTCTCAATAAACTGGTTGTTCTTCCTTTCTTTCTTATCTTTCTATTTTTGAATCATTATCTTTTAAACCTATTTTGATTTCCTTCCACTATATTCATAATCACACCTAGATTATGATTCTATTATCATGCCTACATAATCAATCGTGCTAGAATAATTTCAATTTGGATCATCCTTAACGACTTTGATCGTAACTAAACTATTTAACTACAATCATAATCATGACTATACTTCAACTCAATTACTGCTAATGGTCATGATTAATCATATTCATACTCGTGCCAAATTTTAATCATGCTTGGATGACTTGCATGATTAACATTGATCGTGACTGCAGCTTAGCCGTATCTAAGTGATCTTAACCATGTTTAGACTTTGTCTAAATTTTGATCGTTGACCATGCCAATACAATTCCAAAAGCAGTTGATTATGCCTAACGATATGTTTCTTGTTTAACTTAATATTATTTCGATTATATCCTTGATCATTGCGACTAGACCATTCTGACTATACTTTAATCATGCCACATGGTATCTTTTCTTAAAGTTCGATCATATTTACGATCTATCACATTTTGATCATTAATCATATCATTTATTAATTATATTCTTAGTCATACCTAATCATGCCCTTTGAAATCCGAGGAAGAAATATTTCTAAGGTGGGTAGATTTGTAAGCCCACTCCCCAATTTTAAAATTTTATTTTATTTTAGTTTTGAATATTTTCTAGTTATAAAATTGTATTTTATTTTAATTAACATATATATATATATATATATATATATATATATATATATATATTTCTTGGGTTTGAAAATGTTTTGGGTTTGAAAAAGAAGAGGTAATTACCTATATTGAATGACAAAATATTTACTAGTTTGCTTTTATAAATGATACTTCTAGAGCTATTATTTTCATATTATCATTTGTTTTAAATTTACAAAAATGTTTTAAATATTAGTTGGTAATATTATTATTATTTCAAAATTCTTATTTTGGATTGAGATTTGACCAATCTACAAGTTATTTGATTTGAATCTTTGAAAGGATTTATTCTAAAATCCTAATCCTAATCCTATTCTATGTAGGAACCCCCACTCATATATATATATATATATATATATATATATATATATATATATATATATATATATATATATATATATATATATATATATATAAAATATATATATATATATATATATATATATATATATATATACATATATATATATATATATATTGTCATCCCCAGTTTTCGAATTAGGGGTATTTTTGTCATTTTTCAAGTTTTATAATTTTTAGGAATTTTTATTTATTTTATGTGATTTTTTGGGATTTATTTGGTTTGGTTTGGATTTTATCCAATTCGGACTCAAATTGGAGACCCGGGTAGCCTGGACCCTAGTGGGACCCACATACTAGCTGGACTTGGCCCATATACCATTCTAATTAGGTTAGAAATCATTAACCCAACTTCCATGGCTTAATTAGTCATTATAGAGGCTAATTTAATTAGTTAGAGTTAAACCGAAACGAACCGAACCAAACCGAATTCAATTAGAACCAAACTAAGCCTAATGGGTTGGGGGCTTAGTGGATCCCCAACCCAAACCCCTTGGCACCATGGCCGGCCACCTATAGGGCCACCCCCTCCACCTCTTTTACTTTCTCACTAAGTTTCTTCTTCTTCTCCATTACTTTCTTTACAACTCCTTCTTCTTCCTTTTCAAATCCACTTTTAGGTATGATTTTTAAACCCTTTTAAATTTCTCCTTTTTCATTTATTCCTTCACATAAATGATAGAGGAGATCATTCTCTACAAGTTGACCATTGCCTTTGTAGGTTCCCTTAAAATATAGGTTAAGGATTTATTATAGTTTAATCCTTTTTGAGAGTGGTATATATATATATATATACATTTGTGAATGTTTGGGTGTTTTATATAGGTATGTATATATATATATTGTATATGTATGTATCAATGCTTAGAGTTGTGCATTAGAACTTATAGTTGTGCATTAGAGCCTTAGAGTTGTGCATGAGAGCCTTGTAGTTGTGCAGGAATGCCTTAGAAGTGTGCAGAATGCTATTCAGGAAAAACTGTGCAGTAGAGCCTTAAAGGTGAGCAGAGGAGCCTTAAAGGTGAGCAGAAGTGCCTTAAAGGTGAGCATGAGAGCCTTAAAGGTGTGCAGGTTGTCCCAGTATGCTAAAATTCGAGAAATTGAGTATTTTGTGTGTTTGTGCTTTATGTGCGTGTGTAAGGAAAATTGGAGAGTGTGTGTGTGTGTGTTTATATATAGATAGATACATAGAGAAGATTAGAAGAAGTTTAAGAATTAGAAGAAGTTAGAAGAATAGGAAGAAAAGTGAGAAATAGGAAATAGAGGGGATCGAGTTAGAGGGCGAAACGGAGCTCGGAGTATCGGAATGAGATGAAACTTTGCGTAGGCCTAGGATACGTGAATTAGATTTTTGCGGGTAGGCTCCCGAGTTGAAATCGGGGTTGTAGGGCGCCGGTATCGCGCCGTACCATTGCGTATCTTGACATATTCAAGATTTTGGCAACGGACCGTATCATGGACTAGATGTCCACGTTACCTAGGTATTTTGGTAGGTAATATATGTATAGGCTAGTATCATACTACCCTGGGGAGATCGGATCAAAATATCAAGCGTGGGTAGGCTAACTAGATAATCGCCGAAGGTATAATTTTGCCCTTTTTAAGGGTAAAATAGGTAATTGGTCTACGGCCAAGATTTGGGTTTCGAAGTCCAAGATGGACTTCGATATGGGTTGTATAGGTTGGTAATGATTAGAAATAGTCGCCTAGACCTAGTCTTGACCCCGGTTGACCACGGTTGACTTTTTAGACCAAAAGTCAACTACGGGTCAACACTTTACCCAATTTAGTCCCAAATTCCTTTAAACTTATATAGTTGACCAAAAGTCAACTATTAGTCACCATTGACCTAGGGTTGACCTAGGGTTGACCAGGGTTGACCAGAGTTGACCAGTTGACCAAAAGTCAACTGTAAGTCAACCGTTGACTCAAATTGACCTAGATTAATTCCGTTTGACTTGCGTTGACCCAGTATGACCTAGCTAGACCTAATATGACTTAGGTTGACCTCGTACAGTCTAGTTTGACGTGTCTTGACCTAGAATGACTTAGTAGGATTCAAATTGATTTGATTTTACTTCCTAAACATAGTATTGATACGTCTTATTCTCTATAGGTCCTCGAGACGCTGTATTTGCTCCGGTTGACATACCATATTATATTTCAGGCGAGTACATTCTCTGACACTTTTCCAATTTATAATGATTGTTATGATTCATGTAATTAGTGTGGATATGCTTGTTCTCGACACATTGGTCACACGGATTGGTATTCATGGATCCCGACATGAGATGTTATTCCTCGTTATCTTGGTATATCTTGTGCAAGCCCCCTTGTAGTTCTTGTGCAGTATATGGACACCGATTCTCGAGAAGACTTGCTCCCTTCTCGTAGAATCCCGTGTCGTAACGTGTCTTGCTTGGATCCACTCTACCAGTCGGGGACGGGGAGTACTAGTGTAGATGTGTGGTCATTATCCACCTTGTTTATTCTTGTAGACCTTGAATGCTACCAATCCTACACTCCACGTGGGATTGGCTGATCAGTAGACCTTGTGCAGACCCAAGCCGGCCACATATTGTAGCTAGTACTAACACACCTAGATATATGATTCTTGATTCTTGTACATGCCATGATCAGTTTACTTGCCTTGTTCTAGCTCTAGTTTTACAGCTTACCTTGCCATGATACTCACATGTACATTCTATGATTTTCTTGTATATACTCTCTATTTACTGTCTTATAGCTTTTGTCATATCTTGTGAACTGTTGTTAGTAGATTGTACTCGTTCCATCCTGACAGGATATGTTGAAAATATTACAGATGCTGACGAGGGGGATTACTATACCTACTACGGTCCGGATGATGTAGTAGGCCTAGACCTGGAGACTTTGGTCCAGCATGGCTTAGCTCCACCTGACGAGACCTTACCTATTGCTTAGTTAGAGTAGGTCTTTTATACTGGACTTTGTCTCCAGCTACTTTTGAGACTGTTATTACTATGGATTGTATTAGAGACTTGGACTTGTATATATTCTTGTGTTGGACTTGACAGGTTATTATTTTATCGTCTTGTTGTCTTTATCTTTCAGTCTTTACTTTATCATCTTAGAGTCGTGATTGAGTACTCATATATATATTCATTGCTTGTCCTCCGTTCGGAGTTGACCATATTCTCGACAGGTTTTGTTATATATATAAACTGTTTAGAGTAGAAAAATCTACAGCGTTCCACGTCGTTTTTACGGTGAGGGCTGGGCGTTGTCGCGTCACGTGCCCTTTTAGCGGGTGCGGGTCGTGACACGTTTTAGTGGTGGCCCACGCAGGTCCTGAAGTCGCAATTAGTGCGATATCGTAGTGGCGCTCGACTTAGAGTGCTATTATGAGCCTGCGGTACGTATCTAGGATAGGCTATAGGCTAAGAGTACTCAATCACAGTAGGATCTTTCCTTGCTTATCTTGCTTACCGTCTTTGATATCGATTTTCTGCATTCTAGCTGTCCTCCTTTGATATTGCCTTCATGTGCCATATTGATATCTTCTTTTCAATTTGTCTCCAGGATAGTTATGACTCACTCTCCTGGTGAGGAGCACGGGGAGACGGAGAGGTCTGCCACCTCTGGCGGACAGGCTCCGGTCACTTCCCCTGCTGATGGGACTTCTGTTGGGGCTCTCGGAGGTACTCCTCCAGCTACCTCGATGACAGTCCCTGGGGTTGCGGGTGCTCTTCCCGTAGTGCCGGGAGCTGTCGGAGGCGCTCTTCCTTCTCCTGTACAGCGGATTCCTCCGCCAGTTGCAGACGTACTTCCACCTCCACCTCCTCTGCCTACAGATATGGGGCAGATGCTTACCTTCTTCTAGCAGATGCTGGAGACTCAGAGAGCCCAGGCCGAGGCTCAGCAGAGGCAGACAGACGCGATGCGTCAGGGTATGGAGGATGCCCATCAGTTGGCCCTTGCAGCCGTGGAGCAGAGGGCTCCTCATCCGGAGACGCGATCGAGGTACGGAGATATCCAGGACTTCAAGAAGCTCGGGCCCCGTGACTTTAGCGGGACCGAGGGTGTGGTCTATGCAGATGATTGGCTCGAGGATATCGAGCGGCAGATGAGGGCCTCCCGCCTAGCTGACGACCTGAAGGTCGAGGCGGTAGGTTTGCAGTTGCTAGACATTGCACACACCTGGTTCAGGAACGAACCAGCCCTAGCTGGAGAGGGCCATACTTGGGCAGAGTTCAAGCTCCTCTTCAAGGAGAAGTTCTTTTCCCCCACGGACAAGATTGACCTGGTGCGACAGTTCCAGGATCTGCAGCAGAGCAGTCTATCTGTGGAGGAGTACGCAGCGGAGTTCGGCCGTCTGAGCCGATACGCAGAGTACATGGTTCGAGACCCGGAGATCAGGGCGAGCCATTTCAGGGAGGGGCTGACTTGGGATATCAAGATCCACATTCCCTCCTTCTATGAGACATATACCCAGATCTACGCGAAGGTCCGGAAGGTTGAGCGGGAGTGGTACTTGAAGCCCAAGAGGGAGCATGATCTTTTCTCGGGGGCTAGTAGCAGCGCAGGGGCTGCTAAGCGCCCTCAGCTTCAGCATCGTTCTTTCCAGCATCACCAGCCGCAGGTGCAGGCCAGAGCACCGGTTCAACAGCAGGTACAGCACACTCAGCAGAGGCAGGCACAGCATGGGGTTCCTTGCGGCTACTGCAAGAAGCCCGGTCACATCTGGGAGGTCTACCGGAAGAGGCTGGGCTTGTGCCTCTATTGCGGGGAGGCTGGACATCAGTTGAGAGATTGTCCTACAAACCATCGCCGTGCAGCTCAGGGAGCACAGGGTAGGCCACCTATGGCACCGCATCACGCCCTCCACCAGCAGCGGGATATACCCCGCCAGGACAGGGCTTTTGCGATGGCAGTTGAGGATCCTGCACGCATTGGACTAGGAGGTAGGGTCTTGCTCTTTCTTTTACCTGTTTCTTTCCATCCATTGATTGTTAATTGCTTTCTTAGTACCTTTAGTTGTATATGTGATGATCATGCTAGATTAAATAGAAACCCCAATGAAGACTGCACTAACACGATACTGTAGAGATTTAAAATCATGCATGTGTTCTGATTTCTTGGGTTACATGTTATATAACTTAGGATAAAATTTAGTAGACCTTGATTGTTGGGTGCTTGACCTAGAGAAGAGTACGACCGTTTTAATTTCGAGGACGAAATTTTTAAGGAGGGTAGATTTGTCACCCCCAGTTTTCGAATTAGGGGTATTTTTGTCATTTTTCAAGTTTTATAATTTTTAGGAATTTTTATTTATTTTATGTAATTTTTTGGGATTTATTTGGTTTGGTTTGGATTTTATCCAATTCGGACTCAAATTGGAGACCCGGGTAGCCTGGACCCTAGTGGGACCCACATATTAGCTGGACTTGGCCCATATACCATTCTAATTAAGTTAGAAATCATTAACCCAACTTCCATGGCTTAATTAGTCATTATAGAGGCTAATTTAATTAGTTAGAGTTAAATCGAAAAGAACCGAACCAAACCGAATTCAATTAAAACCAAACTAAGCCTAATGGGTTGGGGGCTTAGTGGATCCCCAACCCAAACCCCTTGGCACCATGGCCGGCCACCTATAGGGCCACCCCCTCCACCTCTTTTACTTCCTCACTAAGTTTCTTCTTCTTCTCCATTACTTTCTTTACAACTCCTTCTTCTTCCTTTTCAAATCCACTTTTAGGTATGATTTTTAAACCCTTTTAAATTCCTCCTTTTTCATTTATTCCTTCACATAAATGATAGAGGGGATCATTCTCTACAAGTTGACCATAGCCTTTGTAGGTTCCCTTAAAATATAGGTTAAGGATTTATTATGGTTTAATCCTTTTTGAGAGTGGTATATATATATATACGTATATATATATATATATACATGTGTAAATATGTGTATGTATATGTATCTATATGTATATTTGTGTGTATGTGTGAGATTTATATATATATTTAGATATATATATATACATTTGTGCATGTTTGGGTGTTTTATATAGGTATGTATATATATATATTGTATATGTATGTATCAATGCTTAGAGTTGTGCATTAGAACTTATAGTTGTGCATTAGAGCCTTAGAGTTGTGCATGAGAGCCTTGTAGTTGTGCAGGAATGCCTTAGAAGTGTGCAGAATGCTATTCAGGAAAAACTGTACAGTAGAGCCTTAAAGGTGAGCAGAGGAGCCTTAAAGGTGAGCAGAAGTGCCTTAAAGGTGAGCATGAGAGCCTTAAAGGTGTGCAGGTTGTCCCAGTATGCTAAAATCCGAGAAATTGAGTATTTTGTGTGTTTGTGCTTTATGTGCGTGTGTAAGAGAAATTGGAGAGTGTGTGTGTGTTTATATATAGATAGATACATAGAGAAGATTAGAAGAAGTTTAAGAATTAGAAGAAGTTAGAAGAATAGGAAAGAAAAGTGAGAAATAGGAAATAGAGGGGATCGAGTTAGAGGGCGAAACAGAGCTCGGAGTATCGGAATGAGATAAAACTTTGCGTAGGCCTAGGATACGTGAATTAGATTTTTGCGGGTAGGCTCTCGAGTTGAAATCGGGGTTGTAGGGCGCCGGTATCGTGCCGTACCATTGCGTATCTTGAAATATTCAAGATTTTGGCAACGGGCCGTATTATGGACTAGATGTCCACGTTACCTAGGTATTTTGGTAGGTAATATATGTATAGGCTAGTATCATACTACCCTGTGGAGATCGGGTCAAAATATCAAGCGTGGGTAGGCTAACTAGATAATCGCCGAAGGTAGAATTTTACCCTTTTTAAGGGTAAAATAGGTAATTGGCCTACGAAAAAGATTTGGGTTTCGAAGTCCAAGATGGACTTCGATATGGGTTGTATAGGTTGGTAATGATTAGAAATAGTCGCCTAGACCTAGTCTTGACCCCGGTTGACCACGGTTGACCAGAGTTGACCAGTTGACCAAAAGTCAACTGTAAGTCAACCGTTGACTCAAATTGACCTAGATTAATTCCGTTTGACTTGCGTTGACCCAGTATGACCTAGCTAGACCTAATATGACTTAGGTTGACCTCGTACAGTCTAGTTTGACGCATCTTGACCTAGAATGACTTAGTAGGATTCAAATTGATTTGATTTTACTTCCTAAACATAGTATTGATACATCTTATTCTCTATAGGTCATCGACACGCTGCATTTGCTCTGGTTGACATACCATATTATATTTCAGGCGAGTACATTCTCTGACACTTTTCCAATTTATAATGATTGTTATGATTCATGTAATTAGTGTGGATATGCTTGTTCTCGACACATTGGTCACACGGATTGGTATTCATGGATCCCGACATGAGATGTTATTCCTCGTTATCTTGGTATATCTTGTGCAAGCCTCCTTGTAGTTCTTGTGCAGTATATGGACACCGATTCTCGAGAAGACTTGCTCCCTTCTCGTAGAATCCCGTGTCGTAACGTGTCTTGCTTGGATCTACTCCACCAGTCGGGGACGGGGAGTACTAGTGTAGATGTGTGGTCATTATCCACCTTGTTTATTCTTGTAGACCTTGAATGCTACCAATCCTACACTCCACGTGGGATTGGCTGATCAGTAGACCTTGTGCAGACCCAAGCCGGCCACATATTATAGCTAGTACTCACACACCTAGATATATGATTCTTGATTCTTGTACATGCCATGATCAGTTTACTTGCCTTGTTCTAGCTCTAGTTTTACAGCTTACCTTGCCATGATACTCACATGTACATTCTATGATTTTTTTGTATATACTCTCTATTTACTGTCTTATAGCTTTTGTCATATCTTGTGAACTGTTGTTAGTAGATTGTACTCGTTCCATCCTGACAGGATATGTTGAAAATATTACAGATGCTGATGAGGGGGATTACTGTACCTACTACGGTCCGGATGACGTAGTGGGCCTAGACCTGGAGACTTTGGTCCAGCATGGCTTAGCTCCGCCTGGCGAGACCTTACCTATTGCTTAGTTTGAGTAGGTCTTTTATACTGGACTTTGTCTCCAGCTACTTTTGAGACTGTTATTACTATGGATTGTATTAGAGACTTGGACTTGTATATATTCTTGTGTTGGACTTGACAGGTTATTATTTTATCATCTTGTTGTCTTTATCTTTCAGTCTTTACTTTATCATCTTAGAGTCGTGATTGAGTACTCATATATATATTCATTGCTTGTCCTCCGTTCGGAGTTGACCATATTCTCGACAGGTTTTGTTATATATATAAACTATTTAGAGTAGAAAAATCTACAGCGTTCCACGCCGTTTTTACGGTGAGGGCTGGGCGTTGTCGCGTCACGTGCCCTTTTAGCGGGTACGGGTCGTGACATATATAGGGGGGAGGCTTTCCTATTTTCTTCACAAACAAAAAATTTCCAAACATCCCTAACCTTAACCCTAAAAATTTTCCCTTCTTTTTTTTTTCTTTTCACCTATCTGATCAATATTTTTATCCTAAAATTTTCTTATATTTTCATCGACCAACCAAGTCCGTCTATCTTAGTAGACCTTAAATTCGAGGATAAATTTATTTCTAAGAATGATAGATTTGTAACCCCTGTTTCTCGAATTTATAAAACTTCTAATTATTTTTAAATAATTTTAATTTTGAAGTTTTAATGTATGTCCCTTGAAACTTTGTAAAAGAAAAATCTCCTTATTATTTTCGACCTTAAAACTAGTTAAAATTTTGATTTGAAATATATTTTTTTGGATAAAAATATTATTCTTGAATATTTGTTATTGGAGATATAGCGATCGTCCGATTATTTTAGACTTAATTTCGAAAAAAATTTGAAAATCATAAACATATTTTGATTATGAAAAAGGTTAGTTAAATTATTTTCAAATAAGGGTTCGGATTATAGAAACGTACTTAACGAACAAATATTACTTTGAATTATTTTGGTGAGTAAATAATTGGTTAAATTTTATACTTATATGATTTAAATTATCATTGCAATCATTAATAGATTGTGAATGGATTGATTTTTGGTTATTTGACATGGATTTAAATTTATACGATTTAAATTATATTAATGATATCCTAAATCTTAATAACTATTTTGACCCAAAGCCACCATCATATAGATCCGTATATATCTAAATAGATAATCGTACCTATCTAAGGGATACACTCAAACTTATCGGATTAAGCAGTGAAAACTCAAACAACATATAGGTTGTGATTTCTCTTATCCATACTTGGCCTCAACCATTGAAATATGTGTATAACAACTCAATATTCCTTCGTCCAAAACTCTCTTGGCCACCCATCCTTGCTGATCCCACTCCGGCATAACACACCACCACAAGAAATCGTTGACATTACCAACACCTGTGACGATTACGTCCGGCCAAAGTTCTTCACCCAGCATCAAACCGACACCACCACTCTCCTCCGCTTCCCGCATCCACCACCACTTCCATCAAATCCGACCACCAATCCTGGCCAACTATCGTGCCTCTTTCACGTGTCACCAAACACTACACCACCACTCTGTCATTGTCAGCCACCAACACATAACCAATACACAAGATTCAATTGTCGAGGTGCCCGTGTCCACCATTACCATCATCATGTCCAGCCTCAGGTCCGACCTCGGGCGTCCATGTCTGTTTCCTTCATCCAGTTCCTTACAACCACCGTATAAATCCTCTGTGTCCAACACCCAGACACAGGAACACCAAAACAACAGGAGACAACAAAACACCTAGCCCTACATCTGTCGTGTGGTCGACCGACGATGTCGCACCATCACCTGCACC
>JANAVB010025598.1:21813422-21818422 GCA_029216955.1 Iris pallida | reverse complement strand
ACAGATCAAAATTGATAAAAAATAGGAAGCATATAGGGCTGTGAAGTAGCATACTCGCAGCGACGGCTGCTATTGCTAGCGCTATTTTGCTCTGTCCACGCATTGATACCTGTGGGCTCGGCAGTGCACGGCCGTCCTGCCTCCGGCGACAGCGGCCCAGGCGACTGCCGACCAACGGGAGGTCGGCCTAGGGTTTGGACGTTTTCCTCCCATCCTTTCTCTTGATTTATACATGAGGTGTTCTGCTACTAACGTCGCGGGTTGGGCTCGGGACTGGGTTTCATGAACAATACCATTCCCATTTTTCTTTCTTTTCTTTTCTTTTCTTCTATTTTTTTTCCTTTTCTTTTTTTTATTTGTTTTTTTTTTTCTTTTCCTTTATACATAACTATATAAAATCTATATATATATATATATATATATATATATATATATATATATATATAGATATATATATATATATATATATATATATATATATATATATATAACTCCTTATATATTATACATATCCAATCCTATTAATACCAAAGTCTAAAAATACCTTTACGAAATATTATCAAATCCTAAAGTAAAAAATATTACTTTAAATAGTAATATCTATATATATATATATATATATATATATAGATATATATATATATATATATTATATAGATATATATATATATATATATATATATATATACTAACCCTTTAAATAATCAATAAAAACTATATGGACAATTATTAAAATGGGCACATATACAAATATATATACACACACATATATAGGAAAATTATTTATCATATTTTCAAAGGTAATATAAATTAAAATAGCGAATAATGCATCCATTATATTTAATATTCAATTTATAGAAACTACTCACTAGGTTATAAAAATGAACTACCAATGTATACACATCTATATATCTAATGGATGTCGTTGGTCATACTACAGGGCTACATAGGCTTGGGTCTGGTTCGGGACAAGTCCGGACTATTTTGGTGCAACCGAATTTCCTAAAAGTCATAATATTAATAAATAACTTAATTAATTCCTTATAGAGGTCAAGTCGCAACTTGGTCGTTTTTCTAGTTGGAACATACTTATGGCTCGGCCTTCCTTAGCATTAGCTATATACTAGTCAAGGTACACGACCACGCTATCCGTGCTATGATTTCTAGTAATCTTGCACTCCAAATCTTAACCATAACTAGACCATCCTATAATAATAATTAATTAATTAAATATTTATAAAATTCTAAAAATCACCATTCAAAATTAAAAAATTTTTAAAATTTTGGAAAGAGGGGTTACAAATCTATCCACCTTAGAATAATTCATCCTTGAATTTAAAGACAAATAGGATAGGCGGACTTGGTTGATCGGGGAAAAATAAAAATTTTATGATAAGAAAATATTGATCTAATAGGTGAAAGGGAAAGGAAAATTTTAGGTCAGGATTAGGGTTTCAGGAATTAGGAACTAGGGTTAGGGTTCTTGATTAGGAAAATGGTTTAGGGATTTAGATGATTAGGGATTTTGGGGACTAGGGATTTGGGATTGGATTGGGAATTAGGAATTATGGAGATAAATCAGAGGAATGCTCCGCTATATAGGATTTGGGAAATCCCAAATAGGGAAGGACTAGGATGATCAGATCTTTCTAAGGTTTAAATAAATAATGAATCCAATAACTCAGGATCAATCCAAAATGATTTAAAAAATAATTCTAGATTTTATTAATACTATTTAAAAAATACCTTTGACCAAATCTAAAGATAATACTTGATAATTGTAATAAGAGTTAAATAGTTACTATGTATTATCAAATAATATACTTTCATAGATCAAAACTAATTTAGTAAATATTTATCTAATATATTGTCACCATGAGAATATAAATTAATATTTGATATCATTCAAATGTATTTATAAATTAAAATCATAGAATAATTGATAATAATCTTTAATTCTTAAAAGTCTATTTTCGTAAATATAAAAATCTCTATAAAGTGCTTTGGTAAAACTCTTTTTTATTTCAAAACATTTATAATATAAATTTTTTTTAGACAAAAATCTTAAAATTTTGGGAGTGAGCTTACGATTCCCCACCTTAGAAAAATTTTCGTGCTCAAAATTTTGAAGGATAGGACTAAGCACTACTGAGAATATAAAATGATACGATTCATATCAGAATTAGATAAGCGTAATCGCGATAGAATCAAAACCTCAAGGGGAACGCGATTTGGCACGATTAAATATATTCCAAATGATTGAGTCCGATTTTGTTTTAAGGATGATCAAGAAAATCGGTTTAGCACGATCAATTGTTTAGGCACGATTGAAATACGACCAAATTATAGGGTCATGGATTTAGTCAAGGTCAAAGTCTAAGTATGCTTAAGGATAGAACAAAAATAGGGTTAGCTAAATGAAAGTGTCGTTAGGCATAATCCACGATAAAAATTTAGGCTAAGTCTAAACATGGAAAAATCACTTAGATACGGCTAAGACGCGATCCTCGATCAAGGTTAATCATGCAAGTCGTCCAAGCATGATCAAAAATTAAAAAAGTTAGCACGAGCATGAACGCGGTCCAAATAGTCATGATCATAGTGGAATAGAAGTCTAACATTAGCAATAATTGAGTTGAAATATAGGCACGATTGTGATTATAGTCAAAATAGTTGGTCACAATCAACGTCGTTTAAGAATGACCAAAATTGGAATCAATTTTGGCATGCTCGACTGTTTAAGCAAAATCATTTAGGCATGATTATAAGATCAAAATCTAGGAAAACATGCTAGTTGGCACAATTGAATATAATCGAATCGTCTAGTCGTAATCAAACGGTCGTTGAGAAAATCTAGTCGAAATCTTTGGCACGATCTGTTACTAAACCAAAATCTTTTAGGCACGATCATAGTTTCAACAATCTAAGTATGATGAATCTAGTAAATATAATCAGAATAAATAATCGGTTCTAACGATTACCAGAAAGAAATTAAATGATAGAATTAAATAGAAAGGACAAGAGGAACGAACGACCAGTTTATTAAGAATATGATAATAAGAAATGGATGTCAAGTCTAGTAGTAGATTTTCAAACGACTGTTAGGAAGAAAGATGATTCTAGAAAAGCAACATGGTTTATCGAGAAGATGTATAAAATCAAATTCGTAGATTATGAAAATACAGTCATATGTCAATAAAATATATAGCCTCTATAGTATTCAAAATCATATGCATATCTGAAATCGTTTTATCGAGAATCCATGCCTCGCCAATGTACATCTGGCTGCAATAAACCCTTGGTTATATGACTCAAGTGTGATATTGTATCAAATATTATTAGCTCTACCAATATTAACATACAACTCAAAAGTCAAATGGGGCAACTAGGACATAGTTTTAATAACATTCGATAACTTACATTTACTTAAAATTACTTCAACTTAGGGATCATGACACGCCAGTGCGCTGTTAGCTGCAGTGAACTCGCGGCTCGATAATTCAAGTATATGACGACAGTGTGCTACTGTCTTGCCATCGTACGTCAACGAATATATCTTCCAACTATATCCATAAGAATTTCGAAGGAACTTCTAGAAATTCAAACAAGTTCCAAGAAGATGTAAGTATCTGTCCTTCAGGTATAATTATTAGTTCTTGGAAAGAAAAATAATTGATTATGAGGATAATGGTCGAAGCCAAAAGTAAAATCTTCTAATCCATATTTCATGATATTCGATATTCAATGATTGAGAGAAAAATTTTGAATCAAAAAACTTAACTCGAGATTAACATATAGACAATTAAGTGAGGAATTATTTAAATAATTCCTTAGGTCCAAGGAAAAGTATAAGTAATACGAACTTATGATATGGCGATGTTTAAAAAAAGGCATAAGATAAATTTGTATAAATGATCAAGAATAGGAAGGAAATGATCAAAGATGATAGAAATAAAGTTTAATTTATATCTCTATAACATTCAAGATTGAGGGTAAACACATATATATATCTTGAAAAATTAACTCGGAATGAATAAATATATGGATAATCGAGTTAGGTCCAAACTCAATAGATGGAAGTAAAATATACTCTTAGAAAGAACAATTACTTATGGCCAATGGGAATAACTAGGTGATATAGATAATTGTGATAGTATTTAGAGAGGGCAGCAAGATAATTTGGACAACTTATCAAGGTTAGGGATTGAATTCTAGGAAGGCCTAAGTTACAAATGAATAGTCTACCCATCTTGGAGCCTATCGTCATATCAAAATACATATATATCTATGGAAAGTCCCAAGTTATCTGAATTTAATAAATTCTTACCTAAATTGCATAGTCTATATAACAATCCTTACTAACCAATGGTCAAGTTGAATAAGGAACTCCTAGTCCTAGTCCTAATCATTTTTTTCTAAATTCAATCAATCATAATTGTGAATGAGCATCCTAGTTCCTAGTCGCAGGCTCGCAGTAGTATGACTAATGTGTACTACCACGAGTTCAAACAATTATTGCGAAGAAAGACCTGCATGGGCTACCCCAAAATTTGTCATGACCCACACCCGTTTTTTCGGGATACGAGTGCGTGTCCAAGTCAGCCTACGCCGCAGTGTCGACGGTAGAACGCTGTCTAGCCATAATGCTCTAAAATTATATAAAGAATAACTTTATTGCCCATTCACAAGACTAAATCAACTTTACAAAATTTATAAGTTTTATATTTTTAATGAAAAATATAAACTTTTACAATTATAGAAAACTACCACACATCTATTAGTCTTCTATGGTTGACCTCAGCATATACCCGTATCTCCTAATACACATTCCAGTCAGGAATGGAACAAGCACACAGCCGACAGTCTATTCAAAAATATAATAGAATTTATAAGACATAAAATAACATATGTGAAATAAAACTAGATAGCAAATTGAAACATGGCATGTCTAGAATGAAACAAGTACTTTACAATAAGATATATCATGTAAATAGGATGAC
>JANAVB010025598.1:21564322-21812120 GCA_029216955.1 Iris pallida | reverse complement strand
AAATAGGAAAGCATATAGGGCTGTAAAGTAGCATACCTCGCAGCGAAGGCTACTATTGCTGGCGTTGTTTGCTATGCCGTGCCCTGCTGCCCATGACTGGGCTCGGTGGCGCACGGTCGGACCTGTCACCGGCGACGGCGGCCCAGGCGACTATCGGCCAAGGGAAGTAGGCCCAGGTTAGGTTTTAGGGTTTGGACGTTTCTTCTCTTCCTTCCTCTCGATTTATACAGGGGGTGTGTTATGCTACTCGCGGTCGCGGGTTGGGCACGGGACTGGGTTTCATGAACAATCCATTCCTTTTTTATTTTTATTTTTTCTTTTTCTTTATTTGTTTTTTTTCTTTCTTCCTTTATACATAACTATATAAAATCTATATTTTTTACATACATATAATATAGAATACATATCAAATCCTATTAATACCAAAATCTAAAAATACCTTTAGGAAATATTATCAAAATCCTAAAGTAAAAAATATTTCTTTAAATATTAATATCTTATATACGATATATATATATATATATATAATATATATATTATAGATATATATATATATAGATATATATATATATATATATATATATATATATTATTGATAATTTAAAGGGTTAGTAGATATATAATATATATATATATATATAATATATATATATATATATATATATATTTATATATATATATATCTTATATATATGAAAATTATTTATCATACTTTCAAAGGTAAATATAAATTAAATAGCGAATGCATCCATTATATTTTAATATTCAATTTATAGAAACTACTCACTAGTTTTAAAAATGAACTACCAACGTATATACATCTTATATCTATATGGATGTCGTTGGTCGCACTACCGTGCTACGTGGGCTTGGGTCTGGTTCGGGTTAAGTCCGAACTGTTTTGTTACAATCGAATTTCCTAAAAGTCATAATATTAATAAATAACTTAATTAAATTGGATGCACCGTCATCGACGTCATAGTAGGCTGGGGCTGACTGGGGGTACTGCAACTCTGGATGCACCGTCGTCGGCATCGTAGTAGGCTGGGCTAACTGGGGGTGCCACAATCTCTGGATGGCCAGCTGGCATGTTTGCGTACTTGGTCCTAAATATTTTGGGACTGGGACATTACATGACTGGGCCACCACAAAACATGTAACATCCCAGTCCCAAAATACTTAGGACCAAGTACGCAAACATGCCAGCTGCATATACGAATAATACTCTAATATGTAGAATCTTCGTATATGACATAAGTTGTATAATATATCACAGCCAGAATATAAATCTAATGCCATCAAAGCTCAACACAGAAGATAACAGAGTCCAGATATAAATGAGTGTATCAAAAGATAGCCGGGTGATCATACTCACTCCAAACAGCTATAAAAATAGTCTCACAAGATCGGAGTCCAACCTCCGCAAAATAGAAAGAAAAGAGATGTAAAATATCCACTAATGTCTCAATTAAGGAATAGACTAGAAATCAGTAGGAACTACCTCATCATCAATATAAGCTGGAGCCAGAGCCGCTCCATACTCTTGCGGAAGTCGTCTAATCCTGGAGAGATAACCAGTTCCTCAGAAGGACGTAGCAAGATACAAAAAATACCATGCCATATAAACTGTTCTAATATATAGAAAAGAAAGGGGGATGCATGCAATAGGGTTCCTGACCATTCTACTGCGAATATGCAGTTGAGAAACAATCCTCGACGCATGAGCCATGGATGTAGATGGGATCGATATAGTCCTTATATAGGACACCAAGGGCCTACGTCTGTAACATCCAAAGATCGTCAGAGGACATCATGTGCAAGGGGTACATCCATAATGCTCTGGAAACATCAAGGGCACCTGGAGCCTGCGTCTTTGGCGGAGCACAGGTAATCAGGGAAGTGCAAAGAACCCATACGTCAGGTATTGTTCTCCCTACCCAAAGCCTAGTATTATCATCTCTATGACTGATGTGAACCTCTAGTAACCATTAGTCTTCTAACATGCGATTCTATTGGCAGTTACTCCTATCCGTCGTATTCTCCATACGTATCATGGCCAGCCGACTACGCGGGTGCGTATCCTAATGTGACTCACAACCGTGGTAAAGCAAGTGTCCAGGCCTATGAGATATCAATACCTCATCAATAAAGGGTGGTCACTAGACTAAGTCAATGCAAGAGAAATAAATAAAAGCAAAAAAACGATCGATAGAGTCGCTTGCACCTAAGTGTGACTTGGACGCACAGTTTTATAATCAAGATATAAGAATTACTGAAAAAAAACCTGAAAATAAGAATATGTAATCACAGAGTAAGGTGGCAAGGTATCTTGCATGGTGAAGCGAAGGTGGCAAGTCCAAGAATCACTATTGTTGGCCCGTTCCATGGTCACACCCGATTTTTCGATAATCAACATGACTTAAGTCAATACACAAAATATACAAACTGCTGCTAATCATTTCAGGATATATGAAATCAATTTCAACGGACGTTGTACTGCATCAAACGAAGCATCAACATCATCAAATCTGAAGATGACTCATTTTATATTTTATTCTGTATTTACATTTTATTGAGTCTAGGATTTATTTTGTAAAATCAGTTTTGGTAATACTGGCTTAGGGTTATCCCAGTCCACATTCTAAAAAGCATACCCATTACCACTCATAAATCTTTTTACAAAATACTCCAAAATTTCTTAGAAAACAATTTTTGATACAATATTTCGAAAATCTCCTAACAGAACTCATAACCGAGTTCGGCCCGAGTTCGGACCGAACTCTGTCCGAGTTCGGTCAGTTTGTATTCAAACTTCTGTTGCCTCCAAATCTGCGAGCAACGTCTATTTACGAGATATCTGCATCCGAACTCTGCCCGAACTCTGTCCGAGTTCGGTCCCAGAAAACACCTATAAATAGAGAAGAACTTTTCATTTCAATTCATTTATTCACTCTTCATCTTCTCTTCTCTACTATTCAAGTGTTTTCAAACGATCTAATATTTTCAAATCATACCTATACACCTCTTAGCCAAAAGCCAGTAATATCAGAGTTGATTTAGAGTCTTTTGGTATTCCAAGAGTTGTAAAGAGGTCGTTCCAAGTTCAGCAACTTTTTTGTTGTGGAGCTGGTCGTGCGCTCGTCACCAAGCACGGTGTTGTGAAGTCGGTCGTGCACTTTTCACCCAGCACAGTGTTGTAAGAGACTGCAAGCTCTCAGTTAAAGCTTGTGCCATAGTGGATTAACATCGAGCAAGAGTACTCGAGACTGGATTAGTCCTCTCAGAGGGTACCAGTATATATCGCTGTGTTGCTGAGTTTGAATTCTCTATCTCTTGCTGCATTATATTTACTGTCTCTTATTTCACTGCCATAGTTTAAAGTTTTAATTGGTGATTAATTTTTGCTGCACACACACACTCTATCACCCCCCTTCTAGATGTGCTCAATAGTCCTACAATTGGTATCAGAGCAGGTTATATTTTATATAACAAACCTCAGAGAGTATATATGGCAGTCGTGAAATTAATATTCAATGGTGAAGGGCAATCCGCAAATAGACCTCCCCTATTTGATGGAACAAATTATACCTATTGGAAAACACGAATAATTTTTTTCTTAAAATCTCTTGACTTTGATCTTTGGTATATAGTCATTGATTGTTATAAGAAACCAGCACCCACAGTTGTTGAAGGCCAGCTTGTAGACAAGCCTCATGACAAATATACTGAAGCTGAAAAAGCTGAGGCTAGTCTAGATGCTCGTGCCATTAATGCACTATTCTGTGCAATTGACAAAACGGAGTTCAACAGAGTTTCAACCTTTAAGACGTCTCACGAAATTTGGAAACTTTTTGAGGTAACTCATGAAGGTACTTTCCAAGTGAAGGAATCCAAAATTAGTAGACTGACACAGGAATATGAATCTTTCAAGATGAAACCCGGTGAGTCAATTACACATATGTTTACTCGTTTCTTTGATATAACTAATCATCTGCAATCTCTTGGCAAGAATTACAGCAATCATGAGAAGATCAGAAAAGTGCTGCGGGCTCTAACCAAGAACTGGAATCCAAAAGCCACATCAATTATTGAAGGAAACGATCTTACCACTATGTCCTTGAAAACACTGATGGGGAAGCTGATGACCCATGAACTTGATTTGCAAGAGTTTGAAGAAGCAATACCAAAAGAAAAATCTATTGCCTTCAAAGCTCAAGCAAAAAAATCAACATGCAATGACTCTGATGAAGAATCATCAAGTGGTGATGAACAGGCCCTACTTGTGAAGAACTTTCGAAGATTCCTAAAGTTTAAGAAATCAAGCAGAAGGAAGAGAGATGTCCAAGAAAGCAATGAAGATGAAACCATTTGCTTTGGATGCAAGAAGACAGGGCACATGAAGAAGGACTGTCCAACTTCAAAGAAAAGCAGTCCATATGACAGATCAAGATCAAGCAGAAAAGCAACATCCGGTCGAAAGTATGCCAACATAAGTATCTGGCATGAAAGTGAAGCCAGTGATACAGAAGAAGAGGATAGACCCTGCGGCAATGCAAATGTCTGTCTTATGGCATTTGATAAGGTATCTTTAAACCCTCTATATGATGATTTACTTTCGATGAATTAGAAAATGCCTTTAGCGAATTACGTGAAGATCACAAAACTGTGCTCGACATGTATAAGCAATCTCGAAAAGAGATTAAGGCATACACAATCGAGTTAGCTAGACTGTCCAATCTTATTGAAGATATAAGAGAGACGTCTACTCCCGATAACATGGAAGAGATAGCCAAACTCAAGGTAGACTATCATGAGGCTATCCTCAAAATTAAAAAGAAAGAAAGAGACTATGTCAAGATACAAGAACTATATAACATAGAGAAGAAGAAGCACCTAGTAACAGAACAAAGACTCTCAGATATGACTGCTAGATATGAAGAGTCTATTGCGATTTCTAAAAGTTAGAAATCAAGTTAGGCAAACAGGCAATACCTGTGACACAGCCTAAATTTAGTCCTAATGCCAAGCATACACCTAAGAGGACTAAAAATAAGAAAGCACAGAAGAAACACGAATATCATCATGCTTTCACTTATAGGTTCTCCAAACCAAACAAGCATGTGAACACAGTTGTGACCACATCTGGTTCTAAACTTACTTGCACTTATTGTGGCACGCATGGACACATATCACAGTATTGTTTGGAAAGAAAGCTTGTTGACAATCACACTTTAATCTGGAGACCTAAAGCTAATCAGAATGGACCCTTCAGAAAATGGGTACCAAAGGATTTATCTACTTGTCTTGTAGGTGGACCCTCAACCCTCTCATGCTAGAAGCAAATGGATCCTCGATAGCGGATGCTCGCGACACATGACTGGTGATGCATCTTTGTTCGCTACGTTATCGATGAAGAAAGAAGGATATGTCTCATTCGAAAATAATTTGAGAGGTGATATAATTGGTAATGGTACTGTAGGTATTTCTCTCTATCCAGTAATAAAGGATGTTTGTCTAGTACAGAATTGAAACATAACCTATTAAGCATAAGTCATTTGGCAGATAATGGTTATGGTATCAATTTTGTGAAAGATAAATGTACCATATATGATTTGTCATCAGGTAATCCCATATATAAAGGGATTAGAGAAGACAATATTTATGTTTTATTTTTGAAGAATACTAATAATGCAGGTAGGTGCCTAGTAGCCAATCAAGATGAAAGCTGGCTATAGCATATGAGACTAGGACATGCAAACATGGATACTATCTCACGACTTAGAACAAAGAAGTTGGTAAGAGGACTCCCTGAGATTCCATTCAAGAGAGATATGGTATGTGCTGACTGTAAAAAGAACAAAGCACATAGGTCTACTTTTAAATCCATCAACGTTGTAAGTACTTCTAGACCTTTGCAGTTAATTCATATGGATTTATTTGGTCCTAGTAGAGTCGCTAGTCTTGGCGGTAAGCTCTACGATTTTGTTCTTGTTGATGATTTCTCTTGTTTTACTTGGGTTTATTTCTTATCAAACAAAAGTGATGCAATTTTTGAATTTCAGATATTTTGCAAAAAGGTACAAAACGAAAAAGGCTTCATGATTACTCGTATCCGAAGATATCATGGTGGCGAATTCAAAAATTCTAATTTCAAAAAGTTTTATGATGATAGTGGATATTAGCACGAATTTTCTTGTCCTAGAACTCCCTAACAGAATGGTATTGGGGAGCGGAAGAATCGCACTCTAAACAAAATGGCTAGAGTCATGCTGAATCAGAATAATCTTCCTAAATATTTCTGGGCAGAAGCTGTTAGTACAGCTTGTCATATTTTGAATAGGGTGTTAATTCGACCAATCTCGAAGAAAATACCATATGAGCTTTGGTTTGGAAGAATTCCAAACATTTCTTACTTTAAAGTTTTTGGATGTCGCTGTTTTATCCTAAACACCAAGGATAACTTGGAAAAGTTCGACTCCAAAGCAGATGACGGGATATTTCTCGGATATGCTGCTAAGAGTAAGGGATATAGAATTTTCAATAAAAGATCTATGATTGTTGAAGAAACTATTAATGTTACTTTTGATGAGCTAAATAGTCACAGATCTAGCGACCGTGATGATGAAGATACACATACAAGGACTGAGAAGAGTTCTGTGAAAGATCTAACCCAAGATGCAAGGACTGAGAAGAGTTTTGTGAAAGATCTGACCTAAAAATATGAATCATTAAAATTTATGCCAGATCATCCAGAAACAATCATCATAGGTGATGTATCTAAAGGTATAAGTACACGTTCATCTCTTAAAGATTTTGATATAACAGCAAATATAGCATTCATTTCTCAAATAGAACCTAAGAATGTAGATGATGCTTTTACTGATGAGTTTTGGATTCATGCCATGCAAGAGGAACTAAATCAATTTGAGAGAAACCAAGTTTGGGAACTCGTTCCTAAACCTATTGGTCAATCGATAATTGGTACCAAATGAGTGTTCCAAAATAAACTCAGTGAAGATGGACAAGTTCTACGCAACAAAGCACGTCTAGTGGCACAAGGTTATAATCAAGAAGAAGGAATTGATTATGATGAGACCTATGCTCATGTTGCTAGACTAGAAGCCATCCGCATGTTTTGTGCATTTGTATGTTTTAATGATTTTAAATTATTTTAAATGGACGTAAAAAGCGCATTTTTAAATAGATTTTTAAAAGAGGAAGTTTGTGTGAAACAACCCCCTGGTTTTGAAGATTTTCAAAAACCTAATCACGTCTTCAAGATTAAGAAAGCCCTTTATGGACTCAAACAAGCACCTCGTGCTTGGTATGAACGCCTAAGTGCCTTCTTACTTGATAATGGATTTTCAAAAGGAAAGGTTGATACTACTTTGTTTATAAATTCCTTGAATGATGATATCCTCCTTGTGCAAATTTATGTAGATGATATAATATTCGGTTCTACTAACGAAAAACTCTGTCAAGATTTTCCTAAGTGTATGCAGAGTAAATTTGAGATGAGTATGATGGAAGAGCTAAATTTCTTCCTAGGACTTCAAATCAAACAGCACTCAAAAGGAACATTCATCAGCCAAGCTAAGTACACGAAAGACATACTAAAAAGTACGACTTCGAGAATGTAAAGCCAATCGGGACTCCTATGGCTACATCTACAAAGATTGATGCTGATGAAAGTGGCAAACCTGTCGATCAGCGTAAGTATCGAGGTATGATTGGTAGTTTATTATATTTAACTGCTAGTCGTCCTGATATTATGTTTAATGTTTGTATTTGTGCACGTTATCAGGCAAATCCTAAGGAATCACATCTTAGTGCCGTTAAGCATATCTTTCGATACCTTAAAGGAACTTCTACAGTCGGTTTATGGTATCCTAAAACCAAATCCTTTGACCTGATAGGTTACTCGAATGCGGATTTTACAGGATGCAAAGTGGACCATAAAAGTACCAGCGGCACAAGTCATTTCCTAGGAAAGGCCTTAGTCTCTTGGTTTAGCAAGAAACAAAATTCAGAAGCATTATCAATAACTGAGGCTGAGTATATCGCCACAGGACGTTGTTGTGCTCAGATTTTGTGGATGAAGCAAACCTTAGAAGACTAAAATCTGCACTACACTAAAGTTCCTATTTATTGTGACAATACTAGCACTATTAATCTGACTAAGAACCTTATCTGTCATTCACGCACAAAGCACATAGAGATAAGACATCATTTTCTTCGTGATTATCAAAAACACAGGGATATCTGCTTAGAATTTATTGACACAGATCATCAACTAGCAGACATATTCACAAAACTATTGGCTGGAGACCGTTTTAACATAATGAGACATGAGCTCGGTATACTTGAATTTTTAGATTCATAATGTAATATGGTAATTAAAATTAATTTTATGACTTGCAACTTTGAAATTTATTTAACGAAAATTATTTTTGGGTACAAACCTAAAAAGGGTATGTCTGTTACCACGACTACGGTCGAAGCGAAACGGTACTTAAGAGTTCCCCGGTGAACCTCCGTTAGCTGGGACAACCCCTACAGTTAACCCATAAGTAGAGTTCGTTATTAAATACTAGAGTCAAAAGTCATAAAAATTATTTTTAACCAACCAGAACTGCATTTATTGTCTCGGGAATACAAGTGACCGAACTCGAGCCGAACTCTGACCGAGTTCGGACCGAATTCGGACCGAGTTCGGTCGGCGCTGTATTGATTCCAGAACTGAACATCCGACCTTAAACCCTATAAATTTAACTCTTTCAATCATCTTTTCCACACACCAACTCATGGAAACTTCTCCTTCCTCCCTAAAATTTCTTCCTCCTCCATTCTAGCAAGGAATCTAAGAGATCTGGTGGGCATATCAACATTCTCATCTTCCTCCTTTCTCAAAAAGGTTTTTTTTTCTTTTCTACTTTCTCCATGGCTCCTAAACGTCATAGAGGAACATCTTCCCAAGGTGCCTCCTCCTCTTCTGATTATACACCTGCTAGTCTATTTAGTCCAGCATGACCAATAGATGCAGAAGACTATGATTCTACTTTGTTTCCGGACAAAGAGTTTTCTGATCTTTGGTTCGATTCTTTTTCTGGCCGTAAGATTTGCAATGGAGCTTTTGTTAATTTTACCATTTTTCTGAATATGCTCCAACTTTTGATCACTTAGGCTACCGAGACTTTTTCGAGGTAGCAGAAAATATTTTTGATAATGCTGTCCGAATGTTTTACTGCAACTTGCAAGTAAAACCTAACGAAAACTTCTATTCTTGCGTTGCTGGGCAAGAATTAGAATTTAGTGCTACCGATATCAGTGAATTTTTTATATTCCTGATCTTGGTGAAGCATTGGTTGACATTACCCATGTCCAATTCCCTGCTGATGTTATCCTAGCCTCTTTTAGGGAACTCATTTGTCATCCAAACCCTGTTCCTCATAGGGTTTATTTAAAGCATTTGAACCAATCTTTTTATGAACTTCATCGCATGATTTTCTCTGTACTCCTTCCAAAGAAAGGATCCACAGATGAAGTGACCTTCTTGGAACTCTCTGCTTTATACCACATTCATTTTGGTATTCCATTCTCTATCCCAAAGACCATGATGTCCTGGATGCTGAACTGCAGAAATGCAGGAAGGAATCAGGTATATCCTATGCACTTGGCGTCTATCTTTCGTCGTTTTGAGATTGATCTTCAGACTTGTGCATTCTCCTCCACTCCTATCGAGCTTACCAGATCCCACCGATTTTCTGCTCCACCTCTGCCTCCTGGAGCTCAGCCTGCTCAAGCTGTTGACGCTGAGGTTCCTGATGCTGCTCCGGCTCCAGCCCCTGCCCCGGGATTTGATCCGGCTTTCTATCAGCGCTTTGATGATTTTGTTGCTATATCTGCACAACGTCATCAAGGTTATCTTGATTCGGAGTTTCGACGCATCACTCTAGCTCAGGTGCTGAGGAATGGGATTGCTGACCTCCACTACAGTCCAGCCCATGATTCGGTCCATCCGATCACCATCCTGCCTCACCCAGGCTTTTCGGGTCCTCGATTCACAGATGAGGCTTCCTTCTAGCACTTCGACCCCACTGCAACCTACTTTCTTCCAGAGGCTCCTGGTGCTGACGACCCCACTATGTGACGCGGGTTCAGCTTTTGGATAGTGGATACTTGTTAGATGATGATCTTTATGCTTTGATGTAGTTTTTCTTTTTATGTCTAAACTCATTAGTTAGACATTTTCTGATGATTGTGTTCAGCACTTTTTAGTATGACATTTCTAGTACTTTATTTCCAGCATTTTCTTTCCATAGCAGTTATTTTATGCTGTGATCATGTCTCTTTTGCTTCACTTTGTCTTTTGTTTTCTATTGTTGGCTTCACACATTACGGGGGAGCCAAGTCATTTTACTATTTGGCAAAGGGGGAGAAAAAGAGTACACATATACCAAAAAGCATACAAATCCAAAAACAAATCAACCATCTCTTTTATTCATGTACTTGTATTTTGTTATTTTATAAGATATATTTTGGTATAGACTCAAGTTTGTCAATTATCAAAATGGGGGAGATTGTTGGCCCATTCCATGGTCACACCCGATTTCGATAATCAACATGAACTTAAGTCAATACACAAAATATACAAACTGCTGCTAATCATTTCAGGATATATGAAATCAATTTCAACGGACGTTGTACTGCATCAAACGAAGCATCAACATCATCAAATCTGAAGATGACTCATTTTATATTTTATTATGTATTTTACATTTTATTGAGTCTAGGATTTATTTTGTAAAATCAGTTTTGGTAATACTGGCTTAGGGTTATCCCAGTCCACATTCTAAAAAGCCTACCTATTACCACTCATATATCTTTTTACAAAATATTCTAAAATTTCTTAGAAAATAATTTTTGATACAATATTTCAAAAATCTCCTAACAGAACTCATAACCGAGTTCGGCCCGAGTTCGGACCGAACTCTGTCCGAGTTCGGTCAGTTTGTATTCAAACTTCTATTGCCTCCAAATCTGCGAGCAACGTCTATTTACGAGATATCTGCATCCGAACTCTGCCCGAATTCTGTCCGAGTTCGGTCCCAGAAAACACCTATAAATAGAGAAGAACTTTTCATTTCAATTCATTCATTCACTCTTCATCTTCTCTTCTCTACTATTCAAGTGTTTTCAAACGATCCAAGATTTTCAAATCATACCTATACACCTCTTAAACAAAAGCCAGTAATATCAGAGTTGATTTAGAGTCTTTTGGTATTTCAAGAGCTGTAAAGAGGTCGTTCCAAGTTCAGCAACTTTTCTTGTTGTGGAGCTGGTCGTGCGCTCGTCACCAAGCACGGTGTTGTGAAGTCGGTCGTACACTTGTCACCAAGCACGGTGTTGTAAGAGACAGCAAGCTCTTAGTTAAAGCTTGTGCCATAGTGGATTAACATCGAGCAAGAGTACTCGAGACTGGATTAGTCCTCTCAGAGGGATACCAGTATATATCGCTGTGTCGCTGAGTTTGAATTCTCTATCTCTTGCTGCATTATATTTACTGTCTCTTATTTCACTGCCATAGTTTAAAGTTTTAATTAGTGATTATTTTTCGCTGCACACACACTCTATTCACCCCCCTCTAGAGGTGCTCAACGGTTCTACAATTAAATCCGCAAAAAGAAATATCACAATCACCAAACGACTCTGGATGCTGAAAAAACATCAAGACCGTACTCGAAATAAGAGATATACCTAGAAAATGCTTGTCCAAAAGTCTAATTCTGTAATAGGGGCAAAATCGTAATTTTGGATCAAAACGATATCCGTCGTTGGACCCGTTTTGCATCGAAACCTGTGCCAAAGTCTATGGTCTCTAAATTCATCAAACTACATGTCTACAAATTCAGTTTGAGAAGACGAACCCAACTGTATGTCCAAAGTTGGATTTCGGCGGGCCTTGCACAAATTCTCTCGTTAGAGCGAGTCGCGGGCCCGCTAAATAGGCGTTCCGGTCGACCTTTTCAGAATCGGACCAAACTTGGCACACAGAACCAGAAAAATAATTAGGTCCTGATGTCCCATTTCGTGTCGATCCGACAAACGTGTACGAAGTTATGGTCAAGTTTGTAAAATGTCGATACGGGGGTATCTCGACAGATACGCACTGATTTCGTCGCGCACACGCAACAAAATCGGGTTCCGTTAGTTCCCACACCTCGACAACATCTATACACGCCTTTCGATGGGTATAGTGCACGACCACGTCGCCCGGTTAGTTAGGGCGCACGCCGTATCAGACAGAATTCTAAAATTTTTAATGTTTTTAAAGCAGTTTTTATCACAAGTTCAGCAATCCATAACTTTCTGTACAATAAGCTAAATTTGATTCTAAGAAGTGCGTTGTGATCTCGGTTAGGTTGTCTAACTGTCTTTAGTTGGTTTGTCAAATTCTCCAGTATTTGGATCGAAAATTAGCTTCCAAGTTAGGTTTCGAAACTGGTTTGATGCTCTGTTTTCGGGGCTGTATCGACTTGACTTTGCGTCGATTTCAGCGCCGATCTAGGGTACGAGGTTGAAATCCCTTTGAAGGGTTTCAAATAGGGTTATGTGGTCTTCCTATAGCAATTTACAGATCGAAATTTCATCGAGTAGAACCAAAGAAAAGTTAGAGATAAGAGGAGTACCTGACGGTGTACTCGAACATGGGTGACTCGGGTTGCTGTCAGTTCCGTGGGTCTCCCCGACGTCACGCGGAGGCGCTGGCGATTGCAGGTGGTCAGGGGGGTCGCTAAAAGGTAGGGGATCTCGAGGATGAAGGGTTTTGGGTTGAGGTCGCAGCACTCGAGCACGAGGTGGCAGCGAGTTTGGCGATGGATACCACGACTATTTGGCCGATACTTACATATATGGTTCCAAGGATTTACGAGAGAGAGGAGGAGTTTAATCCCAATTAATCTAGGACGTCTATATTAAGAGTAGATTTGAGGAAGGATTACGTTTAAGGATTGGAGGAAATATTGGTTTGAAAAGATTTTCGAATCAAAAAAATGCCCAAATAAATTCTATAAAAAAAATATAAACAATTTCTCTAAAATTCTAATTTTTAATATATCTATATTTAGTATCATAAGGTACGAGCATGCACACATATACATTATATATACGTATATTTACTAAAACTAATCAATTACTACCAAATAAATATTCTAAAATTAATTAAAATACTAAGATTAATTGGGATAATACGGGGGTTTACAAGGCACATGACCACGCTATCCGTAATGATTTATAGTCATCTTGTACTCCAAATCTTAACCATGACTAGAGCATCATATAATAATTATTTATTTATTTATTTATTTATAAAATTCTAAAAATCACCATTCAAAATTAAAAAATATTTTAAAATTTTGGGAAGAGGGGTTACAATTGTAGACCGTGTAGACCATGTTTTATTTTATGCAATATAGATCGTGTTTTATTTCATGCAATGTAGACCGCGTAGATCGTGTTTTATTTCATGCAATATAGACCGTGTAGACAGTGTGGTGTAGTGGACCAGCCTGATCACTATTGAACAGTGTACTTCAAATAACATAGTTGATTAAGTTTTCCTTGTTCCATGATTCACTTTTCTTTATAGTTCAAGATTAACTGTTTCACTATATATTTTTTTGTGCCATATTTTATAGTTGTTTCTTTCATCATATATGTCATTCTCTATTAAATGTTCTTATAGTCGTTATCATATATTTGGAACTGCATGCTTGGATTGTACTCATTCCATTTCTGACTAGAAACCAAAAGTTTATAGATTAGTCGCGACTGCTATTAGCATCGGACTCGGGAGACATGGGTATATGCAGAGACTAAACCTAGAGACCAGTTAGATAGTTGAGTATTTATTTAGTTGTTTTTGAGACATTGCACTTTGTATCAAATGTAAACTTTAGAATGTTGTAACTTAATTTAGTTTGTGAATGAGCAATAATAATTATTTTGTGAGCATTAGGTTTATTGCGGGCTAGACATCATTCTACCGACGACACTACGACGTAGGCTGGCTTAGACATGCACTCGCATCCAAATAAAAAAATGGGTGCCGATCGTGACAAGTTTTTTTGGTGGCTCATGCAGGTCAGTCTTTGCAAATTGTGCGAACTCGTGATAGTACCTAAGTTAGTCGTACTATTGCGAGCATGCGACTAAGAAATGCTCATTCACACTAGGATTAATTTGATTTAATAAAATAATTAGGAATAGGAGTCCCTTATTCAATTGACTGTTGGGTAGTTAAAGTTGCTATGTAGGCCATGTGATTTTGGTAGGATTTATTAAATTTCAAACCCTATTAGAAAGCTTAGGAATTTTACTAGAAGGATGTACCATTGTGTTTTGACACGATGGTTGGGTCAAAGATGGGTAGACCATTTCGCTTGGTAAACTTGACCTTCCTAAGACTCAATCCCTAAACCTTGATAATTTGATCAAATTATCTTTTTTTCCCTAGCTAAACATTATTACTCCATCATAAGGTCAGTATTGCTTATTTAGTTTCCATTAGACCTAGTAGTATTTTCTTTTCTAAGAGTAGATGTTCTATTTCCATCTATTAACTTTTGAGCCTAACTTTGTTCTTAGTTAGCCTTTGTTGAAATTCAAGATATGTATATGTTTCCCCTCGATCCCTAAATAATAAAGAAAAAGAAAATTAAAAATTATAATTCTATTGTCTTCGATCATTTTCTTCCTAATCTTTGTCGTTTGTGCCTTCCCTAAAACATCGTCATATCGCAAGCTTGTATCACTTATAATTTTTCCTTGGACCTAAAGAATAATTATTTTTTAAATAATTTATCACACAAAATATCTATATATTCACCTTGAGTTAGTTTGACTCAATATTTTCTCTCAATCATCGAATATTGAATAGCCGTGAAATAGGGATTAGAAATTTTTAACTTAGTTTGGCATCGATCATTATTTTCCTAGTCGCTCATTTTTCAAGAATGGATTCTTGAAGGATAGTTACTTACAATTCTCCTATCTTAATCACCTTAGAATCTGTTCGAATTATCTTTCTTGCCTAGGATGTATTACTTAATTTTTTCCATAAGTAATTATTTTCTAAAAGCCAATATCATATTTCCATCTATTAAGTTTTGAGCCTAACTTGCTTCAATTATGCGTATATTAAATCCCTACTCGTCTCATTTAAATTTTCGATCGTTTAATTTTCAAAAGTGATATATCATCGATCGTTTTCAAAATTGATACTTTTCTTCGAAGAACAGATACTTATATTTTTCTATTATGATCAACTTGTTGAAATTATAGAAGCTCCCTTGAAATCTATGAATATAGTTGGAATAGTTTTCGAGGACTCGGAATGGAAAGACAGCAGCGCACTGTCGCCATTTATTTGAATTATGGAGACTGCGGGTTCACTGCAGCCAGCAGCGCACTTGCGAGGCATGATCCCTAAGTTGAAGTAAGATAAACGTGGGTTATCAAACATTATTTAAACTATGTCTTAGTTGTCCTATTTTTATTTTGAGATGTTATGTCAAGATTGGATAGAGTTGATAGGGTATTCATTAATGTATCCTTGTTTGAGTCGTGGAACTAAGAGTTTTTGCTGCTAGCTGTACACTGGCGAGGCATAAATTCTTGGTAAAGTGACTTCGGATATGCTTACGATTTTCAAATACCATAGAGGCTACGTCTTTTATTGACATATGACTACTAAGTTTCCAAATTGGTTTGTGCCTTCTTCCTAGTTACCATATTCTCAATAAATTGGTTGTTTTTCCTTTCTTCCTTATCTTTCTATTTTCGAATCGTCATCTTTTAAACCTGTTTTGATTTCCTACCACTAGATTCATAATCACACCTAGATTATGATTCTATGATCATGTCTACATAATCGATCATGCTAGAACGATTTGGATTTGGATCATCCTTAACGACTTTGATCGTAACTAAACTATTTGACCAAAATCATAAGCATGACTATACTTCAACTCAATTACTGCTAATGTTTAGATTTTATTCCACTGTGGTCATGATTATTTTAATTATATTCATACTCGTGCCAAATTTTTATCATGCTTGGATGACTTGCATGATTAATCTTGCAAAATTTTAATCATCATTGATCGTGACAATATTTAGCCGTATCTAAGTAATCTTAACCATGTTTAGACTTTGTCTAAATTTTTATTGTTGACCATGCCAATACAATTCCAATAGCAGTTAATCAGGCCTAACGATATTTTTCTTGTTTAACTTAATCTTATTTCGATTATATCCTTAATCATTGTGACTAGACCATTCGGACCATACTTTAATCATGCCGCGTGGTATCTTTTCTTAAGGTTCAATCCTGTTCACGATCTAACTCATATTGATCATTAATCATATCATTTATTGATTATATTCTTAGTCATACCTAATCGTGTCCTTTGAAATCCGAGGAAGAAATATTTCTTAGGTGGGTAGATTTGTAAGCCCACTCCCTAGTTTTTTAAAATTTTATTTTATTTCAGTTTTGAATATTTTCTAGTTAGAAATTTGTATTTATTTTAATTAACATATATATATATATATATATATATATATATATATATATATATATATATATATATATATATATTTCTTGGGTTTGAAAATGTTTTGGGTTTGAAAAAAAGAAGTAATTACCTATATTTGATGACAATATTTACTAGTTTGCTTTTATAAATGATACTTCTAGAGCTATTATTTTCATATTATCATTTATTTTAAATTTACAAAAATATTTTAAATATTAGTTGGTAATATTATTATTATTTCAAAATTCTTATTTTGGATTGAGATTTGGTCAATCGACGAGTTATTTGATTTGAATCTTTGAAAGGATTTATTCCAAAATCCTAATCCTAATCTATGTAGGAACCCCCACTCTTATATATATATATATATATATATATATATATATATATATATATATATATATATATATATATATATATATATATATATATATATATATATATATGGGAGGCTTTCCCATTTTCTTCACAAACAAAAAATTCCCAAACATCCCTAACCCTAAATATTTTCCCTTCATTTTTTCATTTCACCTATTTGATCAATATTTTTATCCTAAAATTTGCCTATCTTTTCATCGACCAACCAAGTCTGTCTATCTTATTAGACCTTAAATTCGAGCACAAATTTATTTCTAAGGT
This sequence comes from Iris pallida, assembly GCA_029216955.1. Lineage (NCBI taxonomy): Eukaryota > Viridiplantae > Streptophyta > Magnoliopsida > Asparagales > Iridaceae > Iris > Iris pallida. Next base: position 21,794,883 of record JANAVB010025598.1, on the reverse strand, counting down.
GGGTAGATTTGTAACCCATGTTTCCCGAATTTATAAAACTACTAATTATTTTAAATAATTTTAATTTTGATGTTTTAATGTATGTCCCTTGAAACTTTATAAAAGAAAAATATCCTTATTATTTTCGACCTTAAAACTAGTTAAAATTTTAATTTGAAATATATTTTGTTTGATAAAAATATTAATTCTTGAATATTTGTTATGGAGATGTAGCGATCGTCTGATTATTTTAGACTTAATTTCAAAAATAATTTCAAAATCATAAACGTATTTTGATTATGAAAAAGGTTAGTTAAATTATTTTCAAATAAGGGTTTGGGTTATAGAAACGTACTTAACGGACAAATATTACTTTGAATTATTTTGGTGAGTAAATATTTGGTTAAATTTTTTTCTTATATGATTTAAATTATCATTGCAATCATTAATAGATTGTGAATGGATTGATTTTTGGTTATTTGATATGGATTTAAATTTATACGATTTAAATTATATTAATTATATCCTAAATCCTAATAACTATTTTGACCCAAAGCTAAGAAATATTTTGACCGAAAGCCACCTGCATATAGATCCATATATATCTAAATAGATAATCCTACCTATCTAAAGGTTTCATTCAAACTTATCGGATTAAGAAGTGAAAACTCAAACAACATTTAGATTGTGATTTCTCTTATCCATACTTGGCCTCAACCATTAAAATATATGTATATAACAACTCGGTATTCCTTCGTCCAAAACTCTCTTGGCCACCCATCCTTGCCGATCCCACTCCGGCATAACACACCACCACAAGCCATCGCCGACATCACCAACACCTGTGCCGATCACGTCCGGCCAGAGTTCTTCACCTAGCATCAAACCGATACCACCACTCTCCTCCGTTTCCCGCATCCACCACCACTGCCATCAAATTTGGCCACCAATCCCGGCCAACTGTCGCACCTCTTTCCCGTGTCACCAAATACTACCACCACCACTCTGTCATTGTCAGCCACCAACAAACAACCAATACACAAAATTCATGTGTCAAGGTGTCTGTGTCCACCATTACCATCTTATGTCCAGCCTCAGGTCCGACCCCGGGCGTCCATGTCTGTTTCCTTCATCCCGTTCCTTACAACCATCGTACAAATCCTTTGTGTCCAACACCCGGACAAATGAACACCAAAACAATAGGAGATAGCAAAACACCTAGCCCTACCTCTGTCGTATGGTCGACCGACGATGCCGCACCATCACCCGCACCCATGACGACAAACAAAACTCGAAGCCGCCAGCATCCGCCGCTGTCCTCCCCTCCGCCGACGACACCTTCGCGTGCCCTCGACAAACCCACGAACGGCTGCCTCTGGAGCAGAACGGAGCCCCTCCAGTGCAGCGCCTCCTTGTGCATTACCGCGAAGAGCTCGGATCCGCGAAGCCAACCTCGCCCATCTGTCCTACCGTCGAGCCTCATCCGCTCGCGGCCAGGCTATGAACGACCCTCCATAACTGGATCTGCCTGTGTTTCTTCTCCATGCCAGACGCCAGCGCCTGTGCGCCACGATGTCCTCGCGAGCAAAGCTGGACCTCCCCGACCCTTGGCGAGCAACTTCCCATGTAAGCTTTCGATCCCCCTCTTCCAATCTCTCCATCACTCGTCCACTCTCCCTCTTTCTCATTAAAATTCTCAACCCTTAATATTTGAGAGAGTAGCACATAGTAGTTTTTTGAGTTGCTATTTAATAATGTGACTTGAACCTTGGACCCGAGCCATGGAGGAGTCTAACTCTTTGACCATTAAGAAATTACTTCATATATATATATGATTTGGGTCCAGGCTCAGTAGTATGGATAATTTTATCAGATTTATGGGCCTGAACCCAGTTACTTAGTATGGGTTTTAGTATAAAAGTAATTTATCTGGGTAATAATTGCTTTGGGGCCAGGGTTAATAATTGGTTTTGGTTTTGATACCAGTATAGTAGTTTTGTATGGCTATCATAATAACATCATTTTTGGGTTATACTATATTTTGGGATTATGGGCTGGAATCGAGCATTTAGAACATTTTTGACTTTGGCCATATATATATATATATATATATATATATATATATATATATATATATATATATAATGGTATAGGTATACAAAATAGGTATTTACGGGTATATATGTAGTGTGTTATAAATCTTATTATTATTATCTTTAGTAGTTTTTATGTTATATAAAAAAAAAATTTATCAAGTAATATTTTCAAGGAAAATATTTTATATAAGGTTTTGGGGCTAAAAACTAATTATACGATTTTTCTTTAGAAAAGGTATTTGTTCGTTTTCTATACTTCAAAAAGATTTATGTAAGTTATATATCAATTTCCTTAAACGGATTTCAAAAGGCATATTAAGCATAATGTAACATTTGGGTATATTTTAAAATCGCTTAATATTTTCTTAATAAATTCTATTGCACTTTATATGTATATTGATTACATTATTGGGCTTATTTATACATTAACTATAGTCAATGGGCTTTGGACTTTTAGAGCTTGCATCTAATAAATATGATTAATCTTCTAAAATCAAATCCCCCCATCCATGATCGTGACTGATTGTATTTTCTATCTTTCTGTAATTCTAAACTCCGTCACACCGACTCTAGCCAACCGGACTATTCTGGACCCAACAAGATGGTTTGTTTCTTCAGCTAAGGACCCCAGACGAGTACAGTTCATATTTTGTTTCCAGTATTGTTAATTACTATAATTATATGATTAGTGACACATATTTGAGTCTTGACATGTTCAGCAAACTTGTTAGTGTCATATGAATTCTAGTCATGATACTACTTTTTATTTTACCGTGTTTCGTAATTTATTGTCGTAACTAATCCATGTGTAGTAGTCGGATAGGGAAGTACATACTAAGTAGATATGTGATTGCTTTATTTCATGCAATGTAGACCGTGTTTTATTTCATGCAATGTAGACCGTTTTTTATTTCATGCAATATAGACCGTGTAGACTGTGTTTTATTTCATGCAATGTAGACCGTGCGGTGTAGTGAACCAGCCTGATCACATATTGAACAGTGTACTTCAAATCACATAGTTGGTTAAGTTTTCATTGTTCCATGATTCACTTGTCTTTATAGTTTAAGATTAATTGTTTCACTATATATTTTTTCGTGCCATGTTTTATAGTTGTTTCTTTCATCATATATGTCATTCTCTATTCCGTGTTCTTATAGTCGTTATCATATATTTGGAACTGCATGCTTGGATTGTACTAGTTCCATTTCTGACAGGAAATCAAAATTTTACAGATTAGTCATGGCTGCTATTAGCCTCGAACTCGGGAGACATGGGTACATGCGGAGGCCAAACCTAGTGACTAGTTAGATAGTTGAGTATTTATTTAGTTTTTTGAGACATTGTACTTTCTAACAAATGTAAACATTGGAATGGTGTAACTTAATTTAGTTTGTGAATAAGCAATAATAATTGTTTTGTGAGAATTGGGTTTATTGTAGGCTAGACAGCGTTCTACTGTTGTCACTGCGGCGTAGGCTGGCTTGGACACGCACTCGCATCTGAATAAAAAACGGACACAAGTTCAGCAATTTTCGACGTTGCCAGCTCCTGTCACTCCCCGTTCCCAGAATACGTATTTTTATACATGTACAACTCATATATATTTATTTAGTATTTATCATGTATTATCCTGTAATTAAATTCCTTTAATTTCATGTTAATTAATTATCTGCATTTTTCTTCCTGCTTTTATTCTCTGCTTTAGTCTTATTTTAGGTTCGGCCTAGATTGGGTTTTCTCGGGTTCTTGGTGGTTCACATGAACCGAACCCCACCTACCACCACCCTTTCCTATTTAAAGCCTCCATCCCCTTCTCTCTCTTCATAAACTCTCCTTCTTCTTCTTCTTCTTCTTCCTCATCACTCTCTCCACCTACCAACAGCAGGCAAGTGCATCTTGCTTTCCACTTGAGGACCATTTTTATGGTTCATTATTCTTCCTCTCATGATTCTAAGAGAGATTAGTACTTAGCATTTTTGATTTCTTTGGCTTGTTTCTTCTAGATCCAAGTTGTATTCTCGGTTGTTCATAGGTTTTTGATCTACTAACTGGCGTGTTTTCGAAGTAGATGGTTCGTGTGGTGGAGCTTCTCATTCTACACCATTCTGAACCATGGGAACCTCATTTCTGGCTTGGAACGAAGGTTCCATAAGATTGGAGTTTGGGAGATTTAGTCATGCTCACATTCTTACGTGCCAGCGTGAATTTTGAGTCACGCTCACGTCTTTACGTGCCAGCGTGACATTTGAGTTACGCTCACGTTCTTACGTGCCAGCGTGAATTTTGAGTCACGCTCACGTCTTTACGTGCCAGCGTGACATTTGAGTTACGCTCACGTTCTTACGTGCCAGCGTGAATTTTGAGTCACGCTCACGTCTTTACGTGCCAGCGTGACATTTGAGTAGCGCTCACGTCTTTACGTGTCACCGTGACATTTGAGTTACGCTCACGCTGTACGTGCGTGAGTTACTTTTCACGCTCACGCTGTGCGTGCGTGAGTTACTTTTCACGCTCACGCTGTGCGTGCGTGAATTACTTTCCGCGCTCACACTGTGCGTGCGTGAGTTACTTTTCACGCTCACGCTGTGCGTGCGTGAGTTACTCTTCACGCTCACGCTGTACGTACCAGCGTGAATCACTTTACACGCTCACTCCTACCTACTAAACTTGGCGTGACTTGTTGGCCTTAGCATAGACTTGGTGTAATCTAACCTGGGTGTTTCTATTTGCTCTATAATTTATTCATTTAATGGTGGCATGATAATTCTCTTATTATATCCTTATGTCTTTTTTTATGAACTCGATAATCTTGGCATGTTAATAATTTTGATACATATGGTTGTGTAGAACGTGCCTTGTGTCTTGACTGGTTTATGGATACCCAGTAAGGCTGGAACTTAACCCTGAGAGTTATAGACTCGACCCCATTTAATACTAATTGACTTTCATGCCTTGTCACCATTGATGACGATGGTTATCTTGGCTAAAATTGATCATGTGTTCCTAGTTGGAACTAAGAGACTGGCTAGTCGTCTTATTGAATTGATTGAATGAGACACGTTCATGTTATGAACTATTGTAATCGATTAGCCGATTCTGAATATTGACATACAGGCATGTGCAGGCTTCAATTTATTTATTTCTCTACAGAGCAGCATGTGTACTTTATGGTCAAGGCATGATTATTTCGTGGTTAGTTTTAATTGTTGCATTACGCTATGTAAGACCTACAACCTAACCGCACGGGTATTGTTGTAGAGTCGGGCATATCGTACTTGGTACGGAAGTACTCATTCTGAATGACCAAGATCCACGGCATGGAACTTCACTCAACGTAGAGACTATTAAGTCAAATAAAATAATGATGGCATGGAGAGAATGGATTCCCGAGTTCTTACATGGCAGCCCTCTTGGGACTAGTAGTACCCGACAGGCCGGCTGGTTCCCACAGATACTGTAAACCTGCCACACGGGCAGGGAGCGGTATCTGCTTATATTATTATTGTATATTGATGACGGGCGTCCCGCTGGGACTCGTCTAATTCATGATTGGCGTAATTGATTGAATGGATAGACTAGCCTTGCTCGCACATAGTAAGAACTGAGGAATTTTTATTGCATAATTCCAGGATAACTTGGGACTCACAATAGCAAGCCGTAGTAGTTGCCTGGCCGTTTAAATTGATTTGTTTGTGTACTGTACTTACTCTGTTACTTAACTAAGATGATCAGAATGTCAGGACATGACGGGCCAACTTCTGTCCTTGTTTGGTTGGGAGGTTGGTTCGAAGTGTCGTGATGTTGTGTGAGTCCAAGTAGATAGCAGAGATTTATTATCATATTCTCTTATTACTGGCTTCATTCCTCATATCGTGCTCCCTTGCGGTACTTGCTATTAGAGGTCTAACCTCTCTGGTTTTGCATGGCCAGATTTAGAGCCAGTCATCGAGGATCCAGCTTAGTTCTACCTCCAAGATGGTCAACACTAGAGGAATGATCGCAGGAGGACTCGAGTGGGTTCCTTACTCCACCGCTCGTTTTGTTATTTACTTTATACTTAGCCGTTTGGCACCGATATGTTAGTCAGATTGTCTTGTACTTACCTTTACATAATTGTAACTAAGTCAGACTGCAGCTGCTAACAATTGTGTATACTTGCCACATCTTCTGGCTATGTTTTGTAAAGCCAGACATCAAGAACATTTTAATTTAAGCGTATGGGACGCCTTACTGCTTTATCTCACATGTTCTCTATTTTTGTTTTTTGTTTGAATGATTGAGACAATAGAAGTAAAGTGACCATAGGGAGACTTTCATATAGTATGCACCCCCTCGTCTTGTAGACAGCATTGATCGTATTATACGGTATTCATCTACCCGTAATACGTAGCTGGCTGAGTCATTCTCCCGCTCTCCAGTATTCTGGTTCTGGGGCATGACAGCTCCAGGGGCAGCATTGGCAGTGAGGCCATTAGCCCAGTGTCTACCGACGCAGGCTCAGATGTTTCACAAAGCACAAAATCAGGAGGCCAGCAGAGGCCGCAATAGCAACATGGTCAAGGAGGACAGCATCAGGGAGCTCAGCAAGGCCAGGGTCAGGCCTTCACCTTGTCTTTGGAGGAGGTACTAGCATCAGGCAACGTGGTTGCAGGTACTATTTCTGTTACCTCTTTTCCTGTAGTAGCATTATTCGATTTGGGGGCTACCCATTCTTTTGTATCTGTATGATTTATGACACGCATTGGATTGGAATTTCAGACATTGCCAAAAAGGATGAATATACTCACTGGTAATGGGCTCGTAGGAGTTAGCTGTCATGCCCCAAAACCAGAATACTTGAGAGCGGGGGACAGACACAGCCAGCTACGTACATTGGAGTGCAACCCACCTCGCAATACGGTTACGGCTGTCTAGATGCATAAGGGTTTAACTACAAGCCAGAAGCCTATAGTCTCAATCTCAAGCAAGTAAATAAATGTAACAATATATTAGATCATCATACATACAAAGTAAGGCATCCCAAACATTACATATTCAGATGATCATGAAGCTAGTCATACAAAATACGAAGACTAGAAAGAGTTAAAGTCATACACGATCAACCCAAGGATTTGTCAATCATGTTACAGCCCTTAGGCAGATAGAACATAAGTTTCAACACGAGCTAACACTTGTTCGGCGGCTAAACGCCTCAAAAGAATAATTTTACAATAGAGTGGGAGAGCAAAATAAGAAATACACTCATTGCCAGGGTTGCATCTAGTGTTCACCATCTAGCTGGAAGGCAGGTAGATCCTTGGGTGCTACTCCGAAATCTGGTCATACAAAACCAGTTGGGTCAGACCCCAGAAAGAGCAAATGTCACAAGGGAAGCTTCACTTAGGAACTAAAACCAGCAGGTCAATAAACAGAACATAATTAAGTAACAAGAAGACATGGTTAGAATAAAACAAGAGCTTGCATTATAAAAACAAGAGGCAGAATATAATTCCCATGTTGACCACGAGGTAAGCATTCATGCACGACCAATCAAGTCTTACAGCTTGCTATCATTAGCTAACTAGGGTTATCACAGGCCTAGTTACTAACAAGATGCATTTGAGATATTCCCAAGTCTCAAGCCCTGCAGCAATCCAGGTTATCCAGGCGAGCTTGCTTAGAGTTATCAAGATTACATTAGTTGCATAAGTTACAAGATGACTTGGTGTACCTTAGTACATTTGTGTTCAAGAAGTTCCCCACATGACAGTGGGCTAGAAATGTGCCCTACTCGTCGGCAAGCTACAAGTCCACTCGGGTGTGGCCGGGATAACGAAATCGCCTGTAACTGGAAAAATCTCTCTATATGAACTACTTGATCAATCTAGTCATTAACCTAGTTAGATTTATTATAAATTCCTAACTGTGGTAACCAGGAATCCATGTCCTGGACATGATGCAAGATGAGACAGGTAGTTTGTACAGGCACAATCAAGAGAATCAACCACGGTATCAAGACAAGAGTTACTTAGCAAGTCAGGGTAGCCATCGCAACAGCCTTTTAAGATTATCATGTCATGTCAGGTTACTTGTTACTTGTCAAGATTACTTGTCAGGAGTGCGCCTCGATGGGCCACTATCAAGATTATACATGTTATGTCAAGTTGATTATCATGTCAAGAGTGCTTGTCAAGAGTGTACCTCGACGGGCCACTATCAAGATTATCAAGAAGGGTTCATGTTAACATGTCGTGCTCATGTTATAAGTACTTGTCATATCAAGAATTACTGGTCAAGAGTGCGCGCCACCAAAAGAGTTATCATGATGTGTTTATGTCAAGTTCAGATCATGGCCTAGAATTATTATGTTCAAATCCAAGTCAAATCTCAAGCTTAAGTGCAAGTCAAGTTCTTGTTACAGCCAAGTCAGGTCATGCTCAGGTCGGGTCAAACTCAGGGCACATGTATATAACAAAACATGTAGACAACTGCAAGAACAAGGAAGGTGTCAGGGGGTAGGCACATCACAATGGGCGCCTAACGATAGATGGGCGCCTAGGCAAGCATCGGTGCCTGGGCATGAATGGACACCAGGGTCAGGATGGCGCATAGCCAAGGTAGGCGCATAGCCAGAGAGGTGCTGGACCATCATGGGCGCATGGCCAGATATAGACGCATGGCCAAAGAGGCGCACAGCCAGATATAGGCGTATGGCCAGATATAAGCGCATAGCCAAAGAGGCGCATAGCCAGATATAGGCGCATGGCCAGATATAGGTGCATCACAATTAGAGACTCACGATGCATCTTCAGTACATGCGCATATGGAACCTACGCGCATGACACGCTCTGAGTCAAAAGATGCGTTGCCGGGACTTCACGGCGCATGGCCTCCCGGGCGCATGGGGTTCGTCGTCCCCAAACAGCAAGTTCAGCCATAGAAGTTCCAAAAACTTGCCATGACCATAACTTCCTCAAAACAAGTCCGAATTGAGACTTCAAGGGTCTAAACTGCATAGAACGAGATTTCCTAAACCAAAAAAAATAAAAAAAGATCAAAACTTAGATCTACAAAAATCTATCCATCAAGACCAAAAATGCCAAGTTCTAAAGAGGCTTAGAATCAAGTAGAGAGAAGAATGGAAAAATAAAAATAGGAGATCCATCATGAAGCAAGTTGCACTTGCCTAGGATTTCTTGGGTGGGTGGGAGGAGTGATGGAGAAGAAGAAGAAGTAAATGAAGAAGAGTAATGAAGAGAGAGAGAGGATAGTTGACTTATATAGCAACCCCTCTCATTTCAAACCAAAATAAACCAAACCATGCCAAGCCAAGCCAAGATGAACCAAAATAAACCAAGTCAAGCCAAGTCAAGTCAAGTCATGTTGAACCAAACCAAATAAACCAAGGCAAGATTAAACTAGGATCAAGCTAAACATGACAAGTCAAAACACGGGCCACCTAACAATTGTCAGAAATCCGTACACGTATACTGAAAATATGTATAACGGGAAACAGGAGTGACAACTCTACCCACCTTAAAAGAATTCTGTCATCGGAATTTAATCAAGAGGTTAGAGGTGTCGAGGCAAGCTATACTAACACTAGCAATCTATGACTAGCAGTCAATCAGACAATCATTCATGCAAGCAAGGAATTAAAGGCATAAGACATAAGGAAGATATTATACCTTATGAGTCAAACATGTGTGGATATCTCGACCGGATATGATCCTTACGTTCCCACATTGACTCACCCAAAGAGTGATGATCCCAAGCAACATGGACTAACTTAATAGTCTTGTTCTTGAGTACCTTCTCTTTCGGTCCAATATGGATACGGGCCTTTCCTCATACGAAAGGTTGGTACCAACAACCAATTTCGATTGATAAATGATATGGCTCAGATCTGGGATGTACCGTCGCAATTGGGATACATGGAATATATCATGTACCTCACGTAATAACGACGGAAGAGCGAGACAATAGGACACATCGCCTACTCACTCAAGAATATCAAACGGTCCTATATACCTAGGACTAAGCTTTCTTCATATGCCGAATCGAATGACACCATGGGTAGGCGAGATCCTAAGGAATACGTGGTCGTCGATAGAAAACTTAAGAGAGCGCCGATGAGAATCAGTCCAATGACGTTGACGATCTTGGACAACTCGAAGATGATCTCTAACTTGTCTGACCACCTCAATAGTTCGAGTAACCATTTCTGGACCAAGCATCTTTCTCTCGCCGATCGTCCCAGGCTAAAGGTAATTTGCACTTCCTGCCATACAGTGCCTCGAATGGTGCCATCTGGATACTGGCCTGGAAACTGTTATTGTAGGAGAACTCTACGAGATGTAGGTAAACATTTCAGGAACCATCGAAGTCAAGTGTACAGGATCGCAACATATGCTCAAGAGTTTGAATTATGCACTCTGACTGACCATCTGTCTGTGGATGATAAACTTAACTAAACTTGAGACGAGTCCTCAAACTCTCCTGAAGACTGCCAAAAGTGTAAGGTAAATCTTGAATCTCTATCTGATACGATACTGACTGGCACTCTATACAATCTGACTATCTGTCTGAGATACATCTCTGCAAGCTGATCTGTCGACTAACCAATTCTGAAAAGGAGAAAATGAGCTTCCTTCGTGAGTCGGTCAACTATAACCCAGATAGCATCTCTTCCAGCTGGGGATTTTAGTAACCAATCACAAAATCTATGGTAATGTGCTCCTATTTCTATTCTGGGATCGGTAAAGGTTGAAGAAGTCCAGCTGGTCTCTGATGTTCAGCTTTAACTTGCTGGCAAACCAAACAATGAGAGACAAACCAGGCTATCTCTCTCTTCATGCCATTCCACCAAAAATGTTAGAGAATATCACGATACATCTTCGTGCCACCGGGATGAATTGAATACTGTGAACTGTGAGCCTCTGCCATAATCTCATGTCTGATATCACCGCTGAGTACACAAAGACGCCTTCCTGCCGGAGAGTACCATCTTCGTGAATACATAACTCAGTTCTCCTTCCTGTTTCACATTCTTTCCTAAGCTACTGAAGCTTAGAATCCGTTGACTGAGTTGCCTTGATCCCCTCAACTATACTGGACTGAACTTGCATGCTGGCCATCAAGGCCATATTGGTAGGAAGAACTACCTCTATATCCATCTTATGAAGATCTACTAATAACTCGGGCTGTGCTGTTAGAAAATAAGCTCTTGCTCTTCTACTCAATGCATCTGCAACAACGTTGGCCTTCCCAGGATGATACTGCAGGTTGATGTCATAATCCACCAATAGCTCTAGCCATCTTCTCTGACGCATGTTAAGATCCTTCGGGGTAAACACATACTTAAGACTCTTGTGGTCGGTGAAAATCTCTACCCTATCTCCATACAAATAATGCCTCTAAAGCTTGAGGACAAAAACCACCGCTGCGAACTCCAAGTCATGTATTGGATAATTCTTCTCGTGATCACAAAACTAACGTAATGCATAAGCTACTACCTTACCATGCTGTATTAGGACGCATCCTAATCCTTTACCTAAAGCATTACAATAAACTAAAAATCCTCCAGTCCCATCCGGAAGCGTGAGAATGGCTGCCGTCATCTATCCTTGCTTCAACTTCTCAAATAAACTTTGACATTCTACTGTCCAAGCAAACTACACATCCTTACGGGTCAACCGCATCAATGGCGCTAAAATTCGAGCAAAGTCTAACACAAATCGACGATAATAGTCCGCCAATCCTAGGAAACAGCGAACCTCTGCTACGGTAATGGGTACTGGCCATATCTTTATGGCTACTATCTTCTCGGGGTCCACTTCCACACCACCTCTGGTGATGATATGACCTAAGTACGAAATGCGATTAAGCCAAAATTTGTACTTACTGAAATTTGCGTACAACTGATGCTCTCTGAGAATTTGAAGAACTACTCGAAGGTGTTGTTCATGTTCTGCTTCACTCTTGCTATAGACTAAGATGTCGTCTATAAACACTATCACAAACTGATCCAAATAGGACATGAAAATATGATTCATGGGATCCATGAATATCGCTGGCACATTGGTCGCTACGAATGGCATAACAAGAAACTTCCAATGCCCATACCTCGATCTGAATGTCGTCTTCGGGATGTCTTGCTCTCTAAATTTGATATGATGATACCCTGACCGTAAGTCAATCTTCGAGAATACTGTCGCTCCACTGAGTTAGTCGAACAAATCATTTATCCTTGGCAAGGGATATCTGTTCTTGATTGTTACGAAATTTAAGGTACAATAATTAACACATAATCTTAACGTACCATCCTTCTTTTTCACAAGAAGCATCGGGGCTCCCCAAGGCGATCTACTAGCACGGATGAATCCCTTGGTCCTAAGTTCTTCAATCATCTTGTACAGGATCTCCAATTCTGATGGTGCCATTCTGTAGACTCTCTATGATACTGGTGCCGTCCCTGGAATCAAATCAATGGTGAACTCAATCTTTCTCTGGGGCATACCTGGAAGCTCTTCGAGGAATACGTCAGGAAACTTTGCTACTACTCTGGGAAGCTGAACTGCCACTGCTACTGCCATCAGCAAGACTAGGGGAGAAGGCTCTACTTCGCCTCTGGAAAACAAAAATTTCTCTTCGTCGGGCATACCAAAAATAATCCTACCAACATGGCAGTCAATTCTCGCATATTGATCCTTCAACCAATCCATTCCTAAGACCACATCATAGTCGACCATCAGAAATTCTATCAATCTAGGAGAAAACTCTCTACCGCTAACTACGATTCGACACGAGGAAAATACCCTATCTACTCCCACAAGACCGTTACCAGTAAGGATATTTAGTTTTACTAATAATGAATTAGGCTCCAGTCCTATCCGTGTCGCAAATCGTACAGGCATAAATGAGTGTGATGCACCTGAATCAAATAATACTGATACTGGAAAAGAGTTGACGAGAATGGTACCTGCCACCACCTCATCTGATGCCATTTTTTCTTCTACCGACAAGGCCATGGCTTGACCCTGTCCTCTTGGTGCAGGTCCCCTCTACTGGTAACCTCTCTGCCTGTTCTGAACCTAGACCTGAGCATACTGTTGAGTCCTCTATTGCTGGAATGCTTGAGCCTGAGGCGACAAGGGCCTCGGAGGCTGGTACTGCTGTTGCACTGGTGCTGGTCCCCTAACCGATGGACTGGTTAGGGTTGATGAAAATAAACTGGCTCTATGCGGGCAGGACCCTATCATATGATCTGGTGCCCCACAAGCCAAGCACACCCCTGCGCTCTGCGACACTCTGAGATACGTGTCATGGCTTTCCACAATGAGTGCAGTCCATTGCTAAAGACTGCTTCTGCTTCTGTTGTCGAGGGTACGTCGGTGTCGAGTGCTGAATCGACAAAACTATGGTCGCCCTCCTAGGAGCTTCAATAGTCAAAGTCCTAGCTGCCGGGGCTGGTGTTGACGACTGAGATACCTGACCATAAGGCCTCTTCCGACCCCCTACTCGATCTACTATCCTCTAGAGGTGTACTCATGCCTCCTAGCTACTCGTAAAATAGCATCAAAGGTCTAATGCGCAAATTGCTCCACCGCTAGAATGATCTCTAGGTGGATCCCCTGCTGGAACCGCTGGGCTCGGTCCAATTCGGTCGCTACCAAGGTAGGAGCAAACCGACTAAGCCTTAAAAACTCGGCCACATATCCATCCACCGTCCTTCCCATTTGCTTGAGATTGCTGAATCTGGTCTGCAGATCATACCGAGCTACTATATCAAAATACTTCGTCTGTAACTTGTCGCTGAATACCGCCCATAAGACAGGCGTCACCAAACCAACTGCTTGTATCTCCCACTAGCTATGGGCTAAGTCCAATAACTGCAGACGCACTACGGCCACCTTCTTATCCTCTGGAATTCGAGTGGCCTCCGGAATAACCTCTATATTCTGAAGCTAAGCATCAGCAGCAATCGCATCTTCACTGCCGTCAAAGAAGGAAGGGTTCAAGCGCTTGAAACTGTTGGCCATATTATTCCTTTGATAACCAACTCTGCCCATAGCATCTTGTACTGTCTGGTACAGGGAATCGCCCTGACGATCTTATGATACAAGCAATTCCTTGATGAGTCCCATCAGGGCTCCATTGCCAGACTCTGCAGGCTGGACTAGCTGAATGGTGGCTCTAGACCTCCGAAAGGCATAGCTCAGGAGGCTGCCCCCGAGTGTTGGGGTTGGTCCCCAGGTTGTTGTCGGTTCACTGGAGGACTGAGATAGATCAAGGATATAAGCATGTGATCAGGTCAAGATTTAGGAAGATTAGAAGGCACGAGTAGAAATCAAGGACGTGTGTGTTGGCCCATTGGTCATATGGTCAAACCTGATTTTAATAATTGAACCAACTCTGACTTGATATATGAAGCTACTCAGTTTTGGACTCTTGGACACTGATCAAGATTGGACATCTACTCAGTTCAAGATCGCAGCTGTGTTTGCCACTCGAGTCTGTATCTATTTCAGATAATGTATTCTCTACTTTTATTGAGTCTAGGAATATGTTGTACACCGAGTCGTATTGGCAAATAGGCTATCCCAAAATATTTTTCGAAAACTTCTATGTTTTGAAAACATGTCCCAAAACGGTTTTCAAAAACTCCCATGTTTTGAAAACATCTCTCTTGTTTAACAAAAGCTTCAAAACATACTTCAAAACGCATTTCAAAAATCTCCTCAAAACTATTTTTTTAATAATATCATATATAGTGCCCCGTCTCTACATCGTGCCCCGTTTCCGTCCATGGGGTGCGCGAGAAAGGAATACTGTCGCTATCGATTCGATCGGGACCGATATGTCGGAATCAGACGAATCGATCGAACGGGAACGGTTGAATTAAGATCCATTCCACGTTATGGAATGGATTCTTCGGAACCAAGTCCCATATTCAGTGGGTTGTGCCTCGAGAATTGGCTCTGCGACCAAGTCCCATATTCAGTGTTCTAATCGGTTGCTTATGCGATTGCAGGTGATCGCGTAGGCGACGTCAACATAGCCAACCGGTTGCTCGCTTGAAGCAAGGCTAAGGCGAGTGGCTGACCTCCTTCGCCTCGTCCCTATATTTCAAATCAATATGAAGTTAGATGAATGCTTGTCATAATAGTGTAGAATCAAAGAAATCGTGGCACAATTCGTCATGAAATACTGGTTATCAAACTGCCGATATTAGAAATAGAAAACATGTTTCCTTATGCAAATCCACTTAGCCTATGCAAAGTAATAAATGAATCGATTAATGTTTATCGCAACGATACGGCTAAGTAAGCAAAACGGTCATTGGACAACTTGTCGAAAAGGTGCAGTTTTTTCGAACGGTTGCCTAGGCCAAGGGACCGATTCGGCCCGGGAGGAACGAGAATAGCAAGCGCCAGCCCTTCTTAAGTGTGGGTTATTCGGGGACTTTCGCATAGGGATCGCTACCCACCGCGAAAGGGTCGCCGTCTAACCCGGCTATAGTCTGCGATAGCTTGACATTGCCAGTGGCCTTCACACCCTTTCACGGCTTAACAAATGCACGTGACACGGGATAAAAATGATAATTGCTGATTGTTCTTACCATTTCATATGCTTGCCTCGAAACATGTTAACATGCAATTGATCAGGATGGTTAGAAAGATCACGTAAATAGCTAGCTAACCTGTTTATAAAAACTTCTTGAATCAAATGCAGAGCTTGGATTTAATTAGTCATTCGCCAGTACATGTCATCGTACTGATCCTCGCTCTTTACAGGTCCTGCGAACCGGGAAGAACGTGCCAGCTAGCTCGGCGACGTTTGTGATTTTGAAGTTTCGGCCGTGCATCGAAGACTTTCCTAAGACGCTACTTTTGAAGGCTCTTGTCAGTCCAAGGAAGATGACTCAGCGTCCCTCCCATCCAGGTCACTAGAGTACTTTGTTGTATATTGAGGGATGTGCACAATGTATGGAACGACTATCTCATCGGCACTCTTTTGTAATCGAGTCATGTTATAGCCCGCGCGACAATGAATCTTGTACCGGAGTCTGTAAAAGATGTTCATTATTAGTAAAGATCAAATTTTCCTTTACTTATTGTGTGATTCAATTTGTCTGCGTACTCTCTTAGATCTCGTATCTCGGATTACCTTATGACTATGCCTTGTGCGATCACAAATTAGGTTCGCACGGCATCACGCCTGGGGGACAACTATCAATTCAACAGAATCGGGGCATGACATAATGGTATCAGAGCACGTCTTTACGTCCTTGGCCTCTAGTATCGAGTTCTAGTCTCAAACCGTTGACCTCGTGTCGATGAGATGAGTGGTTCCATACGCTGAACCTTGGACATTTCTGAAACTAACTAGAGTTGCCTTTCCTTTTTTCCTGCAGTTGCGGGAGCTGTGGCGGAGGACAAGACAAGCGCTTCCAGCGGCTCAAGTACTTCTAGATCCGAGCATTCCGTCAACCCAACGGGAATGACGCCTACCATAGCCGGACCTTCCGGCAACCCGATGCAACATATGCTGCAGATGCTCGAAATACAGCAACGTCAAAACGAGCTCCATCGTCACCAAGCGGAGGCTCATCAGACTCAATTTGAGAATCGGTTTGAGGCTCATTTCAAGCTGCAGCAGGAGCAGCTGAATACCCTCCCGTAAATTATACAATCGTTCGTGGGCAACAACAACAATTCAACGATGACGCCTGCCGTGACCCAGCCTGCGGTTCGATCCAACGAAGCTAAACCAGAGACACATGTGCTCTCACCTGCGGCACCGAAAAGTTCTAATTTCTACGTGTCAAAATTTATGAAAAGCTGTCGCACTTCCTTCAACGGCAGAGAAGATTCCTCTGTGGCGATCGACTGGTTGGAGGAGCTGGAAGAAAAATTTGAGCTTCTGGATGTCGAGGACTCGAAGAAAGTCGTGTGTGCTCAACTTCTACTTCGAATGAAAGCACACAATTGGTGGGCTGTGCAGAAGCGGGCTATTCGACGTGAAGACGAGACAGCGGCGATCTCATGGGTGACATTCAGAAATGCGTTCGAGACCGAGTATCTTTCTGCAGCCATGCGACAGGAAAAAGAAAATTAGTTTACACAGTTGAGGCAAGGGAACATGACTGTACGACAATATGCGACCAAATTCAACAAACTGACCAAGTTTGCTGGAGACTATCTACCTACCACTGCAAGTCGAGCTCGACGATACGAAGTGGGCCTGTATTCCACTATCCGTGCTCATGTCTCGGTGCCTGAATATAAAGCCATGGGCGAGGCACTCAACCATGCCCTCCGTCTGGAGCCTGAGTATCCTCCTACTACTACTAGCACTGTTCACTTTAATAACAAACGTCATAGTAATGCGGAAGGCAATAACGCGCACAAGCGTCAACATCGTGGCAACGGAGGCGGCAACCAGAATAAGGATCGAATAGTCTACAAGTTTTGCCACAAGAAGGGGCACATGGCCATCGAGTGCCGATTGAAGAACGGAGCATGTTTCGTGTGCGGCAAAACAAATCACGTCGCAAAGAACTGCCCGAAAGCTAGGCCGAAGCAACGCCCCCAACAACACCATCAGAACCGAGGCCAAGCATCTTGGGCTCCACCGACCGCACAACAGAATGGCCAATATCATCGCCCCAATGCTCAGGACCGCGTCTATGCCATGACTCGAGACGAAGCATTCGCATCTGATACAGTCATGACAGGTATACTGCAATTCAATAATAAATTTGCTCGTATATTGTTTGATTCAGATGCCATGCATAGTTTTATATCGGCGGACTTTACCGCCGAGCACAAATTTTCCCTGACATCGCTGGGCCTCGATCTCACTGTTAATGTACCATCGGGCATGCCACTACTTGCAAATTTAGTCTGCGGAGACAGAATTATCTGTATAGGTGGTCAAAAGATCAGTCTCGATACGATAATTCTAGAAATTAAGGACTACGACATAATTCTGGGGATAGATTGGCTCGGTCCGTGCAACACAACCATAGACTACGCTGAAAAGAGGGTCACATTCTGTATACCTGGAGTTCCTGAATTCTGCTACTCGTGTGGTGAGCCGTCGCCGACCTGCATGGTTATCTCCGTAATATCTGCTCGACGGATGCTGCATTCCGGGTGCGAAGGCTATCTAGCTTCCGTTCGAAACATGTGATAGGATGGTACAAACGTGGGTCAGACCGACGTTGTGGCAGAGTTACCATATGTATTCCCGGACGAGCTGCCCGACATGCCGCCCGATCGATAGATTGAGTTCACTATCGATACATTCCCCAATACTCGACCGATCTCGAAAGCCTCATACAGAATGGCCCCTGCAGAGCTAAAAGAACTCAAAGTACAGTTGCAAGAGTTGCTCGACAAGGGATTCATTCGACCCAGCGTCTCGCCATGGGGAGCACCCGTGTTGTTCGTCAAGAAAAAGGATGGCTCTCTGCGTCTTTGTATCGACTACCGCGAGCTGAATAAAGCCACCGTCTGGAACAAATATCCCCTGCCCCGCATAGACGATCTGTTTGATCAGCTACAAGGAGCCACCGTGTTCTCTAAAATTGATCTGCGTTCGGGTTACCATCAACTCAAGATCATGCCAGACGATGTATCGAAGTCTGCCTTTCGCACTCGATACGGCCATTACTAGTTCCTAGAAATACCGTTCGGCCTAACGAACGCCCATGCTACTTTCATGGATTTAATGAATTGGGTGTTCCGACTATTCCTCGACAAGTTCATAGTAGTCTTCATCGATGACATACTCGTCTACTCGAAGAGCAAGCAGCAACACACTGAGCATCTACGGACCGTGCTTCAGACCCTTCGAGAAAATTAGTTGTATACGAAGCGAAGCAAATGTGAATTTTGGCTGAGTAGCGTCGCATTCCTTGGACACATCAATTCAGCTGAAGGAATTATGGTCGACCCAAAGAAAGTTGAAGCCGTTGTCGATTGGAAGCGGTCAACGTCCGTCAGCGAGATTCAAAGTTTCCTTGGCTTAGCGGGATACTACCGACGCTTCGTGAAAGACTTCGGGAAGATTGCATCACCTCTGACTCGTCTCTCCCAGAAAGGAGTCGCATTCGAATGGTCAGACGATTGTGAAGCTTCATTCCAAGAATTAAAGCGACGGCTCGTCTCAGCCCCGATACTCTCACTTCCAGAAGGGACTGAGGGTTTCCAGATATTCAGCGACGCGTCCGGTCAGGGCTTAGGGTGTGTGCTGATATAGCAGAACAAGGTGATATATTTTGCTTCCCGACAGCTAAAGCTGCACGAGAAGAACTACCCTACTCATGACCTGGAGTTAGCGGCGATTGTGTTCGCGTTGAAATTGTGGCATCACTATCTCTATGGTGTGGCGTGCACGATCTATACCGATCACAAGAGCCTCAAGTATCTATTCACGCAAAGAGAACTGAACTTGCGGTAAAGGCGTTGGCTTGAACTGATCAAGGATTACGACTTGACTATCGACTATACACCGGAAAAGGGAAATATTGTGGCGGACGCTCTGAATCGGAAGTATATCGCCTCGCTATCCATCGACCGCAGACTATTACGCGACCTAGAAGAGATGGGCATCAAACTCCGAGTCCGATTCAGGCATGTACAGTTGGCAAAGTTGCAGTTAGAGCCGAACCTGCAAGAAAAGATCAAGACCGCTCAGAAGGACGATCTGTACCTGAAGAAGATGCGAGAGCTAATTTCGACGAGTAGGACGACCAACTTTGCGGAAGATAAAACCGTCATGCTTCGATTGAAGGGTAGGCTATACGTTCCGGACGATTCAGAACTCAGAAAGGAGATACTGTCGGAGATGTACTATGCAAAGTACACCTTGCATCCTTGTAGCATGAAGATGTACAAGGACCTCCATACGAATTCTGGTGGCATGAGATGAAACGAGATGTGGCACTCTTCGTGTCGCAATGCATGGCCTGTCAGCAGGTGAAAGCTGAGCATCAGAGACCGGGCAGGCAGATACAGAATCTGACAATTCTGGAATGAAAGTGGCAGCACGTGTGCATAGATTTTATTGTTGGTCTGCCGAAGACGTCGCGGGGAAATGATGTCATCTGGGTCATCATCGATCGATTAACCAAGTCAGTGCACTTCATTGCCATCAAAGTTACTTGGAGCGTTGATCGCCTGGCGCAGATACATCTTGATGAGATAGTACGGCTGCACGAAGTTCCAGTATCCATTGTCTCTGATCGGGATTCACGGTTATGTCACGATTCTGGAGTAGCCTTCAGTCAGCGCTGAGTACCAAGTTACAGTTCAGCTCAGCTTACCATCCTCAGCCCGACAGCCAAACAGAGCGCGTCAATCAGATTCTCGAAGACTTGCTATGACTCTGCACAATTGACTGCAAATCAAACTGGGACAATCATCTACCTCTGGTCGAATTTGTATATAACAATAGCTATCAATCCAGCATCCAAATGGTACCGTATGAAGCCTTGTACGGATGAAAGTACAGATCACCCATTTGCTGGAACGAAGTCGGAGTGCGGTAGATTCTCGGCCCATAACTGGAAGAACAGACCGTGCAGAAAATTTGGCTCATTTGATAAAGATTAAAGACTGCACAGAGTCATCAGAAAAGCTATACGGACATTCATCGTCGATCCTTCGAGTTTCAAGATGGCGATCACGTATTTCTCAAAGTGTCGCCCATACGGGAAGTTACTCGGTTCGGCGCGAAAGGAAAATTGAGTCCGAGATTCGTTGGGCCGTTCGAAATACTCGAGCGGGTCGCCCCAGTGGCCTATAAAATTGCTCTACCGCCGGCACTTAAAGATGTACACAATGTCTTCTACGTCTCTTAACTGCGGAAGTACGTGCACGACCCGAGCCACGTGGTAGATTTTAGCCAGCTGGAGCTAAAGTCTGACTTACCTACGTTGAAGAGCCAGTTCAAATCTTAGAACACAAGGATAAGCTGCTGCAAAATCGATCGATCCCTCTCGTCTGCGTCCACTGGAGGAACCATTCGGTCGAAGAGTCGACGTGGGAGCTTGAATCGAAAATAAAGGAGAAATTTCCTTCATTGTTCTCGTAGAGGTAGGTTCTATCCTTAAGTTTCGAGGACGAAACTTTTTATTAGTTGGTTATGGTGTAGTGCCCCGTCCCTACATCGTGCCCCGTTTTCGTCCATGGGGTGCACGAGAAAGGAACACTTTCGCTATCGATTCGGTCGGGACCGATAGTTCGGAATCGGCCGAGTCGATCGAATGGGAACGGTTGAATTAAGATCCATTCTATGTTATGGAATGGCTTCTTCGGAACCAAGTTCCATATTCAGCGGGTTGCACCTCGAGAATTGGCTCTGCGACTGAGTAGGGAGAGACCTTCTGTTGCTCTGATTTTCATGCCGCACTTGATTTGGTTTTGGCTTTGGTTTTCGTGAATATAATTTTCGTGAATGTTTTCCGAATGGGTTTTCGTGACTTGCGTTTTCAAGGTTCGCATTCATATCGAAATTTCTTGAATTACACAGTGTTCTAATCGGTTGCTTATACGATTGCAGATGATTGCGTAGGCGACGTCAGCGCAGCCAACCGGTCGCTCTCTTGAAGAAAGGCTAAGGCGAGTGGCTGACCTCCTTCGTCTCGTCCCTCTATTTCAAATCAATATGAAGTTAGATGAATGCTTGTCATAATAGTGTAGAATCAAAGAAATCGTGGCACGATTCGTCATGAAATACTGGTTATCAAACTGTCGGTATTGGAAATAGAAAACGAGTTTCCTTATGCAAATCCACTTAGCCTATGCAAAGCAATGAATGAATCGATTAATGTTTATCGCAACGATATGGCTAAGTAAGCAAAACGGTCATTGGACAACTTGTCGACAATGTGTAATTTCCTCGAACGGTTGCCTAGGCCAAGGGACCGATTCGGCCCGGGAGAAATGAGAATAGCAAGCGCCAGCCCTTCTTCGGCGTGGGTTATTTGGGAACTTTCGCATAGGGCTCGCTACCCGCCGTGAAAGGGTCACCGTCTAATCCGGCTATAGTCCGCGATGGCTTGACATTGCCAGTAGCCTTCACACCCTTTAACGGCTTAACAAATGCACGTGACATGGGATAAAAATGATAATTGCTTATTGTTCTTACCATTTCATATGCTTGCCTCGAAACATGTTAACATGCAATTGATCAGGATGGTTAGAAAGATCACGTAAATTGCCAGGTAACCTATTTATAAAAACTTCTTGAATCAAATACAGAGCTTGGATTTAATTAGCCATTTGCCAGTACATGTGATCGTACTGATCCTCGCACTTTACAGGTCCCACGAACCTGGAAGAACGTGCCAGCTAGCTCGACGACATTCATGATTTTCAAGTTTCAGCTGTGCGTCGAAGACTTTCCCGTGGCTCTACTTTTGATGGCTCTCAACAGTCCAAGGAAGATGACTCAGCGTCTCTTCCATCCAGGTCACTGGAGTACTTTGTTGTATATTGAGGGATGTGTGCAATGTATGGAACGGCTATCTCATTGGCACTCTTTTGTAATCGAGTCATGTTGTAGCCTGCGCAGCAATGAGTCTTGTACCGAAGTCTGTAAAAGATGTTCATTATCAATAAAGATCAAAGTTTCCTTTACTTATTGTGTGATTCAATTTGTCTGCGTACTCTCTTAGATCTCGTGTCTCGGATTACCTTATGACTATTCCTTGTGCGATCAAAAATTAGGTTCGTATGGCATCACGCCCGGGGGACGACTATCGATTCGACGGAATCGGGGCGTGACATTATATCCCTGACAGAACTCGGCCTGAGTTCGGCCAGAGTTCTGCCAGTAGCCGTTTGATTTTTGAAATCTCCTTAAAAATTGGTCCTCCTCCTTTACGATGTTGACCGAGATTTACTCTCCGAATTCTGTCCGAATTCTGCCCGAATTCTGACAGACTTCTCCCTTTGGAATAACTATAAATAGAGAAGGATTTCGATCATTTCAACTCACTCATTCACTTTCAATCTTCTTTCTCTTTAAGCCTACTGCTACTCTAAAGAGTTTTTCGAGCTTTAAATTTCATATCCCAAGCCAGTTACAATTCTCTAGTCGATTTGCCAGTGCGGTACAGTCTAAAAGTTTCTGAGTGATTGTAATCAGAAGGCTTGATTGAAGAAAATCCCTTCACAATTGAAGTTGGACAAGTTCTTCGAATCAAAGCTCGCGTTGTAGAAGTTGCAAGGACTTCGTAAGAAAACCTACAATTTTGCCAATAGTGGATTCAACTGGAAGCGAGAGTTCTTCCGACTGGACTAGTCCTCAACAGAGAAAAACCAGTATAAATCGTTGTCTTTATGTTTGCTTTCTGATCTCTGCTTTTACATATCTTATTTGTGATTAATATCTGTGATCTTGCTACTAACATTTTTTTAATTAGCAATATTCCGCTGCTAACTCTATTCACCCCCTATAGAGTATTGCGCTTTACGATTTTGTTCTTACAATTGGTATCAGAGCAGGTATTCCATCTAGAGGAACGAGTTCTTACAGGTAAAGCAAGGTAACACTGCATTTATATTGTTCATACTTGACTGTTACTTAGATCACAGCATAACACATGGCAGCTGTGAAATTCACAAGTGAAGGCCAGTCCACAAACAGACCTCCACTGTTTGATGGTACAAATTACACCTATTGGAAAATACGGATAAGTTTCTTCTTGAAATACTTTGACTTTGATTTATGGTCTATTGTTCTTAATGGTTATACAAAACCTCCTCGTATTCAAATAGAAGGTGTTATAGTTGATAAACAGCATGACAAGTATACTGACGAGGAAAAAAAGGCCAGTCTTGATGCCCGTACAATTAATGCTTTATTTTGTGCTTTAGACAGAACTGAATTGAATAGGGTGTCTATCTGCACAACTGCCAATGTTGTGTGGAAACTTCTTGAAGTAACACATGAAGGCACGACTCTAGTCAAAGAATCAAAGGTCAGCAGACTTACTCAGGAGTACGAGGCATTCAAGATAAAACCCAACGAAACAGTTACTCAGATGTACGAAAGATTTTAGGATATTGTAAATCCTTTGTCCTCCCTAGGCAAAGAATACAGTAACCATGAAAAGATTCGCAAACTCTTGCGAACACTTACAAAGAACTGGATTCCAAAGGCTACTGCAATCATTGAAGAAAACGACCTCACTACCATGACTCTTGAAGTACTCATAGGTAAGCTACTAACTCATGAACTGGAGCTATAAGATCTTGAAGAGCCTGCACCAAAAGAGAAAACGATCGCTTTCAAGGCTCAGCACAGAAGATCTGCTGAAGATTCTGACAGCAGTGAATCTGACGCTGAAGATCAAATTCTCTTGGCAAGAAAATTCAAAAGGTTCATGAGATATGAAAAGAAGACAAAAGAGAATAATAGCAGAAACAGCTGGTATCAAGATGATAATGTCTGCTATGGTTGCAAGAAGAAAGGACATATGAAGAAGGACTGTCCTACAAACTCATCAGCAAGCAAGAAGAACAACAGGTATGAAAAAGGGAACCTGAAAAGATCCACATCACGGAAGTACGCCAACACTAGCATATGGCATGAAAGTGAAGCCAGTGATTCAGAAGATGAACAATCAGAAGACGCTACAAATGTATGCTTTATGGCATCCGATCAGGTACCTAATGAACCTACAGTTGATACTGTCACGACCGGCACCCTAGAGTAAGGGCACGAGACGTGGGTACGTCCAGCCTACGCCGTAGTGTCGACGGTAGAACATTGTCCTAGGTCAAATATCTAATAATATAAAGGTACATGTACAGTATATACTCTCCGAATGGAGGTGACATAGCAATACAGTCTCAATCACATCTAAGTTAGAGCATGATAAAAGATAGATAAAACATAAAATCCACAAGAGAGATACAGCAGATAGAAGTCTAAGTGTCTAAGATGCACAAACCCAGAAAATATCTCAAATCTCAAATACAGTAATCCATAAAATAAATACAACTCAAGACAACTGAAATAACTATCTATACAACCTCTACTGTGTCTCCTCTAGGCTAGCAGGCAACCTCCAAGCTATCTGTAAAATTTATCAAGAGGTCCAGTCAGGACAGGAGCGAGCACAATACATCTCAACAGGTCATAGCAGGTTAGAAATATAATATACAGTAGAGTAAGATACAGGAAACTGAAAGAAAGTACATAATGTAAACAGAGAAAAAACTGTAATAGAAATATCTACTATAAATAGAGAACTATCAGTGGCTAATGAGTCAAAGTACAATATGGACATGTGAATGATATAGGAGATTCTGGGAACTATACTATGGAGTGATTCTGGAAACTACACTACTTGGATATTATTCACATGTCCATTTCTACTCTCCTGTACCCCCAAGCAATACACAAGGATCCAGCCAGGTTATGTTACGATCCATGCAATGGCCCACAAGGGGTGATACATGGTAGGCCCATAAATGGGTGATTCTGGGAATGCCCATAAATGGGTGATTCAAGGAAGACTCTGTGATCATGAGAGTACATGTCACAAGTAATCAATGAACCATGAAGCATAGTGATACACAATGTAAGTAAAATGCACAGAACATGTAGTATCCGATGCTCCCTGAGGGGATAACATCTCAAGAAAGGATCCATATAGTACTAATCCGTGTGACCAATGTGACAGCATCAAGTAAAGTAATCTAAAGCAGGAGAATAATTCTAACAGGATATGAAATGATCAGAGAATGTACTCGCCTGATAACCTGAACAGCTGATAGGTATAGGGGTCCAACTGAAGCCACAAAGTCCTATTTAAAGCAACATAGGTTACAAGGTGTTCAAGTTGTAATAAATGAATCTCTACAAGCAATATTATCCTAGGTTCTTCTAAGTCAAATCAACTCTAGGTCAACTCTGGTCAACAATCTAGTCAAACTAGGTCAAGTATTGACTTACAGTTGACTTTTGGTCAACTGGTCAACTCTGGTCAAACAGTGTCAATTCTAGTCTAATTATTAAAGATATAAAGTGTACTTCGTTATTCATACATCGAAACTTACGACACGCAAATCGAGATAATATGATCAATGGTAAGGTTAATAATCTTATTATAGTGATCCATGTGTCTATCATGTCAATTTTAGTGATGTGAGATCACTGGAATTGACTGATCTCAGTTTCGTTGTACTAATCTCGAAATATGAATATTATAAGAATTAATTATAATAAAAGGGAGATACATAGAGTAACTATCTACAAACATTGCCGGATGATGAAATAAACATCGCCAACGTGTCCAGAATAGTCAAATTAGCTAGGATAGCCTACCCATCGGTCCAATTTGGACACAAGGGCAAAAAGGTAATTTCGGATCAAAACGGTATCCGTGTTGGAGCCGTTTTACACCAAAAAATGTACCAGAAAACAAGTCTATAAAATATAACAAATTATATGTCCACGAAACCAGAATGACGATACGAACCCAATGGTATATCCAGAATTGGATTCCGTTAACCCGATCTCAATTTGGTCCGTTGACCAGAACATTGGAATTTTAGTTTGCACAGAAATGCGTGTCGGAGCCAATGTTCCCTAAACTTAGCAAACTACATGTCAACGAGTCTAAATTGACGATACGAACTCAACCGTGTATCCGAAATTGGATTCCGATGAGCCGATCTCAAAATGACTGTTGACCCGGATATTGGTATCCGACTTGCACCGAAATACGTGCCGGAACCCATGTCCACTAAAACCTAATAAATTATATGTCAACGAGTCCAGAATGACGATACGAACTCAACGATATATCCAGAATTGGATTCCGATGAGCCGACGTCAAAAAGTCCCGTTGATCCGGACTGTGGGACCCACTTTGCACCGAAATGCGTGCCAGGGTCCATGTCCTCCAAATCTAACAAATTATATATGAAAACATGCCAGAATGATGTCATGAGTCTGCTGGTGGTGTCAGAAATGAAAACTAGAGTCCCGTGTTCAAAAATAGAATTTTACAAGTTAGAAATTACGAATTCGGACGGCCAACTTTGGCGTCAAATTCAACCAATCAAACAAGCTCACAATAAAACAAAACTGGAAGGAAAAGAGGGTTATACCAGCTTCGCACAGGAACTGGTAGCACACCAAATGGAGCTACGGTCCAAAATTTATACAATTTAAACGGTCAATTTGGTGGCCGGTTTTGATGTATCAAACGATAAAATTAACGGACAAAAATTGACAGGAGTGAAGGTGGATATACCGAGATTGTGACGGAGCGAAGAAATCGCCGATCCAACGGTCGGATTTCTCGAAAATTGTGCATAAAGTTGCTGCGACGGGGTGCCAAATTGGACTTGATTCCGCGTACGTCACGGCGAAAATTCGTGCGAAATACACGAATCGTCTATACATCACGTCGGGAAGGAGGGCGAACACCTCGAGGAGGTCGCCGGAGGGGCGCCCAGCCTAGGGGGCCCGGCCACGGTGGCACGCGGCCGGCGGCGGCGCTGTACGCGCGCCAGTGGCTGTTCCGGCCGGCCAACTGCTGCTGTTTGCAGCGCTGAGTTGGGCTGCGCTGTCCCAGTCTGGCCCGACGGAGGCGGGTGGCGCGTGGCCTGACGCGACGGGGGCGGCGGCCGTGCGGTAAACGTGGAGGTGGTGGCGCGGATGTGAATGGATGTGGTGGTGGGAATTGAGAGGAGTGAAGAGGAGGAGGGAGTTGGTGGTTCGGCCATGGGAGATGGCCGGGGATGAGCTCGGCCAGGGGGTGGCGGCACGGCCAGGGAGAGGTGGCCGACAGTCGGGTTATGGCTGGGGGAGGAGTTCGGGACAAAGTGGAGAATGGCTGCTGGTGTAGGTATGTTTGGTTATGGAAATATTAGAGTTGGAGAGAGAGAGAGAAGGGAGAATAATTGTGTGTGTTAGAAAAATAGGAAGAGAGAGAGTGGCTATCCCTAGAAGTTAGGGCCGCCCATGTGGGGAAAAATTGAGGATGTTGTTGGCTGCTATGGGAGGGAAATTAATGGTAAGGATTTAATATAGGGAGATCAATGGCTAGAATTAATTGTAGGGAAATCGGTCATTCCTTTGGGGATTTTTAATAAACAGAATTTCCATTAAATATTAAAAATAGGTAGATAGGGTATTTAGTATTTTTCAAGGGTAATGAGGCTGAGGGCGATGGTGATGGAGAGTAACATGGAGCTGGGGTTGGGTTCAGTCGAGCCGAGTTGGATCAAAATCGGACATCGCACAATAATCGAATTTAAATAGGTGTTGATGATCATAGGTAAATAAGTAGCATGTGGGGGCTCAAACAATTGGCACACAAGTGGCATGCGCATAGTAGGCTCAATGTGGGCCATGTTCATATTTGGGGCTGACAAGTTTTGGTCGACTGGGTACCCACAATTCAAATCGGAAAATAAATGTGACACCGTGGGGTGAAATAAAATCGGATCACATGTCAGAAAAGTTGTGTGAAGCAAACGGAGCTCAAAATGGTATGTCTGAGTGGGACACGAAGGTCATGGGTGAAGAGCGTCTCGAGTAGATCATGCATGAGAAGTTGGTTTCAAGAAAATGACTGGTCTGGTGCTCCCAAAACAAAAGTCACGGTAACGTGCATATTATGATCAAGGAAAATTGTGGGAAAATTAATTAATCGTCAAATGGTCTAAATCGACCCAAAGTTCTGCGAAGCAAAAAGAGTACAAGGGAACAAGTTTGGATGGGACATTATATACCGTCATGAAGGCAATCTTGTCCACTACAAAACTCGTGAAGAAGGTTTCCAGAGTTGAACATCCCTGACACTCCAAATATCAAAGGCACGAGAAAGTACACTTAAAGATAAATAACAGAATAATTTATTTATTGAAACTAATTCAATCAGAAAAAAATTAAAAACAATCAACCCGAAATTCAGGGTGCTCACATCCTACCCACCTTATAAAAATATCATCCTCGAAATTAAATTGTTCATACTCCTTCTAGGTAAAACCCCCACAATCAAAGTCTCAGAACTTAAACAAATCGTACGATTTAAAAGGACGACATACAGGGTCATGGCATATGGTGGTAGTGAAAGTATCATCTAGGTATACTAGTTATGCTAACCAAAACGGTCATAGGGTATCAAAACACACAAGCAATCTAGGGTGCTAAACTAAAAAAAAATTACAGAAACAACAAATCAACAAGACTGTAAGGCAGTCTACCATCCTATATGAAAACTGGTACTTATCAAAAAATAAAATAAAGATAACTACCAATTATCTATAAAGGGGTACTATTCAAAAAAAATTCAAAATCAGAAGTTAAAGAATGAAAGTCAATTGCATGGAAATCCAATCACAATATATATAGAGAGAGTGTTAGAAGGGAAAAAGCTAGCATTATGTAAAGGTTATGTGGTTCGTGTGTGTATGGGTGTATGTGAACAGGTTCATATGGTTAGATAGTAGGCATATGTGTATGTGAAATATACATGGAAGTATAGAAGGATTTGGGTTTCAAAACAATAGCAATCCAGTTACACTACTCATGGCATATTGGTTAAACAATCTACAATACACAACATATTTACTCATAACATGCATAGCTAACCATATACTTATCTATATAAAGAGGTAGAGATTTAGTTATGTATACATATACATTATAACATGTATGCATAAACTCTATATATATCTATATATATCTATATAGATATATGAACATAACATAGAGAGGAAGGGTTAGGTTTACATGGCAGAGTATACTAAGTTAGGGTGTGTGTGTCCTTGTACAGGATTATAGCTTAGTATTGAAAGATTAAATCCAGTTTCAGTTCAGCATTTACATACAAGAATCTGAAATAAGCTAACATTTAAACCAGTGTAATATTAACATAATGCAGTTTCAGATTTTTAGGGATTTGAAACATCACAACCAACTCAATGCTCCCAACACGTCCTAACAAGACGGAGATGAAACCCTAACATGCTAACCCTACATACGATAATGTATACAGCTCTAAATATTACATATTAAATTTGAAATTGAACTAAACATTTGTAATCGATAAAAAATGTTAACATGTATTCAGTTTTAGGATTTTGGAGAAATTTGAACATCAAACCAACCCAATGTCTATCACAACCTAATATGTAAGAATGTGAAACCTAACATTATATTCCTACATACAACAATGTATATAGCTCAAAATATTGCATTTAAAACAACAGATTGAACTAATATTTAAAATCCAGTATTAAGGGTTAATATGCACACGGTCTTAGATTTGACAATTTCAAACACAAAACTCAACCAATTTTTTTAAGAATTGAAACCCTGTATATAACATACATGTGTAGAGATGTAACAAAACTAATAACATAAAATTTATATTTAAATTACTAATTTAAGCTGGAAAAAGTAGAGAACCAGAAATACTGGGGTTTTGAGAATTTAAACATCAACAACATAATAATATATATTTAGATAGGTTGGTAATCAAAGTGTAACATGCATACGTATCAGGCAAAGTGTTTGTGTACACTATATATATATTCTCATGTCCCAATATAAAAATCAAATTCTATATCAAGACCAACATTTAGATTCCAACCAAGATTACAAAGTAGGTGATTGATGTAATCAAGCTGACGAAGTTGACTCCGCGAAACTATCCAAAATATATACAATTTAAATGGTCAACTTGGTGGCCGGTTTTGATGTATCAAACGATAAAATTAATGGACGAAAATTGACAGGAGTGAAGGTGGATATACCGAGATTGTGACGTGGCGAAGAAATCGCCGATCCAACTGTCGGATTTCTCAAAAATTGTGTGCGAAGTTGCTGCGATGGGGCGCCAAATCGGACTTGATTCCGCGTGCGTCACGGCTGGAATTCGTGCAAAATGCACGAATCATCTATACATCGCGCCGGGGAGGAGGGCGAATTCCTCGGGGAGGTCGCCGGAGGGGCACCCAGCCTAGGGGGCCCGGCCAAGGCAGCGCGCGGCCAGCGGCGGCGCTGTACGCGTGCTAGTGGCTGTTCCAGCCAGCCAACTGCTGCTATTTGTAGCGCTGAGTTGGGCTGCGCTGGGCCAGCCTGGCCTGGCGGAGGCGGGCGGCGCGCGGCCTAGCGCGACTGAGGCGGCTGCCGTGCGGCGAACGTGGAGGTGGTGGCGCGGATGTGATTGGATGTGGTGCTGGTAATGGAGAGGAGTGAAGAGGAGGAGGGAGTTGGTGGTTCGGCCATGGGAGATGGCCGGGGCTGAGCTCGGCCAGGGGGTGGCGGCGCGGCCAGGGAGTGGTGGCCGCCGGTCGGGCTATGGATGGGGGAGGAATTCAGGACGAAGTTGAAAATGGCTGCTGGTGTAGGTGTGTTTGGTTATGGAAATATTAGAGTTGGAGAGAGAGATAGAAGGGAGAATAATTGTGTGTGTTAGAAAAATAGGAAGAGAGAGAGAGTGGCTATCCCTAGAAGTTAGGGCCGCCCATGTGGGAAAAAATTGAGGATGTTGTTCGCTGTTATGGGAGGAAAATTAATGGTGAGGATTTAATATAGGGAGATCAATGGCTAGAATTAATTGTAGGGAAATTGGCCATTCCTATGGGGATTTTTAATAAACAGAATTTCCATTAAATATTAAAAATAGGTAGATAGGGTATTTAGTATTTTTCAAGGGTAATGAGGCTAAGGATGATGGTGATGGAGAGTAACATGGAGCTGGGGTTGGGTTCAGTCGAGCCGGTTGGATAAAAACCGGACATCGCACAATAATCGATTTTAAATAGGTGTTGATGATCATAGGTAAATAAGTAGCATGTGGGGGCTCAAACAATTGGCACACAAGTGGCATGTGCATAGTAGGCTCAATGTGGGCCATGTCCATATTTGGGGCTGACAGGTTTTGGTCGACAGGGTACCCACAATTCAAATCGAAAAATAAATGTGACACCGTGGGGTGAAATAAAATTGGGTCACGTGTCAGGAAAGTTGTGTGAAGCAAACGAAACACAAAATGGTGTGTCTGAGTGGGACACGAAGGTCATGGATGAAGAGCGTCTCGAGTAGATCATGCATGAGAAGTTGGTTTCAAGAAAATGACTGGTCTGGTGCTCCCAAAACAAAAGTCACGGTAACGTGCATATGATGATCAAAGAAAAGAGTGGGAAAATTAATTAATCGTCAAATGGTCTAAATCGACCCGAAGTTCTGCAAAGCAAAAAGAGTACAAGGGAACAAGTTTGGATGGGACATTATATACCATCATGAAGGCAATCATGTCCACTACAAAACTCGTGAAGAAGGTTTCCAGAGTTGAACATCCCTGACACTCCAAATATCAAAGGCACGGGAAAGTACACTTAAAGATAAATAACAGAATAATTTATTTATTGAAACTAATTCAATCAGAAAAAAATAAAAAAATTAACCCAAAATTCAGGGTGCTCACATCCTACCCACCCTATAAAAATTTTGTCCTCGAAATTGAAATGTTCATACTCCTTCTAGGTCAAACCCCCACAATCAAAGTCTCAGAACTTAAACAAAGCATACAATTTAAAAGGACGACATACAGGGTCAAGGCATATGGTGGTAGTGAAAGTCTCATCTAGGTATACTAGTCATGCTAAATAAAAAGGTCATATGGTATAAAAACACACAAGCAATCGAGGGTGCTAAACTAAAAAAAATTACAGAAACAACAAATCATCAAGACTGTAAGGCAGTCTACCATCCTATATGAAAACTGGTACTTATCAAAAAATAAAATAAAGATAACTACCAATTATCTATAAAGGGGTACTATTCAAAAAAAAAATCAAAATCAGAAGTTAAAGAATGAAAGTCAATTGCATGGAAATCCAATCACAATATATATAGAGAGAGTGTTAGAGGGGGAAAAGCTAGCATTATGTAAAGGTTATGTGGTTCGTGTGTGTATGGGTGTATGTGTACAGGTTCATATGGTTAGATAGTAGGCATATGTGTATGTGAAATATACATGAAAGTATAGGAGGATTTTGGTTTCAAAACAATAGCTATCCAGTTACACTACTCATGGCATATTGGTTAAACAATCTACAATACACAACATATTTACTCATAACATGCATAGCTAACCATATATTTTTCTATATAAAGAGGTAGAAATTTAGTTATGTATATATATACATTATAACATGTATGCATAAACTCTATATATATCTATATAGATATATGAACATAACATAGAGAGGAAGGGTTAGGTTTACATGGCAGTGTATACTAAGTTAGGGTGTGTGTGTCCTTGTACAGGATTATAGCTTAGTATTGAAAGGTTAAATCCAGTTTTAGTTCAGCATTTACATACAAGAATCGAAAATAAGCTAACATTTAAACCAGTGTAATATTAACATAATGCAGTTTCAGATTTTTAGGGATTTAAAACATCACAACCAACTCAATGCTCCCAACACGTCCTAACATGATGGAGATAAAACCCTAACATGCTATCCCTACATACGATAATGTATACAGCTCTAAATATTACATATTAAATCTGAAATTGAACTAAATATTTGCAATCAATAAAAAATGTTAACATGTATTCAGTTTTAGGATTTTGGAGAAATTCGAACATCAAACCAACCCAATGTTTATCACAACCAAACATGTAAGAATGTGAAACCTAACATTATATTCCTACATACAACAATGTATATAGCTCAAAATATTACATTTAAAACAACAGATTGAACTAATATTTAAAATCCAGTATTAAGGGTTAATATGCGCACGGTCTTAGATTTGACAATTTCAAACACAAAACTCAACCAATTTTTTAAGAATTGAAACCCTGTATATAACATACATGTGCAGTGATGTAACAAAACTAATAACATGAAATTTATATTTAAATTACGAATTTAAGCTGTAAAAAGTAGAGAACCAAAAATACTGGGGTTTTGAGAATTTAAACATCAATAACATAATAATATATATTTAGATAGGTTGGTAATCAAAGTGTAACATGCATACGTATCAGGCAAAGTGTTTGTGTCCACTATATATATTCTCATGTCCCAATATAAAAATCAAATTCTATATCAAGACCAACATTTAGATTCCTACCAAGATTGCAAAGTAGGTGATAGATGTAATCAAGACAGTATTATTATTATTATTTAATACAAGAATAATAACAAGAAGGAAATAACGATAAAATCTGCTCTGCTTATCTATTTTAAAAGAAGGAACCATTTTGAAACCCGAGCTATAATATCAAATCCAAGATAAGGTCTAGCAAAATCATCGATTCATTGTATTAAGAAGAAATTCATAGTAAGAAGTTACACAAAGGTTTATAAAAAATAGCTAAACCTACTCCTATGTTAAATAATGAGAAACAAAATAAAATAAACAAATAATAATTCATTTTTTAAGGACTGGAACAAAAGTAGAGAAAACATGTTCAAACACATTTAAGGTACAATTTGATAATCATATGTGTCACGACCCGCACCCTAGAGTAAGGGCACGAGACGTGGGTACGTCCAGCCTACGCCGCAGTGTCGGCGGTAGAACGCTGTCCTAGGTCACAACATCTAACAATTGAAGGTAATACAGTTATACTCCCCGAATGGGGGTGACATAACAGAAATATAACTCAACCACAGCTAAGGTAGAACAGGTAAGGTAGATTGATAGAGAAAGATAACAATATCCAGAACAGAGAATCACAGAGATACAATCCAGAGTTATAAGTGTCTAAAATAAATATATCTTAGAATATCTCAAGTCTAGTACAATAATCCCAAAATAGTAAGACAATCCTAGACTAATGGAGTGTCGTCTACAGCTAATGGATCCTGCTGCTGGTCCAAATCTGGGCACTCATCTAGTGTGGCACCGTAGTAAGTAGGGCAGAGCGCCTCAGCCTCGTCCTCTGTAATATTTCAACAGGTCCAGTCAGGACGGGAACGAGCACATATCTCTCAACAGTTCATATCAGGTTAGGAGTATAATCATTGTAATAGAGTAAAATTCAGGAAGTGCTGAATGGAAGTACAAGTAAAACAGGAGATATTTTGTAACTGGAAATAGATACATGATAGTAAAGACTGTAAGTGACTACGTGATTTAGAGTACAATATGGTTATGTAAACGGCTTAGGGGCACATGAATACAAATAAGGAGGCACATTTATACAGCTACTTGGGATAGTGTTCACATAACCAATTCTACTCACCCCGCCCCAATCAGTACACAAGGATCCATTCAAGTTACGTTATAAGCACATGAATACAACTAAGATACGTGAACTCATGTAATGAGTAGTACATGAGGCACGTGAAAGCACATGAGAACATGTAAAAACATGAACTAGTACGAGTACAAGGAGTACGTGATGCACATGATAAAGTACATGAACATGTAATACCCGATGCACCCGTAGAGGGATAACATCTCAGGAAGGGATCCATATAGTACTAATCCATGAAGATACGTGTCAGCATCATGTAGAGTAATCTAGAGCATGAATATATCCAGACAGGTATGAAAAGATCAGAGAATGTACTCGCCTGCTATCTGAAAGTCCGAGATGAAAGTACTGTCCGAGGAGTGGTGTCTGGCTCCTATTTAGAACAGTAAGAGTCACAACAAGTCCAGAATGATAATACAATACAAATTAATGCATTCTACATGAAACTAGGTCAATCTAGACCAAAGTCAACTCTTGGTCAACTCTGGTCAACCCTAGAAGTTAAACTAGGTCAACCATGTCTAATCTAGGTCAAACTAGTCTAATCTAGGTCTAGCAAGTTATTCTAAGTCCTAACAAGGCTAAACAGTCTATTCTAGACTCCACACTGACATACCATGCCATATGCTAGAAGACTAGGTTAAGGGCCAATAGGCTAAGCCAAGTCTAAGTAACCATATCCATATCTAAACCATATACATATAATATATATACAATACACTATCTCATGGTATCACATACACTATATATATATATCTAATATATATACACATTCATATATAGGGATCCTAAATATATAACAAACTCAAAATATAAATACATATACATATGAAAAGAAAGGGAACAACATACTACTGTATGTATGTGTGTGTGTGTGTTAGGGAGACATGAGTGTGTGACATGAGAAGATGTGTGTGAGTGTCACATAGTTCCAAGTGTGTATGTGTTAAGCTTGAGGGTGTGAGGGGAGAGTGTAGCGTATATGAGTGAGACACTGGTGTGTGATATGGTATCCTGAAATCAGAAAAACAGTGCAAGAATCAGTGTGCATATGAATAAAAATCAGGAAAACAGGGAACACCATCCCATCTCAGTTAAATAGAAGAACAATCTATAAACTAGCAGTAAAGAAGGAGCCTAATTCCCAGTTTTACACACACTCAAAGTCAGCCAATCCAAACTAATATCATAGTCTCAGGTTTAGGACATGAATGCAAAGGAAATCAACTTCCAGGTTTCAACAGAGAATCACACAGTTTGACACATTACAAATATAGAAGATTCAACCAACTTTCATTAACAGTATAAGAAAAGGAAACCAATTCAAAGCCAACCCACAGTGTATTAAATGAAAACTCAGATTTAAGAGGAAGAAGAATCTCAGGTTTATGCCTAACAGGAATCAAGAACAAAAAGGAAAAATCAGTTTTCAATAACAATATGGTTTTAAAAATGATTCTCAGGTTTACTAAGGACTGGGAACACAAAATCCCAACTTAGGTTCATAAAACAATTGAAAGGGAAATCGACTACCTCAGTTAACAGCCTATACAACCATTGTCTCAGGTTTATGAAAACTGGGAACTAAATCTCAGTTTTCCATCTCAGGTTTAGAACTAACCCTCAGTTCACCAAACAGGAACCCAATCTCTGTTAATAGAATTCATGAGTCATAACAGTTTACCATCAATATAAGTGGTTTAAACTAATCTCAGGTTCAAATGACTGAAACAAACTAAATCCTAACTTAATAAATCAGTTAACAGCATTTGAACAAATGAAAGGGGAAACAGTGAAAGGCAAAACAAGAATTAGTGAAGGGAAAAATGACAGTGAAGTATAATAG
Source organism: Iris pallida (assembly GCA_029216955.1). Taxonomy (NCBI): domain Eukaryota; kingdom Viridiplantae; phylum Streptophyta; class Magnoliopsida; order Asparagales; family Iridaceae; genus Iris; species Iris pallida. Next base: position 21,757,712 of record JANAVB010025598.1, on the reverse strand, counting down.
GAATAGGAAACAATAGTAGGTAACCATGTATCCTGGAAACAATGAAAGCCAACTGAAATTACATCTCAGGTTCAACTAACCCCAAACAGTCCATAGTAAAAATGCATTCTCAGGATTTATCTAATCAGGAAACCACCAGTATTTAAAATCCCATTCACACAACCAAAAAGCCTTAAATGAATGAAATAACTTAGCTAATAGGAAATGTAATATGTGGGGATCAATACAGTTGAGAATCATAACTAATAGGGCATTAAAATGGTATTGGAAAACTGGAAATAATAGTATCAGAGCTATGTATCAGGAAAACGTACTGCTCGACCAAAAATTGAGCCAAACAAAATCACTAAACCCAAATAATATGTAACATAGTGTAACAGGGGTTTAAACATCACATTTAGGATCTATTCAACAAATTTAAACATAATTAAAAGCTTTAAAATCGATTCAAACACCAGAACACCAACACAGCACACACACGCACCAGTGGTTTCCCCCGTGCACATGGAATAGCTTGTCCGACACGACACGACACGACACGAGGACTCGTGAAACTTTACGAGCCTCGTGTCAGTCATTGACACAAGCCCTATGCCAAATCCCACGCGTCGGGGTGGCGTATCTTGCGCGCAGTAGCCCCCGAGCAGCAGGGGAGCTATAGTGCCGCACGCACGCACCCGCACTCGCGTGTTCCCATGTCCCCCACGACTCGACACGACACACAAATCACCCTACGATACTGGAATCTTCTAAGCAACACCTACGGCTAATTTTTTGTTCAAATAGAAACCAAAATCTCGACTGGAATGTCCTTTGAGACATTTCGTCGAACACCTAGACTACCCCCTGATACGTGTCCGATACGGACACGAAATGGGTCCAAAACCTAGGGTTGGCCTATCCTACAGTTAGGTGAGGGCTAGGGCATCCCTAAAATGATTTTTAACAGATTTTAAGAGCAATAGATAGGAATATACCTATAGGTGTACAAGCTCCCAAAAGCCCCAAAGAGAAGGATCCCTCAACCACCAAAAGCTCTCCAAACTGATTCCTCCCTGTCAAAATTTGTTACCAACAGCAAGAACAAAGGATTTAGGTCCTATTGCAATTTATTTGAAGGAATTTGGAGAAGAAATGGATTTTCTAAGGATTTATAAAGATGGGGACTCATCTCTTCCAAATGGCAAGTTTCCTAAAGAGGCAACCCTAGTTTTAAGAGCATATAAATAGGGAAGGGGCTGACCATAGGGGCTATTCAGAATTCCTAGGGTTAGGGCTTGGTTCAATGGGTGTGGGCTATAGGCCATTAAGCCTATTAGTCATAAAATGACTTGTGACTTCACAAGCCATTTCTATATCAAACTAGCTCCTAATTTCACCAAATTAATCCCAATGAGTTAATCCTCATGAACTTAAGTTAACCTAGGTTCTCAAATCCTAATCTCTTAGTCAAGACCTAAGTTAGCCACTAGGTTAGTCTACAAGGTCAACTTAAGTCAAAGTCTCTAAAACACCAAAAATAATTATTCTAAAAATCACTCAAAAATCACATTAATAATAATAATAATAATAATTCAAATTAAATTCTAAAATTTTAAAAAATGACCAAAATACCCTCATTTGGAAAACTGGGTGTTACAATCCTACCCACCTTAGAAAAATTTCGTCCTCGAAATTAAGATGATCGTACCCCTTCTAGGTCAACCCCCACAATCAAAGTCTCAGAAACCTATTTAAATCATTCAGTTGGAAAATGTAACCTATGGGGTCATGGCATGTAATATCAGTCTGGGGTCTCATCTAGTTACACCAACATGCTACAGTATTAGGCAATCACAAAGTATCAAAACATACAACAATATGGTAGGGTGCATCAATTTTCAAAGACTGGCTAAGATGTAGGTCAAGGACTCACCTCCAACTAGGTCTGGTGGCTGGAACTCCCTCCCGAAGGTGGAGTCCTGGCTGGGATAAGTGCAGCAGGACAGTCTCGCAGCCTGTGTGCAGCTGACCCACATAACAGGCACACTCCTCTTCTCTTCCTACAGATGTCCCACACATGTCCAGGCTTCTTACAGAAGGTGCAGGTAGGCACTCTCTCAGCTGGCCTCTGCTGAACAGGAGTCTGGACTGGGTTAGCTGGTCTAGGCTGATAGTCTGGGTGCTCACGGGGCTCTGGGTATACACTGTTCTTCGGCCTCTTAGAACTAGGCTCCCCTCCTGAATGTACCAAATCCCACAGCAGTTGGATTCCACGACCCTGCTCCTTCAGGATCTCAGCCTGAACTCTCTGTGTCTCCAACACATCCCGGAGAAGTCTGGATATATGAGCTCCGTCAGGAAACAAACCTGCCGAGGGTATGGTATGGGGTACTGCTCCTGGAGGCAGAGGAGGAGATGGAGAAGAACTCTTGGTCTCGGATGAGACTGCCACTCTCTTCTGAGTAACAGGTGGTGGAGGAAAATTTTCTGGTAAGGATGCTAACACCTCCTCGATGGCGGGAGGTGCCACTACCCTTGGGTCAGCCTGAGGGTTCACTACCTCCTGAGCAATAGGAGGTGGAAGCACACTATCAGTAGCTGCAGCTGCTCTCAGGCGACAGGCTCGGGTCATGGGTGCCATACTGGGAAGGATAAACAAGAAAGCAACAATCATCAAGGCTGCATGGCAGTCTACCATCCTATCTGAAAACTAATAATTATCAAAAATAAAGTAAGCCAATTACTAATCATCTATAAAGAGGTATTATTTAAGAAAACCAGAACCACAAGTTTAAGGAACGAAAGTCAATAGCATGGAATCCAATCACAATATAATATATATAGAAGGAGTGAGTGTTAGAAAGAAAAGCTAACAGTATGTAAAGGTTACGTGGTTAGTGTGAAATATACATGAAAGTGTATAGGAGGATTTGAGTCTCAACTGTAGCTATTAAGTTACACTATTCATGGCATATTGGTTAAGCAGTCTACAAGGCACAAACTATTTACTCATAACATGCATGGCTAACCATGTATATATGTATATCTATAAGTATAGAGAGGTAAAGATTTAATTTATGCATCTACATACATTATAACATGTTTACAGAACTATATATATCTATATAGCTATATGAACATAACATAGAGATAAAAGGTTAGGTTTTCATGGCAGTTGTGTACATTAGTGTAGAGTGTCATGTGTACATGGGTTAAGACTTGAAATGAAGGGTTTAATCATTCAGTTAGCTCAACATTACATATTAGATCTGAAATTGAACTACACATATTGAAAATAATAATAAAAAATGTTAACATGTATTCAGTTTTCAAATTTTGGAGAAATTTGAACAACAAAACCAACTCAATGTGTGCCATGACCACAACCTAACATGTAAGAGTATGAGCCTAACATTATATACCTGCACACAACCATGTATACGGCTCAAAACATTACAATTTAAAAATGCAATTTGAACTAAACACTTAGAATCCAAGGTTAAGGGTTTACTATGTACACAGTCTCAGATTTGACAATTCAACACAAAACTCAACCAATTTTTTTTTGAAATAAAGCCCTGTATATAACATACATGTGTAGTGATGTAAGCAAAACTAATAACATGAAATTTAAATTTAAATTACGAATTTAATATGGAAAAACATAGAACTAGTCACTGATATTGCGCTATATTAGAATACTAGGATTTTGAGAACTTAACATTAATCATGCATTTAAATTGGTTGGTAAACAAGTGTAGTATGCATACGTGTCAGGCAAGTATCTGTGTCCACTATATATATATTTAAGGTAATACAAGAATTAACGGCAAGAAAAAAAATAATGATAAAATCTGTTCTGCCTATCTGTTTAAAAGAAGGAACCATTTTGAAACCAGAGCTATAATATCAAATCCAAGTTAAGGTCTAGCAAAATCACCAATTCATTGTATTAGGAAGAATTTATTGCAAAAAGTTACACAAGGTTCATAATAACAGCTAAGCTACTCCTACTCATACTCCTACTCCTAAGTTAAATGATGATGGAAACAATTTATAATAACTGGAATGAAGATAGAGACGATATATTTAAGAACCTTTCCAAGATACAATCTGATAATCATATGCGTCTGTCCAAAATCATGATACTCAGAATACTCGCCACGCTAGTAAGCCAGGCTGCGATAAACGGTAGAGTCCATAACAGGGGCATGCACCTCTATAATCATGTCGTCTGGAATTCTCACTATGCCGACTAGTATAGCTGCGAGAAATTCCAAATCTCATAACCAAGATACGTACATCCGAAGTCGGTCTCTATGTTTCTGCCACGCCAGCTAATATAGCTGCGATAAACTCTAGGTTCCATAACCAAGTAGACGTTTATTATCCACGTTATTCCGTCAACATATGTTATCAGAAGGTACCGTAACTCAGGCCATAAAATTCATCTCGATAGGAAAATCAAAATCAACAACGATTTATCAAAATCAAATTCAATAATCAAGGAGTGAGAGCGAACAAACAAGGGGAAGGATTTCAAATTGAAGTTTAAATAAGATTCTCAAGGATCATCCCAGGAATCTCTCAAGGAATCCTAACTGTGATTGAGTACCCTTAAAGCATATTCTAATCCTACTGCAGGATGTAGTGATACTCTAGTTCGAATACCACTACATAACTCGACCTGCATGGGCCCCCACTAAAAATGTGTCACGACCCGCACCCTAGAGTAAGGGCACGAGACGTGGGTACGTCCAGCCTACGCTGCAGTGTCGGCGGTAGAACGCTGTCCTAGGTCACAACATCTCTCAATTGAAGGTAATACAGTTATACTCCCCGAATGGGGGTGACATAACAGAAATATAACTCAACCACAGCTAAGGTAGAACAGGTAAGGTAGATTGATAAAGAAAGATAACAATATCCAGAACAGAGAATCACAGAGATACAATCCAGATTTCTAAGTGTCTAAAATAAATACATCTCAGAATATCTCAAGTCTAGTACAATAATCCCAAAATAGTAAGACAATCCTAGACTAATGGAGTGTCGTCTACAGCTAATGGATCCTGCTGCTGGTCCAAATCTGGGAACTCATCTAGTGTGGCACCGTAGTAAGTAGGGCAGAACGCCTCAGTCTCGTCCTCTGTAATATTTCAACAGGTCCAGTCAGGACGGGAACGAGCACATATCTCTCAACAGTTCATATCAGGTTAGGAGTATAATCATTGTAATAGAGTAAAATACAGGAAGTGCTGAATGAAAGTACAAGTAAACAGGAGATATTTTGTAACTGGAAATAGATACATGATAGTAAAGACTGTAAGTGACTACGTGATTTAGAGTACAATATGGTTATGTAAACGGCTTAGGGGCACATGAATACAAATAAGGAGGCACATTTATACAGCTACTTGGGATAGTGTTCACATAACCAATTCTACTCACCCCGCCCCAATCAGTACACAAGGATCCATTCAAGTTACGTTATAAGCACATGAATACAACTAAGATACGTGAACTCATGTAATGAGTAGTACATGAGGCACGTGAAATCACATGAGAATATGTAAAAACATGAACTAGTATGAGTACAAGGAGTACGTGATGCACATGATAAAGTACATGAACATGTAATACCCGATGCACCCGTAGAGGGATAACATCTCAGGAAGGGATCCATATAGTACTAATCCGTGAAGATACGTGTCAGCATCATGTAGAGTAATCTAGAGCATGAATATATCCAGACAGGTATGAAAAGATCAGAGAATGTACTCGCCTGCTATCTGAAAGTCCGAGATGAAAGTACTGTCCGAGGAGTGGTGTCTGGCTCCTATTTAGAACAGTAAGAGTCACAACAAGTCCAGAATGATAATACAATACAAATTAATGCATTCTACATGAAACTAGGTCAATCTAGACCAAAGTCAACTCTTGGTCAACTCTGGTCAACCCTAGAAGTCAAACTAGGTCAACCATGTCTAATCTAGGTCAAACTAGTCTAATCTAGGTCTAGCAAGTTATTCTAAGTCCTAACAAGGCTAAACAGTCTATTCTAGACTCCACACTGACATACCATGCCATATGCTAGAAGACTAGGTCAAGGGCCAATAGGCTAAGCCAAGTCTAAGTAACCATATCCATATCTAAACCATATACATATAATATTTATACAATACACTATCTCATGGTATCACATACACTATATATATATATCTAATATATATACACATTCATATATAGGGATCCTAAATATATAACAAACTCAAAATATAAATACATATACATATGAAAAGAAAGGGAACAACATACTACTGTATGTATGTGTGTGTGTGTTAGGGAGACATGAGTGTGTGACATGAGAAGATGTGTGTGAGTGTCACATAGTGCCAAGTGTGTATGTGTTAAGCTTGAGGGTGTGAGGGGAGAGTGTAGCGTATATGAGTGAGACACTGGTGTGTGATATGGTATCCTGAAATCAGAAAAACAGTACAAGAATCAGTGTGCATATGAATAAAAATCAGGAAAACAGGGAACACCATCCCATCTCAGTTAAATAGAAGAATAATCTATAAACTAGCAGTAAAGAAGGAGCCTAATTCCCAGTTTTACACACACTCAAAGTCAGCCAATCCAAACTAATATCATAGTCTCAGGTTTAGGACATGAATGCAAAGGAAATCAACTTCCAGGTTTCAACAGAGAATCACACAGTTTGACACATTACAAATATAGAAGATTCAACCAACTTTCATTAACAGTATAAGAAAAGGAAACCAATTCAAAGCCAACCCACAGTGTATTAAATGAAAACTCAGATTTAAGAGGAAGAAGAATCTCAGGTTTATGCCTAACAGGAATCAAGAACAAAAAGGAAAAATCAGTTTTCAATAACAATATGGTTTTAAAAATGATTCTCAGGTTTACTAAGGACTGGGAACACAAAATCCCAACTTAGGTTCATAAAACAATTGAAAGGGAAATCGACTACCTCAGTTAACAGCCTATACAACCATTGTCTCAGGTTTATGAAAACTGGGAACTAAATCTCAGTTTTCCATCTCAGGTTTAGAACTAACCCTCAGTTCACCAGACAGGAACCCAATCTCTGTTAATAGAATTCATGAATCATAACAGTTTACCATCAAAAGAAGTGGTTTAAACTAAACTCAGGTTCAAATGACAGAAACAAACTAAATCCTAACTTAATAAATCAGTTAACAGCATTTGAACTAATGAAAGAGGAAACAGTGAATGGCAAAACAAGAATTAGTGAAGGGAAACATGACAGTGAAGTATAATAGGAATAGGAAACAACAGTAGGTAACCATGTATCCTGGAAACAATGAAAGCCAACTGAAATTACATCTCAGGTTCAACTAACCCCAAACAGTCCATAGTAAAAATACATTCTCAGGATTTATCTAATCAGGAAACCACCAGTATTTAAAATCCCATTCACACAACCAAAAAGCCTTAAATGAATGAAATAACTTAGCTAATAGGAAATATAATATGTGGGGATCAATACAGTTGAGAATCATAACTAATAGGGCATTAAAATGGTATTGGAAAACTGGAAATAACAGTATCAGAGCTATGTATCAGGAAAACGCACTGCTCGACCAAAAATCGAGCCAAACAAAATCACTAAACCCAAATAATATGTAACATAGTGTAACAGGGGTTTAAACATCACATTTAGGATCTATTCAACAAATTTAAACATAATTAAAAGCATTAAAATCGATTCAAACAGCAGAACACCAACACAGCACACACACGCACCAGTGGTTTCCCCCGTGCACATGGAATAGCGTGTCTGACACGACACGAGGACTCGTAAAACATTACGAGTCTCGTGTCAGTCATTGACACAACCCCTATGCCAAATCCTATGCGTCGGGGTGGCCTATCCTGCGCACAGTAGCCCCCGAGTAGCAGGGGAGCTACAGTGCCGCGCGCACGCACCCTCACTCGCGTGTTCCCGTGTCCCCCACGACTCGACATGACACACAAATCACCCTACGCCACTGGAATCTTCTAAGCAACACCTAGGGCTAATTTTCTGTTCAAATAGAAACCAAAATCTCGACTGGAATGTCCTTTGAGACATTTCGTCGAACACCTAGACTACCCCCTGATACGTGTCCGATACGGACACGAAATGGGTCCAAAACCTAGGGTTAGCCTATCCTACAGTTAGGTGAGGGCTAGGGCATCCCTAAAATAATTTTTAACATATTTTAAGAGCAAAAGATAGGAATATACCTATAGGTGTACAAGCTCCCAAAAGCCTCAAAGAGAAGGATCCCTCAACCACCAAAAGCTCTCCAAACTGATTCCTCCCTGTCAAAACTTGTTAGCAACAGCAAGAACAAAGGATTTAGGTCCTATTGCAATTTATTTGAAGGAATTTGGAGAAGAAATGGATTTTCTAAGGATTTATAAAGATGGGGACTCACCTCTTCCAAATGACAAGTTTCCTAAAGAGGCAACCCTAGTTTTAAGAGCATATAAATAGGGGAGGGGCTGACCATAGGGGCTATTCAGAATTCCTAGGGTTAGGGCTTGGTTCAATAGGTGTGGGCTATGGGCCATTAAGCCTATTAGTCATAAAATGACTTGTGACTTCACAAGCCATTTCTTTATCAAACTAGCTCCTAATTTCACCAAATTAATCCCAATGAGTTAATCCTCATGAACTTATGTTAACCTAGGTTCTCAAATCTTAATCTCTTAGTCAAGACCTAGGTTAGCCACTAGGTTAGTCTACAAGGTCAACTTAAGTCAAAGTCTCTAAAACACCAAAAACAATTATTCTAAAAATTACTCAAAAATCACATTAATTATAATAATAATAATAATAATTCAAATTAAATTCTAAAATTTTAAAAAATGACCAAAATACCCTCATTTGGAAAACTGGGTGTTACAATATGCGTCTATCCAAAATTATGGTACTCTAAATCCTCGTCATACTAGTAAGCAAGGCTACGATAATCACAGAGTCCTCGACTAAGGCACATACCTCTAGAATCATGGTATTTACAATTTTGGCGATGCCGCTAGCTTGGCTGCAAAAACCTTAAATTCCTACACCCAAAAAATATATCCAAAGTCAGACTATATGTCCTCACTATGCTGGCTAATGTGACTGTAGAAGACTAGATTCCATAACTTAGATGACCTAGCCCATATAATTCCATCTTGAAAAAAAATTAAATTAAATCAACAATGGATACCCAAAAATCAAATCTATCAACGAACATCAAGATTCAAAACTGAACAATAATCCATCAATTCATATAAATACAAACTCGGATGCAACAGCTAACATCAAGATTTAAAACTCAACAATCATCATCAAAATCAATAAATATAAACTCAAATTCAACAATAATCCATCAAAATCAAGTTCAATAACAGAAAGTAAAGATAAATCAAATCAAGGAAAGAAGAGTTTTCAAATCGAAGTTAAAATAAGATTCTTAAGGGTCGTCCTAGGAATCTCTCAAGGGATCCTAACTGTGATTGAGTACCTTCAAAAATATATTCTAATCCTACTGCAGACTGTAGTGATACTCTAGTTCGAATACCACTACACAAACTCGACCTGTATGGGCCACCACTAAAAATATGTCACGACCTGCACCCTAGAGTAAGGGCACGAGACGTGGGTATGTCCAGCCTACGCTGCAGTGTCGGCGTTAGAACGCTGTCCTAGGTCAAACATCTAACAATATAAAGGTACCTGTACAGTATATACTCTCCGAATGGAGGTGACACAGCAATACAGTCTCAATCACATCTAAGGTAGAGCATGATAAAAGATAGATAAAATATGAAATCCACAAGAGAGATACAACAGATAGAAGTCTAAGTGTCTAAGATACACAAACCCAGAAAATATCTCAAATCTCAAATACAGTAATCCATAAAATAAATACAACTCAAGACAACTGAAATAACTATCTATACAACCTCTACTGTGTCTCCTCTAGGCTAGCAGGCAACCTCCAAGCTATCTGTAAAATTTATCAAGAGGTCCAGTCAGGACAGGAGCGAGCACAATACATCTCAACAGGTCATAGCAGGTTAGAAATATAATATACAGTAGAGTAAGATACAGGAAACTGAAAAAAAGTACAGAATGTAAACAGAGAAAGAACTGTAATATAAATATCTACTATAAATAGAGAACTATCAGTGGCTAATGAGTCAAAGTACAATATAGACATGTGAATGACATAGGAGATTCTGGGAACTATACTATGGAGTGATTCTGGAAACTACACTACTTGGATATTATTCACATGTCCATTTCTACTCTCCCGTACCCCCAATCAATACTCAAGGATCCAGCTAGGTTATGTTACGATCCATACAATGGCCCACAAGGGGTGATACATGGTAGGCCTATAAATGAATGATTCTGGGAATGCCCATAAATGGGTGATTCAAGGAAGACTCTGTGATCATGAGAGTACATGTCACAAGTGATCAATGAACCACGAAGCATAGTGATACATAATGTAAGTGAAACGCACAGAACATGTAGTATCCGATGCTCCCTGAGGGGATAACATCTCAAGAAAGGATCCATATAGTACTAATCCATGTGACCAACGTGACAGCATCAAGTAAAGTAATCTAAAGCAGGAGAATAATTCTAACAGGATATAAAATGATCAGAGAATGTACTTGCCTGATAACCTGAACAGCTGATAGGTATAGGGGTCGAACTAAAGCCACATAGTCCTATTTAAAGCAACACAGGTTACAAGGTGTTCAAGTTGTAATAAATAAATCTCTACAAGCAATCTATATTATCCTAGGTTCTTCTAAGTTAAATCAACTCTAGGTCAACTCCGGTCAACAATCTAGTCAAACTAGGTCAAGTTTTGACTTACAGTTAACTTTTGGTCAACTGGTCAACTCTGGTCTAACGGGTCAATTCTAGTCTAATTATTAAAGATATAAAGTGTACTTCGTTATTCATACGTGAAACTTACGATACGTAAATCGAGATAAGAAGATCAATGGCAAGGTTAATAATCTTATTATAGTGATCCACGTGTCTATCTTGTCAATTTCAGCGATGTGAGATCACTGTGATCTCAGTTTTGTTGTACTAATCCCGAAATACGAATATTATAAGAATTAATTATAATAAAAGGTTATACATAGAGAAACTATCTACAAACATTGTCGGATGATGAAATAAACATTGCTAACGTATCCTTGTCAAATTAGCTATGATAGCCTACCTATCGGTCCAATTTGGACACAAGGGCAAAACGGTAACTTTGGGTCAAAACGGTATCCATGTCGGAGCCTTTTTGCACCGAAAAACGTGCAAGAAAATAAGTCTATAAAATTTAAAAAATTATATGTCTACGAAACCAGAATGACGATATGAACCCAACGGTATATCCAGAATTGGATTCCGTTAACCCGATTTCAATTTGGTCCGTTGACCAGAACATTGGAATTCCGGTTTGTACGAAAATACGTACCGGAGTCAATGTTCTCAAAACTCAGTAAACTACATGTCAACAAGTCCAAAATGATGATACGAACTCAACGGTGTATCCGAAATTGGATTCCGATGAGCCGATCTCAAAATGACCTGTTGACCCGGATATTGGTATCTGACTTGTACCGAAATGCGTGCCGGAACCAATGTCCACTAAAACCTAGCAAATTATATGTCAATGAGTCCAGAATGACGACATAAACTCAACAGTATATCCAGAATTGGATTCCGATGAGCCAACGTCAAAAAGTCCCGTTGACCCGGACTGTAGGACCCACTTTGCATCGAAATGCGTGCCAGGGCCCTACATCCTCCAAATCTAACAAATTATATATAAAAACATGCCAGAATGATGCCACGAGTCTACTAGTGGTGTCAGAAATGAAATCTGGAGTCCCGTGTTCAAAAATAGAATTTTACAAGTTAGAAATTATGAATTCGGACGATCAACTTTGGCGTCGAATTCAACCAATCAAACAAGCTCACAATAAAACGAAACTGGAGGGGTAGTAAGAGGGTTATTCCAGCTTACACAATAATCGGTAGCACGCCAAATGGAGCTACGATGGAGGAGGTATAAGCTGACAAAGTTGACTCCGCAAAACTGTCCAAAATTTATACAATTTAAATGGTCAACTTAGTGGCCGATTTTGATGTATCAAACGATAAAATTAACGGACGAAAATTGACAGGAGTGAAGGTGGATATATCGAGATTGTGACGGAGAGAAGAAATCGCTAATCCAACGGTCGGATTTTTCAAAAATTGTGCACGAAGTTGCTGCGACGGGGCACCAAATCAGACTTGATTCCGCGCACGTCACGGCGGGAATTCGTACGAAATGCACGAATCGTCCATACATCACGCCGGGAAGGAGGGCGAACCCCTCGGGGAGGTCGCCGGAGGGGCGCCCAGCCTAGGGGCCTGGCCACGGCGGTACGTGGCCGGCAGCGGCGTTGTACGCACGCAGGGGCTGTTCCAGCCGGCCAACTGCTGCTGTTTGCAGCGCTGAGTTGGGCTGCGCTGGGCCAGCCTGGCCCGGCAGAGGCAGGCGGCGCACGGCCTAGCACAGCGGAGGCGACGGCCATGCTGCGAACGTGGAGGTGGTGGCGCAGATGTGAATGGATGTGGTGGTAGTGGAGAGGAGTGAAGAGGAGGAGGGAGTTGGTGGTTCGGCCATGGAAGATGGCCGGGGCTGAGCTCGGCCAAGGGGTAGCGGCGCGGCCAGGGAGCGGTGGCCGACGGTCGGGCTATGGCTGGGGGAGGAGTTCAGGACGAAGTAGAGAATGGCTGCTGGTGTAGGTGTGTTTAGTTATAGAAATATTAGAGTTGGAGAGAGAGAGAGATGGGAGAATAATTGTGTGTGTTAGAAAAATAGGAAGAGAGAGAGTGGCTATCCCTAGAAGTTAGGGCCGCCCATGTGGGGAAAAATTGAGGATGTTGTTGGCTGCTATGGGAGGGAAATTAATGGTGAGGATTTAATATAGGGAGATCATTGGCTAGAATTAATTGTAGGGAAATTGGCCATTCCTATGGAGATTTTTAATAAATAAAATTTCTATTAAATATTAAAAATAGGTAGATAGGGTATTTAGTATTTTTCAAGGGTAATGAGGCTGAGGGTGATGGTGATGGAGAGTAACATAGAGCTGGGTTGGGTTCAGTCGAGCCGGATTGGATCAAAACAGAACATCGCGTAATAATCGAATTTAAATAGGTGTTGATGATCATAGGTAAATAAGTAGCATGTGGGGGCTCAAACAATTGGCACACAAGTGGCATACGGATAGTATGCTCAATGTGGGCCATGTCCATATTTGGGGCTGACAAGTTTTGGTCGACAGGGTACCCACAATTCAAGTCGGAAAATAAATGTGACACCGTAGGGTAAAATAAAATTGGGTCACGTGTCAGAAAAGTTGTGTGAAGAAAACGCAGCACAAAATGTTGTGTCTGAGTGGGACACGAAGGTCATGGGTGAAGAGCGTCTCGAGTAGATCATGCATGAGGAGTTGGTTTCAAGAAAATGGCTGGTCTGGTGCTCCCAAAACAAAAGTCACGGTAACGTGCATATGATGATCAAGGAAAAGAGTGGGAAAATTAATTAATCGCCAATTGATCTAAATCGACCCGAAGTTCTGCGAAGCAAAAAGAGTATAAGGGAACAAGTTTGGATGGAACATTATATACCATCATGAAGGCAATCCTGTCCACTACAAAACTCGTGAAGAAGGTTTCCATTATTGAACATCCCTGACACTCCAAATATCAAAGATACGGGAAAGTACACTTAAAGATAAATAACAGAATAATTTATTTATTAAAACTAATTCAATCAGAAAAAAAATTAAAAAAAATCAACCCGAAATTCAGGGTGCTCACAGATACATATGCTGACTTCACCTTTGAGCAACTAAGAGAGGCCTTCAGTGAACTGTTAAGCGACTACAGAAAACTGCGTAGCAAATATCAAACCTCTAAGAAGGTACTCAAAGAGTACAAAGGTGAAATAGGAAGACTTACCGACCAACTAGCTGAGGGTAGAAATAATGTTAGTGAGTCTGGTGAGCTTTCTTCTGTCAAGCTCTTACTACATGTGTCACTCCCCAATCCTGGAATACGTATTTTAATACGTAAACCGATAAATTGTATTTACGTTGAATTTATACTACATTTATTATGCTGTATTCCTTCATGCATTTCCTAAAAAATATTCGACAAAATATTATTTCCTAATTTATTTTCTGCATTTGGGCCTACAGTTTTGGCTCATTTGGGTAACCTATTCTTGGTTCACCCATGGTTCATCATGAACCCTTTGGTTCATCATGAACCCATGGGTTCAAGATTCTATATAATAACTCATCTCCTTCTCTCTCCTCTCATTTACTTCTTCTCATTTACTTCCTCCACCAACCAAGGCAAGTACCAACTTGCTCAAGAGAAGGATCCATAATTTTGTTAATGATTCTTACAAAACAATTTGCCAAAACATGTTCTTCTCCTCAATCTATACTAGTTTAGAACTTGGAAATTTCTATTTTGAAGCTTTGATTTTTGTAGATCTAAGTTTTAATCATTTTCGGATTTCCTTAGTTTTGATCTATTTTCGTTGAAGTTTTGTGGGTTTTGATGCTTCCAGGTGGAAGAGAATTCCATTTCACCCAAGTTGGAACTTTGGAAATCCGGATTTGGAGTTCGGATGACCAAGTTATGTTGTTTTTGAAGTTTTGGGTTTTGCTATAGTGTTCTTGCTATTTGGAGAAGACAGTGAGCAGTGTGCAGAGCTTCTTAGCTCACGCACACTGAGCTACGTGTGCTCTTTAGCGCTGCGTACGCAGACTTAGGTACGTTTCCTGTTGGAAGCGTGTCTCCCGTAGCGTGCGTGACTTTTCACCTACGCTGCTCCCTGTAGTGTGCGTGACTTTTCACGCTGCTCTTTCCCTTGAGCCTGCGTAACTTTTCACACAGCTCTTCCCTTGAGTCTGCGTGACTTTTCACGCAGCACTCTCCCTGTAGCGTGCGTGACTTTTCATGCTGCTCTTTTCCTTGAGCCTGCGTGACTTTTCACACAGCTCTTCCCTTGAGTCTGCGTAACTTTTCACGCAGCACTCTTCCTTGAGCTTGCGTGACTTTTTACGCTGCCCTTTTCCTTGAGCCTGCGTAACTTTTCACACAGCTCTTCCCTTGAGTCTGCGTGACTTTTCACGCAGCACTCTCCCTTGAGCTTGCGTGACTTTTCACGCTGCTCTTTCCCTTGAGCCTGCGTGACTTTTCACGCAGCTCTCTCTTTGAGCCTGCGTGACTTTTTACGCACGCTGCCTTGTGTAAGCTTGCGTGACTTTTTACCCACGCTGTCTTGTTGTGCGTATGCTTTTGATATTTTATTAGTTATTATATGCCCATTTTATATCCTTACGCCTTTTGTCCCGAGCATGATATGAGCACTGATGTGACCCCGGAGAACAAAGTGTTCCTACCCGATACATGTACCTGAATGTTCCAGTTCTTGTTAATGCTCGACAAATGACTCGTAACTCTACGTGGCGTATTTGCAATGATGCATTACACTAAGGAGGGTAGTACATGTTGACATACTGATTGACATGGATCCTCTTTGGGGTACTCGTACTAAAGTACGACTTTAGGAGGATAATCATGCAGGCCATAGCATGAGAGTCCAAGATTTCACCTAGGGTTAAACTAGGCAACTGAATATACTAGATGCATGGGGAGGGGCAGAGTCCCGAGATCGTGTTACACCAGTCGCCCTGAGATATTGTCTTGGCGCGCCGGCTGGTCTCCACGGATACTGTGTCATCCGCAACGAGTAGATGACTGTATCCGATTAATTCCTGCTATATATTACATGTCTTGGCAAGGTGGCCTCACGAGGGACCTGTGCTCCATGACACCTGTCTACGCGAACCCCTGGGTTGGCTAGCCTTGCTGGAAAGATACGATCTGAGGATTTTCTAATAACATGACGCGAGGATAACCTCGTCCCACTAGAAACTCGTAGACTTGATTGGCCATGAAAACGACTTGCTTGTATCCTATTACCTTCCGTGAATAACCGAGGGAAGCGGACTGTTGTGGTACGTGATCCAACCCATGTTCTTGTTTGATTGTTGGGTTGGTTATCGTACTATAACAGGCTGTGGACCGAAGTTATGAACGGAAGACTTATTCTGGTTGTGAAGTGCTACTTCTGTGAATGACTGAGGAACATGGTCTATCATGGTACATGATCCAACCCATATTCTTGTTTGATTGTTGGGTCGGTTATTGTGCTGCGATAGGCTATCGACCGAAGTCACGATCAGGAGATTTTATTGTTTATACCTTTTTAACTTATGTGAAAGTTATAGAGTACGACACGTCCCGACTCCATGCGGCACCTTTTGTCCTTGTTTGGTTGTAAGGGTGCCATATGGGTTCGAGGATGTTGCGCTACCCTATAATAGTTGCATAAGTATTACTATTATCAATCATTCTATTATCTGGGTTTTTAATCTTAACTCTTGTGCCCCTTTGGCGGTACTTGCTATTCGGGGCTGACCCCGCTGGTTTTGTTTGGCCAGATCTCGTAGCAGAGCCAGAGGACACGATCTTTCTTCCTGACATCCATGGTGCATACTAGGAGCATGGCGGTTCGGGGACTCGAGTAGGTTTCTTCTCCACCACTCCTACTTATACTTTTGCGGCGTTTAGCCACCGGCACCTGTTAGCCGGATTACTTGATATTTTGTGTCAGTACATAATTGTAATTAAACAGACTGCAGCTGTGTATAATTTTGTACTCCTGACTCTCTGAGATAGCTAAATTATAAAGCTAGTCTCTCATGACCATTTTGATGAAGCGTCGGGGACGCCTTACTGCTTTATCTTTAATGTTCATTTAATTGCTGATTTGACTTAATTGATTGAGACATAGAACTCTGTGGGACCATAGGAGACTTGATTGTAGCATGTACCCCCTAGTCTCTCGACAGCCATGATCGCCGTATGACGTTACGTACCTCATATGGAGTAGCTGGCCTAGTCCGTCTCCGTATTTCGGTACTGGGGCGTGACAAGGTTTTAGTGGTGGCCCATGCAGGTCTGATTTCCAGACTTGTAGGGTATTGCGAATTATTAGGAGTCTCAATCATAACTTGTTCCCCTTGAAATTCTGTTTCGAATTCTCTGTCCTTGCCTTGATCTCTAACCTGACTTGCATCCTCGAAATCTTCCTTGTCCGGACTTGATAATCTTATATCTTTCTCTATAGGGGTGCTTCATTCTCAGTAGCGGGTGAGGCCCATGAGGAAAAGCAGCAAGAGCATGGCTCGACTGGGCAGCAACAGGGAAGAGAACCTTCCCCAGGACAGGCACGAGTAGAAGTGGGACCAGAGGCAGTGCAGCCGCAGGTTATTGGAACTCCTGCAGCACTAGTAGCGACGGCAGTACCAGATGCCGTAGCACTCCTGGAGATCGTCCGAGGGATTCTTGTCACTCACCAACAGCAACAGACTCGGCAGCAGGAGCAGAACGTGTTGCTGAACCAGGGGATTCAGTTAGCTCTTGAGAGGAGTGTCGGGGTTGACTCGGGAGTATCAGGAAGGTTCCGTCGCTTGAACCCGAGGTATTTTGATGGCACGGAGGATGCCATCACTGCGGATGCCTGGATTCAAGACATTGAAGCCATTCTTGTGGCAGCCAAGGTTCCAGATGATGAGAAGGTTGATCAGGTCAAATTAGTACTTCAGGATCTTGCCCGCGACTGGTGGCCCTCAGAAGAAGTTGGTACAAGACGCCCTGTTCGTTGGACCACCTTCAGTGACAGATTCAAGGCCAAGTATTTTGGCGTAATAGCTCGATATGAGCTCCAGCAGAAGTTTATCAGTCTCAAGCAAGCAGGCAAGACCGTAGATGGGTATGCAGCAGAGTTCTGCAGATTGTGCCGTTTTGCACCAGCAATGGTGGCAACGGAGCCAGAGAAAGCTATGAGGTTCCAGCAGGGACTTCATTTGGAACTATTACAGCTTGTGGAAGGACACGACTACCAGACGTTTGATGCTGTTTTGACAGCCGCTCGGAGGCACGAGCTTACCCAGCAGAGGTTGGCATCGAGGACAGGAGGTCCGAAGAGATCTCATTCCCAGGTTGGAGGAGGAGCAGTGCAGCGAACGTCGACACCAGCACCCGGTGTACGTATTCATGATGCAGGAGCTCCGCGGAGGACGACCGTGTCAACTAATACAGTGCCAGTTCGGCATCAGCAGCCGAGTAACCAGCAGCAGCATCAGGGAGCACCCCAGGGCTGTACCTTCTGTGGGAAGGCAGGGCACACGAGGGAGGTGTGTCGGTCAGCGAATGGCTTATGTTTGAGGTGTGGTCGTGCAGACCACCGTATTTCCACTTGTCCTATGATGCAGAGGCCAGGAGGGCCAACTCAGCAGTTTCCAGCATTGCCAGCTCCAGTGGCAACCCCGAGTGGAGGGCCAGTATTAGCAGTAAGGCCCCTAGCCCAGCGTCTACCAACGCAGGCTCAGATGTTCCGCCAGGCACAGGAAGCCGAAGGCCCTTAGAGACAGCAACAGCATGGTCGAGGAAGGCCGCAACAAGGGGCTCCGCGGGGCCAGGCTCTCACATTGACCTTGGGAGAGGCTCTAGCGTCTAGTGACGTGGTGGCAGGTAAAATTCTCGTCACCTCATTTCCCGCTGTAGCATTATTTGATTCAGGCGCTACTCACTCATTCATCTCTGCACAATATGCTACACGGATTGGATTAGAGTTTGAGGCATTGCCGGAGAGGATAGATATACTCACCGGCAATGGGCTCGTAGAAGTTAGCAGAGTGCGCTTTTCATGTCCGGTGGAGGTGTGTGGACATTTATTGCCCGCATCATTGATTGAATTCCCTATGGGGAATTTTGATGTCGTTCTTGGCATGGATTGGTTGAGAGACAGTCATGCGACAATTGATTGTAGAGGAGGTAGGGTCATATTCAGCGTTCCTGGGATGGAGCAGTTCATCTTTACTCGAACCTTGAAGAATCAGGCCGGAGGCGTCATCTCAGCAGCAGTGTCAGAGCCAGGACAGATTCCGAGAGTGGTCGAAGATTTTCTCGACGTCTTCCCTGATGAGCTCCCAAGGATACCCCCAGTCAGAGAAGTAGAATTTAGCATTGAGTTGAACCCTGGAACGAGGCCTATTGCAGACAGAGTTTACAGAATGTCGTCGTCAGAGCAGGATAAGTTGTATCAACATGAAGAAGAGTTAAAGTCTAAGGGATTCATCCGAGACAGTAAATCGCCCTGGGCCGCGCCAGTGATTCTAGTTCCCAAGAAGGATGGGTCGACGAGGATGTGCATCGACTACCGCAAGTTGAATGCAGTAACAGTGAAGAATAAGTACCCACTACCAAGGATTGATGACCTGTTTGACCAGTTGAGCAAGGCCAGCATCTTTTCCAAGATCGATCTTCGGTTAGGATACTATCAAGTAAGAGTCTGGGAGCAAGACATACCGAAGACAGCATTCAGATCTAGATATGGGCATTATGAGTTTTTAGTAATGCCCTTTGGACTAACCAACGCCCCCGCAGTATTCATGGATTTAATGAACCGTATCTTTTTGCCGTATTTGGATAAATTTGTGGTGGTGTTCCTAGATGACATTCTTGTCTATTCCAGCAGTGAAGAGGAGCATGAGAAACATCTTAGGACTGTCTTACAGACATTGAGGGAGCATCAACTTTATGCGAAGCTCGACAAGTACGAATTTTGGTTAGATCACATTTCGTTCCTGGGGCATGTAATTTCTGGGACAGGAGTGTCAGTGGATCCGAAGAAGATTGAGGCCGTAGAGCATTGGCCAGTCCCGAGAACGGTTGCAGAAGTACGGAGTTTCTTAGGATTAGCTGGTTACTACAGAAGGTTCATGGCGGACTTTGCCAAGATCTCTACGCCCTTAACGCGTTTGACGCACAAGGACGTAGAGTTTGTTTGGTCAGCTAGCTGTCAGGCATCATTTGAAGAATTGAAGAAGAGATTGATCTCAGCCCCGATCTTGACACTTCCAGTAGGAGCGGGAGGCTTTACAGTATATTGTGACGCATCAGGGAAGGGTCTTGGATGTGTATTGATGCAGCATGGAAAAGTGATAGCATATGCGTCTCGGCAGCTTCGAGACCATGAGAAGAATTACCTGACTCACGATTTGGAGTTAGCAGCTGTGGTGTTTTCACTCAAGTTGTGGAGGCATTATTTATACGGGGATCGGGTAGAGATCTATACTGATCATAAGAGTTTGAAATACGTATTCACGCAACGAGATTTGAACATGAGGCAAAGAAGATGGTTAGAACTACTGAAGGATTTTGATCTAGATCTTCAGTATCATCCAGGCAAGACGAATGTAGTTGCAGATGCACTGAGTAGGAGAGACAGTACCTTTATCTTGACCTCGCAGAAGCATATTCTAGAAGGCCTTCAGAGTATAGGAATCGAAGTAGTTTTGCCAAGAGATATAGGAAGAATAACCAGTATGCAGATTCAGTCAACCTTAGTAGAGAGGATAAGGGCAGCACAAGCAGGAGATCCACAGATTCAGAAGTTGCGGTCGGAGTGTGAATCAGGCCGTAGGAAGGAGTTAGTGATTCATGAAGATGGTACGCTCAGGTTTGAAAACAGACTCTGTGTACCGAGTGGAGACCTTCGGTAAGAAGTTATGTCCGAAGCTCATAGTTCTATTTACTCCATTCATCCAGGAGGAACGAAGATGTATCGAGATATCAGGCAGTTCTTTTGGTGGAATGGCATGAAAAGAGAGATAGCGAGATTTGTATCCAAGTGTCTGGTATGTCAGCAGGTGAAAGCCGAGCAGCAGAGACCAGCAGGGTTGCTACAGCCGCTTCCTATCCCAGAATGGAAATGGGAGCACATCACGATGGATTTTGTGACCGATTTACCTAGATCTCCAGCTGGCAAGAATGCAGTCTGGGTAATAGTAGATCGACTCACGAAGGTCGCTCATTTCCTTCCCTTCCGAGTTGGACAGACTACTGAGCAGTTAGCAGAAATGTACATGAAACAGATAGTAAGGCAGCACGGTATTCCAGTTAGTATAGTATCAGATCGGTACGCGGTTTACTTTCCATTTTTGGCGGAGCTTGCACCAAAGTTTGGGAACCAAGTTAAGATTTAGTACTGCTTATCATCCACAAACCGACGGGCAATCAGAAAGAACCATTCAGACGTTAGAAGATATGCTACAAGCGTGTACCTTGGATTTTGGCGGATCTTGGGAGGATCACCTTCATCTAGTAGTGTTCTCCTATAACAACAACTATCAGGCTAGCATTCAGATGGCCCCGTTCGAAGCATTGTACGGAAGGAAGTGCAGGTCCCCTTTGGCATGGGACGACGTCGGGGAACGAAAGTTGTTGGGGCCAGAGATGATCATGCAGACTGTGGAGATAGTTAAGTTGGTCAGAGAGCGCCTTCGAGTTGCACAGGACCGACATCGTCATTGGGCAGATCAGCATCGTAGGCCTCTAGAGTTTAGAGTTGGCGACCAAGTGTTTCTGCGTATTTTGCCTACTCGGGGTATCATCAGATTTGGAACCCGGGGAAAGCTTAGTCCAAGATACGTTGGTCCTTTCAAGATTCTCGCTCGGGTAGGCGATGTGGCTTATCGACTTGCCCTTCCGCCTTCGTTAACTGGCATACATGATGTGTTTTATGTGTCCCAATTACGTGGGTATGTTCCGGATCCGAGTCATGTCCTCGATCATTCAGAGTTAGTCGTTGGTACCAACCTAACTTACGAGGAACAACCCGTGTCTATTTTGGACCGGCGAGAGAAGGTACTCAAGAATCGGACGATAAGCCTTGTCCGTGTTTCTTGGAACCATCACTCTTCGGGAGAGTCAACCTGGAAGCACGAGGACGAGATCAGATCTCGGTATCCGTATTTGTTTGACTAATAAGGTATATTTATGCACCTTATTGACACGATTCCATGCTTTTCTGCACCTGCTTATTTTGTACTTTGTGATGTATGATAGTAACTGCTATGATAGTTAACTTATATATGATTGTGCCTTACTTGTCCTGATTTCACTATCCTGTCTTGGCTGGAATTTCGAGGACAAAATTTTTCTAAGAAGGGTAGAGATGTCACTCCCCAATCCTGGAATACGTATTTTAATACGTAAACCGATAAATTGTATTTACCTTGAATTTATACTATATTTATTATGCTGTATTCCTTCATGCATTTCCTAAAAAATATTCGACAAAATATTATTTCCTAATTTATTTTCTGTATTTGGGCCTACAGTTTTGGCTCATTTGGGTAACCAATTCTTGGTTCACCCATGGTTCATCATGAACCCTTTGGTTCATCATGAACCCATGGGTTCAAGAATCTATATAATAACTCATCTCCTTCTCTCTCCTCTCATTTACTTCTTCTCATTTACTTCCTCCACCAACCAAGGCAAGTACCAACTTGCTCAAGAGAAGGATCCATAATTTTGTTAATGATTCTTACAAAACTATTTGCCAAAACATGTTTTTCTCCTCAATATATACTAGTTTAGAACTTGGAAATTTCTATTTTGAAGCTTTGATTTTTGTAGATCTAAATTTTAATCATTTTCGGATTTCCTTAGTTTTGATCTATTTTCGTTGAAGTTTTGTGGGTTTTGATGCTTCCAGGTGGAAGAGAATTCCATTTCACCCAAGTTGGAACTTTGGAAATCCAGATTTGGAGTTCGGATGACCAAGTTATGTTGTTTTTGAAGTTTTGGGTTCTGCCATAGTGTTCTTGCTGTTTGGAGAAGACAGTGTGCAGAGCTTCTTAGCTCACGCACACTGAGCTACGCACGCTCTTTAGCGCTGCGTACGCAGACTTAGGTACATTTCCTGTTGGAAGCGTGTCTCCCGTAGCGTGCGTGACTTTTCACCTACGCTGCTCCCTGTAGCGTGCGTGACTTTTCACGCTGCTCTTTCCCTTGAGCCTGCGTGACTTTTCACATAGCTCTTTCCTTGAGTCTGCGTGACTTTTCATGCAGCACTCTCCCTGTAGCGTGCGTGACTTTTCACGCTGCTCTTTCCCTTGAGCCTGCGTGACTTTTCACACAGCTCTTCCCTTGAGTCTGCATGACTTTTCACGCAGCACTCTCCCTTGAGCTTGCGTGACTTTTCACGCTGCTCTTTCCCTTGAGCCTGTGTGACTTTTCACACAGCTCTTTCCTTGAGTCTGCGTGACTTTTCACGCAGCACTCTCCCTTGAGTTTGCGTGACTTTTCACGCTGCTCTTTCCCTTGAGCCTGCGTGACTTTTCACGCAGCTCTCTCTTTGAGCCTGCGTGACTTTTTACGCACGCTGCCTTGTGTAAGCTTGCGTAACTTTTCACCCACGCTGTCTTGTTGTGCGTATGCTTTTGATATTTTATTAGATATTATATGCCCATTTTATATCCTTACGCCTTTTGTCCCGAGCATGATATGAGCACTAATGTGACCCCGGAGAATAAAGTGTTCCTACCCGATACATGTACCTGAATGTCCCGGTTCTTGTTAATGCTCGACAAATGACTCATAACTCCACGTGGCATATTTGCAATGATGCATTACACTAAGGAGGGTAGTACATGTTGACATACTGATTGACATGGATCCTCTTTGGGGTACTCGTACTAAAGTACGACTTTAGGAGGATAATCATGCAGGCCACAGCATGAGAGTCCAAGATTTCACCTAGGGTTAAACTAGGCAACTGAATATACTAGATGCATGGGGAGGGGCAGAGTCCCGAGATCGTGTTACACCAGTCGCCCTGAGATATTGTCTTGGCGCGCCGGCTGGTCTCCACGGATACTGTATCATCCGCAACGAGTGGATGACTGTATCCGATTAATTCCTGCTATATATTACATGTCTTGGCAATGTGGCCTCACGAGGGACCTGTGCTCCATGACACCTGTCTACGCGAACCCCTGGATTGGCTAGCCTTGCTGGAAAGATACGATCTGAGGATTTTCTAATAACATGACGCGAGGATAACCTCGTCCCACTAGAAACTCGTAGACTTGATTGGCCATGAAAACGACTTGCTTGTATCCTATTACCTTCCGTGAATAACCGAGGGAAGCGGACTATTGTGGTACGTGATCCAACCCATGTTCTTATTTGATTGTTGGGTTGGTTATCGTACTATAACAGGCTGTGGGCCGAAGTTATGAACGGAAGACTTATTCTGGTTGTGAAGTGCTACTTCTGTGAATGACTGAGGAACATGGTCTATCATGGTACATGATCCAACCCATGTTCTTGTTTGATTGTTGGGTTGGTTATTGTGCTGCGATAGGCTATCGACCGAAGTCACGATCAGGAGATTTTATTGTTTATACCTTTTTAACTTATGTGAAAGTTATAGAGTACGACACGTCCCGACTCCATGCGGCACCTTTTGTCCTTGTTTGGTTGTAAGGGTGCCATATGGGTTCGAGGATGTTGCGCTACCCTATAATAGTTGCATAAGTATTACTATTATCAATCATTCTATTATCTGGGTTTTTAATCTTAACTCTTGTGCCCCTTTGGCGGTACTTGCTATTCGGGGCTGACCCCGCTGGTTTTGTTTGGCCAGATCTCGTAGCAGAGCCAGAGGACACGATCTTCCTCCCTGACATCCATGGTGCATACCAGGAGCATGGCAGTTCGGGGACTCGAGTGGGGTTCTTCTCCACCACTCTTGCTTATACTTTTGCGGCGTTTAGCCACCGACACCTGTTAGCCGGATTACTTGATATTTTGTGTCAGTACATAATTATAATTAAACAGACTGCAGCTGTGTATAATTTTGTACTCCTGACTCTCTGAGATAGCTAAATTATAAAGCTAGTCTCTCATGACCATTTTGATGAAGCGTCGGGGACGCCTTAGTGCTTTATCTTTAATGTTCATTTAATTGCTGATTTGACTTAATTGATTGAGACATAGAACTCTGTGGGACCATAGGAGACTTGATTGTAGCATGTACCCCCTAGTATCTCGACAGCCACGATCGCCGTATGACGTTACGTACCTTATATGGAGTAGCTGGACTAGTCCGTCTCCGTATTTCGGTACTAGGGCGTGACAACACGAGACTACCATTCATCTGAAGAGAAAGACAAGATTATTGACCAACTCAAGGCAAGAGAAGAAAAGTCTTCAAAATGCACAAGTCAGAATGGAAGCACTTACTTCTGACTATACTAAGTTACATGACACTTCCAAAAGATTGGAAATTAGTTTAGGAAAACAGCCTGAGTCTGCTGCTTCCTATCCTAACACGTGTCACTTACCGAAAAATCGGAACATTCCCAAACCAAATACTGTCAGACCTAACCCTATCAAACCTTTACCCAAAAAGGTTATGCCCAAATAGGATAATAGGTATGCTTTCTTCTATACTAGAAAACCTAAACCTACCAACCATGCACACCACTCAACTTTCAACACTCAACATGCACAATGTCATTATTGTGGTCTCATTGGTCATATGTCTCCTGCATGTCGAATCAGAAAGCTTGTTGATTTTAATATTTATGCATGGATACCAAAAACTAACCAGTCAGGACCCTACAAAAAACGGGTACCAAGATTTTCATCTACAAACTGTTTTGTAGGTGGAACGCCCTTCACATGCTAGGAGCAAATGGATCCTCGACAGCGGTTGCTCACGACACATGACCGGTGATGCTTTATTATTCGTAACACTGTCGAAGAAGAATAAAGAAGGATATGTCTCCTTTGGTAATAATTTAAAAGGGTACATAATCGGTATTGGTGACATTGGTAAGGCTCTCTATCTTGTGATTAAAGATATCTGTCTTGTTACCAAGTTAAAACATAATCTGCTCAGCATAAGCCATTTAGCTGATCATGGTTATGGCATTAACTTCGTCAAAGACTAATGTACTATAGTTGATAGTTCAACTGGTAGTACTATCTTTGAAGGTATCAGGGAAGACAACATAAATATTTTCTATTTGTTGGAAGAAACTAACAAAGCAGGTAGATGGTTAATGTCCAAAAGCAATGAGAGTCATCTATGGCATATGAGACTCGATCACGCAAATATGGATACAATTTCAAAATTATCCACAAAGAAGTTAGTACGCGGTTTACCGGACATAGCATTCAGGAAGGATTCAGTATGCACTCAGTATGAAAAGAACAAAGCTACCTGATCCACATTCAAGTCAGTAAACGCTGTATATACTACTAGACCTCTACAATTGCTACATATTGACTTATTTGGTCCTAGCAGAGTTGCTAGCCTCGGAGGTAAGTTATATGCTTTCGTAATTGTAGATGATTATTCTAGATACACGTGGGTATATTTTCTGACACGCAAAAACGATGCAATATCTGAATTTGCCACCTTTTGCAAAAAAAATAAAGAATAAAAAAGGTTACATGATCACTCATATTCGAAGCGATCATGGTGGCAAATTTGAGAATGCAGAGTTTGAGCATTTTTGTGACACACACGGTCTTATGCACGAGTTCTCCTGCCCTAGGACTCCACAACAAAATGGAGTTGTGGAACGTAAGAACAGAACTCTATCCGAAATGGCCAGAGTAATGTTAAACCAGTTTAGTCTACCCAAATACTTCTGGGCTGAAGCTGTCAATACAGCTTGTTTTGTTCTCAATAGAGTTCTAATTCGACCCAAATCGAAGAAGACTCCATTTGAGCTATGGTTTGATAGAATTCCATCTGTTTTATATTTTAGAATTTTTGGTTGTAAATATTTTATTCTTAATACAAAAGACAATTTGGGAAAGTTTGACGAAAAGGCCAATAAAGGTATATTTTTAGGTTATGCGGCCAAAAGCAAAGGATACAGAGTCTTTAACAAGCGAACAATGATCATCGAAGGGTCAATAAATGTCACCTTTGATGAAATGAATCAAATGACAATCGATGACAATGATGAAGATCTCAATATACCCAGCTCAACACCAGCTGATCCTCCAGGAGAAGAACCTGAAATCAGCAACCTTTGGAGTCCGCCAAAAGAACTAAAATTTACGGCTGATCATCCAAAGGATTTGGTAATTGGTGATATTACCAAAGGTGTAAGTACTCGTACATCCAGTAGAGATATTGTTTCTAGTGTTGCATTTATTTCATAGCTAGAACCCAAGACCATTGATGAAGTATGTAGTGATCATTTTTGGTTAGATGTTATACATGAGGAATTGAACAAATTTGAATGGAATCAAGTTTGGAAACTTGTTCCCAGACCTATTGATCACCCGGTCATTGGCACCCATTGGGTATTCCGAAATAAACTGAATAAGAATGGTATAGTAACTCGCAACAAGGCTAGACTCGTAGCTCAAGGATACAATCAGGAAGAAGGTATCGACTACGATGAAACTTATGCCCCAGTTGCAAGATTAGAATCCATTCGCATGTTATGTGCATTTGCATGTTTTCATAATTTCAAATTATTTCAAATGGATCTCAAAAGTGTTTTTTAAATGGTTTTATAAAAGAAGAAGTTTTTGTAGCACAACCTCCAAGTTTTACGAATTTTAAAAATCCTGATTATGTTTTCAAGTTGAAGAAAGCTTTGTACGGTTTGAAACAAGCCCCTCGTGCTTGGTATGATCGTCTAAGCTCTTTTTTGATTGACAACGATTTTTCAAAAGGCAAGGTTGACACTACACTGTTTATTAAGTCCTTTAATGGCAAACTTCTTTTAGTACAAGTCTATATTGATGATATTATTTTTGAATCTACTGATGAATCTCTTTGTCAAGAATTTTCTAAGTGTATGCAGAATGAGTTTGAGATGAGCATGATAGGAGAGCTGAATTTCTTTCTTAGACTGTAAATCAAACAAACTAACAATGGGACATTCATAAATCAAGCTAAGTACACAAAAGATTTGCTAAAGAAGTTCGATCTGGACAATGTCAAACCTATTGGCACTCCGATGGCAACTTCAACAAAGCTTGATATTGATGAACAAGGCAAACCTGCCGACACACTTAGGTATCGAGGTATGATCGGTAGTTTATTTTATTTAACTGCTAGTCGTCCTGATATAATGTTTAGTGTTTGCTTGTGTGCACGTTTTCAAGATAATCCAAAGGAATCACATTTGTGCACGATTAAGCGTATCTTTCGATACCTTAAGGGCACTTTGTCTGTTGGCTTGTGGTATCCCAAAACCACGTCCTTTGACCTTATTAGTTATTCATATGCGGATTTTGCTGGATGCAAGATTGATAGAAAAAGTACCAACGGCACTTGTCATTTTTTAGGTAAGGCTTTGGTCTCTTGGTTTAGTAAAAACCAAAATTTTGTAGCCCTATCAACAACAAAGGCTGAGTATATCACCGCAGGATATTGTTGTGCTCAGATTTTGTGGATGAAACAAACCTTGGAAGACTATGATTTATTTTTCACATATATTCCCATTTTCTGTGATAACACGAGCACGATCAATTTGCCTAAGAATCCAGTATGTCACTCTCGTACCAAGCATATCGAGATTCGACATCACTTTCTTAGAGATTATCATCAGAATAGAAAAATTGACCTTGTATACATAGACACTGAGAATCAATTAGCTGACATTTTCACAAAACCTCTAGCAGAAGATTGTTTCAATTATTTACGTCGAGAATTAGGAATTTTAGATGTCAATAATATTAATTAATTTTATTTTATTAATTAATTTATTCAATACTCAATAAACTATTTTTGAGACAAGCCTACAAGTCTGTCTGTCACCACGACTACGGTCGAAGCGAAGCGGTATTTAAGAGTTCCCCGGTGAACCTCCGTTAGCTGGGACAGTACTCCTACAGCTAATCTGAAACAGATACTGAGTAAAGAATATTAATTTATAAAATAATATTAATTATATTAATTGAAATTTAAAATGACTAATCTTGGAATTAAATATTTGAAATGAATAGATGAAAAGAAGTGGCCCAAAGTTCAAATCACAAACACCCAGAAGAACCCTAGGCGAACTCGGCCAGAGTTCGGCCAGAGTTCTGTTAGGGTGTGTGTGTGTTATATATTCCAGAACCCGAGGCTTCTTCTTCATCATCTCTTCTATTCATCCAAACAGTAGCAGCACAGTCGCCCGAGCACCTCAAAACCTTAGCCTTTTCTCTCTTCATAGCTCCATATCCGCGTGGAGAAATCTCTCCAAACTTTGGCATCGTACGGAGAACGTCATCCTCTTCGACATACTCCGATCTCGGAAGGTATAACTTCCTCCTCCTACACTTTCAAATTTATTAGGATTTTCCTAGAATTTTTAGGAGAAAATGCCTATGGGGTTTACTCCTTCGAAGAGAAAGAAGAATACTGCCAGTGAGGAGGCATCTTCTTCTGATCCACATACGGATTCACTCTTCTCCCCGGTTCAACCTAGTGACGTTCAATGAGTTCTATTTTCAGACTCATGATCAAGCATTATTGTGGTATGGTGATTTCTTCATACGATCTATTTGTATCGGCGCTCCGATTAAGTGGACCGTCTTTCCCGACCACTTGACTTACTTTGAAGCATTAGGGCTACACCGTCTTGTCCAGCTTCGATTTCCTATAGCCACTAATGTACTTCGTTTATTCTATTGCAATTTCATTTTGGACACTTTTACTGCAAGCACTCGTGTCAGTGGGATCGATATCAAATTCGATGATGTGTTACTAGCAGAAATCCTTGGTATACTAAATGAAGGTGCCCCGCTTGACAACATCACCTATTTTGATTTTCCCCAAGGAACGACTCTTGTTAGTTTCAAGAACGGGCTCTGTACACCTGCACTAGTTCGTCCTGGCAAGTTCAAGGCCAATAACATGAGCATTTTTCATTATGAGTTACATCGTATCATTTACTCTACTATACTTCCAAAATCTACTTCGAAAGATGATGTGACTAGACTTGAACTTTCGGCTATGTATCATATTCTTAAAGGGATTCCTTTTTCTGCCCCTAAGAATATCATTCAGATGATGGGTAGATGTCGCAGACGCGATAGAAATCTCGGTTACGCTTTGTTTATTCCACGCATCTTCCAGTATTTCGACATTGACCTCTCTACTTGTGCTTTAGACCCTGAGCCCAAGTATCTTAAGATTTCACGTCGCAGTATTGCCCCTATTCCTGCACCTGTTTCACTTAACAAAATGCCTAAAATTGTCCTTTGAAAAAAACAAAAAAAAGTACAAAAAGTACAAGTTGTTCTGGGAAGTATTATTATGGAAGTCTGATCTGAAGGCGATCACTTTGTTCCTTGGACCATACAATGATGATGAAGAGTACTACTGGAAGATGAACAGTCGGAAGAACTAAGTCACCAGAAAGGTATCGACGCACTTGGGCACTGATGGCGAGGTCGAATGCTTTCCTGCTTTGCTTCACTCTGTTCTGAAAGAAAAGTTGAAAAAGAATGCTCCGGAAAATCAAAGTCTCTGGGCTCTGATCTCTATGTATTCTCTTCTGTCTCTCTGATCATCCCTTGATATGTGAAAAATAAGTCTATTTATAGCCTTGACCCTTTGTGCGTAAAAAGCAACAAAATCAGGTTTTTACGCTAACAACTGTCATCCACGATGTAAATCACCCTCTACGCACGTGGACACGTGTCCCATTTAGAGTTGTGATCTCTACGCATGGTGACACATGTCCCACTGCCTCAATAAAATAGGGAGAGCACGTACACACGTTCCTCGAGAAGTATGGCATGAAAGCCACGTGGGCAAACCACGTTCTTAAGTGGTCAGAAACAATCGGGCATAAAAATGACCCAAAATACACTTCCAGCGTAAAGTAGTAGAATAGGCGTAAAATAGCCCAAAAATAGACTTCTCGCGTAAAGTGGCTGATAAAACAGTCTTGAGCATAAAAAGTAGCCCAAATAAACTTTACGCGCATGTCAACTCTGAGCGTAAAAAGCTCATATAGTATTCATGCGTAAAAGAAGCCATCTTTTGAGCGTAAAGTAACCCAGTCCATACACTAAATGACAATGTTGGTTTTTGTGTAAATCAAATCTCTTCGAATTCTGTGTTATACGCTATCAGCAAATCATTATGTCAGATTCATCATCACTTGCATTAAATGCATGATCTGACAGCCTGTCCCCAACGTAAAGTAGCTTACATAAAACAGCTCGCGTAGAGTAGCTTACGTAGAGTAGCCAGCGTAGAGTAGTTTGTTGACTCTTTTTTATTAGCGTAAACCTCTATTCCTTTGACTTGGTCTATGAAGTACTTTTTACGCTCCTACAAAACCCCCTTCAAAGTTTTCAAATATTTTTAAAATTTGAAATACTTTGAACAGAACCGTAAAATTCGGGATTTCACCAGTCAGCGTAGAGTTCGAGATATCCAACGGTCATCCGTGTAAAACTTGGGATATCCAACAGTCAGCGTAAAGTATGGGAATTTGAACCGATTCGAAATTCTCTATAAACAGGGCTTTTCGAAGAGGAATAAGACTTTACTTTGTCTTTCAAAATCTCGATCTCTCCTCACTCTTCTTCCTTCTTCTACTCTTGCTTTGATCCGTTGGCCCCCAAGAAGTCGTCCGCTGCCGGCAGCAAAGGCAAGAAGTCCGCCGTAGATTTATCTTCGACCGGCCGCGCAAAAACTTCCACCCCATCATCGGTGACACACCAATCGAGCAACCCCACCGTGGCTCCAGCAATGAAGGATAAAACCCTACATTATCTCGGCTTTGAGTTCGCCGGAGAAGAAGAAGAAAATCCGAACCTTCAGATTTCACGCCCACGTCATACGTGTCAGCGTAGAAACTGAAGTAACAAAATACGCCCACGTTATACGTGTCAGCGTAAAGTTAAGGACATACGCCCACGTCATACATGTCAGCATAAAATTTAAAATTATGCTCACATCATCATGTGATAGCGTAAAATTAAAATACGCTCACGTCAACACGTGTCAGCGTAAAAAGTTAAAAATACGCTCATGTCAACACATGCCAGCGTAAACTCCATAATACGCTCACATCTATATATGCTAGCGTAAAAAGTTAAAAATACGCTCATGTCAAACATATGTCAGCATAAACTTCATAATACGCTCACATCCATATGTGCTAGCGTAAAATTTCACAAATAAAAGACTTTGTGTAAATCAAAGACTTTTTACACTTTAAATAAGCGTAAATTTTACATAATCAAAGTCTTTAACCTTTATGTGTAAAAAATTTACCAATTTATCTGTATAAAAATTTCAAATTAAATTTTCACTAACTTGATTTTTCTTTTTCTTTTGGCAGTGGACTTGCAAGCCCACCCACTCGCAGAAGTTTTTGGCTCATCAGTTTGTCACGCCCCAGAACCAGAATACTGGCAAGTAGGGACGGACCAGGCCAGCTACGTATACCAAAGTACTCCAGTACTCCGAAATAACGTATAAGCTGTATAGATGGGGGTTACTACTACAAGCCAACAGTCGATCCTAGGTCAAGCAATCCTAGGTATCTCAATCACAGGCAGTAAACAATGTACAAGAAGTAAGATCAACTGGAATATAAAATAGTAAAGCGTCCCAAACTATCATATATCAATGATCATGAAGCTAGTAATACAGAGTGAAGACTAGCAAGAGTAATAGTCATACATGATAAGCTCTAGCTATAGTCTAGAATACGCAAATCATGTTTTGGCCCGTAGGCTAAATGTCAAGTCCAAAACACGAGCTAAACACGTGCTCGGAGGCTAAACGCCACAAAAGAATAATGTACATAACTAGTGGGAGAATGAAATAAAAAACCCACTAAGGTACTCTGGTGCTCTGGGTAATCACCAACGAGTGGAAGGTACGGAAGATCCTCTGGGCTCCTCTATCAGATCTGGCCAAACAAAACCAGTGGGGTCAGACCCCCAATAGCAAGTACCACAAAGGAAGCCAAACTATGAACTAAAACCAATCTAATTCTAACAAGCAATGGATAGAGACATAAAGGTAAAGCTAATCGAGACTTGTGCACTACCAATGCACTTATCCCGATGAGAGACAATAAACAAACAACATGTCATATAGAGTTAACTGTAGATATGTAAAGGAAGACATCATTTGTAAACCTGTCATGTGAGCATTTTAAAGGAAACTTATCATGTAAGGCATTTAAAGAAAACTTGTTAACTTGTCTTGTAGAGCATGTTAAGTAACTAGAACATGTGAGCATATTATATAACTGGAGCATGTGAGCATGTCATGTAACTGGAGCGTGTGAGCATGTCATGTAACTGGAGCGTGTGAGCATGTCATGTAACTGGAGCATGTGAGCATGTCATATAACTGGAGCATGTGAGCATGTCATGTCTATATAGAACGACAAATGATTAGATGACTTAGGAACTATTCTGGAACCCAAGTTACAACCCGTAAACCAAACAAGGATCGGGGTTGTAACCCTTCTCCTGAACAGAACTTTAGTATCTAATCATTTACCGGCAAAAGTAAAGCATAAACAAAGATGTACTGAAAATAAACAAATCCGGACCCTGCCTAGGCAAACTAGACTAGACTGGACTCCATACAATAGTCACGGCCAAGCAATGAGTATGGCTTTATACATTAGCTAACTAGGGTTGTCACAATCCTAATTACTAACAAATACAAGTTTGAGAATTCCAAGTCCGTTTACCTGCCTGCTGCCACCTATTGGTCATGCCGGGAAGTGATTACAAGTGTGACTTTGTGCTCCCACGCGACGGTGAAGCTGGGAGAGTGCTCATCTCGACGGATAGCTCCAAACCCTTAAATTAAATGTTATAACGACCTAGACCAAAGGCAACAGGTAACTGGGAAATCCTCCCCACCCATGTTCTAATGATCAATCTAGTTATATAATCCTTACAATTTTCTTGGATTCTGGGTGTGGCATTCCGCAGAATCCATCCTAGACATGAGCATGCAAGACTGGACAATA
This sequence comes from Iris pallida, assembly GCA_029216955.1. Lineage (NCBI taxonomy): Eukaryota > Viridiplantae > Streptophyta > Magnoliopsida > Asparagales > Iridaceae > Iris > Iris pallida. Next base: position 21,723,698 of record JANAVB010025598.1, on the reverse strand, counting down.
ACGAGAATGTGCACCATAACAAGCCACAACAAAAAAATATAATAGACAAGATGCCAGGAGTGCGCTACGACGAGCCACTATCAAGGAGCAAGACATGTACTGGAATCAAGAGTGCGCCATGACAGGCCACTATCATGTAAGCAAAGAAAGACATGTACAAGAGTGCACCACAACGGGTCACTATCTAGTAAGCAAAGAAGACATGTAAGGAGAGTGCGCCACGACGGGCCACTATCATGTAAGCAAGGAAGACATGTAACAATTATCATAGCTAGTAAGAAAGAATCTATCAAAGACATATCATGGCATGTGGAAAACAATAATTTAAAGCTAAGTACATTTCATAGAAAAAGATTGAACATGTGCTAGTGTCAAGTGTATATAAGGTGTACAATCATTTTCTAACTATGCAAGATCATCTAATCATGTTAAAAAAAATCATTACAATCGAAGAAAATATCAAAAACGGACAAAAACGGGCAGAAACGGGCAAAAACAGACAAAAATAGCCTAACCGGATTATCCGGCGGATTATAGCGTATTTCCGGCAGATTTTCCGAAGTGTCACAGCAAGTTTTGTGGTGCAAGTTCGGATTTTTCGACGGATTTCCGCGGATTTCCGACGGATTTTCCGAACCGTCACAGAAAGTTGATTTTTGAACTCAAAACTTGTTTCGGCCATAAAAACTTCGTTTTATATCGAAATTTGGATTTTCAAAAGTCAAAATTGCATAGAATTGAATTTCCTACAACATGGAAGTATTAGTTTTCACAAATCAAAACATTTGATAGATCAATAGCTCAAAATACTCCCAAACAGAGGTTCTCAGGACACCGAAACGGGTTCCAATTGCCACCAAACTCAAAATCCACGATATACAAACTAGGTGAGGGCCTCATATATGTATATGTGATCAAGATACATGATGGAAACACTAGTATCACTCTTGATACCAAGTTTTCTACTAAGTCCATATTGGGTTTTAACAGAAAATCAAAATCTTGCTTAAACAAATTTTAGAAACATGCATATAGACGAGAATCATAAGGAAAACATATTTAACAAAATGAGTTTAAGGTAATTCTAAGCATTTAACACCAAGAAAAACAAAAATGACAACCAAATAATATGGTTCATGGATTTGGCAAGATGTACTTGCTTAGGTTAAGCTCCAAGCCTAATCTTCTACTCCTCCTCCTAGGGGGGTTAGACACCACACCCAAGGCCTCAAGGCCAAGCTCTTGGCAAGCTCCAAGGGGGAGAGAAGGGAAGAAGAAATGAAGAGAGAGTGAAGAGAATGAAAAGAGAGAGGAGAGAGAAAGTGAAATGGTATATATAGAAGGGGGAATTAATCTTAGCCGTTGGATCATGATCCATGTGAAAATCTAGGTCAATCATGGCCATTCAAACAAAACCAAATGTCCATTGGATAATAGAGTGCATCTACACTATTCACGAAAATATCTGAACACTATTCACGAAAATATCTAAACACTATTCACGAAAATATCCAAAACACTATTCATGAAAATATCGGAAATACTATTCATGAAAATATCTGAAATCAAAAATATCTAAAATGTGGAAAATTCGTCTGGACGATATGCCGTCGGTATACTCCGGTATACTGGCGGTATGTCGGCCAAGAAGAAAATCTATAAGTTTAGGAAAATTTTTAAAGCATTACGAAAATCAAGGAAATACGAAACACACTACAAAATACGTATCCGTATATAAATACCGATACTGTGAGACGAGTCTCACAACTCTCCACAACTTAAAATAAATTCCGTCCTCGGAATTTCCAAAATCTAGTCAAGCATGAAAACCAAACCAAAGAGCTGAAAAATTATGTCAATCAAAACAAAGTATGGCATGTTGGTAAGATAAATACAACAGTAATATAAGTAAATGCGTAAGCAGTAACATAACTACAATCAAGAAGGGATGGAGGCATATGAATAAATATGTCTCCTGAGTCAGTTGAGTAGGAGCAGGCCTACGCTGACTCCACAACTCAGATAAAAGTCAATTCTCAAAATAAGCCGGTACCAATGACTTAGTCCAAGACATGACTCTACCCAGAACGTATCTTCGTAGTCGATACCAATGAAGTTATCACATGCCTCGACTACGAAGACAGAAGAGTGGGACGAAAAACTCGCCAAATATGCGTAACCCAAGAGATAAATAAGAGTGGAAGAAGAATAGGACAATACCTACCACATGACCATCCTCGGCCAAAACCTGCTCTGACATACTAAACTCTGCCTGCCCATGCCTCGGAACTGCTGCTCTAACCGGCTGCTGCTGAAATGGTACCTGAGCCATATACTGCTGGACTGTCGGGGTAGCCGGTGAAGCTGGACTCTAGCAGGACTAACCCTGCTGGCTGATCAGGCTGAACTGACACCTCCGCCCTCGGGTCAACTCTGAACTCTGCCCCTGAATGCTGAGACTGATCCTCCATAACTGGCATAACAGAAGATTGCTGACTACCATCGGCAAAACCCAAATAAGATGATCGGAAGGATTAAGAACAGTGTCCTTGAAAGTTAAAGGACACAAGGATTAGATCGAGAGAACAGGAAGGATCAACGATCAAGGAAGATATCAGGTCAATGGATCAGAGATATAGAATAACACGAAGGATATCAATAAAGGAGAATTATGACTGAGATATCTAAACATCAGTAACCCCCACATATCTGATAAATCAGACCTTGTATGGGCCACCACTAAAACCTATGTCACGCCCAGAACCAGAATACTGACAAGTAGGGACGGACCAGGCCAGCTACGTATACCAAAGTACTCCAGTACTCCGAAATAACGTATAAGCTGTATAGATGGGGGTTACTACTACAAGCCAACAGTCGATCCTAGGTCAAGCAATCCTAGGTATCTCAATCACAGGCAGTAAACAATGTACAAGAAGTAAGATCAACTGGAATATAAAATAGTAAAGCGTCCCAAACTATCATATATCAATGATCATGAAGCTAGTAATACAGAGTGAAGACTAGCAAGAGTAATAGTCATACATGATAAGCTCTAGCTATAGTCTAGAATACGCAAATCATGTTCTGGCCCGTAGGCTAAATGTCAAGTCCAAAACACGAGCTAAACACGTGCTCGGAGGCTAAACGCCACAAAAGAATAATGTACATAACTAGTGGGAGAATGAAATAAAAAACCCACTAAGGTACTCTGGTGCTCTGGGTAATCACCAACGAGTGGAAGGTACGGAAGATCCTCTGGGCTCCTCTATCAGATCTGGCCAAACAAAACCAGTGGGGTCAGACCCCCAATAGCAAGTACCACAAAGGAAGCCAAACTATGAACTAAAACCAATATAATTCTAACAAGCAATAGATAGAGACATAAAGGTAAAGCTAATCGAGACTTGTGCACTACCAATGCACTTATTCCGATGAGAGACAATAAACAAACAACATGTCATATAGAGTTAACTGTAGATATGTAAAGGAATACATCATTTGTAAACCTGTCATGTGAGCATTTTAAAGGAAACTTATCATGTAAGGCATTTAAAGAAAACTTGTTAACTTGTCTTGTAGAGCATGTTAAGTAACTAGAACATGTGAGCATATTATATAACTGGAGCATGTGAGCATGTTATGTAACTGGAGCGTGTGAGCATGTCATGTAACTGGAGCGTGTGAGCATGTCAAGTAACTGGAGCATGTGAGTATGTCATGTAACTGGAGCATGTGAGCATGTCTTGTCTATATAGAACGACAAATGATTAGATGACTTAGGAACTATTCTGGAACCCAAGTTACAACCCGTAAACCAAACAAGGACCGGGGTTGTAACCCTTCTCCTGAACAGAACTTTAGTATCTAATCATTTATCGGCAAAAGTAAAGCATAAACAAAGATGTACTAAAAATAAATAAATTCGGACCCTGCCTAGGCAAACTAGACTAGACTGGACTCCATACAATAGTCACGGCCAAGCAATGAGTACGGCTTTATACATTAGCTAACTAGGGTTGTCACAATCCTAATTACTAACAAATGCAAGTTTGAGAATTCCAAGTCCGTTTACCTGCCTGCTGCCACCTATTGGTCATGCCGGGAAGTGATTACAAGTGTGACTTTGTGCTTCCACGCGACGGGAAAGCTGGGAGAGTGCTCATCTCGACGGATAGCTCCAAACCCTTAAATTAAATGTTATAACGACCTAGACCAAAGGCAACAGGTAACTGGGAAATCCTCCCCACCCATGTTCTAATGATCAATCTAGTTATATAATCCTTACAATTTTCTTGGATTCTGGGTGTGGCATTCCGCAGAATCCATCCTAGACATGAGCATGCAAGACTGGACAATAACGAGAATGTGCACCATAACAAGCCACAACAAGAAAATATAATAGACAAGAAGCCAGGAGTGCGCTACGACGAGCCACTATCAAGGAGCAAGACATGTACTGGAATCAAGAGTGCGCCATGACAGGCCACTATCATGTAAGCAAAGAAAGACATGTACAAGAGTGCACCACGACGGGTCACTATCTAGTAAGCAAAGAAGACATGTAAGGAGAGTGCGCCACTACGGGCCACTATCATGTAAGCAAGGAAGACATGTAACAATTATCATAGCTTGTAAGAAAGAATCTATCAAAGACATATCATGGCATGTGGGAAACAATAATTTAAAGCTAAGTACATTTCATAGAAAAAGATTGAACATGTGCTAGTGTCAAGTGTATATCATAGATTTGGCAAGATGTACTTGCTTAGGTTAAGCTCCAAGCCTAATCTTCTACTCCTCCTCCTAGGGGGGTTAGACACCACACCCAAGGCCTCAAGGCCAATCTCTTGGCAAGCTCCAAGGGGGAGAGAAGGGAAGAAGAAATGAAGAGAGAGTGAAGAGAATAAAAAGAGAGAGGAGAGAGAAAGTGAAATGGTATATATAGAAGGGGGAATTAATCTTAGCCGTTGGATCATGATCCATGTGAAAATCTAGGTCAATCATGGCCATTCAAACAAAACCAAATGTCCATTGGATAATAGAGTGCATCTATACTATTCACGAAAATATCTGAACACTATTCACGAAAATATCTAAACACTATTCACGAAAATATCCAAAATACTATTCATGAAAATATCGAAAATACTATTCATAAAAATATCTGAAATCGAAAATATCTAAAATGTGGAAAATCCGTCTGGACGATATGCCGTCGGTATACTCCAGTATACTGGCGGTATGCCGGCCAAGAAGAAAATCTATAAGTTTAGGAAAATTTTTAAAGCATTACGAAAATCAAGGAAATACGAAACACACTACAAAATACGTATCCGTATATAAATATCGATACTGTGAGACGAGTCTCACATAATTGGTATGGTGGGATCAAATTATTTGGAGAACATGTCTCATATAGAGTTTCCCCAAGCGAACCCGGAGTACCCTATAGAGAGAGCACAGTTGATAGATGCCCAAGGGGATAAAATGCTGCTATCTATGATTAATAGAGAACTGTTGACCTCACTGGATGGCCAGCAATTTGCAAAACCAGCTTTCTTGTTTGGGGATGCAATAGACTGCAAGTCGCAAACACACCCCAAGAAGGAGTCTTGGGTGTTTAAGTCTGGAGATAGAGCAATGTATCTCCCTGACATGGACAGAGATTACCCCTTGTCCGCATTAATCCATGCCACCCACCTCCGACAAATGCTGTAGAATCTGACTCCCAGCAGTTATGGAAGACCGGGTAGAATCATATTCAAGAGGGATCAATCCAATGATATGGGGTATTATATTGGTGTCTCCAATGGCGGTGTTGTTCCTTTCTCTGGTCTCTTGCCAGTATTTACTCCGAGTGAAGATTCGGCCTTAATCCAACCAGTGCAGACCAGATGTTCGTCAATAAGTTCATGACGGCTGCAGTATTGTATCCCCAAACAAACCCTAGGCTACCTGGATGGTTGACTCCATTTAACCAGAACTGGATCCAGATTAGCGTTTGGATGATGAAGAACTTCCAGACGGAGTTGAAAGAAATCGGCTTGTATGAAGCAGTGGCTTCCACTAGTCAGGGTATACCATCGAACGGTAACTTGTACATGGCCCTGATAGAGATATACATAAGTTCAACTGGAACTTTTGCGACCCCAAAAGGTGAAATGGGTCTCGCACTCCATGAGATGCAATTCATCTCAAAGCTGCCAATGGGAGAAGCCCCATATGAAGAATACATTCCCTCCAACCGGGAACTTTCTAAAATCAGATAGAAAAACCCTCAGTTGGTTGAGGTATATGAAGAATTGATGTGTCACTATATGATCTGCACTACTATGCATGAGAGTGGATCTCATCTAGCATACATCAACAAATGGACAACGTATCTCTTCTTCCATAAGGATAAAATATCCAAGGATGATAAAGAAAGATTCCAGGAAAACAAAGCTCCAGCTATCAACACTGGTTCAACAATTCCTGCTGATAAAATTCAGGTTATGATGACTGTCTACAAATTTTCGAACAAATATTTATCCACCAAGACTGGGGAGTTCCCTGCTGGAACTGAAGCCTTGAGCTTCCTCAGATACGGCAGCCAGAAGATCTCCAGGAAAGCCTTGCTGGCAGGCTTCCTTTCTTTGTGATTGAGAAGATGGGTTGTACCAGGGACTGGTACAGTTGATAGAATCCATCGGAACGTGCTTTGGCCAGCGGTACGTTTGGTGTTTAAAACCAAAATCAACCTGCTCTCGGCAATAGTGTGCCGAATAAATACAGATCTGAGGACTTTTGGTGAGGAGCTAATTAATAATGCTCCTCATCGGAATGTATTCCCCAGGGTAGAAATGCCCTATACTTACTTGATGGGCTGGTTGTTGCACCACAACTGCAGATTGTTGCCACCAGGCCCGGGTGATGATGCGGAGGTCTTCCTCCAAAATTTTTAGCAAAGCTACATGAACTGCCACGACAGTGGCAGATACCCGGGCAGTTTTGAACTATTCTTATGGTTGGAACTTTTTCTGTACCCGGCCACAAGTTCCAGCTGACTGCTTCGGCATTCAATTTGAAGATAAAGTTGAAGGAGGAGCTTTATTGCCACCATCAATCTTCAGATGGCTACAGTACATCAGACCCTCTCACTTGATGTACAAAAATGAAGACAATTGTGCGTTCGAACCATATCTACCAAGTAGGTTCGTTCGCCAATTTGGGTATGACCAACTTCATGTTGGTAATCCCTCTACTAGTTTCCGTCACTATGGGAAACTGCTTGATGGTGCAAGGGGTTGGAGATATTTTAGTATTGCCCGTACTGGTGCCAAATTTAGAGTCTCAACCGCTACCAGCACTACAGAGCTACGTATTCTTCATACGTATGCTAACTTTTACGCTTCTATCCGTTCCTTCGCCCATGGCTACAACATGAGAGGTAGTCTGAGATGGCCCAAGGAAGGAAATATTGAAGAAGCAGTCAGGGTACCATCAGATATCCCTGACGATGCTACTGTTCCAGATCCATATATGGAAGTTATTGCTACAGGAGTTGGGGAAAAGGCTGGATAACCTATTATTATTGGCAAATCTCGTAAACGGAAATAAAGTGCAGCCATCACACTTCCAGAGAAAACCCCGGAGAAGAAGAAGAAGGCTACCACAAAAAGACCTTCCAGATCAAGAGCCTCTACCCCAGAGAGTGACACTCAGGCGGATGAGCTGCAACATGTTGGATCTTCTTCAGTTCACCCTGGAGAAGGATCTTCAGCACCTCAACCAGCAACACCTACAGTAGTCTTATCTCCAGGACGTCTCAGCTCGGCACTTCATTTAACTCTGCCACAAAAGGCACAAGTTGCTGAAGACGTCGCCCCAGTACAAACTGTTGATTCGATGCTTATCCCATCTGATGAATCGGCTATCACTTTTGATGATGAGGATTGGACTGGAGATTATGATGAGTACTTGGCACGTCCTACACATACTCCAGGTAAATATAATTTATACAAAATCCATATAAAACTATGACTTTTGTATATTAACTTATTTTGTTTAATTTTTGTAGGTGTTATCATTTCTCCGAAGCTTGTGGCTCCTCCTCCTCCTCAAGAAGATATTTATAAGAAAAATGAGGAATCTGAGGAGGAGACTTCTTCTTCAGAAGAAGAAGATGCTCAAGAAGCGGTATCACGAGACTCGAAGTGGAGTTTCAAGAAGAATGTCCTCCATCATTGGAGGTACAACAAGAGCCAGAAATACAGGCTCAGCCAGAAGTGTCCTCTCTTGCTGAGGGCAAGGATAAGGAAGAAACTATAGTAGATCTTACTGTAGATGATGAGGAGGCCACTGAAGAAGAACTAGATTTTAATGAAGAATCAGTTGTAGAAGAATTTACTACAACTGAAACACTTGAAGATCCTGCAGAGCCAATAGTTGAAGAAAGTAATGAAGGCATACTCAAATCACCAACTAAAACTGGGGAAATTGTAATAGCATCCTCTGCTATTACTATTGATCCAGTACAAGTTTCTAAAGAGTCAATGCCAGAATCGGAGTCAGCAGCCACAACTGTCATTCCACCCGCACCTATCACCGCCACCGAAGCTCTAGTAGTTTCAGCTCCAGAAATGGCTGGAGCAACAACTGTTGAGGACCCTATATCTGAGGCTCCTGAGAGTCAGTTAGCTTTGTTAGTAGTAACAACAATGTCTTCATCTCAGCCTGCTATCACAGCAACAGCATCTGCTCCTAGTCTTCAGAGAAGAGACTTAGTAGATATCGCCGCAACGTCGAGTTTAAGTATAGAAATGAATCTCTTAGTTGAGATTCACACTGAAACCATTTATAAGACTCTGGCGACTCTAATCAAAATGGTCCTGAATAAGGGCCTCAATTATGAGAGTTTGAAGGCGGCGATGGCTTTTACCATCAGAAATGTTGCTATGTCCAATGATGCGGCGAGAGCAACAGCATTAGAGAAAATAGTAGAGGGACTTGAACAGCCCATCAGCGAGTATCTTAAGCTGTCAAGTGAAACCGTTAAAAATCTCATCCAAGAAGAGTATGACGCCTTATCGGCTGATTACCTCGCTCGGGAGACGAGATATAATGAAGCCCTCCATGAATATAGCATAAAGGTTGCCAAAGAAAAAGCTTTTTGGCTGGAATAAAGCCTGAGCTGGATAGCCATAGAATAGCCTATGACACCTCGAATATGAAAATTCATCAACAAAATGATAAAATTCAAGAAGTTGAGGCTGAGCTGGCCGCTTGAAGGCAGAGAGGGAGCAGATGATCATGGCACGGGACCAGCACCTAACTTAGAGCTCAATTTTGGAAGAACAGGCCTACGGAGCTGAATCTACTATCAGAACCCTTGATGAAGCCAAGGATAAGCTGATAGTCAGCTTCGCTGGACTTTCTCATATCTGCACTCCCGAAGCTCGATGTGCCGCAGCCACCAAGACTGTTTTGAGCTCTCGTGATAAGCGTCTAGCAGAGCTGCAAAAATTACTTCAACATTGTTTGCCATTGATTGTAAAAGTACAGAATAATTATCGGAGGACTGAACTTAGACTCACAATACAAACTCGCTTGTACAAAGAAAGCCTAGGGACAAAAACTTAGGTACAGCAATCTAAGTACAATTGTTTATTTTTGATTCTGTAGGGTGACGATAGAGGCTCGGAAAGGCGACGGCAGCCCTGCCTTACTCTTTGGACGATCGAAATACAGCCTTGGCTCCTGTGACGAGATGGTTGGCGTTGATGAAGAAATGCTCCTCCTGCTCTCCTCGTATTGCTCTTTTGGCATCTCTCTCTTTCTCTGGATTGATCTCTGTGGATTCTTTTCTCTGACTATCGGGGGAGCCTCTCTGTATGTGCGTATCTCTCTCTGACAGTATATATCTTCACAAGGGAATGGCACCTTGCTATTTATAATAGTGGGATGTGATTATTAGGGTTGCCAATGATTATCTCTTGGAGATGGCGGCGGCCTGTGGATTGGTCAATCTAGGCCGTTTATTTTTTGATTGTGACGAATCCGAGCCATTAAGTGTAGATTACACCAAATCCCATCAGCAATTAATGCTGATTGGAATAAATCTTCCTCATAATGATCTTCTGATGTCTGCGAATAAATTAGATTTATTCTTCTGCCATGTGTCCCAGATTATTAGGATTTGACCCAATCTTTGATTGCAGTAAATCTGAGAAATTAATCGGCTTAGGACACGTGTCCTATGAGCCACTGGGGGATCTGAACCACATGACGAGTAAGCCGCATATGATTTTAGGCCGTATATGGTTAGGGCCACGTGTCAGGGCTGCCTGGGTAGTGGCCCTTCCTCGAGCCTTTGAACCACAGGGAGGTGATCATTACAAGCCGCATAGGGATACATCCGCTTGAGCCACATGAAAATGGTCCTCTTGAACCGCATGAGAAGTCTTTGCTCGAGCCGTATGAGGCTGTTTCGGCCTGAGCCGCATAGGACGGCTTCATTCTGAACCGCATGAGAAGTCTTTGCTTGAGCCGCATGAGGCTGTCTCGGCCTGGGCCGCATAGGACGGCTTCATTCTGAACCGCATGGGGAGTCTTTGCTCGAGCCGCATACGAACGCCCATGTGGCAAGGCCACGTGGTATCTTTATGGCTCTCGGAGGATTTGTGTCAGAGATCTCTCTCTTCCCTAGAGGTCTGTCATTATGACAGAGTCATAATTACTTTTTTTTGTGTCAGGGCTGTCACTTTTTTAGAGTTGTCAGCCGTCAAACAATTAATACGAGAGGGCAGAGAAGAGGACTGTCCTGCCACATATTTTTGGAGCCGCATGGGATGTCTTGGACCGCATAGTCCCTTATGCCGCATGACTCTTTGAGCCGCATGGGCTTTCTGAACCGTATGGGGTTCTTTGGCCGCATGGGTCATTTTCTTTAATATTTTCCATGCTTCTACAAGACCCCCTTCAAAGTTTTGAATTTGCAAAATTGAAATACTTTGAATAAGAAGTATGGTCGTATTCTTCTGGCCGCATATGAAACCTTGACCGCATAGAGATCTTGGCCGCATAGATTGTTCGGCCGCAGGAGTGTCTCATCCGCATAGCTCTTTGCCACATCATTATTTGTCATGTATGGCAATCTTTTGCATTTAAATGTTGTTGATTTATTGTCAGCTTTAAAGGCCACTTTTTGGTGCGGGATCCGAGGAGCTTGGCCTCCATTTTCGGCAACTTATTTTGATAACCGAAGAGTCGGTCTGCGTGTACGTACGGAGATCGAAACGTTTTGCTCTCGTTTATAAATATGGACGACTTTGGTCGGAGGGACTTCTTTACCTTCTCCTTCGTTCACTCTTCTTGTTGTCTCCTCTTTCTGATCTTCTTTGTCCGCCCGTCGAAGCAAATGGCTCCTAAGTCTTCTAAAGTCATCTCTGCCGCCGCGAAGTGCAAGAGGGTGACGTCTTCGTCGGCCGTCGAGCCCGAAGCGCCCGAAGTGCCCTCTGATGTTCGTCCTGCATTCAATGGTAAGAGTTGCATTTGAATCTTGAGAACCCATGGCTCTGTTGCATATTTATGCACAAGCCTCCACCCAAGTTGATGGTAGAGCCGCATATACTGTATGGGCTGCATGACCTTCTCATACCCGAGCCGTATAGAAAATATCCTATGTTTGAACCGCATGAGAAGGATTTAAGTCTCTAGATAAAAAACTGCATAAAGTCTCCTCTGAACGGAGCCGTATATGTTTCTAGCAGGCTGAACCGCATAGCATTTTGCGCCGCATGAGCTCTTCTGTTAGAACTGTGTATATTCATCTGATCCGCATAAGCTATCAAGCTAGAGTCATATAGAACTCCCGTCTGATTTGGGACGCATGAGACTGTGTTGACTCGAACTGCATAGGCTTCCTCGAAACCGCATCCCTTGAGACCCAATTGGCATGGAGCCGCATAAGGCTTTGTTGACCCGAACCGCATAGGCTCGTCGGAGCTTCTTTATTCAGTGTTTTTTTGCTTTAACCATCTTTTAATCATGTTTCTCTTTGTCCTTCTTTTTCAGTGAACCTCCCAACCAACCCAGCAGGAGAACTTCTTGTGGGTTCAGCTCAGTTCGCCGTGGGCGTGCGGCTTGATGACTTAATCCGCCGTATAGTGGATCAGCTTCCCACTAATAAACCTAGGGAGAGGGTGGCTTTAATAACCAACCTTTCCACTTTCTTTGTTCAATGATGAATTCGGAGAAGCTGAATAGAGAATATCTGAAACCGGATTTTTTCTTTGGGGACGCCTTTTCCATAAAGAACTCCCGATTGCTGGATGTTTCAGAGCACTGTGATTTTTCTGTAGACGGAGTAGAGATTCATATCTCCGAGATGGAGCAACATTATCCTCTCTCATGGTTTAACATGGTACCGTTGGGCAGGACAATGGTGGGCTCCCAGACTCCTACCCAACAGGGAATGTTTGTGAGCAACATCCACTACAACAGGCGCACGGGTTTAGTATATACGGGCAAGGAATCCGTGAGTCGGACTGTGATGGGGCTGCTCTCTGGCACTTTTGTAAACACAACTGGCCCTAATTTTACCTTCACTCTAGCTGATACTTTCCTGAATCAGCTCGCTCGTAAGGGGCCTTATCCCGTAGGCAGGTTGTCGCTGCTGAACTGGATCAACCCCATTCCTACATTGACTAATCTTACCTCATGGATCTTGAGGAAGTATGGGGAACACCTTCGAAAAATTGACCTCTACAACGCCGTCAGGGGTACCTGCTACAGGTTGTCCATTAACAAACCTTTGTTTATGGCTCTTTTGGAGCTGTATAATCGACGTACAGGGACTTTCTTTGCCCCCGAAGGAGAGCTGGGGCTTGCTCTCCATGAGATGAACGCTGTTTCTAGATTGTCGTGGGGAGGTGAAGCTTTTGAAGCATATACACCGACGAACGAAGAATTCGAAGACCTGGATCGACGATTTCCTGGTTTCGTCGTCGTGTACCAAGAACTGTTGTGTCATCATAGCGCCTGCCACTAGATGGCTATCAAGAAAGAAAATAGCTCAGAAGGGAGCGCCCCTCACACCACGGCCTGGGTTTTGTATCTTTTCAAGTTGCATCCTTCCGGCCAAGTTTCGTCTCGAACTCCTCGAACCCCGGAGGAGGTGAAGGACATGATGTTGAAGGTCAAAAGGTCGAGGTCTACCCGTGACCGGTTTGGGAGTCACACTGACTCCCTCAGTTACTTCCACTATGGTACCCGGAAGATGTCTGATAAAGCGATCTTAGCTGGGTTCTTGATGGTGTGGCTACGCAATTGTGTAGTCTCGGGCGGCACGGATTCTATGGAAAGGATCAGCCGCCATTTCATTCTTCCTGTTGTGAAATTGGTCTTCAAGGTAAGACTGGCGCTCCTCCCGGCCATGGTGTGTAGCATACACCACGGCCTTCGCACCTTTTCATCCAAAGTTCTTGCTCGTGATGTGTCGATAGACTTTGAACGGATAGAACTACCATACCACTACCTCATGGGGTGGTTATTGATACACTATCGGTCATTGATGAGGCCAGGAACTGATAAAAATGTCACCGATAATGACGCCTTCCTTTTCCGGTATCGTCATCAGCCTTGGGAGCACGATACCATGTCGGCCTGTCGGAGGGTGTTGGCAAGAGTTGATGGGCCCGAATTCTTCGTATCTCTTCCTGAATTCACCCCTGGAGAAGTGAGGAGGGTACACATTGACGGCGTTGATCCTCCCCAACTTTTATCTGAGAAGATGCTTCTTTGGTTACGCAACATCCGCCCCGCATACCTGGTGTATCGTTACCGGAATAGAGTATACCTGGAGCCTTATCTGCCCAGTAGATTTTCCCGTCAATTCGGGTATAGTCAATTGTTCCTGGATTGCCCTAGCGCTTGCTTGAGCTTTGAGGGCAGTGTACTCGATAGCGTCCGGGCTTGGCATTACTATAATGCGGCCCATACCCGGGCCAGCTTCTCCGTCCCTGATGCCAAGGTGGCAGAAGATATCTTGTATATAGCAGCCCTTTATCATGTTGCAGTGAGCAAGCCTCCTGTCGGTTTTGATATGAATACTAGCTTCATCGCTGGCACCGGTTTGGCTGAGAAGCCAGAGGGGTCCAAGAAGAGGAAGAGGGGGGCGAACAGGGTTCCTGTGCCGGACTCAGAGTCCACTAGGGCGGATGAGGAAGATGACGAACAAGATACTGATGACTCCTCTTATTCTTCGGACGAGGAAGTTGGGAATCAACCCCCTGTCGTGCCGGCTGAATGGGCTGCGGGTCAACCGTCTACTTGGTCTGACGAGGTGGTGGAGGATCAACCATCTGCGGTACCTGGCCCTTCGCGTAAACGAAGCAGGCGCGTGACTACCGCTGATGACCGAACTTATTCCACGAATCACGCTGCGGTAAGACGTCGCAGGCTGTTTATTGATGATGTGGACGTTGTTCCTGAGGTGATTTGGGCTTCAGCTGTTTTCTTTCTTCTTCTTCTATGTTATGGCATAATCATTTGTTTCTTTTGCTCTTTATAGGCGTCGGATGAGCTCGCTCCTCAGGACCCGATTACCGAGGCAGACTCGGTCCTGTTTCATTTAGTCAGTGATGTGTGCACCGCTATCATTGCTGCTGGGGTGCTTCCGGTTGCGGCCGAGGATTCCCACCTTGCTGGGACCTCAACCCAGGGGGATGGGGGCTTTACCGCACCCGTCCCTGAGACATCCGAACCCCAACATGATGACTTTGTGGGTGGGGAAACTACGCCGGCTGTGAACGAGCCGTCGCCCCCACGCTCTTCCCCTGGTAATACAAATCAAACCATAGCTCGTGAATAAGCCTATGTATTCTGTCATCTTATCTTTCAGATTATGTCGACTAATGGTTGCTTTGGATGTTCAGATCCCAACCCTTCATTGCCAGTGATGGATATTGCTGGATCGAACCCTACCGGAGAGGGCCTGACGGAACCTCCCTGTATCGAGGGACCTTCGTCTGGGTCGAGCTCGGGGTCCCAGGTAGCAGTGCAGCTGGGACAAGGGACGATGCTTCCTGTGTCCTCCTCTGCGAATGTAGTTTCGGGGGTCAACCTTTCCTCCCTGCCGAGCATTCAGGCTCTTCGGGCGGCGGAAGAGGAGTTAGCCGCCATTCAAGCATCTTTCCGTACGGAATTTGCTTCCTTAGTGGCGGGTGCAGTAACTTCTGAAGGTTCTCCTCCGGTACCGTCTGCCACTCTTCCTCTTACGTCATCCTCTACAGAGGTCTTGGATGACGCATTACAGGACGTGGTTGCCAGTTTCCATCTGTCACGCCCCAGAACCAGAATACTGAAGAGCGGGGGAATGACTCAGCCAGCTACGTATTACGGATAGATGAATACCGTATAATACGATCAATGCTGTCTAACCAGACGAGGGGGTGCATACTACTTGAAAGTCTTACTATGGTCACTTCACATCTATTGTCTCAATCTTCAAAACAAGAAACAGAAATAGAGAACATATAAGATAAAGCAGTAAGGCGTCCCAAACGCTCAGTCAAAATGTTATGGAGATCTGGCTTTACAAAACATAGCCGGATGGTATAGCAACATATACACAATTGTTATCAGCTGCAGTCTGAATTTAGTTACAATTATGCAAAAGTAAGTGCAAGACAATCCGACTAACATGTCGGTGCCAAACGGCTAAGTATGAAGTAAATAACAAAACGAGCGGTGAAGTAAGGAACCCACTCGAGTCCTCCTGCGATCATCCCTCTAGTATTGACCATCTTGGAGGTAGAAGTAAGCTGGATCCTCGGGGACCGGCTCTAAATCTGGCCATGCAAAACCAGAGAGGTTAGACCTCTAATAGCAAGTACTACAAGGGAGCACGATATGAAGGACTAAACCAGTAAGTAAGAGAATATAATAATAGATCTCTGCTTCCCACTAGGATTCACATAACATCACGACACTTCGAATCAACCTCCCAACCAAACAAGGACAGAAGTTGGCCCGTCATGTCCGGACATTCTGATCATCTCAGTTAGGCAACAAAGTAGGTACAGTACACAAACAAATCATCTTGAATGGCCAATCAACTACTACGGCTTGCTATTGTGAGTCCCAAGTTATCCTGGAATTATGCAATTAAAGGATTCCTCAATTTTTACTATGTGCGAGCAAGGCTAGTCTATCCAATCAATCAATTGCGCCAATCATGTAGTTAGACGAGTCC
Source organism: Iris pallida (assembly GCA_029216955.1). Taxonomy (NCBI): domain Eukaryota; kingdom Viridiplantae; phylum Streptophyta; class Magnoliopsida; order Asparagales; family Iridaceae; genus Iris; species Iris pallida. The sequence goes on along the minus strand of JANAVB010025598.1, from coordinate 21,707,461 downwards.
CAGCGGGACGCCCGCCGTTATAGCATGTACAATAATATAAGCAGATACCGTTCCCTACCCGTGTGATAGATTTACAGTATCTGTGGGAACCAGCCGGCCTGTCGGGCACTTAATAGTCCCAAGAGGGCTGCCATGTAAGAACTCGGGAATCCATTCTCTCCATGTCATCATTATTTTATTTAACTTAATAGTCTCTATGTTGAGTGAAGTTCCAGTCATTCAAATGAGTACTTTTGTACGGGGTATGATATCGCAACTCTACAACGTTACTCGTGCGGCTAGGTTGTAGGTTTTACATAGCGTGATGCAACAATCAAGTCTAACCACGGAGTAATCATGCCTTGACCATAAAGTACACATGCTGTTTTTGTAAAATAGATAAATAATTAATTTAAAACCTGCATGTGCCTGTATGCCAATATTCGGGATTGGCTAATCGAGTACAATAGTTCATTACATGAACGTGTCTCATTCATTTCATTCAATAAGACAACTAGCCAGTCTCTTAGTTCCAACTAGAAATGCATGATCAATTTTAGTAAAGATAACCATTATTATCAATGGTATCAAGGCATGAAAGTCAATTAGTATTACATGGGGTCGAGTCTATAACTCTCAAGGTTAAGTTCCAGTCAATACGGGGTATTCATTAATCAATTAAGACACAGGGCACATTCCACATAACAATCTATTTTAACAAATTTAACCTATCATGATTTGTCAAGAAATTTACGCAAAAGGCGTAAGGATATAATAGAAGAATTATCATGCCATTATTAATGAATAATTATAGGACAAATAAAACACCCAGGTCAAGAAGTCACGCCAAGTTGAGTCGAAGTGAGCGTGAAAATGTTTCATGTTGGCATGCACAGTGTGAGTGTGCAAAATGATAAGAAATTCACGCACGCACTCGTGGACGTGTGCGTGACTAAAAATCTACGCACTCATGGATGTGTGCATGACTGAAAATACATGAACGCAAATGCGAGCGTGACTAAGAAATACACGCACGCAAACGCGAGCGTGACTAAGAAATACACGCACGCAAACGCGAGCGTGACTAAGAAATATACGCACGCAAACGCGAGCGTGACTAAGAAATACACGCACACAAACGCGAGCGTGACTAAGAAATACACGCACGCAAACGCGAGCTTGACTAAGAAATACACGCAAACACGTAGAGATGTGTGCGTGACTGACGAGCAGTTCTACCACATGAACTCTCTGATCCGAAAATACGCTAAGTTGGTGGATTTAAAACCCATAAACAGCCAAAAATACAAACTTAGATCTAGAGAAAACCAGCCACAGAAATCACATATGCCAAATACTAAACTCTCTCAGGATCATGAGAGGAAGAGTAATGATCCATAAAAATGGATGATTGAGAAGCAAGTTTGTACTTGCCTTCTCCTGCTGCTGGTAGGTGGTGGAGAGTAATGGGAGGAAGAAGAAGAAGTAATTGTGAGAATGAAGTTATGAGGAGAGAGAATGGAGATGGTGGCTTTAAATAGCAAAAAGGGGGGGGTGGTAGGTGGAAGTTATGGGCCGGGTTTGTCCACCATGAACCCGAAAACCCATCCATGGTCGAACCCAATAAGCAAGACTAAAAGCAGGAAATAAATTAACAGGAAAATTCAAAGAGCAGATAATTAATTAATAGGAAATTAAAGAAATTTAAATACAGGATAATACATGATGGGTACTAAATAAATACTCATGAGTTGTACATATATATATATATATATATATATATATAAATACTCATTCTGGGAACGGGGAGTGACACCATCGCCATCTGAAGAGGGGGATCGAGGCAGCAGTGGAAAGGGGGACTCCCTTTACTCTGGCCCGTCGATGTGCCGGTGGCCAGATTAATATCCTTAAGACACTCCCTGGAAGAGGGGAACTGGCTGCGCTTTTGGAGCCTAAGCTATTAGAAGCTGATCGTCTCGTGGCCCAATTTTGCTTGTTGCAACAGACTGATTTACCCACGGTCATAAATCAATAGCGCAACTTCCTCATTACTGCGGTGGAGAAGGTGATGGCTGCCCGGGAACCGCTCAAGCCGGCTATATTGAAGGACCGCCGGGATCTGACTCGGTTGTACGACCAATGGAGCCGTCGGACTGAAGATTGCATAACTCGGGAAGCGGATGCTTCCCGTGGGGTAACTGATGCCCGGGAACAGATCCTCGAGCTCCAGAGAAAGCTGGCCTTCCTGGAGTCAGAGCTTGAGGCTGCTCGTATTGAGAAAGGAATTGCTATTCAGGAGGCCGACAAGTACAGTAGGGCTTCTGCTAATCTAGAGCTTGCCCTAAAGAAAATGGAGAACAACTGGCAGGCGTATATGCATTTGAATGACGCAGAGCAGTTGTCCCAAGAGGCCGAGCGCCGAGCTAAACAGAGGCTTGATCGGGGGACTGCCTTGGTGAAAAACCGTCTCTTGGAGTTGTGCAATGCCGAACTATAGTCGGCCTTTTCTTCTTGTTTTGTTCCCGTTTTCTTTCTTTCTGAAGGGGACATGATCCCGAAATATGTAATACTTTTTTCTTCCTTCAAATAAAGAGTGCTTTCAATTCTACCCTTCATTTGTATTGCCTGCTGCGTCTGTGATATTGTGGTGATGTTCTCCCCCGTGTAGGGGATATATTTGTGGACCTGTTACCCATGGCGTACCTTATTTTTAGGTACAGATAACAAGTTTTGGTCAGGATACCTGAAGCAGCCATGGCCAAGTGGTCATGGGTGCTCTTGGTATTGGAAAAAGGAATGCCGTAGAGCAGCTGGGCTCCTGGGGCATGATGAGATGGTAGGATTGTGTTAAGAAACTTAGCTGAGGATATTTGTGGGCCTATTATCCTTGGCGTATCCTGTTTTAGGATACGGATAATAGGATGAAGGGGAACCGACATACTTGCTCAGAGGTAATGAGAATATGGCAAGTAGGAAAGTTTTTTAAACGTAGAGTCTTCCTACTCAGAGGTAATGAGTACATGGCAGGAGTAAACTCGACGGAGGGTATTGGTGGTCAACAGAGGACATTTGTGGTCAACAAAGGACATTTGTGGACCCATTACCCTTGGCGTACTCCGATTGTGGGTACAGATAATAGGTCGAAAGGGGATCATCATACTTACTCAGAGGTAATGAGGACATGGCAAGTATGAAGGTTTCTTCGACGGAGCCTTCCCATTCAGAGGTAATGAGGACATGACAGGAGTGGGCTCAATAAAGAAGGGCACATAGAATGACTCATAGGTAATGAGGACATGGAAGTTCTATGTAAGGGGTGATTTGTTTGTGGCAGAAATGGGACGACTCAGAGGTAATGAGGACATGGCCGTCTTGGAAGTTTGTGGACCCGTTACCCTTTTTGTGCACTGGGAGTGCAGGTAGTGGATCATGAGGGAGGATCTCTTGTAGGAAGAAAGTTCAGCGGTACGGTTATACATGACTTTCTTTCAAAAGAGTGACTGAGATGTAAGTTCAGGGGTACCAGCGGGTACATAACTCGACAATCCACGAATGTTGGAATCAAAGTGTAAGTTCAGAGGTACCAGCGGGTACATGACTTGGTAATTTAGGATATCTTTGTGGAAGAAGGGCATAAGTTCAGCGGTACAAGAGGGTACGTGACTCAAAAATCTGGAATATTGTGGGTGTGAGTTCAGCGGTACCAGCGGGTACATGACTCGGGAATCTAGAGAATGGTGAGTGTGAGTTCAGCGGTACCAGCGGGCACATGACTCGATGACCTAGAAAATTGTGAGGGTGAGTTCAGCGGTACCAGCGGGTACATGACTCAATAATTTGGAAAATATTGTTTAGATATAATATTTCTTCAGGAACTTGCCGTTGACGGGCAACATGAGCAAGTCTCCGTTTTGATTAGCGAGGCGGTAAGCACCGTTGGAGAACACGGCCTCGATGACAAATGGACCTTCCCATTTTGGCTGGAACTTGCCGACGGTCTTGTGAGTCATGACCATTGGCCTCCGGACTGCCAGAACAAGATCACCCACCTGGAATGTTCTGATTTTGACCTTCTTGTTGAAGGTTCCTGAGATGTGTGCTTGGTATAGCTCGATCCTTTGCTGAGCTAGGAGGCACTTTTCATCTAAGGCCTCCAACTCTTGTAGTCGACGTCAGTAGTTGTCATACGTCGTCAATTGATACGTGAGGGTGACACGGAGTGAGGGTATTTGAGTCTCTAATGGGAGAACTACCTCACTCCCGTATACAACTGAGAGAATGGTGTATTCCCGGTGGCTGTTCGAACTGTGGTGCGATAAGCCCATAAGCATTCGCCGAGCTTCTCGTTCCAGTCGCGCTTATTGGAGGAGACAAACTTCTTGAGGAGTTTGATGATTGTTTTGTTGAATGCCTCTGCCAACCCGTTCGCTGCCGGGTTGTACGGTATCGAAGCAATATTCTGAATACGGTGCTTATCGCAAAATCGATAGAAAGCATAGCTTACAAACTGCGGACCATTATTATGGATGATCCTTCGGGGCAGTCCAAAACGGTAGATGACGTGATGCTTAAGAAAGCTGATCACGTTTGAAGTCTTGACTTCTGCGAGTGGGACAGCTTCCGCCCATTTGAAGAAGTAATCTGTGATCGCAAGTATGAAGCGATGTCCTCGGAAGAAAAGTGGGGTGATTGGACCAATGATATCCATTCCCCATGCTTCGAATGGCCAGTACACCACTGTCGGATGTGGAAATTTGGATGGTTGGTGAATGAAGTCCGCGTGGACTTGGCAGGCTTTACATTTTCTAGCATAGTCTATCGCATCTGCCACCATTGTGGGCCAGTAGTAGCCCATACGGCGGAGGCGATCTTGCAATTTAGGGCCAGGCTGATGGGCCTCGCAGACACCGTCATGAGCTTCTCGTACGGCTTCTTTGGCTTCTGCGTTTGACAGACACCGAAGCAGTAATCCGTCATAGGAGCGGCGATACAGCATTTTTGTCTCTGTATCGTAGAAGAATCTGAGAGAATGCCGTCTGATGGAAGTGGCTTCCTTTGGGTTCTCAGGCAGGATGTCGTAGACGACGAAATCGATGAATGGTTGTCTCCAATCTGGGGCATCATCGATCGTCTGGGCAGAATAACTTGCCACAAATTGCACATCGTTCTTAGGACAGACCAGTTCGTGGCCTATCACATCCACTGACTGACGATCATAATTCGGAACTGCTAGGGAAGCGGCAAGACCAGCTAGGGCATCAGCTTCGATATTTCGGAGTCTGGGGACATGTTCGATGAAGGACTCCTCGAACGACGAGATGATGTCAATCGCTATTAGGTGATATGGGATCATGTCTTCGTGGCGGACCTCGTATGAGCCCCGGATCTGATTGACGATTAGTTGGGAATCGTCGTATGCTTCAAGGTATTCTACCCCCAACTCTTTTGTAAGTTGGAGGCCAATGACCAGAGCGTTGTACTCAGCCACATTGTTAGAGCAGGGCTCTGTGAGGGAATAAGCGCAGTTAATCACCAATCCGGAAGGGGAGACCAGCACTACCCCGACTCCGACGACTATATTGCCTTTAGGTCCGGTCCTCAAAGCACCATCGAAGAATATTCACCATTTATTATCGTGAGAGGTTGCATGAGAGTCGACGACCTTATCTGGGATCTCTTCATATATTCTAGAGGACTCCGAGCCTGGGTAGGCAGCTAAGAAGTCTGTCAGGGCTTGACCTTTGACTGCCTTTTGGGGGACGAAGATCATATGATAAGGAGACAGCAATATTGCCCATGTAGCGAGGCGAGAGCTGAGCGCCCCTGGTTTAGTCATGAGGACCCTGAGAGGGTTGACTCGTGAGATCATATGTATCGTTTGTCCGGGGATATAGTACCGCATTTTCTGAATGGCAAATACCAGGGCAAGGCATTCCTTCTCTACAGCGGTGTATCGGTGCTCTGGCCCAATCATCATTCGGCTGAGGTAATATATGGCTTGCTCATGGCCTGCATCGTTGTTTTATGCGAGCAGATCCCCAAGGGAATGTTCTATTGCTCGTACATAGAGTAGGAATGGTTTTCCAGGAACCGGGGCCACCAAAACTGGAGGATTTGACAAATATTCTTTGATGCTGTTGAAAGCACGCTGACATTCCTCGTCCCATACGAATGAGACTCCTTTCTTCATGAGGTGCGTGAACGGTCGGCATCGCCCGGAGAGGTTAGAAATGAACCTCCTGATGTAAGCTAGCCTCCTTTGGAGGCCTCTGAGTTCGCGAAGATTTCTCGGGGGACCCATCTCCATGATTGCTTTCGTCTTCTCAGGGTCTACATGGATACCTTGTGCTGTGATGATGAAGCCCAAGAACTTCCCGCTGGATACGCCCAGAAAGGACTTCGTAGGGTTTATTTTCAAATTGTGCGCTCGCATTAGGTCGAATACCCTCTTTAGATCCTGCAGATGGTCTCCCTTGCAGCGACTCTTAATGGCTATATCGTCAACATAGCATTCCACTATCTTGCGTAAGTGGTCTCTGAAGATGATGCTCATGGCTCTTTGATATGTGGCGCTAGCATTCTTTAAACCGAAAGGCATAACTGTGTAGCAGTATGTGCCAATCGGTGTTCGGAATGATGTATGCTTTTCGTCGTCAGGAGATATCTTGATTTGGTTGTACCCTGAGAAGCCATCCATGAATGACATACGTTCAAAACCGTAGGTATTGTCAATCATGATGTCCGTGATAGGGAGGGAGAACTCATCTTTGGGGCATGCCTCGTTCAGATTACGGAAGTCGATGCAGATTCGAATCTTCCCATTCTTCTTGAGGACGGGTACTATATTGGCGACCCAATCAGGGTATTGCTCCTCACGAATGAAACTGCTGGCTATCAGTTTGTTGAATTCGGCTTCGATCGCATCCATGATGCCTGGGCGGAAGCGTCGCTGTTGTTGCTTGACTGGCTTCGCATCCGGCTGAATGTTGAGTTTGTGAAGAGCAATATCGGAATTTAACCCTGGCATGTCTTCATAGCTCCAGGCATGTGGAGGTGAGTGCCTATACCGTGTTCCATAGCATACATTGTATATAGCTTATTGAGCTCGGTGTAGTTCAAAGATAACCCTTTATTGATGAAGTAAGGTATCTTTTCTAGGGGGATTTCATCATCAGCGGAGGGAACATCAGTGTGGGCAGCCACATACTTGGCTAGCTCCGGTTCCTCTTTGGCTACCCCCTGTGCGAATGAAGACTGAGAGGACGACCTGGGGAGCTTGATCGTCAGCGGTTCAGTTGATGGGACAGAGCGTGGAGTCGTTGGCAGACTAGCGACCCCCAGTTTGGTACTCGATGTGGAGCAAGGAGTGGCCGGTTCGCTAGAAGTGTCAGACCTCGCATCGGGGTGACAACCCTTCTTGGGAAGGCGTATCGTCAGTGGCCTATCGGAGGGATTGAGCTTCTCCGTTTGGAGTTGACCGACTCTCGGCAGTCTGATTGTCAGTGGCGTCGTTGTGGGTCTCGGCACTTGGCCGGACCTTGGCAACCGGATTATCATCTGCTCCTCCTGCACCGAGAGGCTGATCGCGTCCTTCCGCAGAGTGGCAGTAAGGGGTGCAGACTTGCCCGGTTTGCGAGCTTGGAGGTGGATCGTCAGAGGTTCCTCTGATCCTGTGGCTGTCTCGGTACTGGCTTGTACATCTCCTTCAGCCAGATGCTTCTTCGATTTTTCGTACAGGTAGGAGTCTGAGTAGTAAGATTCGACCCCTTTGAAGGGATCGATATCAGCAAATTCCATCCTCACGAAGCCATATTTGTCGATATATTTGAAACACTGGTGTAGCATGGAAGGCACGATCATATAATCGTGTATCCATGGGCGCCCCAAGAGGATGTTGTAAGAAGTGTCTGTATCTATGACGTAGCAGGTGACTTCGGATTAGAGATCGCCAATCTGACACTTCAGACGAATCTTTCCAATAGGGTAGCTCCTGCCCGAATTGAAACCGCTGATGGCGGTGCTTGTAGGTGTCAGGCGATGCATTGGGATGCGGAGATGATGTAGCAGACCCTTCGGGATGATGCTTATGGAAGAGCCAGGATCTATGTGCATCCGATCCACCTTTACGTCGCCGATGTATCCCGTGTAGTATAGCAGGCGATCGTGTAGGTTGGTTTTGATGAGCATGTCCTGCGGAGTGAAGACGATATTGGGCATTGCTCCCGTACAGGCACTGTCTTGGAGATCCACGGGTGAGTCCTCCCCGGTGAGGTTGGATTGAGCCAGATAGACATCGGCATTTTGGAGTGCTTCGCTCAATGCAATACGAACGTCCTTGGAGAGCCTTATGAGTTCGTACAATGACAACTTGGCCGGTGTGTTAGCCAATTGCACTAAGATGTCAAAGTTGTAGGGCCTCTCTAGCCCTTGGGCTGCCTCTTTTCGGAAAGATTTGTCGAAGCGAGTCTCCTTCGACCTAGGCTTGTCGGTTGTCGAAGGCTGAGCCGGTCCCGGAGCATTAGTTGTAGTGGGTTGATGATTTTTAGCTGGATTGTCAACCACATGTTGGGATTGCGCTCCAGACCGTGTGACGACGGCTGTAGCTTCCTCGATGTCTGCCGAGATTGTGTGGCAGGTCCTGACTTTTCCACTTTTCTTCTTGTAGGTGGAAGATGGTGTAGGCCGAGTCACTTCTGACACCAAGTCTGGATGGATCCACATGACCTCCCCTCGTGATGTAGTGAGGGGTACCAGACCAGCAGCCTGATCTCGGGGAGGTAGAAGATTGGTAATCTCCATTGTTGCCAAAGGGATGGGGACCACCCCGTCTTGAGTTTCCGTCGGAGGGAAGCTGCCGAATTGTACGGACACCATATTGGCTGCCACGGTTACCTCTTCGAAATCGATGGCCAGAGCATTCAAATCGATGAGGTTTTGGATGTACCGTTTCAGCTGGTAGCAATCGTGTGTAGGATGGTGGACATAGCGATGATAATGGCAGTACTTTAGATTCTCCATCTCTGTCGGCCGCGGTTCTCACCTTGGTGGAGGAAGCTGAATTCTGTCCCCTTGTATGAGCATGTCCAAGATGGGCTTGACGTGACCGTCTTCGAAGGAGTAAGTGATTTGCGGCCATTGTTTGTCTGCTGGCTTTGGCTCAGGTTTTTGTGTTGTATCGGCCACCATAGCCTACTTTCCTTTGCTATTCCGATTGTTGGAGGGGCTACCCCCATTATCGTTGTTGGGACGCTTGCCCTTGTTTTCTCCTTCTGAGATGTGCAATCCCAGTTGGCGAGCCTTTCTCAATCGTTCTTCGGCACTTGTAGCACTGATGATAAATGCCTTCCAGTCCTTGAATTGTCTCTCGCCCATCCAGAGACTAATTGTTGGGAGCAATCTCTTTTGGCAAATTTTAATTAAGGAAGAATTCGAATTTCGGAGGACAGCTTCATGGCGGTTTGGCGGAACCGCTCAATGTAGTTCCTTGTCAACTCCTTCTCCCCTTGGACGATATCCATGAGGGTGGACATGGTGACGTCCTACCCTACTTCGTAGAATCTCTCCAAGAACAGGCACTTGAAGCTGGTGAAGGAGTGGATACAGTTGTCCGGCAGATTGCGATACCAGTCGAAAGCGACTCCTTCCAATGCCCCAATGAATAATCGCGTGAGGATAGCATCATCATGGGGCAGATGGTCGGTGGTGACCTCGAAGTAAGTGATGGACCAACTTGCTGAGGTCTTGCCATCATATGGGTTGATATTGAACGGCTTATATCTTGGTGGGAATGGAACATCCCTCCATTCGGCAGGGTATGGCTGCCGCATTCTGAGGTCTTGAGCATTTTCTCGAGCATGGAACATGGCTCGGAGCTCCTGGACCTCTCTTCTTACTTCTCGGGCCTCATCTGTCGCGGTAGGGGCTGTTACTTCGGAAGGATTATTGCCCGGGTTTGGTGCCGCTGAGTTCGAGTCCGCATTGACCGCGGGACTCGTGCTTGTTTGGCCAGGCGTTCCTCCTTGCAGAGTTGGAAGAGCGGCTTTGATTTTATCTACAGACTTGACCAAGGCCTGCAGTATAGCCTCCAAAGTATCGATACGTTGGCGATCGTTGGAACCACCTTGATTGCTGTCCGCCATGAACACCGTCCTTACATGAGGAGTGATGGAAGGAACGGTAGAGGATGTGTCCTCCGAGTCATACCCATGCACCGAGAAGTCATCGGGGTAGGTAGAAATGTTCTCTTCGGGCTCGGACTCGGAGGGAACGGTATCCCCAGCCTCAGAGCTTGCTTCGTTTTCTTGGGTGTCCTCGGGGACATCGGTGTCTGTTGTACCTGATGGAAGAGTTGTTTCCCCGGATTCGTCTCCTTGAAACATCGGATTGTTGTGGATGTTCGGAGGAGTGCTACCCCCAGTTCCCACGACCCCCCAGTGATGTGGATAATGAATTTCCCATTGCAGCAGATTTTGTCTTTGAACGGGTGTGTTGGAATATTCCGGTGGAGGACAGCCGTTTAGACGACGGTTTCTTAGCTGTAGTAGTTGATATCTTGGGGCTGGAGATGCTTGTCTTCTTCGCTCTCCCCTCGACGGGGATTTTCTGAGTGGAATTGTAGGAGACAACAGGAGGTACCTCGTACTCTGAGCTCAGATGCTGTAGTCTTTGGAAGACTGACGGCCGATGTTCCGTCGTTGCCGCGTTGTTGCAACAGCAGTTGACGATGATTTGGGTGCAGTGACGTCCAAGCGAGGACTCTTTGCACACCGAAGCTCCTTCTCTTTCCTTGCGCTTGTGGAGTATCGCCTCACGCAGGTCAGAGGAACCACTTTGTCCTTTTGCCGCCGGGGGCTGGACTCGAGTGGTTCTATACAACTTTCCATCAGAGGCCCGTGTGATAGTCAACGGGATGCCCCGATAGTCAGAGGTTGGGACAGCTGACTGGGCTTGATGAGCCCGCGCTGCCCTAGACTTCTTCTTTTTAGCACTTGCGGGTGCGTAATAAGAAGAGTCTAAGTTGAATACCACAGAGTCTGGCTTATCATCCAGAGAGTCATCAGGGTCGGGACCGCATGAGAGACGGTCGAAGACTGATTGAGAGAAGCGTGGAACAGTCGCTATATGGCTAGGATTGGGAACCGTGCAGGCTGTCTGCATGCGACTGTCTTTAGCTGTCGGATGGGTTATCCTTGTGCGACTAGGAGTCACGACCGTGCAGGCTGGCCGCATACGGTTGGCAATTATGGCCGCATGGGTTTTCTGCAAGCGATTGACTTCAGTAGCCGCATAAGCTTCATCCATGTGGTTGGCAACTGTAGCCGCATAAGCTATGCGGCTGACAGATGTGGCCGTGTGAGTTTTCTTTCTGCGGTTCGCGGATATGGCCGCATGAGCTTTTTTCATGCGGCTAGCACCCTTATACGGCTCGGATCGCGTAGAGTTCCTCTTTGCCCCTGCAAGTCCAGCATCATAGTACTTTCTTCTGTCGGACTTGGGGACAGCAGAGTTACCTACGGTCTGAAGTAGGGCCGCAGGAGAGTCTTGCTCGCTGTCTTGAACAACAGAGGGTACCTCTGCAAGAGCTTCAGTAAGAACGAAGAATCGGGGTCTCCACTCCTTGTGGGCCTTCTTTGTGCGGGCTCGCTTCTGGACCGGGCCAGCGCTCTTGTTGGAGAGCATTTCTTCGAACGCCTGTTGGTCGAACCGGACGACCATCTTTTGTTGCGTGGAGCCAAGCTTGGCTGCATTCGATTGCGTCACCAACTCCTCAGCCGTGGAGAAGTTTGTCCCAGCAGAGTCGCCATCGTGTTTGCCATTGATTGTAAAAGTACAGAACAATTATCGGAGGACTGAACTTAGACTCACAATACAAACTCGCTTGTACAAAGAAAGCCTAGGAACGAAAACCTAGGTACAGCAATCTAAGTACAATTGTTTATTTTTGATTCTCGGAGGTGACGATAGAGGCTCGGGAAGGCGACGGCAGTCCTGCCTTACTCCTTGGACGATCGGAATGCAGCCTTGGCTCCTGTGACGAGATGGTTGGCGTTGATGAAGAAATGCTCCTCCTGCTCTCCTCGTATTGCTCTTTTGGCTTCTCTCTCTCTGTGGATTGATCTCTGTGGATTATTTTCTCTGACTATCGGGGGAGCCTCTCTGTATGTGCGTATCTCTCTCTGACAGTATATATCTTCACAAGGGAATGGCACCTTGCTATTTATAATAGTGGGATGTGATCATTAGGGTTGCCAATGATTACCTCTTGGAGATGGCGACGGCCTGTGGATTGGTCAATCTAGGCCGTTCGTTTTTTGATTGTGACGAATCCGAGCCATTGAGTGTAGATTACACCAAATCCCATCAGAAATTAATGTTGATTGGAATAAATCTTCCTCATAATGATCTTCTGATGTCTGCAAATAAATTAGATTTATTCTCCTGCCACGTGTCCCAGATTATTGGGATTTGACCCAATCTTTGATTGCAGTAAATCTGAGAAATTAATCGGCTTAGGACACGTGTCCTAGGAGCCACTGGGAGGATCTGAACCACATGACGAGTGAGCCGCATATGATTTTGGGCCGCATATGGTTAGGGCCACGTGTCAGGGCTGCCTGGGTAGTGGCCCTCCCTCGAGCCTTTGAACCACAAGAAGGTGATCATTGCGAGCCGCATAGGGATACATCCGCCTGAGCCGCATGGAAATGGTCCTCTTGAACCGCATGAGAAGTCTTTGCTCGAGCCGCATGAGGCTGTCTCGGCCTGAGCCGCATAGGACGGCTTCATTCTGAACCGTATGAGAAGTCTTTGCTTGAGCCGCATGAGGCTGTCTCGGCCTGGGCCGCATAGGACGGCTTTATTCTGAACCGCATGGGGAGTCTTTGCTCGAGCCGCATATGAACGCCCACGTGGCAAGGCCACGTTGTATCTTTATGGCTCTCGGGGGATTTATGTCAGAGATCTCTCTCTTCCCTAGAGGTCTGTCATTATGACAGAGTCATAACTACTTTTTTTTTGTCAGGGCTATCACTTTTTCAGAGTTGTCAGCCGTCAAACAATTAATGCGAGAGGGCAGAGAAGAGGACTGTCCCGCCAAGTGTCTTCGGAGCCGCATGGGATGTCTTGGGCCGCATAGTCCCTTATGCTGCATGATTCTTTGAGCCGCATGGGCTTTCTGAGCCGCATTGGGTTCTTTGGCCGCATGGGTCATTTTCTTTAATATTTTCCATGCTTCTACAAAGATATCTCTGCCCCGCCTTAAAAAAATAAAGAGCTTTTGTAATCTTTTATCTTATTCATTCTGTAATGTTCACAAAAAATAAATAAAATATTTGTTTTGTGATCCTATCATTTATTTTGAAATTAAACAATATGTATGAGATAGAAAACACTTATCAGAGGTAATATGGACATGACAAGTCTTCTAAACTCAATAAATTGTATCTATCCAGAGGTAATATGGACATAATAGATAATGAAATCTCGTTTTCTGTTTAGAGTATACAATATTATCAGAGGTAATATGGACGTGACAGATCGTAACAACTCAAAGAAAAATATATTAATATCTACTCAGAGGCCAAATGAATATGATAGATAGAAAAAATAAGTAGACTTAATATTTATTCAGAGGTCATGAGAACATGATAAATAATAAATCCAACTTTTTAATCAACTGGTATGATAAAAGATTAAAATTTCTCTCCAAGCTTAACCAAACATTGGTAGCTGGGGAATAAGGAAGAAGTTCAAACATAATATTTCTTCAGGAATTTGCCATTGATCGGCATCATGAGCAAATCTCCATTAGGTTTAGACAACCTATAGGCACCGTTGGAGAAAACTGTCTCGATAACATAAGGGCCTTCCCATTTTGCTTGAAATTTCCTTTTGCTCTTATGAGTCATCACCATCGGTCTTCGAACAGCTAGTACTGTAATGTCCCGCTCCGCATCGGTGCATTACGATGAGTCGTTGACTCGAAGAGTTGCGTTGACCCGATGAGGTATCGATATGAATCGATGCAAGTGTTACGTTGGCCAAAGGCTATGCTTCTACGCTGGACGATAAGAGGTCGGCATTTTGCCTTATGCAATGAAATGTCTGCAAAACCAAATCGTGGCCTTGCAACGGATTGTGGCATGGGCACGATAGGCCAAATCAACCGAGTAGAGCAAAGGAATGGCTAAGTCCGGGAGTTAGCTATGCGATCGAGTTATGGAAGCGAGACGCTTCAATCGGCGAGGCAGCAAGGCGTATCGGCTTAAGGTGGGCGGGTTCTTGACTCTCTCTCCCTATTCCTTCACGTCTTAATAAAATATATGTTATGATATGCGTAAGATGGTATCGGGTTAGCGAGCGTGGCTCGGCGAGTAAGTGTCTAAAATATGCGTTGAACACTAAGATAGAACATTGAACAATCGAACAATTGAAGCGACGTGCATCGAGTGCACGAGTCGCGGTAGGGCAATGATGGTAGAACATTGAAAGACAATAACGAGATGTGCATCATGTGCACGGCTCCGAGAACATTGAACTTTAGGCGTAGAACATTGATTATGGTGCTGAGCGTGCCTTTGCGCACTTAAGCTACGAAATGACTAAGTAAATATGGAGTAGGCTATGTGAATAACATTATGAACGGGATGCGTGATTATGAGTACGAGACGACTAAGCCGTTGGGCGTCGTGCATCAATATGGATGTGTTGGGGCATAACGCCGACGGAGCTCCCCATATGAATGGTGGATTATGTTTATGGCACGGGAAACCGTTTATGTGTGACACTATGTTTATGGAATTCGAGAACGGTTGGTATGCTATGGATTGTATGCTATGGAACGTATTGCATGGTCAATGGACTCGGATTGCCCGTGCACGGGTGCGGCTTCCCTCGAACGGTTACGCCGGGGCGCCGGGACCGTTCGGCCTAGGAGGGAATTATGTGTGGTATTTATGGTGCACAACATTCGAACGGATTGCGACCGTCCAGTGCTGTGATAAGCTATGATATCCGTAAGTTTGGGATCCTTCGGATACTGGGCTAGCAACCCGTATCGAAGCGATTGTAGGCTTACACATATGAGATGCCAAGTCCATTACGGTGCGACACACCGTGACCTTCATATAGTTAGGGCCGGTGGGCTGAGATGAGAGCTGGGTGCAGGCGCAGGGCCTGCTACCCATTATGTATATGTTTATGTTTGTGAATAGTCGGTTGCGTGAATCATATGTTGGCTTATGTTAAGTTCTAACCACTGCAGGCTAAGGAAAATAGGGCGGCATGAGCACAAACACTATGTTTACGTTTCTGTTATGGCTAACTGTATCTGCTGCAGGAACACGGGATGTGCTGACACATTATAATAATGTGCTATGTTAAGTTTGCCATGAAATTGATCCTAAGGCTAAATAGAAAGACCACAAAGTAAGATGCATGCTCACTAAATGATTAAGTGTTTGGTTTGGGTGTGAGCGGGTCTTGATCAGTGCGAAGCGAGGACGAAAGCACTAAACCCCTACTAGTTTATGTGCAGGTTCAGGTTATGATCAGCTCGGGGCGGAGCTTGGCTTGGACGTGCCGAGGCATGGAGTCCTTGGCGTTCAAGAGGAAGCTTCCGCATTTGCGTTCGGACTTGCGACATGGAGATGTTCGGCCGAGGACTACTTGGTGGCTATAAAGAGGCATAATGTATGGAGCAATGTAATCATTTGTGAGCTAGAGAGATCATGAGCGTTGTAGCCAATTGGCATTTTATGTTGGGCTATTCAGAGCCTTTGTAACCTTCAGTTCAATATGAATAAAAGAGATTCTTATGTTTCACTTGTTTTCTTCCGCTGCTTATGTTATCAATTTGAGATAGTTCTATGTGAACCTGTTATCTTGCCTTGCACGAGCGCAACTCCAGGCTCGTGCGGCATCACGCCCCAGCGATGGCGATGATTCGGGTTAAATCTAGCGAGGACGAGCGATTTCCCGGATCGGGGCGTGACAAGTTGGTATCAGAGCGGTTCCATCCTTTGGACCGTGCATGAATCTCTTTGACCCTCAGTTGCTTGCTATCGAATTCAGTTGACTCTAAGTTGTTTCCGCAACCGCATGGCTCATGGATCTGCTCGACGCTACATTGGATGTTCCATACAATAAGTCTATATTAAGTGCATACGTCTGCCACAAGTATGTCGTGACTATCACGCTATCTCCGGGTGCTATCGGAGAGTGTTGGTTGCATGAGGTGCAACGAGTTATGGGATGTTGGTTGCACGATGTGCAACGAGTTATGGAATACTGGTCGCACGAAGTGCAACGAATATGGTGATGTTGGTTGCATGAAGTGCAACGATATGTGTGGTCGGTCGCACGAAGTGCGAGGCGTTATGTGTTATCGGTCGCACTGGGTGCGAGAAGATATGTGTTGTTGATTGCACGAAGTACAACAGGTCGATATGTGAGGCAATACGTATTATGTGGCTACGCGAATGGTTATGTGTTATCGGTTGCACGGAGTGCAGCAAGTCGTGGATCGTTCGTTGCATCAGTGCAATAAGTCGATACGGTATGATAGGCGTAGTATGGCTATACGGATGGATAGCAATATGTTGTGCGAGATTGAGTAAAGACCTTATGTGTCGAGACTAAGTTGTTGCACGAGCTGCAACGTACGGGATTCGAAGATCGTGGATGCGATAGTAACGAATCGAGTTGGTCGCTAAGTCGAGTTGAGTAGGCGAACGTGTATGTTGGCCATATATTGCGTTGAGCTTTGAATAAGCGAATGTTGCGGGTGTGATCGAGATGATCGCCATGGTACGGTTAGATTGAATGAGTTCCAAACTTAAGCTAACGTTAGAGCTGGGATCGGAAGGATCACCATACGGGACGGTTAAGTTGAGATAGAAGTCGGATCTATACGAAGTGTGATGTCGAGTAATGACTCGATTTTGAGTGGTATATGCAATACCAATTATGCGAGTAAGTGTAGTGAAGTATGGTATCGGTAACGATAGGCTCGATCCTGAGTGGTATATGGGATACCACTTAGCGATGGTTATGTTAAGCCGGTTGGTGACTTACGATAGGTTACGTCGAGGCGATTATGTTGTTACGATATGTTTGTCTGCAACAGATGAAGTAGTACCGAGACTCGAGTAGAAATGACTTGATAGAAGTCGATGCAAGAATGCTTCGGTGAATTGAGTTGAACGATTACGTGCGTGAAGTCATGCCTATGGATGATACGTCGAACGAGGATTCGTTAAGTATAAGTTGAACGATAGGCCGAGCATATGCGAACGAATGTTACGTTGAGGAAATAGTCGACCAGGTCGAACTTATAATGAGTTAGTACGGAGACTTCTTCGGAATGAATTGAGTAGGTACGGAGAAATTGTACGAACGAATTTGGGTTAATACAATGAGTCGGTAGCACGATTTGGAAGTACGAGTTAGGGATATGAGAAGTGATTTGTGCGAGACTTGATTCGTATTCGAGTTCGGATAATGGCAATGATTGCAACGGGTTTGAGCTTATGAGAAAGGAGGATGTTCAAGTTATGCATATCGACGATGGTATTGAGGCGTATCAAAGACGATATACAATAACTCGGGGATACTCTGATCGAATGAACGAAAATTATGTTGAGCATTGTTGTTGGATGAATAAGATGCAAGTTAAGCTATGACAGTTTGGATGATAACGGTAGGAATGCTTCGGAGAAATTGAGAGTCGAAGGATATTGCTCGGATGAAAACGGAAGTGTATGGATTGCTTCGCAGATCACCACTATGTTGACATTCTTGTCTTGAGCGAGCGCAACACCAGCCTCGCGCATGCGTCACGTCAGATTAGGACGATCATTCCGCGTGAGCGCTGGTATGGTGATTCATCCAGCGGGGATGATTGAACTCGCAAGGCGTGGCAAATTCGATATGGACTTGTGGTTTGATGCGAAGGTAAAATTAAGGATTGTGCGATATTGTTGACGGTAGTATACGAGTGATTCGAGTAGCAGCGGTACATCAGTTGTGCGGGATAGATAAATTACGGATTTGTGATGTGAGTCGGATTGGGTAAAGTCCCATAGGAAGCGTCGGGAATTGATTTGGCTCCGCGATAGGATATAGCATGGTTCGTTGTAACTGTCCCTCGTTGATGATCTTCAATTATCGAGCGTAGCTTCGGGGCAGATGACCCTAGAAGGCTTGACCGCCAAATCAAGTAAAAAGATATTGAAGACCCATAGGATGACCTTAAAGAAGTCGCGTAAGAAGGATGACAAATGAGATAGTGCATGTTGAGGATAAGTCTAAGCGAGCGAGTATCGTGTCTCGAAAGTTAGCGAGTACTAAAATCGATATGATCAAGAAAAGTTATGTTGGATCGAATAGATGTCGAGGAACGTGCTTAGCGTAGTGACGCGGTAAGGCGATTGCAAGGATTCTGCAATGCGCGAGAGCGATGGATAGTAGAACGACCCTAAGAGTTGTGTCGTAGGTCGGCTTAAGTAACGGTTAGGCTATGTGTGTTGAGCGCGCGAGTTACGTTACGAAACGAACTAGTCGGGATTGAATCGACGATTGAGTGAGGGATTCGTACTCGGTCGAGAGTAGGAGATGGGCGTATCGTAAGAGACCTTGGGTCGGAAAGATTGTTGCCTTTGAGCATCGTAGACTCAAGTCGACCTCTTGTGTCGAGAGAGCGCGAGCATGATGTCTGGATAAGTTGCCTAGCGGGGGTAGCCCCAGACTCGATGTGCGGGTAGTTCGAGAACGTAGATCGTGTTGGGATAGTTGTGTGCGAGACTTAGTACGGATTGTAGACAAAAGAGTTGGTGACATGTGGACGTAGTCCATGTCGTTATGGCCAAGTGTTATGAATGATTGGATAAAAGACTTGAGTTATGCGAGAGATAGGAAACGGTTGGGCGAATAGGCGTTGCAGAGAATTGTTGTGATCGGATGCGCAATGACTCGATGCAATGCGAGTGTTAGGTGGCCGGCAAGAAACTTATGAGATCGAAGTTATGGTTGAATTAAGTTATGTACAAGATGTTGGAGGATGATCGCATGTTATGGGAAGATGCATACGAAGAGTATTTTGGGAATAAGCGCTAAGATATGACTAAGTCGAGTACGGACCGATGGATGCTTGAGGATTTAAGTTGAATTTATTAGTTGTCCCGATATCCTACAACTAAGCTTGGCTGAAATGCATATATTGGTGGGACGCCTAAAATATGTGTATGATCCAGACTGAGTTGTATGATTCAACGATAGTAACACGTGATCGTGAAGCGATCTATGCGAGGCACTTGGATTAAGTGTTGGTTTCGGTTCGAGGACGAACCTGATTTTGAGTGGTATATTATGTAATGCCCCGCTCCGCATCGGTGCATTACGATGAGTCGTTGACTCGAAGAGTTGCGTTGACCCGATGAGGTATCGATATGAATCGATGCAAGTGTTACGTTGGCCAAAGGCTATGCTTCTACGCTGGACGATAAGAGGTCGGCATTTTGCCTTATGCAATGAAATGTCTGCAAAACCAAATCGTGGCCTTGCAACGGATTGTGGCATGGGCACGATAGGCCAAATCAACCGAGTAGAGCAAAGGAATGGCTAAGTCCGGGAGTTAGCTATGCGATCGAGTTATGGAAGCGAGACGCTTCAATCGGCGAGGCAGCAAGGCGTATCGGCTTAAGGTGGGCGGGTTCTTGACTCTCTCTCCCTATTCCTTCACGTCTTAATAAAATATATGTTATGATATGCGTAAGATGGTATCGGGTTAGCGAGCGTGGCTCGGCGAGTAAGTGTCTAAAATATGCGTTGAACACTAAGATAGAACATTGAACAATCGAACAATTGAAGCGACGTGCATCGAGTGCACGAGTCGCGGTAGGGCAATGATGGTAGAACATTGAAAGACAATAACGAGATGTGCATCATGTGCACGGCTCCGAGAACATTGAACTTTAGGCGTAGAACATTGATTATGGTGCTGAGCGTGCCTTTGCGCACTTAAGCTACGAAATGACTAAGTAAATATGGAGTAGGCTATGTGAATAACATTATGAACGGGATGCGTGATTATGAGTACGAGACGACTAAGCCGTTGGGCGTCGTGCATCAATATGGATGTGTTGGGGCATAACGCCGACGGAGCTCCCCATATGAATGGTGGATTATGTTTATGGCACGGGAAACCGTTTATGTGTGACACTATGTTTATGGAATTCGAGAACGGTTGGTATGCTATGGATTGTATGCTATGGAACGTATTGCATAGTCAATGGACTCGGATTGCCCGTGCACGGGTGCGGCTTCCCTCGAACGGTTACGCCGGGGCGCCGGGACCGTTCGGCCTAGGAGGGAATTATGTGTGGTATTTATGGTGCACAACATTCGGACGGATTGCGACCGTCCAGTGCTGTGATAAGCTATGATATCCGTAAGTTTGGGATCCTTCGGATACTGGGCTAGCAACCCGTATCGAAGCGATTGTAGGCTTACACATATGAGATGCCAAGTCCATTACGGTGCGACACACCGTGACCTTCATATAGTTAGGGCCGGTGGGCTGAGATGAGAGCTGGGTGCAGGCGCAGGGCCTGCTACCCATTATGCATATGTTTATGTTTGTGAATAGTCGGTTGCGTGAATCATATGTTGGCTTATGTTAAGTTCTAACCACTGCAGGCTAAGGAAAATAGGGCGGCATGAGCACAAACACTATGTTTACGTTTCTGTTATGGCTAACTGTATCTGCTGCAGGAACACGGGATATGCTGACACATTATAATAATGTGCTATGTTAAGTTTGCCATGAAACTGATCCTAAGGCTAAATAGAAAGACCACAAAGTAAGATGCATGCTCACTAAATGATTAAGTGTTTGGTTTGGGTGTGAGCGGGTCTTGATCAGTGCGAAGCGAGGACGAAAGCACTAAACCCCCACTAGTTTATGTGCAGGTTCAGGTTATGATCAGCTCGGGGCGGAGCTTGGCTTGGACGTGCCGAGGCATGGAGTCCTTGGCGTTCAAGAGGAAGCTTCCGCATTTGCGTTCGGACTTGCGACATGGAGATGTTCGGCCGAGGACTACTTGGTGGCTATAAAGAGGCATAATGTATGGAGCAATGTAATCCTTTGTGAGCTAGAGAGATCATGAGCGTTGTAGCCAATTGGCATTTTATGTTGGGCTATTCAGAGCCTTTGTAACCTTCAGTTCAATATGAATAAAAGAGATTCTTATGTTTCACTTGTTTTCTTCCGCTGCTTATGTTATCAATTTGAGATAGTTCTATGTGAACCTGTTATCTTGCCTTGCACGAGCGCAACTCCAGGCTCGTGCGGCATCACGCCCCAGCGATGGCGATGATTCGGGTTAAATCTAGCGAGGACGAGCGATTTCCCGGATCGGGGCGTGACAAGTACTAGCTCACCAACTTTGAATACCCTATCTTTAACTTTACGATTGAAAGTTCGGGATATACGGGCTTGATATAGCTCAATATGATGTTGTGCTTGAAGACGATTTTCGTCCAATCCTTCAAGTTCTTGGAGTCGTAAGCGATCATTGTTCTCTGTAGTTAGCTCATTAGCAATGGCTATTCGAAGAGATGGAATCTGGATTTCCAGTGGAAGAACAGCCTCACATCCGTAAACTAGTGAAAATAGTATAAATCCAGTAGGAGTTCGGACTGTCGTTCGGTAAGCCCATAAACATTCTCCAAGTTTCTCATTCCAATCATGTTTATTAGAAAAGACGAACTTTTTGAGAAGTTTGATGATTGTCTTGTTAAAGGCTTCGGCTAAACCATTAGCTGCTGGATTATAAGTCGTAGAAGCCAGATTTTGAATTCGATTCTTGTCGCAGAACCGATAAAATGCCTGACTGGCGAATTGTGGTCCATTGTCATGAATTATCCATCGAGGAATCCCAAAACGATAAATGACATGATGTTTAATGAAGCTAACCACATTTGATGTTTTTACTTTAATAAGGAGAATTGCTTCCGCCCATTTAGAAAAGTAATCGGTTATAGCCAGTATAAACCTATGTCCCTTGATAGAGGAAGGGTTAATTGGACCAATAATATCCATGCTCCAAGCTTCAAAGGGCCAAAAAGCTGCTGTAGGATGTAGTAATTCAGACGGTTGATGAATAAAATCAGCATGAATCTGACATACTTTACACCGTGTGGCATAATCCACAGCATCTGCTATCATAGATGGCCAATAATACCCCATTCTTCGAATACGGTCCCTGTAATTTCGGACCAGGTTGATGGGCACCACAGACACCATCATGAGCTTCACGAAGTGTTTGCTTAGCTTCACTTTCTGAGAGACAGCGCAGCAAAAGTCCATCGTATGAACAACGATATAACATATGTAAAGACAAATCATAATAAAATCGAAATAATCGTCTCTTGATTGATGTAGCTTCTTTTGGATCTTCATGTAAAATCCCATGAACCGCATAATCAATGAATAGACTTCTCCAATCCCTCTGCTGGGAACTTGACTCTGTAGTATAACTCTGTTCAATATACAGATTATTCTTGACACAGAATAAATCTCGGTCCAACAAAGTAATGGTGTTTTGTCTTCGAATTAGAACAACCAAGTCTGCAGCTAAGCTAGCAAGAGCATCAGCTTCTAAATTCTGAGAACGTGGTACAAATTTAATAAATAATCCTTTAAATAAGAGGACCAATTTGATTACCACTTGATGATAAGGGATGAGGTCAGGATTTCTGACTTCATACGTCCCTCTAACCTGATTAACAATCAGTTGAGAATCTCCATAAGCTTCCAGGAACTCGATGTCCAATTGTTTTGCTACTTGGAGACCAATCAGCAGAGCATTATATTCTGCCACATTGTTGGAGCATGGCTCATTGAGAGAATAAGCACGGTATATGACCATTTTGTCAGGAGAAACCAAGACGATTCCTACCCCAGAGACAATATTGCCTTTAGGTCCGACCCGTGATAATCCATCAAAGTATAATTGCCAAATGTCATCCTTTAAAGTCATGTTGCAATCTACGACTTCATCTGGAATATCCTCATATAGCTTCGATGTTTCAGGTATAGGGTGAGCTGCTAAGAAATTAGCTAATGCTTGACCCTTCACTGATTTTTGAGGTACATAGACCATGTCATAAGGAGTGAGCAACATCGCCCAGGTAGCTAACCTGGAATTAAGAATGCTCGATTTTCTCATAAATACTCGAATAGGATTTATTTTGGAGATGACATGAATAGTCTGTCCTGACACATAATGTCGTGTCTTTTGAACAGCAAAAACCAAAGCCAGACATTCTTTTTCTACAGGAGTATACCCGTGTTCAGCTCCGACCATCATTCGGCTAAGATAATAAATTGCCTGTTCATGACCGATATCACTTTTCTGTACAAGAAGAGCACCAAGTGAATGATCTAAGGCTCAAACATATAGCAAAAATGGTCTTCCTACCACTGGTGGTACCAGAACAGATGGATTTGTAAGGTATTGCTCGATGTCATTGAAAGCTTTCTGACAAGCTTCATCCCAAACAAATGATACACCTTTCTTTAATAGTCGGGAGAAAGGTTGACATCTCCCAGAAAGATTGGATATAAATCTCCTGATATAAGCAATGCGACCTTGGAAGCCGCGGAGTTCTTTTAGATTGCGTGGAGAATGCATTTCAATAATTGCTTTAATTTTATCAGGATCAACATGGATACCCTGAGAAGTGATGACAAATCCCAAAAACTTGCCACTGGAAACCCCTAAGAAAGACTTAGTATGGTTCATTTTCAATTGATGCTGACGTATCAATTCAAATACTGTCTTCAAGTCTTGAATATGATCATCTTTGATCGACTTTTGATAGCAGTATCATCTACGTAACATTCAACTGTCTTCCGTAGATGTTCTTGAAAGATGTTGCTCATGGCCCGTTGATACGTGGCGCCAGCATTTTTAAGACCAAACGGCATAACCGTATAGCAGTAGACTCCAAGGGGTGTACGAAAAGCGGTATGCTTTTCATCTTCTGGATGTATCTTAATTTGATTGTATCCTGAAAACCCGTCCATGAAAGACATGCGTTCAAAACTGCATGTATTGTCTATCATGACATCAGTAATGGAAAGTGGAAATTCGTCCTTTGGACAAGCTGCATTAAGATCTCGAAAATCTATGCAAACTCGGACTTTTTCGTTCTTCTTTATAACTGGAACAATGTTGGCAACCCAGTCTGGGTGTTTTTCTTCACGAACAAAGCCACATGTAATCAATTTTTTGACTTCCGCCTCAATTGCATCCATCATATCTGGTCGAAAATGCCGCTGCTGTTGTTTCACAGGCTTGGCATTAGGAAGAATATTGAGTTTATGAGTAGCAACTTTAGGATCCAGACCCGACATATCCTCATAACTCTATGCAAAAATATCGATATAATCTTTAATCAGTTGTATTAACTCTTCCTTTTCATCTTCGGAAAGGTTCTTACTGATGAATATTGGCTTGGACGTAGTTCCGTCTCGAACATCAATCTGGAGAATCCTATCCTCCGTAGGTGGCTGTCGATGTTCAAAACGAAGCTCCCACTGAGTGTCCATCTGTTGGGCCCAAGGGTCATTTTTAAATGGCTCAGATTCACCTTCAGTTTGAACCATATTGACTGAGAATACACACTCAGATTCATCATAATAATCTCCTCCAGGATATGAGGAGTAGGATGTATCAGATTCGATGAAATGGATTTCTTTCGAATCTGAGGATTGTGAAGAACTAGAAGAGAATTCTTTTTGTATATCGTCATTAAACATGTGGGACGGATCATATCCCAACCCATGACGAGTTTTCTGTTAAAATGGATCACCACATAATGGTAATCGTCTACCTTTGCCTTGATTGAGACCTTGCATAGTCTTCAAATCATATCCTATTTTCTAGATAATCTTGAGAGATTGTTGACTATATTTGTCAATTCGGATTTTTTTTTATCTTTATCTCTAAGATCATCTATCTGAACAACAGAGATGTTTCTAGCTAGGCTAAACACAATTTGGTACTTATTTTTCTTATCAGACGGAATCACGAAATAAGATTCTTCGTGACGTCTAAAAGTTACACAAGCTTGTGATGGCGAGGCTACAGGAAGAAGTTAGGGGAAAGATGTTAGGAACTTTTGAGCATAAGGTCCAAGATCGACATGAGGAGAAAAGGAATTTTCCTTATGATCAATGTACAAGGTTTCCTCTGTATCTATGTCATCTTGATATTGATGACTTTGATCATCAGAAGATAAAGTCATTCTTTCAATAAATTTGACAGCCATATACTCCAAAAGAAAATCTTCATTGATATCATAATGTACAGAATGATCAATATTTACATCATTTACAAGTTGAGTACTACTTTTAGGATTTATCATTAACGGATCGTCATCCGTCTTCTGCGTAGACTTGCCAAGATTGATGATCAGTGGTGGTTCTGGATCTTTCGTAAGAGTAGTACGTCCCTTGACTTTGATCATAAGATGTTGAACCTGGCTATTGGCAGGAATATTCACTGATTTCTCAGATGAAGCTCGAGTTCTTCCTTTGACCTTGATCACCAGAGGTTGGTCGTTGACAGGTTGGGGTTGGATTCGTCCTTTGACTTTGATCTTCAAAGGTTGCTCTTTCGGAGGATCTTTATTGACAAATTGATCTTTAGCAGGTGATCGATCTTCAGCTATATCTGATGTCTCCTTCACATGCTCTTGTTTGTAGAGCATTGAGTCAGAAAAATAGGCTTCAACACCCTTGAAAGGATTGATATCAGCAAACTCAGTCTTCACAACCCCTTAGGAATCCACGTACTTGAAGCATTGGTGGAGAGTTGAAGGGACAATGTTATGCTCATGTATCCACGGTCTTCCGAGAAGGATGTTGTAGGATACGTCTGAGTTGATAACATAAAAGGTTGCCATAGTTCGAAGATCACCAATCTGAATCTTCAGACGAATCTTTCCCAGCAATTTACTCTTGCCAGAGTTGAAACTAACTATTGTGGTACTAGTGT
Organism: Iris pallida; assembly: GCA_029216955.1. Lineage (NCBI taxonomy): Eukaryota > Viridiplantae > Streptophyta > Magnoliopsida > Asparagales > Iridaceae > Iris > Iris pallida. The sequence goes on along the minus strand of JANAVB010025598.1, from coordinate 21,681,416 downwards.
AAATCAAATCACTAGTAGGAATCCTTAAAGGTCTTAGCATACTCTGAAGAATAATGCTAATAGAAGACCCAGGATCAATATAAATTCTGTCAACTTCAGTGGATTTAATATACCCAGTGTAGCACAAAGGCCTGTCGTTCTTGTTATGCTTCAACAGCATGTCTTCTTGTGTGAAGGTAATGTTAGGAATTGCCTCCATCATACTATGGCATTGTGGACACGACACTAGTGTATTATCAGGACTCTTGAGTTGAGCTAAGCAGGAGTCTTCTTGTAGCAAAGCTTCACTCAAAGTTTTCCTGCTTTCTTTAGAAAGACGAAGCAACACAAATATAAATAGTCTAGCCGGAGTATTGGCTAACTGGGCGAGAATATCAAATTTGTAGGACTTTATCACCACCCCTTGACTTGAAGCAGATTTCAAAAGAACATCAAAGCGTACTGCTTTCTGTTTCCCTTTCTCAACCACTGATGGTTTAGGAGGAACAGGAGATGGTTGAACTGGTAGTGTTTCCACTATGTCTTTTGCTCCTTTGGAAGATCCCTCATAATCTTTATGGTATTCTTTCCCAGATCTTCTACCAGCAAAGCTTTCTTTTTTAGACTCATGAGAAGGAAGTACCATATTGCAGGATTTAGTCTTCTTTCCCTTAACCTTCTTCTTGCGAGGATTTTTAAGAGGAAGCTCAGAACCCAATCCAACAGTGGATTTTTGACTTTGAATCTGTAAAGGAAGTCGCATTCCTTTATCATAGTTCAAACCCTCTGCCTTTTCAAAGTCATAGCCCATCTTTTTCATGAGATGAACTGATTGTTGACTGTACAAGTGAATGGGCAGTGGACTTTCAATGGATGGTTTAACAGAGGAGGAAGAGACAGAAACCTATGTAACCACAGGAAAAGGAGTATTCGGGACACGAGAAAAAATCTTTGTAGGAGCTTTTTCATAAGCAGTAAAAACTTGTTGTGCCCTGTATAAGGGGATACTATTCATAGCTAACCACTGCTGATGAGAAAGTTTGAGCTTAGTAGGAGGAGCCAAACTTAGAGGACATATATTTAAACCTTTCAGTCTATCCTCCAAAGGAATACCATTCCAAAGATGATCCAAATCATGAGGATCTGGAATAACATAAGAAATCATGTTGCAGGTTTTAACTTTTCTACCTCTCTTAGATTTTGAAGTTTTACCTTCATCCTCCATTTTAGGTACTAAGTCATGATGTACCCACATGATTTCACCATTCTTTAATGTGAAAGGCAACAATCCTTCATTTTCCTCTCTGGCAGGCGGGATATTCACAATCTTCATCGTCGCCTTCAGAATTGGGACAATCCCATCAGGGACTTGCTGTGGAGGAAAACCTCTGAATTGAAGAGAAACCATATTGGTTGTGACTGTATGCCCATCGTTAGTTAAAGCGATGGCATTGGCATTTGTCAGCTTTTGGATTTTCTTCTTTAGGACATAACAAGCCTTGATTGGATGATTTATGTATCTGTGATAGATATAATACTTGGGATTGTCAATCAGATTCACCTCATTAGGCCTCTTTGGCTCTAGAATTTAGAGTTTGCCACTCTTTACCAGACATTAGAATATCCTTGGGATATCGCTATCGTCAAAAGAGTATTCTTTTTTTGGCTTAGAAGACTCCTGATTAATCGGTGTCATTTTGTTTTTTGAAAGATTAACCGTAATGGTATCCTTCCCTTTCCCATTACGATTGCCAGAATTATTACCAGAAGAGCCTTTCTTTCCTTTGTCCTCTCAGGCAAAGATCATCCCATGTTCACGAGCCAACCTACCATTGGTCTCGGCAGAAACTGCTGCTATAATAAACGAGGCCCAGTCTGTGAATTAGGAACCCGTGAAGACAGCAATGGATGGTCACAGATTCATCTTGCATGTATCAATCAACGCTGAATCTGGCATACCAGGAGGCATCTTCAAAGTTGCCTGTCGAAAACGTTCAATGAACGTCCGAGTATCTTCCTTCTTCTTTTGTTTGATCTCTATTAAGGAGGACATATTCATATCCATACCTCCTTCATAGAAGCGGGAGAGAAATATTGCTTTAAATTTGTCAAAAGACGAAATACAATTGTCGGATAAACTACGATACCAGTCGTAAGCTGAACCCGTCAAGCACACGATGAACACTCGAGTGAGAAGAGCATCATTTTTCTGCAGATGCACAGTCATAATATCAAAGTAATTGATATACTGACTAGGAGAAGCCTTTCCATCAAACAATACCATCGATTGTGGCTTGAATTTCGGAGGAAATGGTACATCATTCCAATGAGGAGAATAAGGTTGCTTAATCCCTAACCTCTGGAGCTGATCCTTGTGCTTCAGAACCTCAAACTGTGCTTTTAGTTCATGCACTACTTGAATAGCTTCACTGGTTTGAGGAAGCACATTTGATTGAATAGTTGTTGGATGTACCGTGACCCCCACCGGAGGTGGTACGTCTTCTGGAATGATAGGATCTGGAGATGCAGAATTTTGATTGACAGCAGGCTCTTGATTATTCAAAGGTATATCAACCCCTTGACTATCTTGAGTTTGTGCTGCTGCCTGCACCGGTGTTACTATTGCCGGCTGAGCAGTTTGCTGAGTCATTATTATTTGGTGCATGCTTTGCATCATGGTAAGCATGTCCTTTAGTGATTGCTCAATGGCAGAGAGACGTTGTTCTATATTAGCAGATGACGTCTCTAGTTCATCTCCAATAGCATAGGATTCAACCTCTCTTGAAGATATAGAGGGATTGGTATAGAGGTATGAATCAACACTATCAGTTTCAGACTCAAAAGATTGAGTACCCCCAGTTTCTGAATCAGAAGTCTGCAACTGTCTTTGTCTTCTTGATCGAGTATTCTGATATACTCCTTCAAAGGAATCAAGAAGTCTGTTGAATTGTTGTTGACCAGGAGTTTGTGACGAGTTGTATCTTGGACATCGTCCTCTGTTGGTATGAGATGCCATGTTGACTGACGCATGTAACAACTCATGTTCTTGGTCATCATCTTGTTGCTGAGGCATATTGAAACTTACTCGGTCAAAAACTGACCGTTTAGAAGTCGAACAGCAAATTTGATTACAATCTGGTGACACTCACAATGATGATTTTCTTGGGGAAGTGTCACAGGAGATTGTCTGTTTTTACGCTTTTGTACTAACAGCTCGCGTAAATCAGAAGGAGTAGAGGGAATAGTCTTCTTTATTACATTTGGAGTGGAGAAACGTTTAGTCCCTTGTATATAAAGAAGATTACTGGCTGCATTAGTAGAACCAAACTGTACATTTTTATGCGCTTGGAGTTGCGTGCGTAAATCCTAGGATTTTTTAGCACAAAGGACTCTATCAGCATTACGCGTAATTTGAAGGTTTGGTACCTTGCGTAAAGCAGTATAAGAAGGTTATTGTTGGAGAACCAAAGTTTTACCAACAATATTTTTACGCTGCATGCGTGCAGGTAAATTCACTTTAGATGTAAAGACATCATTGTGAATTTTATCTACACTGTCACAAACAGGAGATTTATTTTTACGCGTAGAGCACAAAACATAAGTATCTGCCACGTCACAGACGGAAGATTTTCCTTTACGCGTGGAGCGTAAATTTTATGTGTCTACCGCGTCACAGACGAGAGACTTATTTTTACGCTCAGAACGTAAAGCATTGGAGTCTACCACGTCACAGATGGGGGATTTGTTCTTATGCACAGAGCGTAAAACCTCACTTTTATGCGCTGGACGTAAAACTTGGCTTTTACGCGCTGGACGTAAAATTTGGCTTTTACGCGCTGGGCGTAGAACTTGGGAATCTTCCCCGTCACCGACGAGAGATTGGTTTTTACACTCAGGGCACAACACTGAAGTAAAGACAGCCTCGTTACAAACGGGAGCCCCTACAACATGAGTAGGAAGGATTCCTTTGCCTTCAGAGACAGTAGGGAGATCCGAGGATGCTTTGGATTTGGAAATCCAAACTTTTTACACCTTCCTCGATTTTTGAACATTGGATCAGGGAGTACTACCCCCAGTTCGGAGCATTTCTTCGTAGGCAGTCTGGTCGAAGTGCACAACTAGTGTCTTCTTTGTCGATCCAACCGACACATCATCATATTGAGCAATTGCCTTCTCATCAAAGGAAAATTTGTCCCCAGCAGAGTCGCCATTTTGTTTCACTTAACAAAATGCCTAAAATTGGCCTTTGAAAGAAAACGAGAAAAAGTACAAAATGTACAAGTTGTTCTGGGAAGTATTGCTATGGATGTCTGATCTGAAGACGATCACTTTGTTCCTTAGACCATAAGATGATGATGAAGAGTACTGTTGGAAGATGAACAGTCGAAAGAACTAAGTCACGAGAAAGGTATCGACGCACTTAGGCACTGATGGCGAGGTCGAATGCTTTCCTGCTTTGCTTCACTCTGTTCTGAAAGAAAAGTTGAAGAAGAATACTCTGGAAAATCAAAGTCTCTGGGCTCTGATCTCTATGTGTTCTCTCATGTCTCTCTGATCATCCCTTGATATGTGAAAAATAAGTCTATTTATAGCCTTGACCCTTGTGCGTAAAAAGCAACAAAATTAGGTTTTTATGCTAACAACTGTCATCCACGATGTAAATCACCCTCTACGCACGTGGACACGTGTCCCATATAGAGTTGTGATCTCTATGCATGGTGACACGTGTTCCACTACCTTAATAAAATGGAGAGAGCACGTACACACGTTCCTCGAGAAGTGTGGCATGAAAGCCACGTGGGCAAACCACGTTCGTAAGTGGTCAGAAACAATCGGGCGTAAAAATGACCCAAAATACACTTCCAGCGTAAAGTAGTAGACTAGGCGTAAAATAGCCCAAAATAGACTTCTCGTGTAAAGTGGCTGATAAACTTTACGCACACGTCAACTCTGAGCGTAAAAAGCTCAGATAGTATTCATGCGTAAAAGAAGCCATCTTTTGAGCGTAAAGTAACCCAGTCCACACACTAAACGACAATGTTGGTTTCTGTGTAAATCAAATCTCTTCGAATTCTGTGTTATACGCTGTCAGCAAATCATTATGTTAGATTCATCATCACTTGTATTAAATGCATGATCTGACAGCCTGTCACCAGCGTAAAGTAGCTTGCGTAAAACAGCTCGCGTAGAGTAGCTTACGTAGAGTAGCCAGCGTAGAGTAGTTTGTTGACTCTTTTTTATTAGCGTAAAGCTCTATTCCTTTGACTTGGTCTATGAAGCACCTTTTACGCTCCTACAACACCACCTGCTCCTACTACTGCTCATTCCTCCTCTGCACCTCCCCAGACTTATCTTATGCCTAATTTCGTTGGCTTATTCCTCCTCTGCACCTCCTGTCTCTCTGGTAATGAGTCTAATTCTGAGAAACAAAATAATATCAGACTACAAGAGTATTCCATGTATAACATATTGCAATCAATAGTAAAATACATATATAATATATTTATATACATATAGGCTTATATGGAGATATAGGTATATACCAAGTAATAAGCCAACGAAGGTCGATCTCGAACCTGAAGTAAGCTCCCAGGTCTGAAATCAGAGCCTCGACCCTCACATAAACACATTTTCGAAATTAGGCATTTAAAGAATTTAATATATATATATATATATATATATATATATATATATATATATATATATATATATATATATATATACATTAATAGGTAAAACACCAATGATGCCCAAAAATGGCTAGAAAATATGAATCAACCCCGAGAGTCGATTCCCACAAGTCTCAAACAATGTCCAAGTACCAAAAACTCAGAATTTATCGCCATAATTCTCAGAAATCAAAATATCACATAAATCTCAAATTTCCAATTCAATAAAAAAATCCAATTTTTACAAAATGACCCAAAATTCAAAATACTCAGAATTAACCCATGAAACTTGGCAAATAGGTTAGTCTCGACATGTGGGACGTGCTCGGGTATTCCTCGGGTCGAAACCGTGTCCGTATTGTGTCCAGCGAACGAGTATCGGGAAACCCGATAAGCGCGTGAACCCAATCGATGCGAACCCGATTTCTCGCTCGTTTCTGATCCATCTCTCGTGAAACTTTGCGTACACCTGGGCGTACACATCCCCAACCTACTGGCCAAATTATCTTGTATCCAAGTGTCATGTCTGACACGCACGCAGCGCGTGTCCGCGTGCGGGTGTGTGCGCGTGCACAGCCCCGTGCACAGCATCGTGCACGCGTGTCATCGAGTCTAGGGACTCGTGTGTCCCACCTCGTGTCGCGTGTTCGTGTTCTAGGCTAGGGTAGGTTTATTTCTACACGTTGGACACCCTGATTCGTATCAACGTGTCGAGTCATGTCCGCACGAACCGCGTTTCAGCGGCTTCGGACCTGCGCGCGCGCGTGTATGCGATCAATGCCGACGGGATTTCTCCCTCGTTTCTCGACAAAACTTTACGAAACTTTTGGAGCATGATCTCAGTCACGGCCCCCACCTACACGTTAATTTTCACGCGACCACGTGGCATGTGTGTCGAGGAATCACCCACGAGCAGCAGGGCACACGCGTGTCCTGGCATGCAGCGCGTTCGTGCCCTGTTTGGACACGAACACAAGTCCGATTCGTGTCGAAACCTATGGGGTCATGATCCTCGTGTATAAGGCTATCCAAATATGTAAAATGATTCGACAAAAAATAGAATTTAATTCGTTACGATAATTCATCGAACACCTACGCATATTAGCCGACACTTGTCCGATACGGACACCAAATGAATACAAAATTGGATGAAATTAATCCTACAGGTCGTGGGTACCTAGATGCTCACTATCATGAAGAAAAATCAGGAAAAACTATACTAGATTAGGATTTACCTATTGAGAGTCAAGGATCTCAATGCAAAGGACTCCCCGAACGCTCCAATGGTCGAGTACCCTCAAGCAAACGTCTCCACCACCTTGATAGCACTCCTCCAGCAAGATCCTCTCCTTCCTACGAGCACGACGATCTTTGCTTGAGGAGAAACGGGCTCCGGATGCAAAAGTTATGAATTTTGGAAGAGGGAAGATCTAGGGTTTCTTGGAAGCTACAAACTATAATGCAATGAAAGGGGAGGGGCTGCCTATGGCCGGCCAAGTATAAGGGATTAGGGTTAGATTAGATGCATGAGTCTGGGCTCCTTAAGTTGCTAGTAAAGCCCAAGTCAAACAGCTTTAAAAAGGCTACTAAAAAGGCATAAAAAGAAATCAATTAATCACTCTAAAATTAACTAATAAAATCTAAATTAATTCTAATGATAATAAATCTAATTCTAATATGTCATCAAGGTTTTATGTCATGGTTGGCTAAATTAAACCCATCAAAACTACTTAGACAGCAAACCAAACCACATATCATCACATGAGTTCAATAATTAAATAAAATAATCTAAAATTACCAAAATATCCTTGAAATGAAAAGTGGGTGTGACAAGTCTACCCCCCTTAAAATAATTTCATCCTCGAAATTAAAGACAAAACTGAATAGACAAGGAGGATAAAAGTCATACCTCAAGACTGGAAAAGATAAGGGTATTGCTCACGCATCTCATCATCCCTCTCCCAGGTAGACTCGCCTGGAGAGTGATGCCTCCATGCTATACGAACCAAGGATATCGTCTGGTTTCTCAGCACCTTCTCTCATCAATCCAGAATCTCCACAGGCTGCTCTGGATAACTGAGAGTAGGGCCCACCTCAATTTCGGAATAATCCAGTACATGGCTGGGATCTGCCACGTACCGTCTCAACTGCGACACGTGAAATACGTTGTAGACTCCCTCTAATGCAGGGGGCAAGTCCAGTCTGTATGACATGTCACCGACTCTTCTTCTGACAATAAAGGGTCCGATGAAACACGGACTAAGCTTTCTACCTCCACCAAAGCGAATAGTACCACGCGTCGGAGATATCCTCAAGAACACCAGATCACCAACCTAGCACAAACATGGTCTCATCTTAACTATAACAATCATATGAGCAATAAAAACACAAACAAACAAGATTCTAATCCTAAGTCTAAGCTATACCTCAAACTACAAAGGTCTCCGGTGGCTGTCGGTCCAATGCCGCTGTCTGTCCTGCGCCACGTGAAGTTGATCTCTGATGAGCTTCACCTTCTCGGCTGCGTCAACAACCATCTCAGGTCCCAATAAAGCTCACTCTCTAACGTCATCCCAAGATAAGGGTGTACGACATCTCCGCCCGTACAGTGCCTCGAATGGTGATATCCCAATGCTGGCCTGAAAACTGTTGTTGTATGCAAACTCCACCAAGTGCAGGTAATCCTCCTAGGATCCTCCAAAATCCAGAACAGAGGTCCGCAGCATGTCCTTGAGAGTCTAAATAGTCCTATCTGATTGTCCGTCCATCTAAGGATGGTATGCAGTACTAAATTTGAGCTAAGTGCCCAAACTAGTCTACAGACTCTGCCAGAAATGGGAAGTAAAGCGACTATCCTGATCCGAGACAATGATCACCGAAACTTTATGTATCCTGACAATCTGCCGTATATACATCTCTGCTAGATTCTCAGTAGACGTACCCATTTTAAATGGTAAAAAGTGGGCTGATTTGGTCAACCTGTCCACGATGACCCAAATTGCGTCTTTCCCTCCTGGTAAACGCGGCAATCCAGAAACAAAATCCATCATGATATGCTCCCACTTCCACTTCGGAATGGGCAATGGCTGCAACAGTCCTTCTGGCCTCTGCCTCTCTGCCTTAACCTACTGACAGACTAGACACCTGGCTACGAAGCGTGCTACTTCCCGTTTCATTCCATACCACTATACATGCTCTTTCAAATCTTTATACATCTTGTTGGCACCTGGATGTATAGAGTACTGAGAGCGATGGGCCTCCTACATGACCTGCTTCCGAAGCTCTCCGTTAGGCACACACAGTCTGGAACCATGCCTCAATGTGCTGTCCTCTACAATCACGAACTCCTCATCAACCAATCATGCTCGAACCTGCTCTCGGATACACCACAGAGTAACATCGTCGAACTGAGCTGACTTGATCCTCTCCATCAAGTCTGACTGAATTTGAAGGCCCCACATCTGCATCTGAACTCCTGGCACGATCACCTCGATCCCCAAGCTCTCCAAATCTGCTAATAAGTGACGATCCATCATCAAACACATAGCTATCGGATACCTACTCAAGGTATCGGCAACCACGTTGGCCTTCCCTGGATGGTACTGCAATGAAATATCGAATTCCTTCATCAACTCCAACTATCTGCGCTGCCTCATGTTGAGCTATTTTTGTGTAAATACATACTTCAAGCTCTTGTGGTCTGTGAAGATCTCCATACGCTCTCCGTATAGATAGTGCTTCCACAGTTTTAGAGCAAAGATAACTGCCGCCAACTCCAAATCATGGGTATGGTAGTTCTTTTCATACGGTCGTAACTGCCTGGATGCATAGGCAATCACCTTCCCATCACTACAAGAAAAAGCATATTTTACGGCAACGTCTTACGGCAACATAAAATGTTGCCATATAACATAGTCATAATACGGCAACATTATTATTGCCTTAATACACAAGTTTGTTTATGGCAACAAATAATATTGCCTATAATTGTCAGACTTTATATGGCAATAAGGATGCATGCCATGTTTAATGGAAACGTTTATGGCAACAATAACACATGCCATATTTGATCGCAATATATTATGGCAAGCTGGATTTGTGACATAATATATTACAATCAAATGTGACAATATTTTACATTGCCATAAAATAATTAGTTTATGGAAAAAATGTTGCCCCAAAATATGTAATATATTTTCCCTCCATGAACAAAATAAATGGGGCAATATTTTATTTGTTTACTTATGGAAACTTTTTTGTGGTTTAATGAGAATAAAAAAAATTCGTGTCTATACATAAGACCGGCGGGAACATAAAAAGTTAAAATATTTTTCCTCCTTTATTATTTTGCCAAATCCTAATTCCTATTCTCTCTCAATCTAGGTCTCTCTTTAAACTTTGGTCTCTTTACCCCTTCAACCTAGATCTCCCTTCCCCTTCTTCAACCTAGGTATTTCTTTAACCTCTATTTCTATTTTGTTTTTTTTGTTTCTTTCATTTGTGGATTACTTTTGGGAAGGAGAAGTTTTGGATTTAGGGTTCTAAGTGCCTCTAGCAGAAGGTCTCTGCTGCCATCGAGTCCGAGTGATCGACGACTAATCGGTATGGATAATTATTTAAAATGTTGCTTTATTTTGTGTTCTAATTTTTGGTTAATAAATGCGTTTAATCAAATTGTGAAATTTTTCTCCAACTAAATTACTCCGGAACGCACGATGAAATTTTTCTCCTTAGTTTTCTACATTACTCATGGACCCTGAACCTTCAAATCTTCTATTATCACTTCTTCTAAAAAGATTTAGAGGAAATAAGATTTGATAAATTTTTTGATAATAAGTTTGTAAATATTTTTCTAAATATTAATTAGGTTTGTTTTTTACTTGATTATCATCCTAATATTTCTACAATATACTATTGAATAATTTACCATATATTCATGAAGATAAAATAAATCTTTTCTTTGTTAGGATTCGATTCACTAGAATCAGAATATTCTTTTAATTATCTATGGAAGGTTAAGATTTTCTTTTTACAGCCATATATGAAAGGTTGAGAACCATATATGCATATAATATTCTTTTAATTATCTATGAAAGATTTTTTTTAGAGCCATCTTTGGAAGGTTGAGAACCATATATCCATAGAATATTATTTTAATTATCTATGAAAGATTTTTTTTAAAGCCACATGTGGAAGGTTGAGAACCACATTTGCATGTAATATTATTTTAATTATCTATGGAAGATTTTTTTAGAACCATCTATGGAAGGTTGAGAAGCATATATGCACATAATATTCTTTTAATTAATCTATGGAAGAATTTTTTACAACCATCTATGGAATGTTGAGAACCATATATGCATGCATGAGAATAAACTTGAAAAATATTTATAATGATAAAATTGTATATATTTCACAAACATATTTTTATAAATGTGCGGTTGTCATTGCAAATAGAACGGTTTTAGGCCAATGAATGAGTTTGGTTGTAAATAGATTATTTCCATTAGTTTTTATCCTTAAAATAAAATATTTATACAAGTTTCATCTGTTGTAACCATTCATATAAAACAAATAAAACATAGAAATTTGCACTACCTTAAAATATAAATTTTTTATTAACATTTTTTGGTCTATAGGCTAATTTTATTGTTTATCCATACCAGGGTATATAAAGATTGTATAGCTGTGAATCGGCGCACCACAACTGTCAAAGAAACCTTTGCAGACATGTTATATATATGGAGGGTACAAGGAGGCAACAAATTTAAGTTTAAGTTGGGGGGGTCAAGTACCTATTTGAATTTTGAACCTCATATAAAAGAGGAATTGTGCCTCATAATGTTGAATATGATAAGTATGGATTCCTGGCATAGTTGGTTTTATGTAATATTAATGATGTAGTACTGAATCTACCATATTTAAATAGAAGTTATTTTTTATTTGAAGTATACAAATTGAATTATTATCTATATTTAATATTTGGTTAATGATCTACTTAAATTTTGGCAATTGAATTTAGTTTATATTTCAAATATTGGCATCTATAATTGTGACATTTTGTGGATCATGGCAATAAATAGTAAAAATTAATTTTTCAAATATGGAATCCGGCAGTTGTCTTATGTTCTCAAACATGACAATAAAGACATGCCTAACGAAGAATTGCCATATGGGATTGCAATATATGGCAATATATAATGCCATATAATACTAGTAGTTTACGACAACAAAATATTGCCATTAAATTAAATACAATATTTTGCAACATAATCTTGCCATTTATGGACTGATGATATATGACAATAATATATTGCCATATATTGTTCAAAATTACGGCAACTAAATATTGCCATTAATAATAATCTTTAAAGACAACAAAAAGATTTCTTATAAGGCAATAATTAATTGCCATAAATTAGTTCCCTTATACGGCAATAATTGGAAGATGCCGTAAATAAGCAATACTGACACAACCTTTTACGGCACGCTATGGCAACTTCAAATTGTTGCCATATTTGTGTTTTTGTGGCTACAGTTTCATTATTAACGGCATTTTAAGGTTGCCGTATAATAGATTATTTCTAGTAGTGATGCTGCTGCAAGACACAACCCAAATCCTTCCCTGAGGCGTCACTGTAGATAGTGAACCCGCCTGATCCTGATGGCAATGTCAAAATTGAGGCTGTCGTCAGTCGCTTCTTCAACTCATCAAAAGCAACCTGAAACTCCTTTGACCAGATAAACTTTGCGTCCTTCCGGGTCAGCCTAGTCAATGGCTCTGTAATCAGGAAGAAGTTCTGAACAAACCTCCTATAGTATCCTGCTAATTCCAGAAAGCTCATGATCTCTGCAACTGAACTCGGTGTTGTCCATGCCTCAACTACTCTGATCTTCTTCGGGTCGACTAAGATCCCATATCCAGTCACAACATGACCTAGGAAGTCAACTCGATCCAAGAAGAACTCACACTTCGAGAGCTTACCGTAAAGCTGCTCCTTCCTAAGAGTCTCTAGAACCACTCTCAAATGCTCCTCATGCTCCTCTGGGTCTTCGAATACACCAAGATATCATCGATGAACAACACCACGAACTTGTCCAAGTACTGGTGGAATATCTTGTTCATCAAGTTCATGAACACCGTCGGGGCGTTAGTTAACCCAAACGGCATTACCATGAACTCAAACTGGCCATACCGAGTCCTGAAAGCTGTCTTCGGAATATCCTCCTTCTTCACCTTCATCTGATAATAACATGAGCTCAAATCAATTTTAGAGAATACCTTCGCTCCGCTCAACTGATCGAACAGGTCATCGATCATCGGCATTCGGGTACTTATTCTTGATCGTGAGGCTGTTGAGTGCCATGTAGTCGATACACATCCGTACCGACCCATCCTTCTTCGGTACAAAGAGTACTGGCACACCCCACGGTGAAGAACTCGATCGGATGAAGCCCTTGTCCTGCAACTCATCCACCTGCTTCTTCAACTCCACAAGCTCATTGTTGTTCACTCTATAGACATGCTGAGATATCGGCTCTACGTTGGGTACCAAGTCTATAGAGAAATCCACATCCCTGTCCGGAGGCAACCCTGGCAACTCCTCCGGAAATATATCCATAAACTCAGCTATCAGTGGATATGGCACGCTCTGCTCCTCTGCTGAAACTCTACAGAAAACTTCGCTGCTCTGCTCTGTCTCCCGCATGGTAAACTCAAACTCTGGCTCTCCTAGCATACTAAAAAGAACTCTATCACCACGACAATCTATACTGGCATGGTGCCTGCTCAACCAATCGATACCGAGTACAATATCGTAGTTAGGTAATGGCATTACGAGCAGACTCACATCCAATTCTCGGCCTTCCAAAACTACTCTCTAATCCTTGAAAACATCACGGACGAGGATAATACCACCCCCAGTCGTGATCTTGCAAGTCCTAGGCAATAGTTCAGAAGAAAGCTGGTGTCTAATGGCAAATAATACAGACACAAAGCTATGGGAAGCACCCGAATCAAATAATGTGAATGCGAGAAAAGAGTCGATAAGAACAGAACCTGCTATAAGATATCCTACTGGCTCAGACTCCTCGGCTGCTATGGCGAAAGCTCGCCCCTGCTGACCCCCTCTGGCCTGCTGTTGGTGCTGAATGAACTTCTGCTGCTGGGTCGGCAGTGGTCCTTTCTGTTGTACTACTGGGGTCTTGGCTCCTGTCCCCTGAGCTATACGTCCCGCAGCCATGGAACAATCCCTCAATTGGTGCTCTGATGCGCCACAAAGTAGGCACTTGTCGATCCTCTTCCTACACTTATTCCATACATACTCCGGCTTCTTACAGAAGGTGCAACTGATGGTCTGTTGCTGTCTCGGTGCCTGCTGAAACTGCTTCTGCTAAAATGGCTTCTGCTGATGCTGCTATTGCTGATAGTGAGGCCTCTTGGCTGGGCCCCTGCTGCCATTGGCTCCGTGTGAATCTCGACCTCTCTTTATCTTCAGTTCTAGATCATCCTCCGTTGCTATAACTTCCATCAAAATCTTCGCAAATGTAGTATTCCTGTTGCACTTGGTTAAGGACTTGACTTCCTTAACCAAGCCCTTCCTGAACCTCCTAGCCTTCGCTATCTCGCTAAGGCCCTCCACAAATCTGCCCAGGTGGCAGAACTCTCCGGCGTACTCCTCTACTGTCTGGTTCCCTTCAACTAGGTTCTCAAACTGCGTCTCCAACGCGCCAAATGCGTGTCAGATAAGAACTTCTCCTTGAAAAGCTTCTTAAAAGCCTTCCAAGTTTGCCACGTAGTACCAACCCTGGGGTCGGTCTGGTACCAAGTGCGGGTAAGGTCCTGCATCTGACTGCCCGCGGCTTCCACCTGGAGTCTAGCCGGTATCTCTGTGAGACGGAAGATCTTCTCTATATGCTTGATCCAGTCGTCAGCATATAGGATACCCTCGGTACCCTTGAAGTCTCGTGGCCTCACCTTCTAGAAATTCTGAATACCTGGAGTCCTCTGCTGTATGGCTGGGTCTGCCCTTCTTGGGGTTAGGCAGCCACCCTCTCTACTGCTACCTTCGCTAACTGATGGGCATTATCAATGCCCTGCCTCACGTCCTCTGCCTAGCGTCGCTGCGTCTCCATCATCTGTTGCATGAAGGCGAAGAACTGCGCCACATCAACTGTCCCCTGGGGCGGTGGTGGTAGCATCCCCTGAACTCCTGGGGTAGTCCTCGGAACCGGTGGAGGAGCACCCCCAAAAGTTGCAGACGGGCCCACCTGAGCTGGAACAAGAGGTACTGTGGTCCCTGGGACCTGCTGAGTCGGGCGAGAAGTGGCAGACCTATCAGCGGCATCTCCACTACCAAAATATGTCGATTTAGCGACAGCCAGATCCGTCGCCCATCCGTCGACAATCAGTATTAGCGACCGATTACTGACGGATCTTGGTCAAAATAATCCGTCGACAATCAGCTCGTCGCTAAGTAGTCGTCAAGCGACGAAATAGCGACGACTTTTCGTCGTCACAATACGATGCATAAGCGACGACTTTCCGACGATCTTTCGTCGATTTCAAGTATTAAATACTAAATTGTGTGGACGCTAGCGACGGAACGTTCCGTCGGTAAATCGTCGTAACAGCGTATCAGAATGTATCGTTCCGTCGCTATTCCGTCGATCGCCGTCGCTAACAAAGGACGGATTAGCGACGGAATCCTAACGGATAATTCGTCGACCATATTCTGGAAATGCTTGACATTTCCAGAACCATGGCGACAGATATGTCACCGCGACTCCGTCGCTCATCCGTCGACGTAGCGACTGACTCCGTCGCTAATTGACTGTATTTTGGTAGTGCCCTAAGACCAGAGCACTGCGATCTTGTCTCCACCATCCTGAAGACAGATCAAACAAGGAATCAATTACTGAAAAAGAAGCAAAATTATCAAAGGAGGACAGTTGTTTTCAAAAGGAGACAATTAATAGCAAAAATTAGATAAGAGTTTTTCTAATGTGATTGAGTACCTTAACTTTCCTATATCCTACTGCAGGCTGTAATGATACTCTAGTTCGAGTACCACTACAAAATCACACTAGTTGTGATTGGACCTGCATGGGCCACCACTAAAAACGTATCACGACCCGCACCTAGTGTAAGGGCACGAGACGTCGGTACGTCCAGCCTATGTCGCAATATCGACGGTAGAACGATGTCCTGGGTCCAACATCTAACACAATCTAGGAAATACTCCGAATGGAGAATAATATATAAATAGTAATACTCAATCAAAATAACTAAGATAGAATGGAAGAAAGATAATCACAGCAGAGAGTTATAATATGAATATAAATCCCGGTGTAAAACCACACCATACAAGTCTCAATACAACCACAAAGCCTCATAACTAAAAAGATAATAAGTCTAATCAAATCTCAAGGCTACTGGATCCTGCTGAGGGTCCAGGTCACCTGTGTCAATTAGGCCTGCTCAATAGTACGTGTTGCAGTAATCATCATCATCTGTAATATTTTAACAGGTCCAGTCAGGACAGAAACGAATACATATCTCTCACACAGTTCATAACTTGAAAGAAAATATAAAATAAGCTATAGAATAATATACATGAACTGCTGATAGGGAAATGAGACTGTAAAAGAGAGAACATGATATATGGAAATAAATATACAGGATATAATAAAGAACTAAACTAACTACGCGATGTAGAGCACAATCTGGTTATATAAACTGGCTTAGGTTATACATGACTTAAATCTAGTTTGGAGTTATACATGAAAAGGGTGTAGATCACATAACCAAATAAATACTCCCCCTGCCCCAATCAGTACACAAGGATCTGTTCAGGTTATGTTATTGCACATGAAAGTAGTGTGTCACATGGATAGCTAGTCCACATGCACACTGGGTTATACATGAAGGCTCACATGATCAAGAGTGTACATGAATGTCACATGAGTATACATGAATAAGTACGAATACAATAAGTAGGCGATGCACATGATAAAGTACATGAGCACAATATATCCGATGTATCTGAGGGGATAACATCGCATGAAGAGATCCATATAGTACTAATCCATGATATATCGTGACAGCAACATGTAAACTAGTCTATAACAAGTAAATATATCCAAGCAAGAATGAAACGGTCAGAGAATGCACTCGTCTGACAATCTGAGCTGCTTATGAGGATGTGTAACTATACTGGAGTGATATAAACATATTTAAAACAACCACAAGTCACAACAAGGTCTAACATATCATAAGAAATGCCTACAATGCACTTCTACATGATTCTAGGTCCTTCTAGGTCAAAGTCAACCCTTGGTCAACTCTGGTCAAACCTGGTCAACTCAAGGTCAACTAGTCCGTTTACTAATTTTTAGGTCATACACAAAATTTTAGGTCATTCGGAGTTCGTTTGAGTCGATTTGGATCAAGTTTGACCCAAAGTTGACTTTTGTCAACTTGGTCAACTTGTCGGCCAATTCGACCAAAGTAGACTCCTAACGACGATCCTAATCTGTCCAAACACTTCCTATAGTCATATCATAAGAATTTATTGCATTACCTATATTTATACATTCATCACAATATATATATATATATATATATATATATATATATATATATATATATATATATATATATTTTATATATATATATATATATATATATATATATATATATATATATATATATATATATATATATATATATATATATATAGGCTTAATTGCTAATTGCTACCCTCAACTATCACACTTTTTCAAGTTGATACCCTAAACTTTTTTTCGTAACAGATTGATACCTCAACTATTTTTTTTTTCAACTTAATACCTAACATTTTAAAAAACCCCAAAATGCCCTTATCCTTTCCCTCCCTCCATCCCCTCCCCCACCCCCCCCCCACCCCCCCCCCCCCTGCTAGCTCCGGCCGAGGAGGGCGGCGCGGGTGGCGAGGACGAAGCCGGCGCGGGGGTTCCTGGAGGCCGCGGGGCCGCCGGAGCCGTTGAAGCGGACGACGGCGAGGGAGAACGCGGCGGCGGCGTGGGAGCCCAGCGCCGCTCGCGCCATCAGAGCCGCGCCGGAGCTAGCAGAGGGGGGGTGCAGGCGAGGGCGGCGGAGGGGGATGGTGCAGGCGAGGCGGGGCGGGGGGGGAGGAGGGGTGCGGAGGGGAGAGGGGGGGTGGCCTGGAGTAGAGGGGGGGGTGAGTGGTAGTTTTAAAATTTGGGTAAGGGCATTATTGTCCAAAAAATTATCTGGGTATCAAGTTGTTACAAAAAAAAGTTTAGGGTATCAACTTGAAAAAGCGTAATAGTTGAGGGTATCAAGTAGCAATTAAGCCTAAAATATATATATATATAAGTTAGGAAGGAAAACATGGTCTGTGAGTGAACGATGTTGGGGCTGCTGGTAATGATTCTAATTCTGAGAAACAAAATAATATGAGACTACAAGAGTAAGACAGAGGATGCAAGCGTTATCCAGAATGATTGGGCGTAAAACGTCTGTAGGTGGCTTTTCAAGTCCGCCGTCAAATCCCAGGGCTCAACCATGTATAAGATATTGCAATCAATAGCAAAATACATATATAATATATTTATATACATATAGTCTTATATGGAGATATAGGTATATACCAAGTAACAAGCAACGAAGGTCGATCTCGAACCTGGTGTAAGCTCCCAGGTCTGAAATCAGAGCCTCGACCCTCACATAAACACATTTTCGAAATTAGGCATTTAAAGCATTTATATATATATATATATATATATATATATATATATATATATATATATATATATATATATATATATATATAGGTAAAACACCAATAACGCCCAAAAATGGCTAGAAAATATGAATCAACCCCGAGAGTCGATTCCCATAATTCTCAGAAATTAAAATATCACATAAATCTCAAATTTCCATTTCAATGAAAAACCCAATTTTTACAAAATGACCCAAAACTCAAAATACTTAGAATTAACCCACGAAACTTGGAAAATAGGTCGGTCTCGACATGTGGGACATGCTCGGGTATTCCCCGGGTCGAATCTGTGTACGTATCGTGTCAGCGAACGAGTATCGGGAAACCCGATACGCGCGTGAACCCAATCGATGCGAACCCGATTTCTCGCTCGTTTCCGATCCATCTCTCGTGAAACTTCGCGTACACCTGGGCGTACACATCCCCGACCTACTGGCCGAGTTAACGTATGGCCAAGTGTCGTATCCAACACGCACGCAGAGCGTGTCCGCGGACGGGTGTGCGCGCGTGCACATCCCCCTGCACAGCGTCGTGCACGCATGTCATCAAGTCTAGGGACTCGTGTGTCCCACCTCGTGTCATATGTTCATGTCCTAGGCTAGGGTAGGTATAGGGCTACACGTTGAACACCCTGATTCATGTCCACGTGTCGAGTAGTGTTCGTGCGAACCGCATTTTAGTGGCGACTGTCCCGCGTGCGCGCGTGTGTGCGATCAATGTCGACAGTATTTCTCCCTCGTTTCTCGATAAAACTTCACGAAACCTAGGAAGCGTGATCTCAGTCACTACCCCCAACTACACGTCAAATTTTATGTGACCATATGGCCTGTGCGTCGAGGAATCACACTCGAGCAGCAGGGTACGCGCGCGGCCTGGCGTGCAGCGCGTTCGTGTCCTGTTTGGACACGAACACAAGTCTGATTCGTGTCGAAACCTATGGGTTCATGATCCTCGTGTATAGGGCTATCCAAATATGTAAAAATATTCGACAGAAAATAGAATTTAATTCATTGCGACAATTTATCGAACACCTAAGCATATTAGCCGACACGTGTCCAATACGGACACCAATTGAATGCGAAATTGGACGAAATTAATCCTACAGGTCATGGGTACCTAGATGCTCACTATCATGAAGAAAAATCAAGAAAAACTATATTAGATTAGGATTTACCTATTGAGAGTCAAGGATCTCAATGCAAAGGACTCCCTGAATGCTCCAACGGTCGAGTACCCTCAAGCAAATGTCTCTGCCACCTTGCTAGCACTACTCCAACAAGATCCTCTTCTTCCCACGAGTACGACAGTCTTCGTTTGAGGAGAAACGGGCTCTGAATACAAAAGTTATGAATTTTGGAAGAGGAGAGATCTAGGGTTTCTTGGAGGCTACAAACTACAATGCAATGAAAGGGGAGGGGCTACCTATGGCCGACCAAGTATCGGGGATTAGGGTTAGGTTAGATGCATGGGCCTGGGCTCCCTAAGTTGCTAGTAAAGCCCAAGTCAAACAGGCTTTAAAAAGGCTACTAAAAAGGCTAAAAAAGAAATCAATTAATCACTCTAAAATTAACTAATAAAATCTAAATTAATTCTAATGATAATAAATCTAATTCTAATATGTCATCAAGGTTTTAGGTCATGGTTGGCTAAGTTAAACCTATCAAAACTACTCAGACAGCAAACCAAACCACATATCATCACATGAGTTCAATAATTAAATAAAATAATCTAAAATTACCAAAATATCCTTGAAATAAAAAGTGGGTGTGACACTGTTTACTTGGAAATGCTCCGACATTCCAAGAATTTTTTTTATCTATTAGTTTCTCATAGATTTGAGACTTTTTATTTTTCGTGATGATTATGGACCATTGCATCAGTTTCTTGTTATATCACTTTTTCAGTGGTTATTATCAGTTTCCTTTTAGAGATTATGGATATTATTTTTGTCTGTGGAACATTATTTTAGTATAATTTGGCATGTTTTAGTTCATTTAGTTTAGTTTATCATTCTTGTGTAACACTTTTATACTATGCTTGTCTTGTGAACTGCCTGTAAATATCTTTTCTATACTATCTTTCTATCTTCATAAGATGTATATATTTTTGTGTTTCTTCACTGTTTGTTGCTTACGCATTAATTGCGTGGGAGCTTCTCTCTTTGCAATTATTTTGCTAAGTGAGAACGGGGGAGAAAAAGGATCTAACATTTTTCTTTGAAGAATATAGGAATGAACAATTATAGATCAGTACAGATCAGTATATTACGTGTACAATTTTGTGTTCATATTCTCAAAGATGTTATATCATTCATAGTTTGTCAATTATCAAAATGGGGGAGATTGTTGGCCTATTAGTCATATGGTCAAACCTGATTTTAATAATTGAACCAACTCTGACTTGATATATGAAGCTACTCAGTTTTGGACTCTTGGATACTGATCAAGATTGGACATCTACTTCATTCAAGACTGCAGCTGTGTTTGCCACTCGAGTCTGTACCTATTTCATACAATGTATTCTCTACTTTTATTGAGTCTAGGAATATGTTGTACACCGAGTCGTACTGGCAAATAGGCTATCCCAAAATGTTTTTCAAAAACTCCCTTGTTTTGAAAACATCTCCCAAAATGTTTTTCAAAAACTCCCATATTTTGAAAACAACTCTCTTGTTTAACAAAAGCTTCAAAACATATTTCAAAACACATTTCAAAAATCTCCTCAAAACTATTTTTTTAATACTGTCATAACCCTGACAGAACTCGGCCCGAGTTTGGCCAGAGTTCTGCCAGTAGCCGTTTGATTTTTGAAATCTTCTTAAAACTTGGTCCTTCTCCTTTTACGATGTTGACCGAGATTTACTCTCCGAATTCTGTCTGAATTCTGCCCGAATTCTGCCAGACTTCTCCCTTTGGAATAACTATAAATAAAGAAGGATTTCGATCATTTCAACTCACTCATTCACTTTCAATCTTCTCTCTTTAAGCCTACTGCCACTCCAAAGAGTTTTTCGAGCTTTGAATTTTATATCCCAAGCCAGTTACAATCCTCTAGTCGATTTGCCAGTGCGGTACGGTCTAAAAGTTTCTGAGTGATTGTAATCAGAAGGCTTGATTGAAGAAAACCTCTTCACAATTGAAGTTGGACGAGTTCTTCATATCAAAGCTCGCGTTGTAGAAGTTGTAAGGACTTTGTAAGAAAACTTACGGTTTTGCCAATAGTGGATCCAACTGGAAGCGAGAGTTCTTCCAACTGGACTAGTCCTTAACAGAGGGAAACCAGTATAAATCGCTGTCTTTGTGTTTGCTTTCTGAACTCTGCTTTTATATATCTTATTTGTGATTAATATCTGTGATCTTGCTACTAACATTTTTTTAATTAGCAATATTCTGCTGCCAACTCTATTCACCCCCTCTAAAGTATTGCGCTTTACAATTTCGTTCCTACAATGTGTGCAGATTGAGACAACTATTTAGTAAACCCCCACACATCTTGATTTACAAGACCTGCATGGGCTACCACTTAAATTGTGTCACGCCCCAGAACCAGAATACTGGAGAGTGGGAGACAGACACAGCCAACTACATACATTAAAATGCAACCCACCTCGCAATATGGTCATGGCTGCCTAGAAGCATGGGGGTTTAACTACAAGCCAGCAGTCTCTTATGGTCAAGAACAAGCCTAGTGTCTCAATCTCAAGCAAGAAAATAAATGTTACAAGATATTAGATCATCAGACATAAAAAGTAAGGCATCCTAAATATTACATATTCAGATGATCATGAAGCTAGTCATATAAAATACGAAGACTAGCAAGAGTTAAAGTCATACATGATCAACCCTAGGATTTGTTAATCATGTTACAGCCCTCAGGCAGACAGAATATAAGTTTCAACACGAGATAACACTTGCTCGGAGGCTAAACATCTCAAAAAATAATTTTACAATAGAGTGGGAGAGCAAAATAAGAAACCCACTCATTGCCAGGGTTGCGTCTAGTGTTCATCATCTGGCTGGAAGGCAGGTAGATCCTCGGGTCCTACTCCAAAATTTGGCCATACAAAATCAGCTGGGTCAGGCCCCAGAAAGAGCAAGTGCCACAAGGGAGGCTTCACTTAGAAACTAAAACCAGCAGGCTAATAAACAGAAGATGTAAATAATAAACATGATTAAGTAAGAAGAAGACAGGGTTAGAATAAAATAAGAGCTTGCATTATGAAAACAAGAGACGGAATATAATTCACATGTTAACTACGAGGCAAGCATTCAGGCACGGCCAATCAAGTCTTACGGCTTGATATCATTAGCTAACTAGGGTTATCACAGGCCTAGTTACTAACAAGATGCATTTGAGATATTCCCAAGTCACAAGCCCTGCAGCTATCCAGGTTATCCAGACGAGGTTGCTTAGAGTTATCAAGATTATATGAGTTGCATAAGTTACAAGATGACTTGGTGTACCTTAGTACATTTATTTTCAAGAAGTGCCCTATATGCAGTGGGCTGGAAATGTGCCCTACTCGTCGGCAGGCTACAATTCCACTCAGGTGTGGCCGGAATAACGGGATAGCCTGTAACTGGAAAAATCTCTCTGTATGAACAACTTGATCAATCTAGTCATTAACCTAGTCAGATTCATTATGAATTTCTAACCGTTGTAACCAGGAATCCATGTCCTAGACATGATGCAAGACGAGACAGGTAGTTTGTACAGGCACAATCAAGAGAATCAACCACGGTGTCAAGACAAGAGTTACTTAGCAAGTCAAGGTATCCATCGCAACAGCCTTTTAAGATTATCATGTCATGTCAGGTTACTTGTTACTTGTCAAGATTACTTGTCAGGAGTGCGTCTCGACGGGCCACTATCAAGATTATACATGTTATGTCAAGTTGATTATCATGTCAAGAGTGCTTGCCCAGAGTGCGCCTCGACGGGCCATTATCAAGATTATCAAGAAGGGTTCATGTTAACATGTCGTGCTCATGCTATAAGTACTTGTCATATCAAGAATTACTGGTCAAGAGTGTGCCACGACGGGCCACCAAAGGAGTTGTTATGTCGTGTTCATGTTAAGTTTAGATTATAGCCTAGAATTATCATGTTCAAGTCCAATTCAAGGCTCAAGTGCAAGTCAAGTTCGTGTTACAGCCAAGTCAAGTCATGCTCAGGTCAGGTCAAAACTCAGGGCACATTTATATAACAAAACATGTAGACAATAGTAAGAACAAGGAAGGTGCAGGGGGGTAGGCGCATCATAACGGGCGCCTAACAATGGATGGGCGCCTAGGCAAGCATTGGCGCCTGGGAATGGATGGACACCAGGGTCAGGATGGCGCATAGCCGAAGTAGGCGCATGGCCAGAGAGGCGCTGGGCCATCATGGGCATATGGCCAGATATAGGTGCATGGCCAAAGAGGCGCATAGCCAGATATAGGCACATGGCCAGAAATAAGCGCATGGCCAAAGAGGCACATAGCCAGATATAGGCGCATGGCCAGATATAGGCGCATGGCCAAAGAGGCACATAGCCAGATATGGGCGTATGGCCAGATATAGGCACATTATAATGGGAGACTCACGATGCGTCTTCAGTACAAGCGCGTACGGAAACTACACGCATGACATGCTCGGAGTCAAAAGATGTGTTGCCGGGACTTCACGGCGCATGGCCTCCCGGGCGCATGGGGTTTTCGGTGCATGGGGCTCGTCGTCCCCAAACAGTAAGTTCAGCCATAGAAGTTCCAAAAACTTGCCATAACCATAACTTCCTCAAAACAAGTCTGAATTAAGACTTCCAAGTGTCTAAACTGCATAGAATGAGATTTTTTACAGCCTGGGATGACTAGTTTTAGGAAATATCAATCTTTAAAAGATCAAAACTAAGAAAAACAAGAAAAGATCAAAACTTAGATCTACAAAAATCCATCCATCAAAACCAAAAATGACATGTTTTAAAGTGGCTTAGAATCAAGTAGAGAAGAGAATAGAAAAATAAAAATAGGAGATCCATCATGAAGCAAGTTGCACTTGCCTAAGGTTTCTTGGGTAGGTAGGAGGAGTAATGGAGAAGATGAAGAAGTAAATGAAAAAGAGTAATAAAGAGAGAGAGGGGGAGATAATTGACTTATATAGCAACCCCTCCCATCTCAAACCAAAATAAACCAAACCAAGCCAAGCCAAGCCAAGCCAAGATGAACCAAAATAAACCAAGTCAAGCCAAGTCAAGTCAAGTCATGTTGAACCAAACCAAATAAACCAGGGCAAGATTAAACCAAGATCAAGCTAAACAAGATACGTCAAAAAATGGGTCACCTGACAATTGTTATAAATCCGTACACGTATACTAAAAATACGTATAACGAAAAATGGGAGTGACATTAGCAGAGTGTGCTTAGCATGTCCGGTCGTCGTGTGTGGGCATTTATTGTCCGCGTCTTTGATTGAGTTTCCTATAGGCAACTTTGACATTGTCCTAGGCATGGACTGGTTGAGAGACATTCATGCGACGATAGATTATCAAAGAAGAAGGATGGTGTTTAATATTTTAGGCATTGAAGAGTTCACCTTTGTGCGATCATTGGAGGATCATTCTAAGGGCATTGTTGTAGCAGCAGTAGCAGCGGAGGAGAAGGTTGCTAGGGTGGTCGAAGTGTTTCTTGATATTTTTCCAGATGAGCTTCCAGGTTTACCACCAGTGAGAGAGATGGAGTTTTGCATTGAGTTGAATCCTGGAACGAAGCCTATAGCTAGCAGGGTTTATAGAATATCAGAGCCTGAGTTGGACAAGCTTTATCAACAAGTGGAAGAATTGAATGCGAAGAAGTTTATAAATTGTTATATATTATGAATATTTATTTAGGAATATTGTATGTATCTATTTAATTTATTTGGGATTAGTTGGTTGGGTTAGAGACTAGCCTAATTTTAGACTTGTGTTAGTGGCTCGGTTAGCCTAGACACTAAACTATAGCCCAACAATTAGCAAGGCAAGACTCAGAAACCAACTCATTAAACTAGTTTTATTAGACTAATTATTCATGACTAACAGGTTCATTTAGAGATTAGGTTTTTGTCCAAAAGACCCTAAACCTTCACATTTTATTTAATTAGCCAAATGACAACTTAGAGGGCATGTTAAACATTTTGGATTGACTCTAACCTAAGACACTCATGGCCGGCCATTTGAGGGATTCCTCTCTATTTCGTTTCATTCATCACAAGCCCCCACTTTCCTATTCAAGAGTTCTTTCCAAAGGAAGAACCTTCCTACCATTGATTTCTTCAAATTCTACTCATTTTCCTCCACCATTTCCCACATTCTCTTAAGAAGGGAGTGCCAACAAGGAGCTTGGAGCTAGGAGCAAGGAGGAGAGTCCATTTGCAAAGGAATTTTATGTCGGATTTGTGTCCATTAGATTATTCATTAGGAATCCTTCTCCCAATTGGTCTTCGAGGCGCCGTATCGGACGTCATTGATACTACACACCAGTTTGCAGGCGAGCACATTCTCTAATAATTTTTCATTTATGATATTTTTATATTTCTTGTATTTAGTGTAGATATCCATGATTTTTTGACACATTGGTCACACGGATTGGTATTTACGGATCCCGTCATGAGATGTTATTCCTTGTTTACCTTGGTGTATCTTGTGCAAGCCCCGTTGTAGGTCTTACGCAATATATGGACACCGATTCTCGAGGAGACTTGTTACCTTCTCTTAGAATCCCGTATCGTAATGTATCATGGTTGGATCTACTATACCAGTCGAGGATGGGGAAATATTTGTCTAGATATGTGGTCAATACCCTCCTTGTTCATGTATAGATCGTTGTGAGAGTTAATTATACACTTCACGTATGATTAACCAGGCCAGTAGACCTTGTGCAAGTTCCCAACCCAGTCACATGTCAAAGCTAATATTTACTCATGTAGATAGTTGTTTCTTGACTCTTGTACATGATATGATCAGTTCTTATTACTCTTGCTCTAGTTTATAGCTTTATCCTTGCCATGCTACTTTTATGTATATTCTATTTACTCTTGTATATCCTCTTTATTTACTGTTACATAGCACTTATCATTTACTAGGAACTGATGTTAGTTATGTGCTCGTTCCAATCCTGACTGGATATATTTTTCAGACGATAGCGAGGATGAGTGTACCACCTACTATGGTCCTCATGACGTAGTGGGCATAGACCAGGAGACCCTAGTCCAACAGGGGTTAGTTCCAGCTGAGGAGGCTCTAGCAGTGGTTAGACTAGGATTTGATTGGACTTTGTCCCCAGCTATTTTAGTTTGCTTGTTTGTTATTTTCAGACTTGTATAACTATATTATGGTTCACTCTAGATATGTGTTAGATACTTTGTACTCTGAGTTTATCTCTTTATCTCTATCTTTTATCGTGCCATATATTCTTCCTGTTTGACTTGTGATTGAGGTTTATATATTATTGTTATCCTCCGTTTGGAGATGAGCTGTATTGACAGGTTGTTATATTATTGTTAGATAGAAGACCTAGACAGCGTTCTACCGCCGATTCTGTGGCATAGGCTGGGCGTTATTGTTCATTCGTGCCCTTATACCGGGTGTGGGTCGTGATACATTTTTAGTGGTGGCTCATGCAGGTCAGAAATCACAATTAGTACGATATCGTAGTGGCGCTCAACTTAGAGTGATATTACGAGCATATTGTATTTACATAGGATATAGGCTATAGGCTAAGGATACTTAATCAGAAATAGGAAAATTTTCTAATTTATTGTTCTATGCAACTATCCTTTCTGATATTAATTCTTGCACTCTAACTGTCCTCCTTTGATATAATCTATCTTATGCCATATTGACTTCTTTCTTTCGATCTGTCTTCAGGATGATGAAAACTAAATTCCAGCGTTCGAGGCCTGCAGATACGGAGAGCTTTGCTACATCCTACGGACTTGATCCCGTTGCGTCTACTGCAGTCAGAGTATCAGCAGCTACATTTGGGGGCGCTCCTCCGCCAGTTATGAGGACCGTTTTCGAGGCCGCTGTAGTTGCTCCTACCACAGTACTGGGAGCTGCGACAGATGTCATAGGTATTCTTCCTCCTCCTCCTATACAGCAGACTCCTCCGTATGTTGTAGAGGATCTTCCTCCTCCACCTCCACTACCTATCGATATGGGGCAGATGTTCGACTTCTTTTAGGATATGCTGGAGGCCCAACGAGCCCAGTCTAAGGCTCAACAGAGGCAGATGGATGCGATGCTTCAGGGTATAAAGGATGCCCACCAGCTCGCTCTAGCTACAGTAGAGCGATGAGCTTCACCACTGGGTGCGCAGTCGAGGCCGGGCAATATCCAATATTTCAATAAGTTGGGGCCTCGGGACTTTAAGGGGATCGAAGGTATTATCTATGCAGATGACTGGCTCGAGGATATCGAGCATCATATAAGGGCTTCCTGCCTCGCAGATGATTTGAAGGTCGAGGCGGTAGTGACTACAACTGTTGGACATCCCTCGCACTTGGTTCAGTAATGAGCCGGCTCTAGCTAGAGAGGGCCACACCTGGGCGGAGTTCAAGGACTTATTTCAGAAGAAGTTTTTCTCCCCCATGTACAAGATAAATCTAGCCAGAATGTTCCAGAACCTCCAGTATGGAGGCATGTCTGTAGAGGAGTATGCTGCAGAGTTCGGCAGGCTGAGCCGATATACAGAGTACATGGTATGGGACCCAGAGATCACGGCAAGTCGTTTCATAGAGGGATTGACTTGGGATGTGAAGATCCGTATCCCCTCCTTCTACTCGACGTACGCTGAGATCCTTGAGGAGGCACGCAAGGTGGAGCAAGAGTTGGGCCTGAAGCCCAAGAGGGATCGTAATTTCTTTTTAGGGACTACTAGCAGCACGAGGGCTGTTAAGTGTCCTCAGCTTCAACATTGTTCATTTTTGACACCACAGCATCATACCCAAGCTAGGGCGCCCGTTCAGCAGGCGCCATATCCGCAGCAGAGGCCAGTTAGCATGCCCCTCTGTGCCACTTCTGCAGAAAGCCTGGGCACATTTAGGAGGTTTGCAGGAAGAGGTTGGGGCTGTGCCTCTATTATGGTATCGTAGACCATCAGTTGAGGGAGTGTCTTGCGAACCCTCGTAGGGTAGTCCAGGGAGCAGGTGCAGCTCCGGGAGCACCAACGAGCCCACCTGCAGCACAGCCACGGGGTCTACCACTTTCGACGCAGCAACAGCATTTTGGTCAGCACCAACAGCAGAGAGGTGCTCATGGCAGATCATTTCGCGGACGGTTGAGGAGGTCTAGCCCGTCGACAATGTTATAGCAGTTTCTGTTCTTCTCGATTCTATTCCAGCTTCAGTTTTGTTTGATTTTGGTGTATCATATAGCTTTATATCTATTATTTTGCTCTCAGGCATCATATACCTGCTGAATCTTTGGGTAGGACTTGTAAGATCATGACCGGAGGAAGTATCATCCTGGTCGGTGATGTTTGTAAGGGGCAGAGTATTTCATTAGAAGGCCAAAAATTGAGTTCATGCTTGCTCGTAATACCACTACCGAGCTACGATATTGTACTCGGGATGGATTGGTTGAGTAGGCACTTTGCTAGCATAGATTGTAAAGGAGATAGGGTTTTGTTCAGTCCTCCAGGAGAGCCAGTATTTGAGTTTGCTAGGGAGAAGTAGAGCACGGTGATAGTGTTATTTGTGGAGCTAAGGTAGAAGACAAGAAGCTGCCTCATCTTTGATTATAGAGTTAATGGATGCCTTTCCAGGAGAGTTGTCGGGGATGCCGCCGGACAGGGATATTAAGTTCTCTGTAGACTTGGTACCGGGTGCAGAGCCTATCTCACAACATGTCTATAGGGTGAACAACAGCAAGTTGGCGGAGTTGAAGAAGCAAGTGGATGAGTTACAGGACAAGGGATTCATCAGGTGCAGTTCTTCGCCTTAGGGTACTGCGGTATTGTTCATATCAAAGAAGGACGAATCAGTGCGAATGTGCATTGATTACAGGGCGTTGAACAACCTCACTATCAAGAACAAATACCCATTGTCGATGATAGATGACTTGTTTGATCAGTTGAGCGGCACGAAGGTATTTTGGAAGATAGACTTGAGGTCTGCGTATCATCAGTTGAAGATGAAGAAGGCAGACATTTCGAAGACTACTTTTTAGACTCGTTATGGCTAGTATGAGTTCATTGTCATGTCGTTTGGGTTGACTAATGTCCCGACGGTATTCATGAACTTGATGAACAAGGTATTCCATTAGTACCTTAATAAGTTTGTAGTGGTCTTCATTGATGACATTCTCATTTTTTTTTGAAGATGCCAAAGGAGCACGAGGAGCACTTGAGGATTGTATTAGAGACTTTCAGGAGGGAGCAGTTTATGGAAAGTTATCGAAGTGTGAATTCTTCTTGGACAGAGTGGAGTTTCTCGGACACGTCATATCTGGTGATGGGATTTCAGTGGATCCAAAGAATATTACAGTAGTGGAGTCCTGGTTATACCGAGCTCAGTTGCAAAGAATCAAAGTTTTTTGTGTCTGGTAGGCTATTACAGGAAGTTCTTATAGGACTCCTCTAGGATTGTCGAGCCAATGACCCGACTCACCAGGAAGGACGTAGAGTTTGTTTAGGCTGAAAAGTGTCAGGCCACCTTCGAGGAGCTAAAGAAGAGGTTGACATCAGCTCCTATTTTGACGTTGCCATCTGGGTCTAGAGGATTCACGATCTATAGTGATGCTTCGGGAAAGAGATTGGATTGCGTTCTTCAGCAGCATGGAAAGGTGATTGCCTATGCATCCAGACAATTACGTCGTCATGAGAAGAACTATCCGACTCATGATTTAGAGTTGGTAGAGGTTATTTTTTCTCTGAAGCTGTAGAGACACTATCTGTACGGAGAGCGTGTAGAGATTTTCACTGACCACAAGAGCTTGAAGTACGTGTTTACACAGAAGGAGCTGAATATGAGACAGAGGTGGTGTTAGAGCTGATGAAGAATTTTGATATATCCTTACATTACCATCTAGGGAAGGCTAACGTGGTTGCCGATGCTTTGAGCAGGTATTCGGTAGCCATGTGTTTGACGATGGACCGCCACCTTTTAGCAGATTTGGAGAGTTTGGGCATTGAGGTTATAGTCCCTGGAATTGAAAAGCAGATATAGGGTTTGCAGATTTAGTCTGAGCTGATGGACAAGATTAGAGCAGCATAGTTTGATGATGTAACTCTGAGGAGCATCAGGGAGCAGGTACAGGCAGGGTTATTGGATGATTTCTCTATCGTCGAGGATGGGTCGTTGAGGCACGGTGCCAGACTGTACGTGTTGAGTGGAGAGCTTCAGGAGGAGGTTCTTCAGAAGGTGCACCGTTCTCAGTACTCTATGCATCTTGGTGCCAACAAGATGTACAGAGATCTGAGACAACATATATGGTGGTATTGCATGAAGCAGGAGGAGGCTCAGTTTGTATCTAGATGCTTAGTGTGCCAGCAGATGAAAGCCGAGAGGCAGAGGCCAGGTGGTCTGCTACAACCACTACCCATTCTAGAGTGAAAGTGGGAGCACATAACAATAAATTTTGTGTATGGACTTCCACGATCTCCGAGAGAGAAAGATGCGATATGGGTCATTGTTGGTAGATTGACCAAATTGGCCCACTTTTTGCCTTTTAAGGTGGGTTTGTCTACGGAGAGACTGGCAGAGATGTATATGCGACAGATAGTCAGATTGTACGGAGTTCTGGTGAGCATAGTCTTGGATCTGGATAGTCGCTTCACTTTCTACTTCTGGAGGAGTTTGAAGGCTAGCTTAAGCACCCAGCTCAAGTTTAGTACCGCATATCACTCCTAGATGGATGGGTAGTCGAAGAGGACTATTTAGACTCTCAAGGATATGCTTCGTACCAGTGTTCTAGATTTTGAGAGATCTTGGAAGGACCATCTCCACTTGGTAGAGTTTGCTTACAACAACAGCTACCAAGCCAGTATAGAGATGTCACCATTTGAGGTTCTATACGAAGTACGGAGGTGACGTACTCCTTTATTTTGGGACGATATCGACGAGAGAGCTTTGCTTGGCCCAGAGATGATTGTGGATGCAGCCGAAAAGGTCAAGCTTATCAGAGATAGACTTCGGGTGGTACAGGACAGACAGCGGCATTGGGCCGATAGCCACCGGGGACCCTTGGAGTTTGAGGTATAGTTAGATTCCTAGTGTTTGTGTCTGATTATGATTGTTTGTTATAGATTAAGTTTTAAGATTGTGTTTTGTGATAGGTTGGTAATCTAGTATTCCTTTTGATTTCTTCGACACGGGGCATGATTCGCTTTGGTGGAGGCGAAAAGCTTAGTCCGTGATTTATCGGACCATTCAGTATCCTTGAGAGGGTCGGCGCAGTAGCATTCCAACTAGAGTTATCGCCTACACTAGAGGGAGTGCACAACATGTTCTGTAATGCCCTAAATCTCATTGCAGAGCACGGACCGGGCTAGTGGCCGAATGGCCGAGTCGGATGAGAGTTGGGGAACTTTACTTGGGAAAACTTTACCAGGATCGCGGGATAATAAATTGAGATCCTTTCCTCGTTATGGATTGGACTCTTTTGAAATGATGCCCAAGATGCAGTGGCACGCATCTTGGGGGAAGAGTTCTATACAAGAGTCGCTTACCCCGAGACCGTTGCCCTGCTGGTTTTCAATATTGCTTTAGCTGTTGGCTTTTTTGTGCATTTTTGTGATTGTTTTCGATAAATGTTTTCATAGATTTACTTTCACTGCCTACGCATTTTATATCGAATCACTAAGAGAAAGAGAAGAAGTATGCTGACCAGACGTTGGTGCCAATGCAGGTGCTAACGCAGTGAACCGAGCTTGATGTTACGTGGAAGACCTCTTTCTCTCGGCAATTCACCAACAAGTGAGTGGCTTTGATCCTTCAACGATCCTTAATCTTCGCACGTAACAATGGTAGACTTGTTATTGCGTTCGATGCTTAATAAAAGATGCCTAATAATAACTCGAAAAGATAATGAAAGATAAATTATCACATGGCTAGGCTTATGTTGCAAATCAAATGATGCTTGTATGTTGTAATATGAATTGTTGAACAGGTGATACAAAGACCCAAGTATTGGGCAGTAAGTATATCGAACTTTGGTTCAAAAGAATGATAATACTATTGAATAGTCCCTCGGTTGGATGAATGATTATATGAGCCTATGGCTTAAAGAAAGATGGCAAGTTGGAAAGATGAAATAAGAACTACGACTTATGTGTGGAAGATGTTATTATCATGCATGTTATGTCACTTATTAGTTAAGTTGCATTACGTGCATGGTCATGGACAACTTGTGTACAAGGTAGTTCCTAAAATGGTAATCTGCGGCCACGAACCCGGTTCGTCCTAGGGGGAACAAGGATTGATTCCGACGTACTGGCATCGGTATACGGGACTTGCAGTGGGACTAGCTACCTGCACTGCAAGGACATCGTTATACCAGTAAGATGGTCCAAGATGGTGTGTCGCCTGTGACCTGTATATAGACAGGTGTCATAGCTAACAATGTCTTATACAGGCAAGAGTAAGTGGTATTCATAAATATATACAGGGATGGCTATCGACCGTAGGGATTCACTAAATTGGTGATCAATATGAATTCCTTATGTTAGAGCAACATGAATTGCTTATGTTTCTAATATCACTGTGTGCTTCTTATATTTCTTATCAAATATATGAATTGTTAATGGACCCTAATGCAATGATAGAAAGATCACAAATCAATAGTGAATATTTATGTAATTTACTACTGTTGATTTATGGTGAGATTGGTTACGACTGCTCACCAGTACATATGTAGCAATGTACTGACCCTCGTCTCCACAGGTTCCGGGAACCTCGTAGATAATCTTAGACGCTGAAGACTTGCTGTCCGACTCTTTAGAGGCTTCATACGTTCTTGAAGTTTCTAGTTGAAGAAGAAGGCATTTTGCTGAAGATGGTTATTAACGCATTACTAATAAAGGAATATGATGTATGGAACAAGTTGTATCTTATTTCAATATTTCTGCAAGTTGTAGCCAAGTTTGGCATTTCATCTCGACTGTTTGAGAGCCTTATGTTTTCTGTTTCAAAGATATCAATAAAGAGCTTATTTTCAGATCATATATGTGTTGTTCAACTTCTTTGTTAACTTTCTACCAATCTCTATTCAAAATGTCTCTTTTATAAAAGGAACACGAGCACGCCTTGTACAAGTACAATTCCAGACTTGTACGGTATCACGTCTTAGTGAGGACGAACGATTCGGCATGAATCAAAGCGGAGGCGAATGATTCCCCGAATCGGGGCATGACATGTTCCACGTGTCACAACTGAGACGGTACATGGCAGATGCCAGACACATTTTGGACTACTCCGAGATCAAGGTGGGACTGACTCTCAGTTATCCAAAGCAGCCAGTTGAGATTTTGGATTGTAGGAAGAAGGTGCTCCGGAACCAAGTCAATCCTTTGGTTCGTGTTGCATAGCGGCATCACTCTCCGGATGAGTCTACCTGGGAGAGGGAGGACAACATGCAGAAGCGATTCTCTTATCTCTTCGAACCTTGAGGTAATAGTCTTCCTTGTCTCTAATGTTATTGTTTGTGATAGTTTCGTCTTTAATTTCGAGGACAAAATTCTTTTAAGGGGGATAGGCTTGTCACTACCAGTTTTCTAAATAAGGGTAAATTTGTCATTTTATAAATTGTTATATATTATGAATATTTATTTAGGAATATTGTATGTATCTATTTAATTTATTTAGGATTAGTTGGTTGGGTTAGAGACTAGCCTAATTTTAGACTTGTGTTAGTGGTCCGGTTGGCCTAGACACCAAACTAGAGACCAACAATTAGCAAGGCAAGACTCATGAACCAACTCATTAGACTAGTTTTATTAGACTAATTATTCATGACCAATATGTTCATTTAGAGATCAGGTTTTCGTCCAAAATGACCACAAACCTTTACATTTCATTTAATTAGCCAAATGACAACTTAGAGGGCATGTTAGACATTTTGTATTGACTCTAACCTAAGACACTCATGGCCGGCCACTTGAGGGACTCCTCTCTATTTCACTTCATTCATCACAAGCCTCTACTTTCCTATTCAAGAGTTCTTTCCAAAAGAAGAGCCTTTCTACCATTGATTTCTTCTAATCCCACTCATTTTCCTCCACTATTCTTCACATTCTCTCAAGAAAGGAGTGCCTACAAGGAGCTTGGATCTAGGAGCAAGGAGGAGAGTCCATTTGCTAAGGAATTTTGTATTGGATTCGTGTCCATTGGATTATTCATTGGGAATCCATCTCCAAATAGGTCTTCGAGGCATTGTATCAGACGTTGTTGATACTTCACACCAGTTTGCAGGCGAATACATTCTCTAATAATTTCTCATTTGTGATATTTTTATGTTTCTTGTATTTAGTGTAGATATCCATGATTTCTTGAGATATTGCACATTGATTGGTATTTACGGATCCCGTCATGAGATGTTATTCCTTGTTTACCTTGGTGTATCTTGTGCAAGCCCTGTTGTAGTACTTGTACAAATGGACACCGATTTTTGAGGGGACTTGCTACCTTCTCTTAGAATCCCGTGTCGTAACGTATCATGGTTGGATCTACTATACCAGTCGGGGTGGAAGAATATTAGTCTAGACGTGTGGTCAATACCCTCCTTGTGCATGTGTAGATCATTGTAAGAGTTAATCATACACTTCACGTATGATTAACCAGGCCAGTAGACCTTGTGTAAGTTCCCAAGTCGGCCACATGTCAAAGATAATATTCACTCACATAGATAGTTGTTTCTTGACTCTTGTACATGATATGATCTGTTCTTATTGCTCTTGCTCTAGTTTACAACTTTACCCTTGCCATGCTACTTTCATGTACATTCTATTTACTCTTGTATATTCTTTCTATTTACTGTTATATAGCACTTGTCATTTACTGGGAACTGTTGTTAGTGATGTGCTCGTTCTAATCCTGACTGGATATATTTTTCAGACGACGGTGAGGACGAGTATCCACCTACTATGGTCCTCATGACGTAGTGGGCATAGACCAGGAGACCCTAGTCCAGCAGGGGTCAGTTCCAGCTGAGGAGGCTCTAGCAGTGACTCAGTTAGACTAGGATTTGACTGGACTCTGTCTCCAGCTATTTCAGTTTGCTTGTTTATTTTTTTTAGACTTGTATAACTATATTATGGTTCACTCTGGATATGTGTTACATTTTTGCACTCTGAGTTTATCTCTTTACCTCTATATTCTTCGTGTTAGACTTTTGATTGAGGTTTATATATTATTGTTATCCTCCGTTCGGAGATGAGCTGCATTGACAGGTTGTTATATTATTCTTAGATAGAAGACCTAGACAACGTTCTACCGCCGATTTTGCAACGTAGGCTGGGCACTGTTACGCATTCGTGCCCTTATCATGGGCACGGGTCATGACATTCTAGAAGATCTTCAGGAAATGGGAATAGACGTGATCTTGCTGCAAGATACAGGAATTATGGCCAGTTTGCAGATTCAGTCTACTTTGGTAGAGAGGATCAGAGCCGCATAGGTAGAGGACCCGCAGATCCAGAAGCTTCGATCAAAATGCGAGCCAGGTCTCAGAAATGAATTAGTAATCCATAAAGATGGTACACTTAGATTTAGAAAGCGTCTTTGTGTACTAAGTGGACACCTTCGAGGAAGTTATGTCAGAAGCTCATGGTTCTCCTTATTCCATTCATTCCGGAGGAACAATGATGTATCATGATATAAAGCAACAATTTTGGTGGAATGGCATGAAGAGAGAAATATTGGGATTTGTTTTCAGGTGTTTGGTATGTCAACAAGTAAAGGTAGAGCAGCAGAGGCCAGCAGGATTATTACAACTGCTTCCTATTTCAGAGTAGAAGAGGAAGCACATCACGATGGATTTTGTGACCGGTTTACCTAGATCTCCGACTAGTCGAAACGCATTCTGGGTGATAGTGGATTGGCTCATGAAGGTTGCTCATTTTCTTTCTTTCAGAGTGGGACATTCTACTAAGTAGTTGACAGAAATATGTATGAAACAGATAGTGAAGCAGCATGGTGTTCCAATCAGCATAGTATCAGATTGGGACACACGGTTCACCTCTCACTTTTGACAGATTTTGCATCAAAGTTTGGGTACCAAGTTGAGGTTTAGTATAGCTTACCATCTGCAGACAGATGGATAATCAGAGAGAACCATTCAAACATTGGAAGATATGTTGCGAGCTTGTAGCTTAGACTTCGACAGAACTTGGAAAGATCATCTTTATTTGGTAGAGTTCTTTTATAATAATAGTTATCAGGCAAGTATTTAGATGGCTCCATTTGAAGCATTAAGAAAGTGCAGGTCTCCTTTAGCATGGGACAACGTAGAAGAACAAAAATTATTGGGACTAGAGATGATCACGCAGACAGTGGAGATAGTCAAGTTGATCAGGGAGCGACTCTGAGTTACGCATGACCGACACCGTCATTACGTAGATCAGCATCGTAGACCTCAAGAGTTTGGTGTTTGTGACCAAGTGTTTTTGTAGATTTTTCCTACTCGGGGTGTCATTAGATTTGGAACCCGAAGAAAGCTTAGTCTGAGATACGTTGGTCCATTTAATGTTCTCGCTCGGGTAGGCGATATTATTTATCATCTTGCCCTACTGCCTTCGCTACATGATGTACATAATGTGTTTCATGTATCTCAGTTGCGTAGGTATGTCCCGGATCCGAGTCATGTCCTCGACCATTTTGAGCTGGTAGTTGGTACTGACCTAACTTACGAGGAATAACCTGTATCCATTTTGGATCGCCGAAAGAAGGTGCTCAAGAACTGTAGTCTTGTCCGTGTCGCTTGGGGCCATTACTCACCGGAAGAGTCGGCATGGGAGCGCAAGGACGAGATTAGATCTTGATATCCTCACTTGTTTAACTCAAAATGTATGTTTATTCTTATGCCTTCGTAATCTGTTTCCATGCTCGATTTACACCCACTAGGGTAGATGATTGTTCTCTAAATGCCTGCTAGAATCAATAGGATTGCATGTGTAATTAGTCCTGTAATTAGTGTCTTGCTTGCCCTGATTTCTCTATCATGTCTTAGTTGAAAATTTGAGGACAAATTTTTTTAAGGAGGGTAGAGATGTCACTCCCCTTTCTCGATATACGTATTTGTTATATATTTCCCGTATATGGTAGCTGGTATCTGTACACGTGCACATGTGATCCTTTATTTTGCACCTAGTCATGACATGGAATAGTATCTCGTTGCGGAATAGTGTGCCACCCCTTATCCTCGTTTGGTTGTAGGCGTGGATCACTACTTTGATGATATGATTTCTGGACCGTATTGTGATCAGGGTTTAATTTTATTAATTATTAGTTATAGCATGTAACAATTAACATGTTATATTAATCACATGGTTAGGGCATGCTTAGTGTTAGGGTTTTAAGTGAACCAACCCACCTCTACTATAAATATTATTTTCCATCTCTCTCCTCATAAACCCTCATTTATTTTTTCAACAACTTTTTATGCAAGTACTCCTCGCACTAAATGGAGAGACCACTTGCATTTTATTTCTTGTTATTTTTGATATTATTAGCTTAGATTTTTTACCTCTTCATTCTCTACAAGTTTAGTTCTTGGGATTTCTGGTTTTAATGGTTATTTTTGTGTAGATCTATATTTTTAAAATTAGAATTTATGGATTTCCATGGTTTGATATATCAAACTTGCTTATTTTTTTAAAACTATTTGTTCCATGTCATAGAGAATTCGATTTCACTCAATTTTGACTTTTATTTTGCCATATTCCGAGTCTTATAGCCCAAGTTATGGACATTGGAAATTTCTAAAACTCCATGGCCAAAAGCTTGTTGTTGGCAGGGATGACGACCCTCTATGCGTGCACTTCGCGCTATTGCTCCATCCACCGTTCACGTACTATGCGCCACTATGTGCCATTCACCTACAGTACGCTACCGTCGTGCCATTCGTGGACTGTGCGCCATTCGTGCAAAGTATGCCATTTGTGCACAGTACGCCACTACCGTGCCACTGCCGTATCATTCATACACTGTGCGCCATTCGTGTACAGCATGCCACTACCGCGCCATCTGTCGTTCGTGCACTGTGTGCCATTCGTGCACAATGCGCCTGTCACGACCCGCACCCGCTTTTCGGGCACGAGCTCGTGAGCAAGCCAGCTACGTATCGAGCGGACTCCAGCCCGACTCGAGTACGTATAAGCTGTCAAGGTCATGGTATCATGGCTAATATGGTAATCTACAGTATATCTCAATCCACAAGAATATATAAGACAAGAATGAACAATTATGGGTCTGGTCTGCAGCCCATTATCATATTGATCGATTAGACTCCAAGAATGATATGAGTCTATAAAATAAGCAGAATACATCATGGTATGGAATATGAAGCACAAGAGGATAATAAAGAAATATCACAAGCAAATACCTGTATCATACATCGCAATCCTCTACCATCCCGCTCTGCTAACTAACTCCATGCAGTCGTTAAACCTAAAGAGATCATCAGGTCCTCAGAGGATTAGCAAGATACATAAAATATGCCTACTAATATGACAGTAAATAACATGTATGGAGGATAAGAACGGTGCCAGAAAGATATCTAAAATATGGAAAAGCAATACTAGACTTGGCTATCAATCAATCGATTAACCCCCATAGCTTGTAGTACAATACAAGATACTCCCAATCTATAGTAGGTTTTGACTGTAGTATAATGCAAGATACTCTCAGTCAAGATTAGCCAATTCTAGTATCGATTTCCTCTCCTAAAGGAATACAAGATCAAGAATACACCTATAAACCGTAGTACAATACAACATACTCCCAATTTATAGTATCGCAAGTCAAGTCAATCAATCAATATCAAGGTAGAAGAATCTGCTATAGGTCATAGTATAATGTAAGATACTCCCAATCTATAGTATGTCTCAACTGTAGTACAATGCAAGATACTCCCAGTTAAAAATAGTCAAGTCAAGAACAAGGTGTAGAACTGGCAACTCCATCATAAGACACAATACATGAAGAAGAGTAGTAGACAAGCAATATCCTATACGTGCACGTAACCTAGAACAAGTAAGACAATCAAGGATACCAATCACATTATGGAAATCATGTGACAATGTGAAAGGAAAACAATAGAAAGAAAATAATGTAAATACTGCATATGTTCGGCAAGGTATACTTGCCTGTCGTCCTGAGCAGCGGTACAGGTCAAGCGCCGAGTCAAAGTCCAAGGAACCTACATTATGTATTAAGTCTAAATCAACACGTGAAATAACCAAAAGAAATCTATTTTGAATCATTGCTAGTTACCCCTTATATTTGTTGTCTATACAGCTACACCCATTTATCTATGCTCTAAGATACCCCTGTTAGGACACCCATGCTTTAGGACTCATGTGTTTCCTGTTAATGTGTCATGTACCAACTTGGTACTAGGATTGTGTGGTACAAGATTCTCCTAGGTCTTGATACTTGCCTACTTGACAGGCACTATCAGCAATCTGTCCTAAATACTTCAGGTGTAGGCACTGCTACAATTAATACTCCCCTCAACTACTCTACTGTTCTCTTTGTTCTTAACTGAAGTTTTGATCCTCTCAATGCCCAAACCATTTCCTACCTCGCCTAGCATGGTGTCCAAGCCCATGTATTAATAAAGTGTATATTAATGATATAGATTGCAAATATAATTTACTCATTCTAATATAACTTCAAATTGGTTGATATTATATAACTAACATATACCTACGGTGACTTATTTATATTATACTCTATAATATAAAATTAAAATAGTTAGTTTGTAACTTGTGAAAATATCTATGGACTAAAGTGTATTATCTAAAAAAGTAGAGGGGATGTATTAACATTATTACCTTTAGTTAAAGAACTATTCTTCTCTGCTGCTTTGGATGACTTGTTGCTTTGAATGCCAACAACATCAACAGGAGGCGAACATGTGGCTCATGGGGGACTTAAGGAGCATTGCTTGGCTCTACTACACTGGACCTTCCTAATATTCCTGATGGTTATGAACACACCGAGAAGACCATTATGGTAAGTTGGCCTCGTCAAGCTAGCCTGTTGGTTTTCGTCAGGGGGAACCTTCGGATGCTTACGGAGGAGGCTGGCTCTGTTAGCATCGCATCATTCCAACGGTTTGACGTAGGAGTCACGGCAGAAAGATGACAAGGACGGTTCAGCTATGGAGTTGAGCTCGTTAATGGCAGGTGCCAACGGAGGCTCGGCGTGAACAGTCATCAGTCCATACACTGAGGTTAGCGTTTGCTTGATGGACATCCGTGGGCGACATGGTCGAAGCTTCCATTGGTCGACCGAAACTCTAGCAGGCGGTTATCGGCACTGTAGATCGACGGTACTATCACGGAGGTCAGAAGTCGTGGGTCTCGGAAAGCCACGTGGCAGGGAGCAAGAGCTCGAGCAAAAGTTCAATCTGCCGACGACAGGTGGGCGCGGCATGGTGGTCGTCGGCAAGCCGGACGGTCGCGGGGTCACGTGGCAAGCTCCTCGCAGGCTGCTCTTACGCACACAGGCGCCGAGAGGCCGAGGACACTCAGGTTCGTCGTAGACGGCATGGAGAAAGTGATGATGGCAAGGAGGGTCGTGCGTCCCGTCAACGTCGATGGGCATGACACTCGGGTGCCGGCGTCGCAGGCGGATGGTGGTGATGAGAGGCATTGGGCTATCGTGGGGGAAAGATGAGGGTGAAGGTGGTGGATGAAGAAACATGATGAAGAAGATGGAGGAAGAGAAGGGGTTTTGCAATCTCGGCTAGGGTTTCTCCCGTTTCTCTCTCTGGATCCCTCTATATATATGTATACATATATGCTGGTTTCTTAGAAGGCTGTGAAACGCAGGGGTCGGGTTTTGCTG
This sequence comes from Iris pallida, assembly GCA_029216955.1. NCBI lineage: Eukaryota > Viridiplantae > Streptophyta > Magnoliopsida > Asparagales > Iridaceae > Iris > Iris pallida. Next base: position 21,639,961 of record JANAVB010025598.1, on the reverse strand, counting down.
TGTCTTTGGGCCGAGCATGGGGAAGGGTTTGTATGGGCTGGGCTCCTCTTTGGTTGGGCTGAGATTTCCTCATCTTATATTCCTTTTTCTATTCTAAATACTTACATATACATATATATAAATACCCATATATATATACACATATACATATATATAAATACCTATATATATAAATACCTATATATATATATATATATATATATAACCACACGTATATATATATATATATATATATATATATATATATATATATATATATATATATATATATATATATATATATATATATATATATATATATATAACCACACGTGTATATATATATATATATATATATATATATATATATATATATATATATATATATATATATATATATATAACCACACGTATATATATATATACGTGTGGTTATATATATATATATATATATATATATATATATATATATATATATATATATATATATATATATATATATATATATATATATATATATATATATATATATACGTGTGGTTATATATATATATATATATATATATATATATATATATATATATATATATATATATATATATATATATATATATATATATATATATATATATATATATATATACGTGTGTATGTAGATAATATATATATATATATATATATATATATATATATATATATATATATATATATATATATATATATATATATATATATATATATATATCAAAAAAAAAATATACGTATACATATACATATTTATATATATCAAAAAAATATATACGTATACATATACATATATATATATATATATATCAAAAAAAAATATACGTATACATATACCCAAATAATATCTATATACACACATTTATTGCTATATATATATGATTATATAAAATCTCCATAAAACCCAATAATCCCTATAACTTTTATTCCTAGGGTAGGGCCCAGCTATATAAATATGGACACTTATACTATAATATTTATTTGACAAAATAATATAACCAATAATAATAAATATTATTATTTAATATTATCCTTAATAATATTGATAATAATAATAATAATAATAATAATAATAATAATAATAATAATAATAATACTAGTAATACGAAATTCAATAAACCAGTAATGATGTATATACCATTACGTATAGTCTAATAATCTAAACAAAAGTACAAAGATAACTGAGGAAGGTATTTATCCTATTTTTAAGATAAATATCCAATAAAATATTTAATAAATGTATAACACCCATTTATACAATCTCCTGCTAAAACATTAAATAAAATACAACTATACATATACTCAATACATATCTACACGGACGTCTCTGGATGCATCTACCCGACTACGTGGGCTTGGACTTGGTTCGGGTCCGGTCCAGACTAGTTCGGTACAACCTGGTTTTCTACAAGTCAATAAATCTAAATAATAAGTGATTAAAACGTCTTTAGAGGTTAGGTCGCAACTTAGCTTAATTTTCCTAGTTATGACACACTTATGGCTCGGCCTTCCTTGTCAGGGCTAATACACTAGTCAAAGCACGCCACTGCACTATCCGTGCCATGATTCCTAGTCGTCTGGTACTTCAAAACTCAACTATGGCTAAGGTCATCTACCGTAATAATTAACTAAATAATTATTTATAAAAATCTAAAAATCACCATTTAAATCAAATAAGTAAATAAAAAAATATTTCAAAAAAATCCGGGAAGGGAAGCTACAGCGTCACTGTGCGCCATTCGTGCATAGCGTGCCACTGCCATGACACTGTCGTGCCATTCACGTACTGTGCACCACTGTGCACCATTCGCACACTGTGCGCCATTCGCGTGCCACTACATTGTGCGTCGTTTGCGCTGCGTGCTTGCACGCCTCATGTACTCGAGCGCCCCGCGTATTTGACCTATGCGTCTAGTAGCTATCATATAACTGTATGACTTGAATATGTTCCTAATTTGTCTACATGTGCATGTGCTGGAATATCCTATATGTGTATTGAAGTACAATCCATATGTGCACTGAGGTGCTACCCCATGTGCTAAGCAACTCTACGTGTTATATGTTAGTACATTCAAAGTCCCCAGCACATACATGATAAACGGTCAGTGACAATTACGTGGTGTGTTGTTTGTTGAGTGATGCATTACACTAATGATAGATCCATATGTGGGACTCCATGAGCCAGTGTGGATTCATACTTAGGGTACCCGTACTATGTACGACATCTAAGGGAATGATCATGTAACCACGACATATGAGCCCAAGACCAACATATGGTTTAACTAAGCAACTCAATCTAGTAGATGCATTAGGAGGGAAAGAATCTCGAGATCGTGTTATACTAGCCACCCCAGGTCCAGTCCTGACGTGTCGGGTTGGCTGCCACGAATATTGTTAATCTGCCTATTGTAGATGACAAGGCTGACTCCTATGTGCTATGAGTTATATGTTCCGTACGGTAGCCTTCGAGGGACCGGTGCATAATCAATGTGCTACGCATTACAGAATTGGACTGACTAGCCCTGCTGGAAATAACATGATCTGAGGATTTCTATAAACAGCATTACGGTGATAATCCCGCCAAATATAGAAAGCCATAGGAATGATTAGCCGCCCGTAAAACGACTTACTTGTGATCTGTATTTTCTGTCAGTAGCCGAGGAACATGGACTGTCATGGTGCATAGTCCAACTCATGTCCTTGTTTGGTTATTGGGTTGGGCTATCGTGCTATGACAGGCTATGGACCGATGTTACGATCAGAAGTCCTTAAATTGATCATGGTTATATGATGTAACCTATATCGATAAAATATTGGCACCGATGTCCTTATTTGGTTGTAAGGGTGTCGTATGGTCACGATGAAATGTTATAAGCCTATAACTCATGAGCCAAGTCTTATTTTTATTATGCTTGGGTTTGTCTCTCTCTTATGTGTTCCCTTGTGGTACTTGCTATTCGGGCTTGACCCTGCTGGTTTTGTTTGGCCAGATCTCGTAGCAGGGCCCGAGGATCCAGTCTTCTTACCCGACGTCAATGGTGTACACTAGGAGCATGGCCGTCGGAGGACTCAAGTGGGTTTTTTTTCACCACTCTAGTACCATCAGTTTTGTTCTGGCATTTAGCCATCGACACCTATTTAGCTGATTATTCTGGATACTTAGTTTTCTTGCATAATTGTAATTAAATCATATTGTAGTTGAATATGGTTATGTACTTATGACTCTCTGGGCTAGCTGACTTATAAAGCTAATTCCTTATAATCATTTTGATGAAGCATCTGTGACGCCTTACTACTTTTTCCTATATGTTCATTAATTGTTGTTCCTTGCTGTCACCCCCAATTTTCAAAAATAGGGGTATTTTTGTCATTCTACATTTTTGAATATTTTTAAAATTTAATTTATTATTTATGATATTATTTTGGGGTTGAAATTTATTTTATTATTTATGATATTGTTTTGGGGTTATTTGAGTCGGGTTCGAATTTTAACTCATTCCGACTTGTATCGGAGACCCGGGGTAGTTTTGACTCTAGCGGGCCCACACACTAGTTAGATATGGCCCGCATAATATTAATTTTAGTCCACATGATATTAATTTTAGTTAGTGACTAGACTAATTATTTTGGTTAGTATTAATATGGATTAGTGTTTTAGGATTGACCAAACTACCCCCGACTTAACCCCTTACCAATGTATTAGTAAATAGACTAGAAAAGGGGCTTTTGGACTTTTCCTAATAGGACAAAACCACCTTTATGGCCAGCCACAATAAGGATAGGGTTGAGCCTCCCATTTGTCATTATCCATCTATTTTTCTCTCTCTTGTTCTTCCCTAAATTTCTAGAGAGCAAATCCCTATCATTTCTCCACCAAATCAACTCCTTCTTCCACCAAATCTTCTTCTTTTCTCCTCTACTCCATGAAAGGGAGGAGCTAGCCAAGTTTGGGAGGATTCAGAGCTCGTTCGTGTCCTTTTGGAATCTCTACGTGTCGGTGTCGCTCCGGGAAGGCTGTTCTTCGATTCGATCTACCGGGAGGTATAAATCCCTTCTCCTTTTCATTTTCTCATGCATATAGATCTATTTTGAACCCATAGGAATGACCCCCACAGTTGTATCTCCATTTGTGTCCATTTTGTGTCCATTTGGAGGTCATAGGAGTGTCCTTTGTGTTGTGGATGTGTTCATGTTACATATATAGATTTATATATATATATTGTAATGAGAGTGTATCTATATTTATATATATAATAAATGGTTCATGATGATTATATAATCAAGTTTGTGAGTGTGGTTCCTCATATTATTATTGCTATTATTGTTGTGGATAATTAGGATATATATTGTGTATTCTTTTGGCTCAAACTATTTAAATCCGTCATGATTTTTATCCACGTTTTTAATTTCAGCCCTAACTTAGAAATGTCATAACTTCTAGCTCAAAGCTCGGTTTAATCTCCCGTTTTTTTTTAAAAGAAGCGTATTAAAGTTAGCTTTTCAAAAACATGTATTAATAGGCCTAATTCTTTCTGTAACTTTCTGGAGAATTATTTGAGTGTCAGCTGTACGAAAGACAAACGCGTTCTTGATGTTTTCGCGATTCCGGGAGTTTTCGGAAACGAAAACGCGATCCGTTTGAAGTTTCGGAAAGCTAACACATAGATCTATAACATACTTTAATCCTAGAATTTAATTCATGCTGAGTTGGTACAGTATTGATTATTAGTAGGAGTTACTATTCGGCATATGTATTTTGTGCACCCTTGTGTGTAATATAATATTCTATTTGATTTTAACCTATGTTAATGTATATACATTATGTAACTAAATAGATAATGCAAGTATGAGTAAATGGTTAAATAAATGATGTATGAGGTGTAAGTATCCTATCTAATGTAAGCATGTATAAGTATGGCTTGTAATGAATATGTAGGTTCCATAGTATGTAATATATGGTGCATATAGTAGTACAAGAGAATAAATGAATGATGAATGAATGCAAGCATGAATGTAATGTAATAATAGATGTAATGTATGCAATATACAAGTTAATGAGATGTAATGTTCTATGTTAACACAAATCCTATATTACCTCATGTACCCCTTACACTATGTTGACACTATCACACTTGACACTTTGTTCACTTACACTTTGACATTCTTTGATATGTATACACTATGTATGCCCATTTAACCCTCACTTGCCCCTTTGCCATGTTCACATACACACACATAGCCTCTTAAATAAGTATTATGAATATAGTTAACTTAGCTATGTATGTATATTATATATATGGTAGCATATTGTATTGTAATATATAAGTTTATATAGCCATTAAAATGCCATGATTATAGACCTAATGTTGAATACCAATATATGCATGTGTATATATGTGTAGACATGTATAGCTTAAAGTAATAGATTACCTAGTGTATATCTAATGTGAATTCTTGTCTATTTGAGTATTGAATAATTGCATGCTATATAGAGTCGGGTGTATGTTGGATTGTATAGCCTTGTATTGATGTGTGCTTGCTAGGATAGTCTTGGTTAGGCCTAGTAAGACTTGTTGGGTTAGGACATGACCTAGTTTGACCTAGTTTGACTAGTGCAGTTGACCAGAGTTGACCAAGGGTTGACTTTGGCCTAGTTGACCTAGATTCATGTAGAATGCATTGTAGTGCTTTATATTACCCTTCTGGATATGTTGTGATTTGTGATGTTCTAATTAGGAGCCAGACACCTTGTAACCTGTGTTGCTTTAAATAGGACTCTGTGGCTTCAGTTAGACCCTCTATACTTATCAGCTCAGGACCGCAGGCGAGTACATTCACTGATAGTTTTCATTGTCTTGATATCTACTATATCCGATTCAGTCGTAGTGTTTTACTTGATTCCCGACACGACGGTTCACGGACTAGTATACGTCGGATCCTGTCATGAGATGTTATTCCTGGACTTTCTTGGTATATGGGTATGAGATATTTTTGTGTTCCTGTACTTGTATAGACATTGATTTGGGAGTAGGCTGGCCCCCTGCTCTCGAACCCTGTGTCATGACGTGCCATGTCCGGATCCGTGATACTATTCGGGGGATAGAGGGGAATTATTAGAGGTTATGTGATCAAAGCCTCCGTGTGTTACTATATATTGCTAGCGCCACCCTCACCTCACGTAGGGTGTAGCAGATACCCCGTGCCGGTTATCCAGGTTGGTCGGCATGACCCTTTCCAGAGATTTTTGTGTGATTGCCGGGCCAAGTGGATAACCTTTTCGTGTTTCCCAGCCGATCACATTTTGCCCTAATAGTTCAAATCACTTTTTATTTATTTGTTGTCATATCTTACATTCCAGTTCACCTTTACTTACTGTACTTTCACCATGCTATGATTCATTTCTCATATGCTCTACCTGCCTTTTATACTGTACCATGATGATGGGACTAGGTTCTGTTCGAAAGAAGGGTTACAACCCCGGTCCTTGTTTGGTTTAAGGATTGTAACTCGGCTTTCAAATGGTTCCCAAGTCGCCTATATTCTTTGTCTTGTATCTCATTATTACTGTCTCTTATAGTATTTCTCAATTCATATGGATCTGCTGTTGGTGTTTGTACTTGCTCATTTTCCTGACAGGATACGTTGACAAATTTTACAGATAGCTTAGAGATTTGCCTGCTAGCCTAGAAGAGACATTAGAGGTTGTTTAGTTAGATATTCTCAGTTGTCTGGAGTTGTATTTATTTTATGGATTACTGCATTTGAGCTTTGAGATGTATTCTGAGTTTGTACCTTAGACACTTAGACTTCTATCTGTTGTATCTCTTTTCGATTTCATATTTTATCTATCTTCCTTTATGCTCTACCTTAGATGTGATTGAGTTTACATTCTGCTATGTCACCCCCATTCGGGGAGTATAAACTGTTTAGTCTTATACTATTAGATGCATTGAGACCTAGGATAGCGTTCTACCGCCGACACTGCGGCGTAGGCTGGGCGTTTTTACGTTCTCGTGCCCTAACCCTAGGGTGCGGGTCGTGACACTTGCTTTGAATGATTGAGACATAGATGTAATGTATGACCCTAGGCGACTTGATTGTAGTATACACCCCCTCGTCTCTTGACAGCTGTGACCGCTGTGTGACGACTTCGTATCTCATACGGTGTAGCTGGCCATGTCCGCCCCCATATTCTGATACTGGGACATGATAAGAACCAGATTGTTAAGCTTTTTTGTGTTGCTTAGGACCATCAATCATCGAGAGAGTCGGCATGGGAGCACGAAGATGAGATTAGATCTCGATATCCATACATGTTCGACTCGGAATGTATATTTATTTCTTATGCCTTCTGTGAGACTTGTCTCACTGTATCGGTATTTATCTACGGATACGTATTTTTGTATTGTGTTTTGTATTTTCTTGATTTTCGGAATGCTTTAAAATTTTTCCCAACTTATAGATTTTTTCCTTGACCGATCGCCAGTGTACCATGGTATGCCGACGGCATGCCTGTCACTCCTGTTTTCTGTTATACGTATTTTTAGTGTATGTATACAGAATTCTGGCCCTTGTCAGGTGACCCATATTTTGGCTTGTCATTCTTAGCCTAGCTTTGGTTTAATTTTGACTTGGTTTAATTTGGTTTGGTTCAACTTGGCATGACTTGGTTTGGGTTGGTTTTAGATGAGAAAGGTTTTATACAAAAACCAACTTCTCTCTCTCTCTCCTCCATTATTTTCATTCTCTTCATCTTCTTCCTCTTCATTTTCTCCTCCAACCTAAGGCAAGTACATCTTGCCAAATGTTGGACAAATGTTATTTTGTTTGTTTTAAACTCTTCCTTACATGATTCTAAGCATCTTTAGAACTTGGCATTTTTCATTTTGGTGGATAAATTCTTGTAGATATAAGTTTACTTTATTTTTTATTTTCTTGGGTTTTGATCTATCAAACTTACTTGTTTTCGAAAACTAATTGTTCCATGTGGTAGAGAATTTGATTCTACACAATTTTGGCCTTTGAAAAATTAGATTTTGACTTGTTTTGAGGAAGTTATGTCCAAAACAATATTTAGACATCTTCTATGTTCATCTGTCCTGGTTCTGGCAGAGAACGATAAATAGTGCCGTATGGATGAATAGTATTGCAGGCTTGCATAGTGCCGCATGGATGAATAGTACCACAGGCTTGAATAGTGCCGCATGGATGAATAGTATCGCAGGCTTGCATAGTGCCGCATGGATGAATAGTGTTGCAGGCTTGCATAGTGCCGCATGGATGAATAGTGCCGCATGACTTGCATAGTGTTGCAAGCTTGCATAGTATCGCATGGATGAATAGTGCCGCATGGCTTGCATAGTGCCGCAGGCTTGAATAGTATCGCATGGATGAATAGTGTCGCAGGCTTGTATAGTGTCGCAGGCTTGCATAGTGTCGCATGGTTTGCATAGTGCCGCATAGTGACTATTTTGGCTGTTTTATGCCCTATTTGGCTAATTTGTTGCCAGAATTTCTTCTAACTTCCAACATGAAAGTTGTACATCTTTGTCTTGGCTTTAAGAATCTTTTTGTTTCACTTTAATTGGAATTCATATGCGATTGATGATTTCAATCATAGTTTTGATCTTTTGGCATATTTTTTGTACTTGGCGTTTTGAGGTTTCTTCAACTGTAATAAATTTCTTAACATGATTTGATGATCTTGTACAGTTAGAAAATGATTGTACACCTAACACTAGTACAGATTCAATTATTATTTTTATGCCAAGTAGTTACTTTATTTATTCCCTCTTCCATGCCATGATACGTCTTTTATCTAATTATTTCTACATGCGATCCTTATTGTCATGTTTGTTTATCCTTAGATAGTGGCCCGTCGTGGTGCACTCATGAATTATGTCTCTTCTTTGTTTAATCTAGATAGTGGCCCGTCGTGGTGCACTCATGCTACACGTCTCTTCTCTGCTTATACTAGATAGTGATCCGTTGTGGTGCACTCTGGTACATGTCTTTCTTTGTTTACATGATGGTGACCCATCGTGGTGCACTCTTGAACATGTCTTTACATGCTAATATGATAGTGGTCCGTCGTGGCGCACTCTTAACAAGCAACCTTAACATGATAACTCTTGATAGTGGTCCGTTGTGGCGCACTCTTGATATGACAAGTAAACCTAACATGACATGTATAATCAAGATGTTGTTGCGACGACTATTCTTCTTGCTAATACAACTCTTTTCGACACCGTGGTTGAATGTATTGTGTATGCGTGCACAAACTACATGTCTCGTCTTGCATCATGTCTAGGATATGGATTTCTGATTACCACGGTCAGGGATTCATACTGAATATGACTAGGTTAATGACTAGATTGATCAAGTAGTTCATACAGAGAGATTTTCCAGTCACAGACGATCCCGTTATCTTGGCACTTTAATTGGACTTGTAGCCTACCATCGAGTAGGGCGCATTTCCAGCACACTGTCATGTGTTGCACCCCTAAGTCACTATGGATACATTTGTCTCCTGGGCGATGTATCCACCTAATATAACTCTCAACCTGCGGAAGGATAACTGGATAGCTGCAGGGCTTGTAACTGTGGGACTATCTCGTTGCATCTTGTTAGTAACTAGGCTTGTGATAACCCTAGTTAGCTAATGTATCAAGCCGTACTCATTGCTTGGCCGTGTTTGATGGATGGAGTCAGTCTAGTCCAGTCTTGTTTTGTCTAGGCAGTGTCTGTATATTTATTTCAGTACATTATTATTTATGCCTCACTTTTATCGATAAATGATTAGAGACGAAGTTCTGTCCAGAAGAAGGGTTACAACCCCGGTCCTTGTTTGGTTTACGGGTTGTAACTTGGATTCCGAAATAGTTCCCAAGTCATCTTGTCATTTGTTGTCCTATTCAGTACCCACACGCTATACATGCTTCTTATGCTAAACATTGATTAGAGACCAAGTTCTGTTCAGGAGAAGGGTTACAACCCCGATCCTTGTTTGGTTTACGGGTTGTAACTGGGCTTCTGGAATAGTTCCCAAGTCATCTTATCATTGTTGTTCTATATAATTATCACAGGCTCTCATGTCTTAGTTACATAACATGATCACAAGTCTCAGTTATCTAACATGATCACATGTTCCACTTACCGTACATGTTCGCTTGTACCATTTCTCTTACATGGTTTAGCTATGTCACAAGTTCTTTGTTTAATTCACAAGTCCACAGTTTACATTATATCACATGTTAATTACTTTATACTCCAAGATGCTTTACTTATTATCTTTCTAGGTTCGGGATAAGTGCATTGGTAGTGCATGAGTCTCGATCTGCTTTTACTTAATTATATCTCTAACTATTGCTATGTTAGCTATTACTGGTTTTAGTTTATAGTTTGGCTTCCTTTGTGGTACTTGCTATTTGGGTGTCTGACCCCACTGGTTTTGTTTGGCCAGATCTGATAGAGAAGCCCAAGGGATCTTCCGCACCATCTACTCGACGGTGACTATCCGAAGCACCAGAGTACCTGAGTGGGTTTCTTATCATTCTCCTACTTGATATGTACATTATTCTTTTGTGGCGTTTAGCCTCCGAGCACGTGTTTAGCTCGTGTTTTCGTTCTTGGCATTTAACATACGGGCCAAAACATGATGTGCGTATTCTAGACTATAGCTAGAGCTTATCATGTATGACTATTACTCTTGCTAGTTCTCTATTTTGGTATGACTAACTTCATGATCATCCATGTATAAATAGTTTGGGACACTTTACTATTGTATGTCTGATGATCATACTTCTTGTACTTTGTATAATTGCCTGTGATTGAGATACCTAGGATTGTTTAACCTAACATCGACTGTTGGCTTGTAGAAGTAACCCCCATGTCTTGACATCTTATATGTGATTTCAGAGTACTGGCGTACTCTGGCATTACGTAGCTGGCCTTGTCCGTCCTCGCTTGCTAGTATTCTGGTTCTGGGGTGTGACACAGGTTTTAGTGGTGGCCCATGCAGGTCTGATTTATCAGATATATGGGGTTACTGATTTAGTTATCTCAGTCACAATTATCCTTTATTGATATCCTTCGTATTATTCTCTATCTCTGATCCTTTGCCTGATATCTGTCTTGATCATTGATCTCTCATGTTTCCTCGATTTGATCCTTGTGTCCTTTAACTTTCAGGGGGCACTGTTCATAATCCTTCCGATTATCTTGTTTGGGTTCTGCCGATAGCAGGTCAGCAATCTTCTGTCAGGCCAGTTGTGGAGGATCAGTCTCAGCATTCTGATACATAGTCGAAAGTTGACTCGAGGGCAGAGATGTCAGTCAATCCAGATCAGCCAGCTGTGCCAATACAGTCAACAGTCCGAGCGGAGGTAGTTCCAGATCAGCCCGATGTACCTATACTCATAGGAATTATCAAGGAAATGATGGAGTCACAACAATGATGAGATCTCGTTCTCCAGCAGAGTATCCAGATGTTGATAGACCGAAGTGAGCAAGGAATACCCAAAGAATTTCAGGCTGAGGACTTACAGCCAGAAGGAGAACAGATTGGAGCCAGGCGGTACCAGTCATCTAGTCAGTCAGCATATCGAGCCCGACCTACCGTGGAGGCAGTACGAGAGCAGGAGCATATAGCCAGGAGGACCGAATCTAGAACTGAACGTCGTAAGAGGTACCATTCACCAGTATCAGGCTTTTCACCCCGACGACCATCACAAGTACCAGCAGACCAACGTCCATACCAGCACCAGGAGTACAACAGTCGGCTTGACTTATTCGATGAGTGAAGGCGAGTTTTTCGTCCCATTCTTCTGCCCTCATAGTCGAGACATGTGATAAATATCAGGTATCTCGACTACGATGATACGTCCTGGGTAGAGTCCTGTCTTATACTAAGTCATTGGTACCGACTTACCTTGAGACTTGACCTTTATCCATTTTTAGGAGTCAACGTAGGCCAGCGAGGACGTTGGTCCCTACTCAACTGACTCATGAAACATATTTGTTCATATGCCTCCAGCCCTTCTATATTATGGTTGTGTTATTGCTTACGTATTTATTTATATTATTGTTGCCTTCAATTACTTATATGACATGCTTCATTTTATGGAGATAGTTGTATTTTCTTGAGCTTTTATTTTGGTTATCTTGCTCGACTAGCTTTAGAAAATTCTGAGGACGGAATTTTTCTAAGGATGGGAGAGTTGTAAGAGTCGTCTCACTGTATCGGTATTTATATACGGATACGTATTTTTGTACTGTATTTTGTATTTTCTTGATTTTTGGAACGCTTTGAAATTTTTCCCAACTTATAGATTTTCTCCTTGACCGGCATATCGCCAGTGTACCATTGTATGCCGACGGCATGCCTGTCACTCCCGTTTTCTGTTATACGTATTTTCAGTGTACGTATACGGAATTCTGGCCCTTGGCAGGTGACCCATATTTGGGCTTGTCTTTTTTAGCCTAGCTTTGGTTTAATTTTGACTTGGTTTAATTTGGTTTGGTTCAACTTGGCATGACATGGTTTGGGTTGGTTTTAGATGAGAATGGGTTTATATAAAAACCAACTTCTCTCTCTCTCCTCCATTATTTTCATTCTCTTCATCTTCTTCCTCTTTATTTTCTCCTCCAACCTAAGGCAAGTACATCTTGCCAAATGTTGGAAAAATATTATTTTGTTTGTTCTAAACTCTTCCTTGCATGATTCTAAGCATCTTTAGAACTTGGCATTTTTCATTTTGATGGATAAATTCTTGTAGATCTAAGTTTACTTTATTTTTTGTTTTTCCTGGGTTCTGATCTATCAAACTTACTTGTTTTCGAAAACTAACTGTTCCATGTGGTAGAGAATTTGATTATACACAATTTTGACCTTTGAAAAGTTAGATTTCAACTTGTTTTGAGGAAGTTATGGCCAAAACAATATTTAGACATCTTCTATGTTCATCTGTCCTTGTTCTGGCAGGGACGATGAATAGTGCCGCATGGATGAATAGTGTCGCAGGCTTGCATAGTGCCGTATGGATGAATAGTGTCGCAGGCTTGCATAGAGCCGCATGGATGAATAGTGCTGCAGGCTTGCATAGTACCGCATGAATGAATAGTGCCGCATGGCTTGTATAGTACTGCAGGCTTGCATAGTACCGCATGGATGAATAGTACCGCATGGCATAGTGCCACAGGCTTGAATAGTGCCGCATGGATGAATAGTGCCACATGTTTGAATAGTATCGCATGGCTTGCATAGTGCCTATTTTGGCTGTTTTTGGTTGTTTTATGTCCTATTTGGCTGATTTGTGGCCAGAATTTCTCCAAACTCCCAACATAAAAGTTGTAGATCTTTGTCTTGGCTTCAAGAATATTTTTGTTTCTCTTTAATTGGAATTCATATGCAATTGATGATTTCAATCATAGTTTTAATCTTTTGGCATATTTTTTGTACTTGACGTTTTGAGGTTTCTTCGACTGCAATAAATTTTTTAACATGATTTGATGATCTTGTACAGTTAGAAAATGATTGTACACCCTTTGTACACCTAACACTAGCACAGATTCAATTACTGTTTTTATGCCAAGTAGTTACTTTATTTATTTCCTCTTCCATGCCATGATACGTCTTTTATCTAATTCTTTCTACATGCGATCCTTATTGTCATGTTTGTTTATCCTTAGATAGTGGCCCGTCGTGGTGCACTAATGAATTATGTCTCTTCTTTGCTTAATCTAGATAGTGGCCCGTCGTGGTGCACTCATGCTACACGTCTCTTCTCTGCTTATACTAGATAGTGACCCGTTGTGGTGTACTCTTGTACATGTCTTTCTTTGTTTACATGATGGTGACCCGTCATGGTGCACTCTTGAACATGTCTTTACATGCTAACATAATAGTGGCCCGTCGTGGCGCACTCTTAACAAGCAACCTTAACATGATAACTCTTGATAGTGGTCCATTGTGGCGTACTCTTGATATGACAAGTAAACCTAACATGACATGTATAATCAAGATGCTATTGCGACGACTATTCTTCTTGCTAATACAACTCTTTTGGACACCGTGGTTGAATGTATTGCATATGTGTACACAAACTACATGTCTCGTCTTGTATCATGTCTCGGACATGGATTCCTGATTATCACGGTCAGGGATTCATACTGAATCTGACTAGGTTAATGACTAGATTGATCAAGTAGTTCATACAAAGAGATTTTCCAGTCACATGCAATCTCGTTATCTGGGCGCTTTAATTGGACTTGTAGCCTGCCATCGAGTAGGGAACATTTCCAGCACACTATCATGTGTTGCACCCCCAAGTCACCATGGGATACATTTGTCTCCTGGGCGATGTATCCACCTAATACAACTCTCAACCTGCGGAAGAATAACTGGATAGCTGCAGGGCTTATGACTGTGGGAATATCTCGTTGCATCTTGTTAGTAACTAGGCTCGTGATAATCCTAGTTAGCTAATGTATCAAGCTGTACTCATTGCTTGGCCGTGTTTGATGGATGGAGTCAGTCTAGTCCAGTCTTGTTTTGTCTAGGCAGTGTCTGTATGTTTATTTCAGTACATCATTATTTATGCTTCACTTTTGTCGATAAATGATTAGAGACGAAGTTCTGTTAAGAAGAAGGGTTACAACCCCGGTCCTTGTTTGGTTTACGGGTTGTAACTTGGATTTCGAAATAGTTCCTAAGTTATCTTTACATTTGTTGTCCTATTCAGTACCCACACGCTATACATGCTTCTTATGCTAAATATTGATTAGAGACTAAGTTCTGTTCAGGAGAAGGGTTATAACCCCGGTCCTTGTTTGGTTTACGGGTTGTAACTGGGCTTCTGGAATAGTTCCCAAGTCATCTTATCATTGTCATTCTATATAATTATCACAGGCTCTCATGCCCTAGTTACATAACATGCTCACAAGCCTCAGTTATCTAACATGCTCACATGTTCCACTTACCGTACATGTTCGCATGTACCATTTCTCTACATGGTTTAGCTATGTCACAAGTTCTCTGTTTAATTCGCAAGTCCATATTTTATATTATGTCACATGTTAATTACTTAATACTCTAAGATGCTTTACTTATTATCTTTCTAGGTTCGGGATAAGTGAATTGGTAGTGCACGAGTCTCGATCTACTATTACTTAATTATATCTCTAACTATTGCTATGTTAGCTATTGCTGGTTTTAGTTCATAGTTTGGCTTCCTTTGTGGTACTTGCTATTTGGGGGTCTGACCCCACTGATTTTGTCTGGCCATATCTGATAGAGAAGACCAAGGGATCTTCCGCACCATCTACTCGACGGTGACTATCCGAAGCACCAGGGTACCTGAGTGGGTTTCTTATCATTCTTCCACTTGATATGTACATTATTCTTTTGTGGCGTTTAGCCTCCAAGAACGTGTTTAGCTTGTGTTTTTGTTCTTGACATTTAGCCTACGGACCAAAACATGATGTGCGTATTCTAGACTATAGCTAGAGCTTATCATGTATGACTATTACTCTTGCTAGTTCTCTGTTTTGGTATGACTAACTTCATGATCATCCATGTATAAATGGTTTGGGATGCTTTACTATTATATGTCTGATGATCATACTTCTTGTACTTTGTATAATTGCCTATGATTGAGATACCTAGGATCGACTGTTGGCTTGTAGAAGTAACCCCCATGTCTTGACAGCTTATACGTGATTTCAGAGTACTGGCGTACTCTGGCATTACGTAGCTGGCCTTGTCCGTCCCCGCTTACTAGTATTCTGGTTCTGGGGCATGACACCTTCATACCTCGATTTCTCTGTTTGGTTAGCACCTTATAGTTGGATGATTATTTTCTTAGTCTGGTAGATTAATGTGATTGCATGTGTGGTTAGGCATGTACTTAGTATCTTGTTTTCCCTGGTTTTTCTATCTTGTCTTAGTTAAAATTTCGAGGACAAAATTTTTCTAAGGATGGTAGAGATGCCACTCTTCGTTCTAGGTGTACGTATTTTCCTCTATTATTTGTATATGTGGTATCCGATATCTGTAACATGTGCATCTATATTCTGTATACACCAAATTATGGCATGGAATATTGTCTCGTTGCGAAATAATGTACCTTGTTGGCACATCGATTTTGATATATTGACTATAATTAACCTCTGTACTATTTTAGCCCTAAATATCCTACATGAATAAACAAGTCAGACAAAGATAGAAGAAAGATGACTCCAACATCTATATGAAGATACAAGTCTCTCGGAAATAATAAATAGAAGATGAGTCCAGACACTTATAAACAAGCAGACTCCACGAGCACTCAAGAAGACTATGACAAGAGAAAGAATTCCATATCTAAAGCTCATGTCTCTCTAAGAGTCTGTAAGTGTCTAGGAAATCTTGTACGCATTTTAGAAAGGATGGCAAACTAAAATGGTAAATTTATTTGAATTAGTTTTTTATGAAGATCCAGATAATCCGCCGGATCTCCGCGGAAGTCCGCCGGATAATCCGATCAGAACCAGCAAGTATTTCTGGAAAAGTTTGGATAATCCGCCAGAGTTCCGTAGTAATCCGACAGATAATCCGATCAGAACCAACAAGTATTTATGGTTAAGTTCGGATAATCCGCCGGATCTTCGCGTTAATCCGCCTGATAATCCGAATGTGAAACAACAAGTATTTTGGGGTAAGTTCGAATCATCCGTCGGACTTCTGCATTAATCCGACGGATAATTCGGACTGCCTTGTTGGCCTTATTCGAATTCAAATCCAACAGTATCAGACAGTCGCATTAAATGCATCCAACGGCTCTTTTTCTAGCCGTTACTGTTGGCCGGATAATCCGAAGAATTTTTGCGAAAATAAGTAGGATAATCCGATTGTCGGCTGAAAGCTCTTTATGACTTTGATTTGTATAAATAGGAATCCTCTCTCTTTATAAAGACTTATCCATTTGAGTTTAAAATTTTCCAACTACCAAAAGAGCTTCATCATTACTCTTCTATTTGTCATCCAATCAAAAGTGCTAGAGTATTCAAGAGTTGTAATCTTAGATCTTCAAAGTGTTCAAGAAGATCGAAACCTTTCTTTCTCTCAAGTTGAAGTTGACGAGCCTTCGAAGAAAACTCGTATGTATGAAGTTGACGAGCCTTCGAAAAAAAACTCGTATGTAAGAAGTTGACGAGCTCTTCGGATCCAAACTCGTGTTAGAAGTTGACGAGTTCTTCGGATCCAAACTCGTGTGTAACTATTTACTCAAATAGTGGATTAAAGCCGGAGAGAGTTTCGGAACTAGAGTGCCCCTTGAGAGGATACCAGGATACATCGAGTGTTTGATTCTCTCTTCTTTTATTATCCTTTAAATTGCTTATTATTGTTGATAATCTTTTTATTATCCTATTCACCCCCCTCTAGGGTTCTACAATTGATATCAGAGATTTGTCTCTTGATTTGGATTTACATTCTTAGAGTGATCCATGGCCACTAACCCTAGTACCAACTCATTCCACAATGAGGGACACTCCACAAATAGACCTCCTCTATTTGATGGAACCAGCTATAACTATTAAAAAATTAGGATGGGCATTTACTTGAAATCCCTAGATTTCGATCTATGGGATTGCGTTGTAAATGGCAAATGGCATCCCTAAATCTTCTATAGTTATTGAGGAAGTAGTTTCGAAAACTCTTAGAGATAAACTTTTCGAAAATAACAAGAAGGTCGCAAGTCGAGATGCAAAGGCTATGAATGCACTCTATTGTGCTCTTGATAGTAATGAATTCAATAGAATCTCTACCTGCAAAACTTCCAATAAAATATGGAAATTTTTGGAAGTCACACACGAGGGAATATCACAAGTAAAGGAATCAAAGATTAGTAGACTCACACAAGAGTATGAATCTTTCAAAATGAAATACGATAAGTCTATTACTGTTATGTTTACTCGGTTCTTTGATATCATTAACCTTCTATCTTCTCTTGGTAAGGTTTATCCTACTCACGAAAAGATTCAAAAGATTCTCAGAGGATTAACCAAGGGATGGAACCCCAAGGCTACCGCCATCATCGAAGGAAAATACCTAACAACAATGAACCTTGAGACACTCATGGGGGAGCTAATGACCCATGAGCTGGACATGAAGGATCAAGAGGAAGCCTCCATACAAGAAAAGGAGAAAGAGAAGACGAAGGAAAAGAAAAACCCCTTGCTCTCAAAGCCATCAAGTTCTCCTCAAAAGATGACTCCGGATGATGACGATTCAGATGACGAAAAAATTGCTCTCACTGCCAAGCACTTCCGAAAGTTTCTCAAATTCAACAAAACAAATCGTCCAAGGAGGGACACGGACGAAGAACCTTCTTGCTACAACTGCAGGAAGATCGGACACATTAAAAGGGATTATCCAATAGGAAGAAAAGAATCTGACAAATACGAGAGGCCAAGCAAACCATCCTCAAGAAAGTGCGCCAATACTAGCATCTGGTGTGAAAGTGATGCTAATGACTCGGACGACGACAAAGAATACAAACACAATGCAAATGTTTATCTCATGGCAACAGAATCAAATCAGGTACTCGATGACTTTTCTATGAATGCTCTCTCTTAATTACACCAAATTAGAAAATACCATTTTTGAACTACACGATGAACACAAGGTTATAAGAGGTAAGCACAAAAAATCTCTCAAAGAGATTGACACACTCAAGAAAGAAATAGAAAGACTTTCTAATATCATCCTTGATATAAAAGGAAAGTCTCCTGCTTCTGACACAGATGAGATTGAGTCTCTTCGACTAAAACTCCAAGAAGCCCAAGACATCATCAAGAAAAAGGACGTTGAATATCAATCCCTTAAGGAATGATATGAACTTGCTATGCACAAGACACTTGCCGCAAACCAAAAAGAATATGCAACCTCTATCAAATACAATGACCTTCTTACAAATAGTAAAGAACAAGTTGATAGAGACATGACTCACACAAACACTCAACGCCATAATCAAAGACACACCAACACACATCACAATACTAGTCACAAGAACACAACACATAGGTCATATTCCAAACATATGCAGACACAAAGAGGACCCTTTAAAAAGAAAAAAAATATCACATCATGCTTTCTACTATCATCACCACAACACTCATACTAGAACTTCTCAATCTACAAGAACTCTCTATACATATAACATTCAATCACTTTCCTCTAGACCTATGACACACATGATGTGCAACTATTATGGTTTACTTGGACACACATCTCATTATTGTCAAATGAGAAAGCATGTTGACATGAGAATGTTTAAATGGGTTCCTAAAACTAACCGTCAAGGACCCAAATATTTCTGGGTACCAAAGTATTCATCTTCAACTTGTGTTGTAGGTGAACCCTCTATTGCATGCTAGAATCAAATAGATTCTCGATAGTGGTTACTCACGGCACATGACCGGTGATGCTTCACTTTTTGCAACGCTATCGATAAAAAAGGAAGGACACGTATCCTTCGGCAATAATCTAAAGCGGTATATCATTGGGCATGATAATATTGGCTCCCCTCCTTATCCTTGTATTTAAAATGTCTGTCTTGTTACAAATCTTAAGCACAACCTTCTTAGCATTGCCATCTCACGGATAATGGCTATGATGTTAACTTTGTTAAACACAAGTCCTTCATCTCTGATAGTACAAGTGGTTCTATTGTGTATAAAGGTATTAGTGAAAATAACATTTATGTTCTTTATCTTGTTGAAAGCACTAACAATGACAGGTGCTTAGTAGCAAAGAATGATGAGAGTTGGCTTTGGCATATGAGACTTGGACATGCCAATATGGACACCATCTCCCGACTAGCCTCCAAGAAGCTTGTTAGAGGACTCCCAAGCATTCCATTCAAGAAAGACATGGTATGTGAAGAATGTGAGAAGAGTAAATTAACAAAGTCTTCTTTCAAATCTATCAACTTGATGAACACTACTAGACCTCTCCAACTTATTCATATAGATTTCTTTGGTCCTAGTAGAGTAGCTAGTCTTGGTGGCAAACTCTATGCTTTTGTCTTAGTTGATGATTTTTCGAGATTCACTTGGGTTATTTTCCTTGCAAATAAAAGTGATATTTTTCGTGAATTTGCTGCTTTTTGTAAACGAGTTCAAAATGAGAAATGCATTATGATCAACAAAACTAGAAGTGATCATGGAGGAGAATTTGATAATGTCAATTTTAAAATATTTTGTGATAAAAATAGTTTTGGTCATGATTTTGCTTGTCCTAGAACTCCACAACAAAATGGTGTTGTGGAAATAAAGAATAGAACCCTTGGAGATATGGCAAGGGTCATGTTAAAACAATACAAGTGTCACGCCCCAGTACCGGAATACTGAGACAGACTAGGCCAGCTACACCGTATGAGGTATATAAACATCATACGACGATCGTGGCTGTCAAGAGACTAGGGGGTGCATGCTACAATCAGGTCTCCTATGGTCCCACAGAGCATCTATGTCTCAATCAATCAAAGCAAGAAGCAGTAAATAATGATCATATAAGACAAAGCAGTAAGGCATTTCTGACGCTTCATCCAAATGATTCATGAGTCTAGCTAAACAAAATGATGAGCTAGTTCCGAGAGTCAATAGTACATAACTATAGTCAGCTGCAGTCTGATTTAATTACAATTATGTAAAGGAAACTAATGTCCAGAACTGCCGGCTAAACAAGTGCCGGTGGCTAAACGCCAAGTACAAAATAGAAGATATCAGAGCGGTGAAGAAGAAACCCACTCATGGTTCCTGGCACCCATACTCCTGGTGTGCACCATTGTTCAGGTAGAAAGCTGGATCCTCTAGAGCTGTTACGAGATCTGGCCAAACAAAACCAGCGGGGTTAGGCCCCGAATAACAAGTACCACAAGGGAGCACAAAAGAGTGAGATAAAATCCAAGCATAATAATAATAAGACCTGATTCACGAGTTATAGGCTTATACCATATCATCGAGACAATACGATACCCTTACAACCAAACAAGGACAAACGGTGCCAATATCATGCCGAGATAAGATATATCCTATAACCATGGGAAGGTGAAGGGCTTCTGATTCGCGACTTCGGTCCATAGCCTATCACAGCACAATAGCCCAACCCAACAACCAAACAAGGACATGGGTTGGACCATGCACCACGATAGTTCATGTTCCTCAGTTGCTAACAAAAGATAACATATCACAAACAAGTCAGCTTACAAGCGGCCAATCAAATCCTACGGCTTTCTACGATTTGTCTGGATTATCCCAGTAATGCATATATAGGAATCCTCAGATCGTGTCAACCCAGCAGGGCTAGCCAAACCATATAATATACATATACACATAGCACTTTAATTATGCACCGGTCCCCCGTAAGGCCACCGTGCTAAAACATATAACACATAGCACGTAGGAGTCGGATATAGTCATCCACTATAGGAGGATGAAACCGTATCTGTGGCGGCCAACCCGACACGTCAGGACAGGACCTGGGGTGGCCAGTATGGCACGATCTCGGGATTCTTCCCACCCAATGCATCTACCAAGTTAAGTTTCTTAGATTAACCCTATCTTGATATGGAATTACATGTCGTGGTCACATGGTCATCCTCCTATATGTCGTACCATAGTACGCGTACCCTAAGTATGAATCCACATCGGCCCGATCTAGATCCATGCTTAGTGTAATGCTTCAAACAACAATCAACATACCACGATACTATTACTGACCAATTACCATGACTGTACTGGAAGGTACACATGTATTGACATATAACACGAACGATCACTTGGCATGTAGAGTCACATCTCAGTGCACTCATTAAATGTTACCACAGTGCATACTAATATTGTATCTCAATACACACTTAGAATAGGTACCAGCACGTATACAGGTAATCAGGTCAGGAACATGGTCAAGTCAGGAAGTCACACGGACCCCTCGTGACATAAAAGTCACATGTGAATTCAGGTTAAAGTGAGACATGAAGATCCTTGAAGCCAATACAAAGATCTACAACTTTCATGTTGGGAGTTGGGAGAAATTCTGGCCACAAATCAGTCAAATAGGGCATAAAACAGCCAAAAACAGCCAAAATAGGCACTATGCGGCACTATTCAAGCCATGCGGCACTATTCATCCTGCGGTACTATTCATCTCATGCGGCTGCGGTACTATTCATCCAATGCGGCTGTGGCACTATTCATTCTATGCGGCTGCGGTACTATTCATTCCTGCGGTACTATTCATCTCATGCGGCTGCGGTACTATTTATCTCATGCGGCTGCGGTACTATTCATTCCTGCGGCACTATTCATCTCATGCGGCTACGGCACTATTCATCTCATGCGGCTGCGGCACTATTCATTCATGCGGCACTATTCATCTCATGCGACTGCGGTACTATTCATACGGCACTATTCATCGTCCCTGCCAAAACCAGGACAGATGACATAAAAAATATCCAAATATTGTTTTGGCCATAACTTCCTCAAAACAAGTCGAAATCTAACTTTTCAAAGGTCAAAATTGGGTAGAATTGAATTTTCTACAACATAGGACCATTAGTTTTCGAAAATAACTAAGTTTGATAGATCAAAACCATGAAAATCCATAGAACCCTAGTTTTAGAAACTTAGATCTACACAAAACTAGCCATTAAAATCAAAAATTTCAAGAACTAAACTTGTAGAGGATGATGAGAAGAACAATATAGACAAATCATATCAAAGAAAAAAAATCAAGAAATAAAAAATGCAAGAATCTCTCCATTTGGTGCAATATGTACTTACCTATTGGTTGGGAGGAAAAGAAATAAAAAGAGTGAATGAGGAGAGAGAGTGAGGAAGAGAATATATATAGGGGTTGGCTTAAGAAAACCCTAAGCCCTAAATATGCTCTAACCATGTGACTAATGACATGTTAAATGCTACATGATACAACTAATTAAATTAATTAAATAAAATCCTAACCACAACACGGTTCAGAAATCTTATCATCGAAATAGTGAACCACGCCTACAACCAAACAAGGACAAGGGGTGGCACACTAATCCGCGATGAGATACTGTTCCATGCCATGGTCAGTTACAAATATATGATACATACAATCAAGATACAGGTGCCAGATAGCATATACATAAAAAATCAAAAATTTACGTATTCCGAAAACGGGAAGTGACATCTCTACCCTCCTTAGAAAAATTCCGTCCTCGAAATTTCGATAAGGCTAGTCGAGCGCGCTCTCAGATCACGAAATACACTCATGACATATAGCAAGAACAATTATCAAACAATACATGGCACATGAACAGTTTAAAAAAGCAAGAATAATTAAGTAAGAGCACAAACAATAATCATACCCTAGAAGGAAATGATCGGAGACATACGAATAAAATATGCCTCTCAAGTCAGGTAGAAATTCATCCTCGAGGTCCTACACTGACTCCCAAAGTGGAAAAGGGTCAACGCTTGAGATAAGTCGGTACCAATGACTAAATCAAGAACGAGACTCTGCCTAGGACGTACTCTCGTAATCAAGACACATAATGAATATCACGTATCACATGATACGAGAGCATATGAGTGAGACGAGAAAGTTGTCTTCACTCTTCGAATATAGAACTCAAGGAATTATGAATAATACTCCAAACTTACCCACAATCTGACCGCCTTCGGCCAACCTCTGCTCTAATACTCCAAATTCTACCGGCCTCTGCCTCTGCTGGACTCTCTGCTGCTGCCTTTCCTGGTCCTGCTGTTGTGGCCTCTGCTGTCCAACCTGATGCGGTCCAACCTGATGTTGCGCTTGTCAGTACATCTGAGCTTGTGTCGGTAATGGGCGCTGGGCTAGTGGCCTCACTACTAGTGCTGGCCCTTGATACGGTGATACCTCTGGAGCTGGCAACGCCGGAAACTATTGAGCTGGCCCTCCTGGCCTCTGTATCTTTGGGCATGTAGCTATACGATGGTCTGAACCTCCACATCTCAAGCACTGCCCATTCGCTAACCGACACACTTCCCGAGTGTGCCCTCCCTTACCACAATAAGTACAACCCACCGGTGCCTCCTGACGCTGCTGGTATCTCGGTTGCTGCTGTCGAACTGGTGCAGTCATAATTGTCGTGACTGGTGCTGCATCACGAATACGGATGCAAGGCGCTGGTGCTGACGTCCGAGGTACTGCTCCTCCTCCTCCCGTACTCTGAATATGAGACCTCTTCTGGCCTCCAGTCCTTGCTGATAACCTTTGAATTGTAAGCTCGTGCCTCCGAGCCGCCATCAATACTGCATCGAATATCTGGTAGTCGTGCCCCTCGACCAGCTGCAAAATCTTTAAGTAAAGTCCCTGCTAGAACCTCATTGCTCTCTCTGGCTCTGTCGCCACCATCGTTTGAGCAAACCTACTTAACCTGCAGAACTCCGCTGCATAACCATCCACCGTCCTACCAGCCTGCTTGAGGCTGATAAATCTCTGCTGAAGCTCATACCGAGCTACCATGCCAAAGTACTTGGCCTTGAATCTGGTACTAAAGCTATCCCAAGGAACAGGGCGCCTCATTCCAACCTTTTCTGATGCCCACCAGTCGCGGGCGAGATCCTGAAGCAATAATCTGACTTGGTCAACCTTCTCTTCTGCTGGAACCTTTGCTGCTATCAATATGGCCTCAATGTCCTGAAGCCAAGCATCTGCTGTAATGGCATCCTCCGTGCCATCAAAGTATCTCGGATTAAGTCGATAAAACCTTCCCGACGCTCCCGAGTTATTCCTGACGCTCATCTCAAGAGCTAGCTGTAACCCCTGATTCAGTAATACATTCTGTTCTTGCTGTTGGGTCTGTTGTTGCTGTTGGACTGCCATCTGGTGTTGCTGGGTCTCTAATAACCCTCTGATAATCTACAATAGTATCGGCGCGTCTAGTGCTACTGGTACTACCGGCATCATTGGAGGTACGGGAACCTCTGGCCTCTGTGGCTCAACTGGCTCATGCTCGATAACATTCTCGATGTGAATCTGTCCAGGTAGAGGGGCTACCCCTTGCTGATCTCCAACTGGTCCCTGATCTACTGGATTCTCTTCCATGCCGGCTCCTCCAATAGCCGAGAACGATGTGCCCCTAAAGGAAAGGATACAAGGTATCAAAAGTCAGGACGGGAAGGAATCGAGGATGATAATCAAGTTAGCAATCAAGGTGAGAGAAAGAGAAGACGAATCAGGAGATCAAGGGGGACATATTTTGATTGAGACTCTTATAATCGCAACACCCCACAAGTCTGAAAAATAGACCTGCATGGGCCACCACTAAAACCTTGTCACGCCCCAGTACCGGAATACTGAGACGGACTAGACCAGCTACACCGTATGAGGTATATAAATGTCATACGACGATCGTGGCTGTCAAGAGACTAGGGGGTGCATGCTACAATCAGGTCTCCTATGGTCCCACAGAGCATCTATGTCTCAATCAATTAAAGTAAGAAGCAGTAAATAATGATCATATAAGACAAAGCAGTAAGGCGTCCCCGATGCTTCATCCAAATAATTCATGAGTCTAGCTAAACAAAATGATGAGCTAGTTCCGAGAGTCAATAGTACATAACTATAGTCAGCTGCAGTCTGATTTAATTACAATTATGTAAAGAAAACTAATGTCCAGAACTGCCGGCTAAATAAGTGTCGGTGGCTAAACGCCAAGTACAAAATAGAAGATATCAGAGCGGTAAAAAAGAAACCCACTCATGGTCCCTGGCGTCCATACTCCTGGTGTGCACCATTGTTCAGGTAGAAAGCTGGATCCTCTGAAGCTGCTACGAGATCTGGCCAAACAAAACCAGCGGGGTCAGGCCCCGAATAGCAAGTACCACAAGGGAGCACAAAAGAGTGAGATAAAACCCAAGCATAATAATAATAAGACCCGATTCACGAGTTATAGGCTTATACCATATCATTGAGACAATACGACACCCTTACAACCAAACAAGGACAAACGGTGCCAATATCATGCCGAGATAAGATATATCCTATAACCATGGGAAGGTGAAGGGCTTCTGATTCGCGACTTCGGTCCATAGCCTATCGCAGCACAATAGCCCAACCCAACAACCAAATAAGGACATAGGTTGGACCATGCACCACGATAGTCCATGTTCTTCAGTTGCTAACAAAAGATAACATATCACAAACAAGTCGGCTTACAAGCGGCCAATCAAATCCTACGGCTTTCTACGATTTGTCTGGATTATCCCAGTAATGCATATATAGGAATCCTCAGATCGTGTCAACCCAGCAGGGCTAGCCAAACCATATAATATACATATACACATAGCACTTTGATTATGCACCGGTCCCCCGTAAGGCCACCGTGCTAAAACATATAACACATAGCACGTAGGAGTCGGATATAGTCATCCACTATAGGAGGATGAAACCGTATTCGTGGCGGCCAACCCGACACGTCAGGACAGGACCTGGGGTGGCCAGTATGGCACGATCTCGGGATTCTTCCCACCCAATGCATCTACCAAGTTAAGTTTCTTAGATTAACCCTATGTTGATATGGAATTACATGTCGTGGTCACATGGTCATCCTCCTATATGTCGTACTATAGTACGCGTACCCTAAGTATGAATCCACATCGGCCCGATCTAGATCCATGCTTAGTGTAATGCTTCAAACAACAATCAACATACCACGACACTATTACTGACCAATTACCATGACTGTACTGGAAGGTACACATGTATTGATATATAACACGAACGATCACTTGGCATGTAGAGTCACACCTCAGTGTACTCATTAAATGGCACTGCAGTGCATACTAATATTGCATCTCAATACACACTTAGAATAGATACCAGCACGTATACAGGTAATCAGGTCAGGAACATGGTCAAGTCAGAAAGTCACACGGACCCCTCGTGACATAAAAGTCACATGTGAATTCAGGTTAAAGTGAGACATGAAGATCCTTGAAGCCAATACAAAGATCTACAACTTTCATGTTGGGAGTTGGGAGAAATTCTGGCCACAAATCAGTCAAATATGGTATAAAACAGCCAAAATAGGCACTATACGGCACTATTCAAGCCATACGGCACTATTCATCATACGGTACTATTCATCTCATGCGGCTGCGGTACTATTCATCTCATGCGGCTGCGGCACTATTCATTTCATGCGGCTGCGGTACTATTCATTCCTGCGGCACTATTTATCTCATGCGGCTGTGGTACTATTCATTCCTGCAGCACTATTTATCTCATGCGGCTGCGGTACTATTCATTCCTGCGGCACTATTCATCTCATGCGGCTGCGACACTATTCATCTCATACGGCTGTGGCACTATTTATTCCTGCGACACTATTCATCTCATGCGGCTGTGGTACTATTCATGCGGCACTATTCATCATCCTTGCCAAAACCAGGACAGATGACATAGAAAATATCCAAATATTATTTTAGCCATAACTTCCTCAAAACAAGTCGAAATCTAACTTTTCAAAGGTCAAAATTGGGTAGAATTGAATTCTCTACAACATAGGACCATTAGTTTTCGAAAATAACCAAGTTTGATAGATCAAAACCATGAAAATCCATAGAACCCTAATTTTAGAAACTTAGATCTATACAAAACTAGCCATTAAAATCAAAAATTCCAAGAACTAAACTTTTAGAGGATGATGAGAAGAACAATATAGACAAATTATATCAAAGAAAAAAAAATCAAGAAATGAAAAATGCAAGAATCTCTCCATTTGGTGCAATATGTACTTGTCTATTGGTTGGGAGGAAAAGAAATAAAAAGAGTGAATGAGGAGAGAGAGTGAGGAAGAGAATATATATAGGGGCTGGCTTAAGAAAACCCTAAGCCCTAAATATGCTCTAATCATGTGACTAATGACATGTTAAATGCTATATGATACAACTAATTAAATTAATTAAATAAAATTCTAACCACAACACGGTTCAGAAATCTTATCATCGAAATAGTGAACCACGCCTACAACCAAACAAGGACAAGGGGTGGCACACTAATCCGCGACGAGATACTGTTCCATGCCATGGCCAGTTCCAAATATATGATACATACAATCAAGATACAGGTGCCAGATAGCATATACATGAAAAATCAAAAATTTACGTATTCCGAAAACGGGGAGTGACAACAAGCTTCTCCAATACTTTTGGACGAAAGCCGTTAACACGGCATGTTATGTTATAAATAGAGTCTTAATTAGACCTATTTCTAAGAAAACTCCATATGAGCTTTGGTTTAACAAAATTCCTTCTATTGAATATTTTAAAGTTTTTGGATGAAAATGCTTTATTTTGAACACCAAAGATAACCTAGGCAAATTTGAAGAAAAAGCCTATGAAGGTATCTTCCTTCATTATTATATGCATAGCAAAGGTTTACGTATTTTTAACAAAAGAAGTCTTATAGTCGAAGAGTCAATAAATGTCTTCTTCAACGAACTTAACACTTCCACATCTAACTCCTTGAATGATGTTGATGACATCTCTTTTGGTTTAAAAAACTTTTCTCTTGGAGATACTAGTATTTCTTCATCCAACAATGAAGTTGAGACTACTTCACCCGAAGACTCTCCATCAATAGAGCCTACTCAAGAGGATCTCCCCAAAGAATGGAGATTTGTTCCCCATCATCCCAAGGCGCTTATCATTGGTGACCCCTTCTCACGGGTTAGCACTAGATCTTCTACACGAGATCATTGCGCAAACGTGGCTTTCATTTCACAAATAGAGCCTAAAAATATTAATGATGCTTTTAATGATAAATTTTGGATGATTGTAATGCAAGAAAAGCTTAATCAATTTGAGCAAAATAATGTTTGGGAACTCATTCCTAAGTCCCACAACTATCCCATTATTGGGACAAAATGGGTGTTTCGAAATAAACTTAATAGGGATGGTATCGTCACTCGTAACAAAGCCCGATTAGTTGCTCAAGGCTCTAACCAAGAGGAAGGCATTGACTACGAAGAAACCTATGCTCCGGTTGCTCGTCTTGAATCCGTTCGGATACTTTGTGCATTTGCTTGTTTCAATGATTTTAAACTTTTCAAATGAATGTCAAAAGTGCCTTCTTGAATGGTGTTATTAAAGAAGAGGTTTATGTCAAGCAACCTCTCGGTTTTAAAGATTTTTATTTTCCTGATCATGTTTTCAAACTACACAAAGCCCTCTATGGCCTCAATCAAGCTCCTCGTGCTTGGTATAAGCGTCTTAGCTCATTTCTCACCTCTCACAACTTCTCAAAGGGAAAAGTTGACACCACACTGTTTATCAAAACTCATAATGGTACACTTATATTAGTTCAAATTTATGTTGATGATGTCATTTTTTGTTCCAGTAACAAGGCACTATGTGTAGAGTTTACCAAAGTTATGCAGAGCAAATTTGAAATGAGCATGATGGGCGACTTGTTCTTCTTTTTTGGTCTACAAATCAAGCAAAGACCTCACAGTACTTTCATCAATCAAGCAAAATATACAAAGGATCTCCTTAAGTGCTTTGAGCTAGACTCATCCAAATCAATGAGAACTCAGATGGCCACAACGACCAAGCTTGATCAAGATGAAAATGGTATCTCGGTCGACATTCGTAAATATCGATGTATGATCGGTAGCTTGCTTTACTTAACTGTTAGTCGTCCCGATATCATGTTTAGTGTTTATTTATGTGCACGATACCTAGCAAATCCCAAAGAATCATATTTATGTCCCGTTAAGCGCATTTTTCGGTATCTCAAAGGCACCATTAACATGGCACTTTGGTATCCAAAATCTTCATCCGAGGTTATCGGCTACTCGGATGCAGATTTTACCGAATGCAAGATTGACCGAAAAAGTACTAGTGGTACCTGCCAATTCCTTGGGAAATCCTTGGTTTCATGGTTTAGTAAGAAATAAAACTCAGTTGCTCTTTCCACAACTTAGGTCGAATACATTGCGGCTGGATGTTGTTGTGCACAAATCCTTTGTATGACACAAGCACTTGTAGACTATGGTATTTCTTCAAATAGTATTTCTATCAAATGTGACAATACTAGCTCTATTAATGTTACTAAAAATTTGATTTATCACTCACGCACCAAACACATTGAGATTCGATACCACTCTTTGCGTGACCATCAACTCAAGGGAGACATTCGTCTTGAATTTACAGACACTGACCATCAACTTACTGACATCTTCACCAAAACTCTTGCTGAAGATCGTTTCTCCTTCATATGTCACGAAATCGGCCTCCTCGAGAAATCCTTTTAAACCCTGTTCTTCAACTATCCGAATTATTCGTAGGATTTTCGCAGAAATTCGTCGGATAATCCGAACTTATTCCAGCAGCTTTTCTAGTGACACACAGGATCTTCCGTCGGATATCTGTAATCATCCATCATATTTTTTGGTATTAACTCTAGCACAGACTGCCAGTCGCTAACTTGACCAATTTTTAAAACTGATTTGACCATTCACCTACCCCATTTAATTCGAACTTATCTTCGACCGGATTCTCCGTCGAAAATTTGTATATATCCGTCGAATTTTTTGCATCCGCTGAACAGGCGCAGTAAATGAACCGCTGCCGCCTCTTCATTTCTCTCAAAATCTATTCCTTAACATTCATTCCCTTCTTTAAACTGATGCAACCTTTCCCCTTCCCCCACCCACCCCTTCCTTCCTCTTTTAAACCCCCCTCATTCTTCTCATTTCCCCTACTCCATCTCCTTTCTCTCCACAAAAAATCCATTCAAAGTCCTCCTTCCATGGCTTCTCATAGCAAGCGTTCCCGCCATGATGGCTCCTCCTCCTCCGCCACTTCGCCTTTTGCCTCCCTCTTATGTCCTACACCAATGCAAGGCTACAATTCTACCATCTTTAAATCTACCCAACATTCCCATGAGTGGTTCTCCTTCTACCATAAAGCCCCTATCTGCCCCGGGAAGCCTCTCTCTTGGCTCACCTTCCCTGCTCATAGCGAATACTTCATGTTCTCTGGGATCGACGAGCTTCTCGAATGACAAGTAGACTACTATCCAAATGTCATCAAGATGTTCTACTGTAACTTGGTCCCCACCAAGAACGACCCTGAGTTTGAAACTAAAGTCTGTGGAGTCAGGATCACTGTCACTACCTCATCTCTGGCCAGCATTCTTGACCTATAAGAACGAAAGACCTACCGCTCTCTTCTGAATGCTCTCGACCATATGACCATTTTTCCTGACCTCAGCTACGAAGAATTTATACTCAACATCTTAGGTCGTTCTGTTGTTCAAGAAGACTATGGCAAGCAAAAAAATTCCAAATCTAAAGCTTCTGTCTCTCTAAGAGTATGTAAGTGTCTAGAAAATCTTGTACACACTTTAGAAATGATAACAAACTAAAATGGTAAATTTATTTGAATTAGTTTTTTTATGAAGAGTCGGATAATCTGCGGAAGTTCGCCAGATAATTCGATCAGAACCAGCAAGTATTTCTGGAAAAGTTCGGATAATCCGTCGGAGTTTTGTAGTAATCCGACGGATAATCCGATCAAAACCAGCAAGTATTCCTGGTTAAGTTCGAATAATCTGTCGGATCTCCGCGTTAATCTGCCGGATAATCCGAACGTGAAACAACAAGTATTTTGGGGTAGGTTCGGATCATCCGTCGGACTTTCGCATTAATCGGATGGAAATTCAGATTACCTTGTTGGCCTTATTCGAATTCAAATCCAACGACATCAAACAGTCGTATTAAATGCATCCAACGACTCTTTTTCTAGTCGTTACTGTTGGCCGATTAATTCGAAGGATTTCTACAAAATTTTGTTGGATAATTTGGTTGTCGGCTAAAAGCTTTTTATGACTTTAGATTTGTATAAATAGAATCCTCTTTCTTCATAAAGACTCATCCATTTAAGCTTTAAATTTTTCAACTACCAAAAGAGCTTCACTATTACTCTACAAGCTTCTATTTGTCATCCAATCAAAAGTGCTAAAGTATTCAAGAGTTATAATCTTAGATCTTCAAAGTGTTCAAGAAGATTAAAGCATTTCTCTCTCAAGTTGAAGTTGACGAGCCTTCGGAAGAAAACTCGTGTGTATGAAGTTGACGAGCATTCGGAGGAAAATTCGTGTGTAAGAAGTTGATGAGCTTTTCGGATCCAAACTCGTGTTAGAAGTTGACGAGTTCTTTGGATCTAAACTTTTGTGTAACTATTTACTCAAATAGTGGATTAAAGCCGGAGAGAGTTCCGTAACTGGAGTGCCCCTTTGGAGGATATCAGGATACATTGAGTGTTTGATTCTCTCTTCCTTTATTATCCTTTAAATTGCTTATTTATTGATAATCTTTTTATTACCCTATTCACCCCCCTCCCCTCTAGGGTTCTACATACCTCCCCATGTCCTTATTTAGTTGTAGGCGTGGTTTACTGTTTCAATGACGGAATACTTGACCGTGTTGTGATTCAGGTTCTATTATGATTGTGTAGCATATAGCATGACATGTAGACTTGGGTTAGAACATGTTAGGGTTAGGGTTTAGTGAAGCAACCTACATCCCTATAAATATTCTCTTCCACTCTCTCTCCTCACTGTTTCCATTCATATTCCTCAACCAACCCATAGGCAAGTATATCTTGCACTAATGGAGAGACCAATATTGCTTATTTTATTTTTTTGATTTCTTTCACTTATTTGTAGTCTATAATATGAATCCTTACATTCTCTACGAGTTCAGTTCTTAGTGTTTGCGATTTTAGTAGCTATTTTGGAGTAGATCTAAAGTTTTAAAATTAGGGTTTTACATGATTTTAAGGAAATGATCTACTAAAACTTATTATTTTCGAAAACTAGTTGTTCCATGTTGTGAAGAATTTGATTGCATATAATTTTGGCATTTATTTCACTTGACTTCGAGTTCTTGAGAGCAAGTTATGGCCATGGCAAGTTTTTGGTTCTTCCATAGCCAAACTTGTTGTTTGGGACGACGACCTGTATGCGCACAAGGGCCCATGTGGAAGCTTATCGTATATTTCCCTTGGCAACGTATACACTATGCGCATAGGTTCCTATGCGCATGGGGGTTATGCGCCTGCTTGTCCTGCCATGCGCTAGCCTGCTATGCGCCTATATAGTCCATGCGCCATATTTCCATGCACCAGATTTGCTATGTGCTCATCTGACCCATGCGGCAGATCTGTCG
Source organism: Iris pallida (assembly GCA_029216955.1). Taxonomy (NCBI): domain Eukaryota; kingdom Viridiplantae; phylum Streptophyta; class Magnoliopsida; order Asparagales; family Iridaceae; genus Iris; species Iris pallida. The sequence continues at coordinate 21,606,713 of JANAVB010025598.1, read as the reverse complement.
TACGCTCATCTGGCCCATACGGCTGACTTGTTATGCGCCTATTTGCCCTGCGCCCAGCTGGTTATGCACCAGGGTGCTATGCTCCAGGGTATTATACGCCAGGGTTTCCATGCGCCAGACTTTCCTGTCCCGCTGTGCTTATGGCGCAGGATCCTACGTTAGTACATGCGCCTAGATGCTTATGTGCCTGGATGTATCCATGCGCCTAGCCTGTCTATGCGCCTGGATGTATTCATGTGCCCATTTTCCCCTCTATACTTGAGTTGCCCATGCCCCTAGCGCCAAGAGACTTATATGATTGCTTGATTTGGCTATGTCTTTGACTTGACCATGTTCCCGATTTAATTACCTATACATGTGTTGGTACCTTTTCATGTGTGTATTGAGATACAATCTATGTGTGTACTGAGGTATAATCTATGTGTACACTGATGTGCTATTCTATGTGCTATGTGATCCTACAAATTATATGTTAGTACATTCATAATTCCCAGCACAGTCATGATAAATAGTCAGTAACATCGACGTGGTATGGTAATTATTGTTTGATGCATTACACTAAGGATGAGTCTAGATTTGGGACTCTACGAGCCGAGGAGGATTCATACTTATGGTACACATACTAAGCTACGGCATCTAGGAGGATGACCATGTGACCACGACATGTGATTCCAAGACCAATGTAGGGTTAAACTAAGCAACTTAAATTGGTAGAAGCATTAGAAGGGAACGGAATTTCGAGATCGTGTAATACTACTACTAGCCACCTTCCAGACATCAGTCATGGCATGTAGGCTGGCTGCCACGAATATGGTTTAACATCCTCAATTAGTAGATGGCGATATCCGACTATTATAGCTATGTGCTATGTGTTGTTCCACACGATGGCCTTATGAGGGACCGATATGTAACCATTATTATTGGATTGGCTAGCCCTGCTGGGACCGACATGATCTGAGGATTCTTATATATGCATTACTGGGATAACCCAAACAACTATATAAATTCGTTGGATTGATTGGCCTCCTGTAAACTGCCTTGCTTGTGATCTATTTCTTCTATTAGTAGCCGAGGAACATAGACTATCGTGGTGCATGGTCCAACCCATGTCCTTGTTTGATTATTGGGTTGGACTATTGTGCTACAATAAGCTATGGACCGAAGCTGCAAAACAAAAGCTAATAACCTGACCACGATTATAGGATGCATTCTATCTCGGCATCATACGGTACCCTTTGTCCTTGTTTGGTTGTAATGATGTCGCGTTGCCTCGATAATATAGTGTAAGCCTATAACTCATGGCTATGTCTTACTTTATTGCTTGGGTTTTGTCTCATTCATATGTGCTTCCTTGTGGTACTTGCTATTCGGGGTTGACCCCGCTGGTTTCGTTTGTCCAGACCTGGCAGCAGTGCCTGAGAATACAACTTACCTTTCTGATGATGGTGCATACTAGGAGCATAGCTGTCGGAGGACAAGAGTGGGTTTCTTCTTCACCATCTGATATAATCTTTTTGTACCTTGGCGTTTAGCCACCGACACATGTTTAGCCGGATGTTCCGAACATTTAGTTTCCTTTGCATAATTATAATTAATCAGACTACAGGTGACTATGGTTATGTACTGTTGACTCCCTGTGCTAGCTGATATTTTGTAAGTCTAGTTCTTATAATCTTTTGGATGAAGCATCGGGGATGCCATACTGCTTAATCTTATATGCTAATTAATTGGTTAGTCTTGTTTGAATGATTCAGATATAAATATTCTGCGTGACCCTAGGAGACCTGATTGTAGCATGCACCCCCAAGTATAGTGACAGTCGTGATCGTCATACGACGTTTCATATCTTATACAAAGTACCTGGCCATATCCATCTTCGTATTTCGACATTGATGTGACACGTCTCCTATATTCACCTTCATGTTGTATAACTCTGACAAAGAATCTTCCAAGGCATTCAGAATCAAGAACTTATAATGTATCATCTTTTTTCCATTTTTACTGCTTGCCAATCGCGTTAGCAAGAGCTAACATATCTTACGTATCTAGAAGAGGAGGCTCACAATCTGTCAACACATACCTAATGTTTACAAGTTGAAGATTGAGAGTAATCCTCCTCTTCTAGTTACTGTAGTGTTCTCCATCGAGCTTTTCAAGTTTGTGAAAACTTATGTCGATGGATTTGTACGGTAATTTCCATCTTTGTGCTTGGATCGTTGCTCGGATTTTACTTTGAGATTGTTATTCCTGAATGTTACAAAGATCGTACAATGTATATGAAAATAAATAAATAAAAGTGCAAGCTGCGTTTAAAAGTTCAACGCAGAAATTCTGAATGCGCTAGAATTTACTGTGCTAGAATTCTGACTGAGCCATAATTCATTGTCTTAGAATTCTCCGTGCTAGATTATATTCTGCTAGAATTCTGACTGAGCTAGAATTCACTGCGTTAGAATTCTGACTGAGCTAAAATTTACTGCTCTAGAATTTACTACACTAGAATTCTGACTTAGCTAAAATTCACTATACTAGAATTTACTGTCCTATAATTTCGACTTGAACGAAAATGGAAGATTACAACTTGCAACACAGTTACTAATTACAAAGACAAATAGAATAAGATAGAATTTAAGAAGAAGACTCACTGGGTGATGACGATTACTGTTGCTCAAAGCAAGATTCGACCTTATTCCATCGATCTGCTCACAGGAATCAGCAAGCTGAAACATGGACTTCTAGAATGCTTCCTTTGTTACTCTTGTACGGACAGAACATGGACTACTCAGTATGCACGAACCGACAACACTTTGTTGCTTTGTATGGTTGTTGCTAACTCTCCCATGGTAGCATATAATCTTTTTTTTTTACTTTGTAAGAGTGGAAACTTTAGTTTATATAGGGAGTCAACTCCCTTAGCAGTCAACAACCTATAATGGCCAATAAAGGTATAGAATAACTACCTATTAAGTGGACAATTACAACGTTAATCCCACGATATGACAGTTACACTATAGAAGCAACGAACAATTATTTTTGTGAATTTTTGCGCCAAAGGCTTCTGCGTGAAATCTGCACAGTGCAATGTCCGTGTAACAATTTCTACAACAGAGGCTTTTATGCGAAAATTTGTGCAGTGTGGTGCCCGCATAACATTCTGCGCGAAAATTTGTGCAGTGCATTGCCCGAGCAAAATTTTTTGCGCCAAAGGATTATGCACTAAATTGTGCAACATCCAAAAACATCCCAATAAATGAGTGACAAAAACATAAATCTTTGGAGGTCTTTATCTCTGCCTTCTTAAAAAATACCCCAACATACTAAACACATAGGCTACCACTCCTTATGTGCATAAGTCAATAAAATATGAATCTTATATTGAAATACACACTTGGGGTTGCCACATGGATGTGAGACTATTCTTTAGAGTTAAATACCAAACCTGAACAAAACATTTAGTTTGTCGATTCCTCCCTTCAAGATCTTCAAATTCCTCTCATCGATAACTCTATGAAAATCGGGTTTGTCGATTCCTCCCTTCAAGATCTCCAAGAATTCCTCCCATCAAGAACCCTATGAAAGTCGTCTTTCTCGTGTCGTCAGTAAACAGACTAAAGTTGTATTTCTCGTATCATCATTAAATCGACAAAAATGTCTTTCCTGTATCATCGTTAAACAGATATCCTGTAACTTCTTGAATTTTCGTGCTGATAACATGTTATAAAAGTAATAATAAAAGATACTATATAATAGTCGATATTTTTTTGGGGTGGGTTAGATCCTATAGGACAATGTTATCTGTAACAAATTATAATTTGAATTATTTTTTAACAAATATTTTGGGTGGGTTCGATCCCACATGACATCGTCATCTATAACATACTAGTCACATCACGTGCGCTGCACGTACAAAATAATATATAATATCGCTAAAAATTAGATAAATTTTTTAATTATATTAAAATATTTTAAATATATTTTGAACATATTTTAATTATAATTTGTTATATTTGTTTTGGATATATTTTTAGTTGGATAATACTATATGTTTATTAAATATAATTTTGAATATTAAATATATTATAGGGTTTGTTATATATTTTGGTTAGTAGAAGAATTTTAGAATATTTTATTTTTTGTGTTAACTATGTGAGGCATAAGCAGTAGTTAGATTCTTTTTTTTACTGTAATTTATTGGAGGAAATACATACGGCTTGGACGACTCAGTTTTGAGGTTTCCAAGTCGTATTATAATAGTAAAGATTGTAATTTAAAATATTTTTAACATTTTTTTATGTTACTAAGTATAGGACATTTTACGTAAAGTATTCCTATATTTACGACTTATTATACTAATCATCCTACTTTAAAACTAATTACCACTCCTATGTTATATATTTTCCGCTATTTTAAATATAAAACATAAACAGAGGGGTGCTCAATGTAATTTTTTTAAAACTAGGGATAGTCTTGTAATACTCAAGAACATAAGGGGTTCAGTATATTTACTTTATATAAAAAAAAACAATTTAAAGCTTGAGCGTGGACAAGCACTATTTATGGTTATCTATATATTCTAGTGTTTTTATGCTAATTTGTTGCATAATAATATTTAGTGGATCGGTACATAATAAGTTACTTATAATTATTTGAAAAAATATTTTAAATTTTACCAACTTTACTATGATATTTCTTTCCATAATTGAAATATTCACGATAAAATATATTTTTTTGGAATTTTTTTTTGCGAGGGAATGAGATATTTAAAATTTTGGTATTTATATTATTATATTTTATAAAATAAACAAAGTAATCGCGGGAAGAGGCATAATTTTGGATAGTAAATATTTATTATGGCAGTGAGTATTAATGATGACAATGTGATATTAATGATGAGATTAAGGGTTGTATTATCATTACGATTACGCTCTTAACTTTATTTTCAAACTAATTAAATAATGTAAGTTAAGAGAGGAACATTTTATGAATATTAAAAGTTTTACGGTGAAGCCTGTCGAGCTTTTATATTATATAGTAATATTAGAATATGTAGTATAGATATATTGTTTACAATAAGCCGGTCCTTGTGGTGTTTAGTCTCTTCCTTTATGGGAAATTTTATAGCCACTTAATATTTTACTTTTGACAGTCCATTTGACAACCAATTTTTTTGTAATTTTTATCCAGGACAGTCCCAAATTTACTTTAGGTTGTCCAACCCCCCAAACCTTTCCAACATGACTACTGTAGGCAAGTTCTACAGTCCTATAATATATATAGGACTGTAGAATTTTCCTACAGTCCTATAGTATCTATAGGACTGTAGGAAATCCTACACTCCAGGATTATATATGGACTGTAGAATTTCTTACAGTCCTGTATATAAGCATGACTTTATAATTTTCTTACAGTCTTAGTTGTTTATCTCTATATTCCAACAGGACTGTAGGAAATTTTAGAGTCATATATATATATTATAAAACTGTACAATTTGCCTGTAGCAAAAAATAAATAAATGACAAACTTATAAATAAGTAGAATTTTTATTTTTTTGGACTGCCTTCAAATGAAAATGAATTGCCTATAGAATTTCCCTTTTCGTTTACCAAGTCGCATACTTTTTCTCTAGTGTCTGAACGTGGTGGTATAATGGTCAATAATGTAAGATTCCCACCCCCCAAACAAAACAAAGACTAGCCGCCTGCGTCAAATCTTCTCCCACGCCAGACTTATCGCTGCCAATTAATATACGAAGGTTCCTCGTTGTCGCCTACAATAGAGAGAGAGGGAGAGTGGGGAGGGGGAGGGGGAGAGGGAGAGAGTTCTGATGCAATTGGCTAGAAATCGTTGCTTGTGGCTGCCAACTCTCTCCTCCTCTTCTCGTCCTTCCGTTGTTGGGTTGGTGACTCACACCCACCACCTACTCCTCTTCCTTTATAAACATATTCTACAAATTTCCCTTCTTTTTGTTCACACTCGCTTTTCTTTCTCCTGACATAGATTTGGACTGCGTTGTTGCGGGATGGGGACCTACGCAAAGCTCGCGAGGAGGGCCGTCGAGACCGTCACCCCCGTCATGGTCCAGGTGAGTCTCGAGGATGGATCCGTTAAATTATATTGCTGTGCCAATTGAAGAGGGGTGCTGAACGAAACGAATTCTTGATTCCTGTAGGTGCAGGAACTGATCCGCGGAGCCAAGAGGGACGTAATGTCACTGGCGCAGGTTTGGTCTTGTCTGCGCCCTCTACTGTGCCATTCTCGTTCTGACAGATTTTTTAGGATATCTCGACAGAACCCTAAGGGTTGTGTTTGGTTTGGTTTGTGAGAAAATGGGGAGGAGGAGGGGGGGGGGGGGGGGGGGGAAGTTTGGCGGAGACGGCAGAAGTGGAGGGAGTAGTAGTTGAGGAGGAGGAGGCAGTGGGAGAGGGAGAAGGAGCAGCAGCGCGACGGATGGAGGGAGAGGATGGAGGAGCAGCTCGCTGTTGCTTCTCCTTCTTCTTCTTCAAGAAGGATTCTTGAGGAAACTATGGTTAGGCTTAGGGCTCCCACCGCGGCCAACACTGGGTCGTATTTTTGAGCGCTGATGATGAAGTTGCAACATCTTTGTTATGTTGAGGTCTCCGTATTGTCCCTAAGAGGGTTTGGGTCTTGTCCTAATGGTGGACTTGGGATGACGGTCGAAAACATTGTACTGAGAAATTTCGAATACTATGGAGACCTAAACAAAATCTAACGGCCGCCCAAGTCAACCGTCAGTACGATACCCAAACCCACTCCTGGGCAATATGGAGGCCTAAACAAAAATCTAACGGTTATCCGAAGTCAACCGTCAGGACGAGACCCAAACCCACTCCTGGACAACATGGAGACATAAACAAAATCTAACGGCCACCCCAAGTTAGCCGTCAGGACGAGACCCAAACCTACTCCTGGACAATATGGAGACCTAAGCAAAAACTAACGGCCACCCTAAGTTAACCGTCAGGACGAGACCCAAGCCACTCTTGAACAACATGGAGACCTAAACAAAATCTAACGGCCACCCCAAGTCAACCGTCATGACGAGACCCAAAACAAAATCTAACGGTCACCCCAAGTCAACCGTCAGGACGAGACCCAAACCCACTCCTGGACAACATGGAGACCTAAATGCGAATTTTGAATATTATGCGAGACCCTAAAACTAATTAACCCTTTTGTTTTCTATCTGCCTCCTCTGCAAGTAATATTTTTCCTCGATTTAGTATTAGCAATAAAAGGTTAGTTCAGGTGGAAAGATAAAATGCTGGTGTAACTTTGGAGAGGTTATTTCTGCCTTTCGTGGCCAATTGGCCTGATTATTATTACATGTACTAAAATTCATTTACTTTCAGGGAGTAGTTTATTGGCAACCACCGGAGCAAGCATTGGATAGAGTCAAAGAAAGAGTGTGGGAGCCCTCGACTAGTTGCTATGGTGCTGATGAAGGCCTTCCAGAACTCCGATGTGCATTGGTTGAAAAGGTATAAAATCCTAGGCCAACAAATTTTAACGCGTGGATACATAAAATACAATTTTTACTATGGAGAAAAATCTAATGCAGTTAAGATGTGAATTGCTAATATGAAATATACATGTCTTCCAATTGCTACCCATATACTCCCTTCATGTTAATAGGCAGTCAACTACTTTTTATCTCCTGCTTAGTGATATGTTCTTACGTATGATGAGGTACAATTTTTGGATGTTGGGTTAATTCATTATCTTATTAATTTTGTCAACTACATTGGGAGGTAAGTCATGACCTATGTTGCACGGACATGGATTCGACACAACATGTTTCGGACACGTCGACACAGATTCAACACCTATCTTTTGCGCTCTAGTGTATTCTGGAGTGTCTTGGCATGTCCGAAACATGTTCCGACACGACACGGACATGACATGAAATTTGCAGTGCCTATGCTTCTTTGGTCATGACTCATAAGCATAGGTTTCCTTCTACCTAGTATTACAAGTTACTCAGGTGATGGACTGATAAATTGAAGGCTTCTAGTGTGATCATAATTAAATATTTGTTGTTTTGTGATTTAATTTGAATAGTCCCTTTTGCAACTAACTGTAGTGTCTTTCGGTCTGTTTGTTCCCATTTTTACTTACGTGATCAATTTTCTTGACCAATTTAATGGCAGTGACACGTCATACTTCTAGGATCTGTAGTAAACACCTATACCTGATTTGTTCGGTTCTCATTGTGGCTAGTACCTTCACAAAAATGGTAACTCAAATCTGAACACTAGGAGGTTTCTTGAAGTGAACTTGTCACAGTATATGACCTCGGAACTTCTTAACTCATTATGATTATTTTTTGCTGTGAGGACAATGAAAAGCTTCATATGCGGATCATCTCATTATGAAGTGTATAATTATAATAAAAAAGTGATACCAGATATTTATGTGTGAGCTTCTTTCTAATAGGGATGTTGAAACTTCTGTAAGTAGAAAATGAGTGGCAACCACATGGCTGCATGGAACAAGTAGGTTATCATACTAAAAACAATCTTTTCACCTTATTCATCCATCTCTAGGATCTTCGGGGGATTAGCTAAGGTTGTACGTTGTACGGTTTAAACCAAAAAATGACCAGGCTGATTGAGTTTGTTTTGTTTTGTTCAGTTATACTGTTTTTTTCGGTTCATTGTTTTGATTTAGGCTTACAGAAACTTTTACCTTCGGTTGTCGGTGCCAAATCATGACGATACAATCAAGAATCTCCACGGTGTGATAACAAAATCAATACGATTTCTTTATCGAAGCCATAATCATCCTACGATGGTATGCAATCAAGAAACATATTCATACACCATGAGTACCTATGCAATCGTTGTCATATATATATATATATATATGACAACGATTGCATAGGTACTCATGGTGTATGAATATGTTTCTTGATTGCATACCATCGTAGGATGATTATGGCTTCGATAAAGAAATCGTATTGATTTTGTTATCACACCGTGGAGATTCTTGATTGTATCGTCATGATTTGGCACCGACAACCGAAGGTAAAAGTTTCTGTATATATATATATTCGTGATGGAGTCTGGAGCGTGGGGGATCACCCCCTAGGAAGGAAATACGAATCATGCATAGCTGAAATGCCGATAGACCATAGTCATCCTGAAGACGTGGGTATGGGATAACTCCCCTACAGGTGGGTTCTCCTTCCAGTCCACCTATGAGCAAGTTCATCCTCATAATCCGCTTATTCCACACAAGGAGTTCATATGGGTTGAGGGGTTGGCGAACAAGATGCAACCAAATATGTACAAAATTATGAAAGGGCGAATCCTCGCCCTGGATAGACTTAGCAGATTCAGGGTTCACATTCAGGCAAGGTTCTAAACGGCGGTAGGCGGGTGCGTGCGGAGAGAGTCCGCCTACCGCCTAGGCGCCGCCTAGACGGTCGATACATTTTGAACTTTTTTTTATACTATTTTATCACCTTTTTTTTTTTGCATAATATGCATATTTTAAGGTTGTTCCATGCATAATTAAGTTGTAGAACGAAGATTTATAAAGTTCTAGTTTTGTAAAAGTGAACCATAGGTCCATAATGCTTACAAAAACTTTTTGGCCAAAATATCTTGTTAAGTATTGCTCCACCTAGGCGTCTGCCTACGCTGCCTCACCTTCGCCTATGCCCCAACCTCTATTAGCCGTCTATTCTACCGTCTACCGAAAAACGATGCGGAGAGAGACCGCCTACCGCCTAGGCGGCCGCCATTTAGAACACTGCATTCAGGGGCAAGGCTGTGTGCTTTGTCTACATTCTTTAGAGGATATCCAACAATTATTTTTTCAATGTGAAGTTACATGGTTGATTTGGAGGAAACAATGCTCCGAGCTACATCTGACAATAATGCCATCGAGAGTTCTTATGAATCATATAGAGGCCATCTCCAGTTGTAGAGGAAGAGGAAAGTAGTGGTTTAGGCAGGCTCGTATTCGTCTGGTTGCTAGCATATGTCATATTTGGCGAGAACGAAATAGATGCATATTTGAAGGGATGAGCACTTCTATACCAGGAATTATACACAATATAGAGATAGATGTCAGTTATATGACCTGCTAAGCATGTGAAATTGTAAACTCAATTTAGCAATAAAATTACCATTTTTCAATATATATATATATATATATATATATATATATATATATATATAGCTGGGATGAGGACTTGATCTTGATGACGGATCAGCTGATTACCATCTCTTTTGAGAACAAGGGTGGCTTCCGATTCTTACTGGGAGCGATGTACGGCCACAACGACAGGCGATGGTGGGAGACCCTGTGGAGCGATATATCCAGGGTGGCCTCCGTTGCTGCTTCTTCGCACCTACCGCTTTTACTGATGGGGGACTTCAATGCCCTACTACATAGAGGGGAGAGGGTGGATGGCAGGCCGGTTCCTGATCCGGTCCTATATGACTTCCAAAGATGTCTACTTCAGGCAGGACTTCCAGAGATGTCTACTTCAGGCAGGACTTCAAGGGCTGTCGCGCTCGGGATTTATCTGGACCTGGCATAACAAAGCAGTCCGTAACAGGGTTGCTTGCCAGCTGGATAGAGCCCTAGGCAATTGGGAGTGGTTTCGGGGCTTCCCCAACTCTTCGACTGAGGGTCTAGCAGCCGGGACGAGTGATCACTCCCCCATCAGGATTGGCTTCATAGACCGGCCTTTTGTGAGGTCGCGTCCCTTCCGGTACAACAACAGCTGGTATCTCTCAGAGGGCTACTTGAAAGCTGTTACGGAGGGCCTCTTTAGCGGACAGAATGGTACGGCTCAGTTCCATATGGTGCACCGGCTCAAGGCCACGAAGAGATCCTTACGAAGCTGGGTGCAGGGTTTGCCCAAGACTTCGCTAGAAGACAAGGAGGCAGAGCTTCGGTCCATCCAGCAGGATATGCAATCTGACATGATGAACGGAGATCTGGCGGCGAGAGAGAAGGAGCTGATAGGGGAAGTCAACATCCTGCGTCTCCAGAAGGAGGTTAGTGCGGCACAACGCGCTAAATGCTCATGGCTGAAGGATGGTGACCGTTGCACCAAGTTCTTCTATGATGTCATTCAGACTAGATAGCACCGGAACAACATCTCCCAGCTGCTTGATGCGGAGGGTAATCTGGTGGGGGAGCCGGCAAAGATCTAAGAGGAGGCAGTCAGGTACTACTCTGAGTTATACTTTCAGACTGACTATCTGTCTGTGTTTCCGGATATAGTTACGAAGAAGTTGGTGACTCCCTATGGGAATAGCCTTCTACTTGCCCTTGTTACTATGGAGGAGGTGGAGACTATTATCTCGATGGCGGATCCCAACAAAGTTCCTGGTCCGGATGGCTTTAGCAGCGGGTTCTACAAACGATACTGGGACACTCTGAAGTTCCAGGTTCTTGAGGTGGTCCAGGAGTTCTTCACCAAAGGAAAGTTGTTGAAGGAGTTGAACCACACTTTCCTGACACTTGTGCCTAAGAAGGAGGGAGCGACATCGCTGGCAAATTTCAGACCTATTGCATGTTGTAATTATCTGTATAAGATAATTGCGCACCTCATGTGCCGGCGGATGGAGGGGATCATGCAAGACTTAGTCTCTCCGAACCAGGCTGCTTTCATCGAGGGGAGGTCGATCGCGGAGTACAGCCTGCTGGCGCATGAGATGGTGAGGGGCTTCGGTAAGCCTGGCGGGGAGAAGGCATGCATGAAGGTGGATCTGAGGAAGGCCTATGACATGGTCAATAGGGATTTCCTTTGTCATCTGATGTCTGTCATGGGTTTTGACGACGGCTGGGTTGCGAGGATCCGGGAATGCATCATGACTCCCGCTTTCTCTGTCCTCATCCAGGGCACACCATTTGAGTATTTTCAGAACAATCGTGGACTTAGGCAAGGCGATCCTCTGTCCCCTTACCTATTCACGCTTGTTATGGAATACTTCACATGCTTGATGGACATGGCAGTGCATCGTGGGAGACTGGTTCCACTGTTCAGGAGGATTGATCCCCCGATTACTCACCTTATTTATGCAGACGATCTATTGGTGTTCATCCAGTCATCTACGGAGGGTATGCACACGATTGCGGAGATTATGGGAGAGCTGGAATCCCTATCAGGCCTGCAAATGAACAGAGAGAAGAGCATGGTGTATTTCAGCCACTACTGTTCCCAGAAGGAGTTGGCGGGTGCGCTGGGAGTCGAGAGGCGATTTACCGGTGAAGTATCTCGGGATTCCTCTCACAGTTAATTATGCGCGGGATCAGGACTGCCATAGTCTGGTAGAGTACGTCCAGAGGAGGGTTGAAGGATGACAAGCTGCTGGGTTATCCTTTGGAGGACGTATCGAGCTGGTTAGATCGGTGATATCAGCTGTGGCCCACTTTTGGCTGCAATCCATCTTACTTCCTATTGCCACTATCAGGAAAATGGAGCGGATTTGTGCAGACTTCATATGGAGGGAAGGTTTGCATGCGATCTCCTGGGAGCAGTTTTGTCGTCCCAGGAAGGAGGGCGGAGTGGGGCTACGATCATTGTTGGAGATCAGAGAGGCATCGGCGCTGAAGCTGGCATGGAAATTCATCAATAGGGGATCCCTCTGGGCTGACTGGATGCATAACAGATATGTGAAACATGGCAACCTCTGGGACTGTGTCATGGACAACAACCATTCAAGACTATTTTGAGGCATAGGGGGGTTCTCAAATCTGTAATCCGTAGGGTCATGAAGGATGGGACTGGCACGGACCTCTGGCGGGATCCTTGGATTGATCGCCAGTCTCTGTCAGAGATCAGGGGAGCACCGTCGCATCAGGAGGACAGAAGGGATCTGACATGCCAACGGATTATCCGTGATGGAGAGTGGAGCTCTGAGTCCTACCGCTATACCGAGGAGCTTGGTGAGATTATTAGGACAGTCGCCTTGGACCCAGTACTGTCGGCTGATCGATGGGTCTGGGACCTGCCTGGAGTTTCTACGGGGACTGGACAGTTTCAGTTCTGGAGCTGCTATAATCTCGTTAGGCGCACTTTCCCTCTGAGTACTGACTATGAGTTCGTATGGTGTAAGGGGCTTGCACGGAAGATGCAATTTTGTGTTTACCGGCTTCTTCTTGGTCGTCTTCTGACGAGGGATCGTCTTAGTGCTTTTGGGGTTCAGGTCTCTGACCCTAAGTGTGTGCTATGCAGTGTGGAGAATGAATCTATAAGGCACATTTTCTTTGAGTGTGACCTATCATGGCAGATCTGGTCTGAGCAAAGCAGGGTGTTGGATGGATGTGATTCCGGAAAGGGGGTTGGGGACATCATCGCTGTGCTACGAGATAGCAGAGGAAGGGGGCAGGACTGGTTCCGGACCGCCAGAGTCCGACTGCTGTTGCTGTTTGGCATGTATAGAGGGAACGAAACGACGTATCTTTGAGGGGTTAATCACCCCTCCTGTAGGCATCCTCCATAACATTGAATTCGATGTACATGCTATGGAGAACTGAAGTGTGGGAGTCCCACCATGATTGTATGTTGTAAGATTATTGCGTTGCATTTGGAATAAAATTTACCCTTTTTCCAAATATATATATATATATATATATATATATATATATATATATATATATATATATAGCCTCCTTTTTATACGGAATAAGTTTACGGGATAGACCAACTTCTTACGAAAAGAAAAAAAAACTCAAAAATATCCGGCCGAAATATACGTATGTTTCTCTTTAACTTTCTTTTCTTTAAAAATTCATCTCTCCTTTTAAAAGAAACATATCTCTATCTTAAAAAATAAGGCTTATCTATCTATTTATTTTTTAACAGAGATAGATTTTTAAAAAAATAGAGATAGATAAATTATTTCTTTTATATTTTAAAATAGAGATAAATTTTTTTTTAAATACAATCTATCTTTAGAAATAAATATACCTTTAAAAATTATGTTTCAAATATTAATGTTAAACTTAATATTAATGTTGATATTAATTTTAATTTTAATATTGATTTTAATTTTAATGTTAGAGTTAATGTTAATGTTAAATTTAATTTTAGTTCTAATTTTAATCTTAATCTTAATTTTAATTTAATTTTATTCTTAATATTAATCTTAATTTTAATTTTAATAGTAGATTTTTAATGTTAATGTTAATATTAATGTTAATTTTAATGTTAATGTTAAAGTTAAAATTAACATTAATGTTAAAATTAAATTAATAGGCTTAATTGCAACTTGATACTCTCAACTATTCCAGTTTTTCAACTTGATACCCTAAACTTTTTTTGTAACAACTTGATACCCTGAAAATTTTTTGGACAAAAATATCCCTAATCTAAACTTAAAATCACATCCCCACCACCCCCGTCCCCCCCTCCAGTTACCCGTCCACTTCTCGGCCCCCTCCGGCCACCTGCTCACGCGCCCCGTTCCAACCCCCCCCCCCCCGCCCGCTCGCAAGGAAAATATTGACTGCTTCGATGGCTGCGGCAACAATCACTAAGCATTTGTTCCATAATTACAAGTTCCTTCTCTCAATCAACTTCGAAAAGAAGAGCACATGCAAGTAATTGTAATTTGATGAAAAGGTAGCAGCTAGAATTTCTCAATCTTTCAAAGGCCCATGACAAAATAAATATTCAAAGGTAATCTCCAAAGGAAAAAAGAAGATTAATGATATAATCCTGGGTATTGAAGTTACAAGTTGTAGATAAGTATAGAGGACAATACAAAGACATGGATATCCATGGCAACAGATCTCAAAGGGGGGTGGGGATGACGACGGGAGGGGCAGCAGGGGGCGGGGGTGGGGGCGGGGAGTAGTGAGCCGGCGGGGGGAGAGAAGAGAGGGGTTGGGTTCGGTTGAGAAGTAAAGGGGAGGGATAATTTTGTCCTTTTTGAAATTTTGGATATCAAATTGAAAATATTAAATAGTTGATGGTATCAAGTTGTCGAGTAAAATAGTTTAGGATATCAAGTTAAAAAATAGGAATAGTTGAGGGTATCAAGTTGCAATTAAGCCAAATTAATATCAACAATAACATTAACACCAAAAAATTAACATCAGAAAAAATATTAAAATTAACATTAATATTAAGATTAACATTAAAATTTATATTTTTAAATATAAATTTTAAAGGTATATTTATTTTTAAAGATATTTTTAAAAAAAAATCTATCTCTATTTCAAAAAATATAAAATTAACTTATCTATCTCTAGTTTTTAAAATAAATTAATAAATTTATCACTATTTAAAAAAATAAATAGACTTATCTTTAAGATAGAGAGAGGTAGGTTTGTTTTTTAAAGGAGAGATTTTTTTTTTTTTTTTGTAAGTGAAAGAGATTTAGAAGAGAACCATACATGTTTTTTCTCATCCCGTAAGTTTGTCCCGTAAGTTATTCCCGTAGGAGAAGCTCTGTGTGTGTGTGTGTGGTCCGAACCGGGAGCCCCGCGGAAGCCCCGCCCGTCCCTCGACCGTTGGATCGAGCGGACGTGGGCGCGGGCCCCCCCGATCCGATGGTAGGGGGGGGCTTCGGCGGGACTTTTGATCCGGATTCATATATATATATATATATATATATATATATATATATATACTCAAAAAAATTCGTGAAAATCCACAATATCATAGCAATCCATAGTGATACCCTCCAGTATTGAGCAATAACACATTCAATAAAGCTATTCGATCTGAGAAATTAATATCGTGATAAAATCCCCTATTTATCCAAAAAAGAGAGAAATCCGATACAAAGATTCCACTAATCTAAATCATGAAACGAAGAGCCATACACATACGTATTAGTATCACAATACATTATGCAAAGGTTCGAGACAATTTCCAATCTATTCGACATGCAAATCTATCGCCAAACTTCACCAAATGATTGTCAGGCAAGTTTCTGACATATCGGTATACCAACAGTATATTGTTCAGGCAGAAAATTATCAGAATAGTTTATGGACTAATAGAAATACGTCGCGATCGATCGGTCCTTATTTGAATAAAAATTCGTGACTTGTTCGGTGTCCCTAGTCAATCCAGTGATGAGTGTCACGTTACGTGGTCATGCAATATGCGTGTGTTAGATTTCGAAGAAAACTGGCGAAAATACGAAAATAATGAGAACTCAGTCGATTCGAGAACCATAAAGTATTATACAATTAATATGATGACTAACTATTGAAGAGCATGTATATAAATTTGACGACAAAATACGAGAAAATATGGTCGTAGCCACCTTGTGAGCAAGATGTACTTGTCTACTGGCCGGTAATGCAGTATGATGCAACCTAGTATGCTGTGATGGGTTTAGTCCACCTCTAGGTCAGCTAAATAACTCAGGCATTGCTCCCTCATGCTCAGAATCTTACGGGAAGCGAGGTGTGTATATGTTTAAAGTGTGAAGGAGAGGCAAAGAAATGAAAGAGTGAAAAATATAGAGAATGGATGAATTCCAAGTGAATTCATGTTTTATATAACCCTCAAGTGTGATTGTGGTCGTTAATTGTCGCTCTAACGGTCACGATCACTCAATGAACTATTGATACTGGTTGTTTCCTGCCTGAGCGGAATACTTGTAGTATACTGCCAAGATAGGAAAATCTAGGTATTTTATCCCTTTGGATACATCGTTCTATACGTCTATCTCTACAAGTCTCAGGTAGCCTCCATGTTAGCTTGTCATCTCAAAAAATCTATAAAATCATTTTTAGTTACATAAGTCAATAATCGGTTTCCAGCACGTCGAGTATCTCATGAGATATACTCATGTGATACTCGATTTACACACAATGAGAAAATCCAAGAAAGCCAATTCAACCAAAAAATACATCAATACAGTAAATCCAGTATCACCGTGATCAAGAGATCGCCTCGCGAGGAAATATAATATGTGATCTGGATACTATAAACACAAAGATTGAGAAATCTCAATACTTGAACTGAATAGTTGAAATATGAGGAGGTCTAATACAGTAAGATAAACACGCATATCCATATAAAAACATTAAGACTAGAAAATAAGTATTACAACACTAGCCCCTTGGAAAAATTATGTCCCGAAATTTCATTAAGTTCAAGAATACAAGGGAATCCATACGATAAGTGATTACTGGAAAATCTGATAGAAACATTAAGAAACATAAGAAATCATGGATAACATGGATATCAGCAATAGTAACTATAATAATAACAACAATCATTTCAGCAACGCACACCTGATGCATAGGGATAAGATAGAATATACCTCCATAGTCGAACAAATATGGGTATATGGCTCTGATATTGTCCTCGTACTCTCACGTTGATTCATCCGACGAGTGATTGCCCCAAGCAACATAGACTGGTCGGATAATCCGGTACTTAAGTACCTTCTCTCCATTCCTAAATGGAAATGGACTACTCCTAAAATAGGTCGGTAACGACGATCAACTCTGAATGATAGAGAACGTTGCTCGAATCCGGAACATACCATAGAAACCGAGATACATGAAACACATCATGCACCTAGCGAAACGACTATGGAAGAGCAAGACAGTAAAATAGCATCTCCGACTTGCTTGAGAATATCAAATGAACTGATGTACCTCGGGCTAAGCTATGCACTCCAAATCTAATAACTCTGTAGGTAGACAAAATCCGGAGGAATACATGGTTGCCGATGTGGAACTCAAGAGGCCTCCGGTACCGATATGCCTAGTGACGATGTCGGTCATGTACTACTCGAAGGTGCTCTTTGATTTGCTTGACCTTATAAACCATCGGTGTGATCAATTCAGGTCTAAGCATCTTTTGCTCCCCTATGTCATCTTATGCCAACAAAGATATGCAATTACTCTCATACAATACCTCAAATGATCCATCGCTGCCTAGCCCTTCCGATGCCCGACTATACATGTTTTTGGATTTTAGTTTTTTTTTTTTGCAATTTTCAATAGGTTTCTTTTGGGATTTTTATAATTTTTTTGAACCACTTAGATCTAGCCGACAATTGTCTTTAAGCTTTTTTATAATAACTTACGTGTGAAAACGTACTTTAAGCTTTTGTTGTTGGTATAAGTTATTATTCTGCCATGATGCATAAGGACACAACAACGAATTGCAATAAACGGTGAACCCATTTGGTTCCACCGAGAGTGTCAAAATCGGTGCTAAAATCAATCTTCTCTTTAGCTCCCTGAAGGAAGGTTGACAAGCCTCTGACCACTCGATCTACATGTTCTTGTGCGTTAGCCGCGTAAGGGTGCATAGATCCTTGCAAAATCTGCGATAAATTTATGATAATATCCTGCCAGTTCGAAAAACTTACGAACATCAGCAACTGAACTGACCAACTCTCAATAGCCTCCACTTTCTTTGGCTACTGCTACTTCTGCCCCAAGATTATGTGATCCAAGAAGGATATACGGTCTAACCAAAACTTGTATTCCTCAACTTCGCATAAATTTAATGCTCTCTAAACTTGTGCAAAACCGTGCTAAGATGTTGTTCATGTTCTGTCTGTAGACTAAGATATCGTATGTGAAGACCACCATGAACCAATCAAAGAATGGCGTAAAGATGAGATGTTCATCAAATCCATGAACATTGTCAACTTATTGGTTAGCCTAAATGATAATCAACAAAAACTCTCAATAGCCATAACAAGATTTGAATGCGGTCTTAGGTATGTCTTGCTCATAGACTCTCATTTGATGATTATACCCAGACCAAAGCTTTATCTTTTGAGAATACTTTGACCCCACTCAGCTCATCGAATAAGTCAATTTATCATGGACAACAAATACTTGTTCTTAATGGCCACCGCATTTAGCTGACAATAGTCACTACATAAATGCGATGGGTCCCCTTCTTCACCAAGACCATTGATGCTCCTGAAGGCAATCCACTGGGTCAAATGAATCCCTTGACTATCAAGTCTATGAGCTGCTAATAAAGCTCGTCAAGCCTTGACTGGGCCATCTTATAGACTCAATCTGAAATTGGAGCTGTCCTTGGAATCAAGTTCATGGTAAACTCGATCTCTTGGAAATATGGCATCCGCGAAAGCTTTTCTAGAAACAGGTCGGTGAACTCATTAACCACTAAGGAGAACTGTGCCTCTGCTACTACTGTTATCATCAAGTTGACTGAAGGACGCTCTACATTCACCTCGAGCAAATGATTCGCCTGGAATACGAAAGATAAATTTGCACTCATGGTAATTTATTGTTGCATGACTATCACTTAACAAGTCTATACCTAGAATAACATCAAACTTACCCATAGGAAAATCTATCAATCTAGCAAAAAAATTGCCGCATGATCACTACCACTAGACACGCGATCTACTCCAATGAGACCACTACCAGTGAGTATATTCAGCCTCACTAGTATTGTCTCACGGACTCCTATCCAACTCGTATCGCCAATCGAACAGAAATAAAGGAATGTGAAGCATCAGAGTACGGAGAACAAAGACGTAACTCGGTCAGCTACGCACTACGGAGTACACCAGTATCCCGAAGTACGGTCATAATTGTAGAAAGATAAAAGAGGTATCTACAATCCAGCGATCAATCTTATAGTCAACAATCATATGTCTCAATCGTTTTAAGTAAGAAAGCAACAAACATATCACATATATGATAAAGCAATACGACCTCAAACGTTGTAAACATAATGATCATGAAGCTAGTGATGTTGATATAAAACTAGCAGAGTATCCAATAATATATTATCACAAAACCAGCTACTATTTAGTATCTACAATCATTTTTGTCCGCAGGCTGGGACAAGCTCCTGGATACTAGGGCTAACATATACCCGTAGCTAAATATCCAAAATAATAGACATAATATACAGTGGGTGAAGGAAGAGAAACCCACTCATGGTCTCGAGTTGCGATCCTGCTCATGCGCGCTGTCGAGCAAAAGATATATATATGGTTGATTCTCAGGCTCTGCTACGAGATTCGGTCATTCAAAACCAGAGGGGTCAATCTCTAATAGCAAGTACCACATAAAAAGCTTTAAGGTAGGTCTAAAAACCAATACGCAAGTAAATCAGAGTAATATATTAAAAATTTGCTGCAATAGAACTCTAATCGATAACACGGTAATGGAAACAATAAGGAATTGTGAACATGTACATCTAAAGCTGTAAATGACTATGCGGATCATGCGGTACCAATGCGCTAAAGATAAAACACATTCATTGGCCATATATCACCTACTACTAACTATGATTAGTTATCTAGGCGATCAATCTAGTTACTACTGAAGTGGGGATTCTATCATGATAGTGCGCTGCAGTCTGCAGATATCAAGGTTGATCAACATTCGATCAATGAAATAGTAAAGCATAATATTTAGTAATAATAATAACAAGTCGGAGAGTGTCCCATCATGCGGAAGACCACAAACCTGGACAAGAGTATACGTAGACCGTCTTTGGACAAGAGTATACATAGACCGTCTCTGGATAAGAGTATACGTAGACCGTCTCTAGACCAGTAACCACGTCTCTACACCAAACAAGGACAAGATTATACGTGGACCGTCTCTAATGTAGTAACTATGCCTTTACGTTCGGTACACAGACATGCGACTCACATGCCCGTGCCTTAAGATAATTATAATAACTTGTGATCTGTAACAATAACATATCATACCACACATAACAACACATAACAGTGGGCTACGAATGCGAGTTCCTGGTCCAATGAGATTGCATGAAATTTGGAATCCTTCGTGCCCAATGCACTAGATGAGTTTTACTAGTAGTTCAGTCATTACATTTTACATGTCAAGCTTCTCGAGCCGCAGAATCCTCGAGAATCAACCTACATGAGCCAATCAAGGCGAATGCAAGACTAGCAATCACATTCACAAATAAAATACAATCTAGACAGTCCGCGATGTTAAGTACAATCATAAAACTGTGGGTGAGGTGCAAGCGACAACATGGTGGAAGCCATGTAGTAATGACACTAATGTCGGACCAATGCAATACAATCCTGCACTGAGTCTATACACTACATCTTGTATTGATTCAAGTAACTGCACTACTGCATAATACTGGGTCAATCGTGATACATTATTCATATTGCACTAATAGCACTCCTCTAATATCAAGATTTGATGCGGTGCACCAATAATATCAATATCATTAACAAGAGTTGGATCGATGTGACTGCCATCCGTGATCATGATAAACTAGCAATCGATACAGTGCAATAATATAAGGTCAACCTGATATAAATTGGATCGTTATCAATCGTGTAGGTACTTGTGATGAAAATCCACAAAAGAATGCTATGTTAAGTCGCTCCTGGTAATATCCGTGCTAGAACACTATGTACTGGTGCCAGATCATGACGATATAATCAAGAATCACCACCGTGCGGTAACAAGACCAATATAAAATCGAAGACAGAACCATCCTATGATGGTATGCTATCAAGGAACATGATCGCGAGAGTGGCTATGTGTATATTCATACACCATGAGTGCCCAAGCAATCACCATCTCTCTCTCTCTCTCTCTCTCTCTCTCTCTCTCTCTCTTCTCTCTCTTCTCTCTCTCTCAAGAAAATACGTCAAAAATCTATAATATCATATTTCACGTGCACGATCCCGAGCCAATCCATTATGTCATGATTATGATAGCAAACCCATAGAGGCACCCTGCAGTAACACATTCAATAAATAAAGCTATTGAGAACCTACTAACCCAAATCATGAAACGAAGAGCTATACACATACATAATAGTATCACAATACATCATGCAAAGATTCAAGACAATTCTCCATCGATTTTGCATGTGAATCGATCGCCAAAGTTCACCAAAACAGGGTTGTCTGACAATTTTCTGCCATACCAGTATACCGGTGGTATACTTCTCAGACAAAATACTTTCAGAACAGTTTATGGGCCAATGTGAAACGCGTTGCGGTTGTTCGGTCCTCGCTCGAATAAAAATTCGTGACTTGTGTAGTGTCCCTAACCACTCGAGTGACGAGTAAGCTAAATTATGTACGTTTGCTAGAATTCGAGAAAACCGACAAAAATACGAAAATGACGAGAACGCGATTGATTTCAAAACCGTACAGCATTCTAGCATCGATACGATGTAGACTAACTACTGAAAAGCCTGCACATGAAATCTAACAAAAAAACGAGAAATGGGGTCGTGGCCTCCTTGTGAGCAAGATGTACTTGCCTACAGATGGGCACTGCGATACGATGCAACCTAGTCTACTGTGATGGGTTTATTATACCTCCAGACCATCTCAATGGCTCAGGCTATGCTCCGTCACGCTCGCCCTCAGAATCTCATCGGAAGAGAGAGGTGTATGTCAAGAGAGAAGGAGAGGAATGGAAATAAAAGAGTGAAATTTATATAGAGTGAATGAATTATAAGTGAATTCAGGGTTTATATAGACCCTCAAGTGTGATTGTGGCCGTTGATCCAACGGTCATGATCACTCAATGAATTGCTGCTGGTGGCTGTTTTTTATCCAAGCGGTACCGATGCTACTAGACTAGGAAAAGCTAGGGTTTTATCCCTTTGGGTATGTCCTTCTATACGTGGATCCTAGTCGGGCTATATGGCGATGCCATAGGTCTCTATAAGTCTCTGGTAGCCTCTAGGTTAGCTTGTCATCTCGGAAAACACATGAATTCATTTTTTTCCAGGTACGTCGTGTATCTCATGAGATACGCTCGTGTGATACTTGATGCACAACGTAAAAATTCAAGAAAGCCAAGTAAACCAAGAAATCCATCAATACTATAAACCCACTATCACCCATACGATACAATATCGATGATCAAGAGCTCGTTACTCGACGAAATACAATATACGATCAAGATATTATAAAGATGAAAAATCAAGAATCTCAATACTTGAACTGAATACCTAAAATACGATATATGAGGAGATCTAATATAGTAAGAATAAGATACACACACTTAACCGTATAAAAATACATACCAAAAACAGGTACAACCAGATCAGATCCAAAGTAATCCACAGTCACTTGGAGCTCGACTCGCCGGTGAAGACAATGCTCTGCAAGGAACTCGGATGACTGGTGACTCTTAGATAAAAAAATCAGGTTCTAAACTTTACGTTCTTCCTCAATCTAAAGCTAATTCTAGGGTTAGGGTTTGAGAATGGGAATTAGAAGTAGGGGGTTTAGAGAAGAAGAATTTGAGGATGGGTAGATGCTCCTCTGATACCATGATAGAAGAGGAAGATAGAACATAATTGAATAATATATACTGTAGTCCCTAAGCAAGTATATATACGCCATCGGTCAGCGACAGTCTATCCGTCTGGCTGATGTGGGACTATACAGAGTATCGATGTCTCTAACAGCCCTCCTATTTCTTATAAGTACCCACTATCTTGAGAAGTATCATGTTGGACAAGGATGCAGGCCCCATGGATATCAAACATAAGGAACTATTTACTAACTTTTCAAGGATGGCTCCTCTAGGAAAGTGTTGTATACTTAATTACTTAAATCAAATGCAGACTCTGTACTTGCCTATTTACTACAATTTCACAATTTGAATGTGGTTAATATTCTATCTTCAAGGAATTCTAACTAAGTCAGACCATCAAGAACCTATAAAAGTTAATTTAGTTCTTTTTTGGTGGGTGGGTGTTTTTTTTTTTTTGGGGGGGGGGGGGGGGGGGGGGGGGGGTGTTGGTTGTTGTTCATATACAGGATTCTTGTATTTGGTCGTCGTAATAGCTTTAAACAGCAAAATAAATGTACAGCTATTCAACTTGGCTTCTGGTTGAGTATGTTGGCAAAATTGAGTACTCTGGATATATGCTTCGTTTCCTGAACTGATGTGTCTACCCATCATATGGTTCGTGGAGTATACATTCTCTTGGTTATGAATATATTATAATTTCTTGTATAACCATTTCTACTGACTTGTTTCTATCTGAAGACTAAAGTGCATCTGATGAATCAATTGATGGCATTGTAGACTTATACGTGAATTTTCTTTGCAGTTACGTCGAGAAAATAAGTTGACACGATCATCAGTCATGGTGACAGCTGGTGCAAACCAGGTAAATGTTTGTCCCAATGACTTTTACACAAAAGTATCTTGGAGTAACTCATTCAAAGGCAAACCTTTCTTTTCTGCTTCTGCAATATATATTGTTTTACTCATTTTCTTTTGAAAATTTACATTTCTCTCTCTTATGTGTAGCATACACTATCTTTCGGACTATTGATTGTTTGAAGTATAACTTTTGTTGTTTTATTAACTTTAGGTTGTACAATAATCTTGTGCTTACTTTTATTGCTCTTTTCTTTTGTTAAATATGTTACAACTTCTTTGTTTCCCATCATATCTGATGTCAATTGTACACAGGCATTCGTGAACCTTGTGCTTACATTATGTGATGCTGGGGATTCTGTTGTTATGTTTGCACCATACTACTTCAACGCATATATGTCCTTCCAGATGACAGGCGTCACAGATATACTGGTTGGTCCAAGCAATCCAAAAACGCTTCAGCCAGATGCAGGTAAGAATTGTTTCCATGTACCAATTGCTAATGCTGCTTGACCTTCGGCTTTCAAAGTGGGTCCTTCGCTATTGAAACCAAGAGTTCTTTTCTTGTGTGGATTAGAGATTTGGATTTTAGGATTTCCAGGTGTTTGAAGGTGCAATTAAGGTAGGATGAGAAGAAACTAGGTTTTATTGCATAACAAATCGATCACTAAGAGTGCTTGTACCTGCCCAGAACCAATAAAACTGTACTTGTTCAATCTCTCTCTTTCAAAAGTAAGCTATTCCCATGTTCTACATAATGGAGTTTACTTGGTCCTCTCCACCAAATGTAACTGATCACAAGTCCTCATATTCCTTTTTTTCTTATTTCTTGACTATATATTTTGAATGCGAAAGAGATACCAATGATGGCCTTCCGTAGCTCGATTATTTTAGCTTAATTTTCCAAATTTTAATTATAACTTCTATAATGTAGATTGGTTGGAAAATATTTTGATGAACAAAGATAAACCAGTCCCCAAGCTTGTTACTGTTGTAAATCCAGGAAATCCTTCTGGTGCATATATCCCGTTGCCACTCCTTAAGGTCTCTCTCTCTCTCTCTCTCTCTCTCTCTCTCTCTCTCTCTCTCTCAAACAGGACCATTTCTCTTATATTACTTTTATTTTTTGTCTACAGAGAATTTCAGATCTCTGTAAAGCTGCTGGTGCATGGCTTGTTGTAGATAACACCTATGAGTAAGTAAATCTACATCTCATATGAACTACATCTTAGAAAGTTGTCATTAGCTTTAAGTTGACGAACTTAAATTTTATTAAGTTTCCAAATTCCAATCAATAGTCAAATATATTGTTCATTAGTAAATTTTTAGCACCATCCCTTTTTATCTTCATTTGGAAAACTAAAAATTTGAAATAAAAAGATTGGAAGAAGGTTATGTGGGAGTCTTCAGAGAGAAATTTGCATAGACCAATGATGCTGCGGTTATTCATGGTATATATAAGCTGCCATATAGAAGGATTGCCTGTACTGAAACGCACAGGCTTGACACCTAGGTATATGTGGAAGTGCAAATTTGACCCGTTCCATTAGCCTTGTTAAAGTTTTTTAATCAAGCAATTCAAACATGATTGAATTCTCATGACTTGCAACAAATTGTTTAATGGTTCTCGTAAAATTCACTTGCAGATATTTCATGTATGATGGATTGGAGCACTCATGTATAGAGGATAACCACATACTCAATATCTTCTCCTTCTCGAAGGCCTATGGAATGATGGGATGGCGTGTGGGATATGTAAGTGGGACTTTAACTGGTGACTAGATTTAGTATTCTGTTCTTGTCTAGTTTCTTCTAAGCTATCTTGCACGAACACAGATTCGACACGACACGTTTCAGACCCGGCGACACGGATTCGGTACCTATTTTGATGTCCTAGTGTATTATGGAGTGCCCGTGGTGTCCGGCACAACACAGACACTATGAATTTTGGAGTGTCTGTGCCTCTTAGTTTGTAAGTAATCATGAACAGCTAGCTGGAATCTCATTTAGAAAGTCTCAAACAAACTATACAAATTCTGTTACCATGCTGCTAATTGTGTTAGAAAACAGATGATATAAGTTTTACGGCGGTTATCTAGTTATTTACTCTGCATAATAAGATAGCATTGTGTTTGCATAATATATGACCGCACGTGTACACTTTCTATATGACTCTGCAGATAGCATACCCCATGGAGGTTGAAGGTCTTGGAGCTCAGCTCCTCAAAGTCCAAGACAACATACCCATCTGTGCTTCCATTATTGGGCAATATCTGGCACTCTATTCCTTAGAAGTGGGACCGCAATGGATAAAAGGTAGGGTGCAGGACCTCGTGAAGAACAGAGAGATTTTGGTGAAGGCGCTCTCTCCTCTCGGAGAAGATGCAGTCAAGGGAGGGGAAGGGGCCATCTACCTCTGGGCAAAACTCCCGGATAAATACTCTGATGATTTTGAGGTTGTCAGATGGCTGCTGAACAAGCACGGAGTAGTTGTGATCCCTGGGAGTGCCAGCGGTGGGCCTGGGTACATCCGGATCTCCTTTGGAGGGTTTGAAAGAGCCTGAATGTGAGGTTGCCGCCCAGAGGCTGAAGAATGGTTTAGAAGAGCTGTTGAAAGATGGGATGGTGTAGTGATTAGTTTCTGTAGTTTCAATAAATGTATGAAAAATTATAAAAAGAGTCATCAGCCCTGCCCTGAATAAGGATGAGCGCATGGATGGGGGTAGGAAAGCTCGATTGTGTATCGTTACAGGGGCCAATTCTCAGCAATTCACCATACAAAATACTAATCCATATCAATTCTGTTGTGTAGATGAGGCACTCATTGAACATTGATGTATTGTTGAATAATGTTCTCTGTCAAGTAGAAACATTATGTTGTCAACTATATTGTTTCTTTTTCAATTGTTGTAGATTTGTGACTTTCTTTGCCTCCACAAGTAAAACTAGTGCACAAGAATTCAACTATATATTGATAGTAGATTTCTATCATTGCCTTTGGGTCCTTATATGTGGTCTGTGTTGGCCCATTGGTCATGGTCAAATCTGATTTTAATAATTGATCAAACTCTGTCTCGATATACGGAACTATTCAGATGTTTACTAAAGACGTTTTGGACACTGATCAAGATTGGTTATCTACTCAGTTCAAGACCGAAGCTCTGTTTGCCACTCAAGATTGTATTTCCTTAAGCAATATAATTTTTATTTTTATTGAGTCTAGGAATACATTGTACACCAAGTCGTACTGGCAAATAGGCTATCCGAAATCGTTTTTTCAATACTAACCTATCGTTTTTAAAATGACCTATGTTTTTGAAAAACATCTACTTTTACAAAAAGCTTCTGAAGGATTTTCAAAAAGCCAAAACAATTTTTCTCAAAATAAACCTGACCAAGCCCTGACAGAACTCGGCCAGAGTTCGGCCAAGGTAACCGTTATGTGAACGTTGGATTTTGAACTTGGTCTCCCTTCAGTTGCGGTTTATTAGAAAGAGTTCTGTCCGAATTCTGTCAGAGTTCTGTCTTTGGAAAATCTATAAATAGAGAGGAATTCTGATCATTTCAAAACACTCAGTTCACTTTCATCTTCTCTCTTCTAAAGCTTACGTTTCTTCCAAAGAGTTTTCAAAAAGCTTCCATTTTCAAATTCCAAGCCAGTTGCAATTCTCAAGTCAATTTGCCGGTACGGTACGGTTTAAAAGATTTCAGAGAAATTGTAATCAAATGCTTGATTGAAGAAAGACTCTTCAAGACTGAAGTTGGTCGAGTTCTTCGTATCAAAGCTCGCGTCTGTAGAAGTTGCAAGGACTTCGTATGAAAACTTGCGAGATTTTTCAATAGTGGATTCAACTAGAAGCTAGGGTTCTTCCGACTGGACTAGTTCTCACAAGAGGGAAACCAGTATAAATCTCTGTGTTTGCGTTTGCCTTCTGATCACTCTTTTCTTTACAGTTATTATTTTGTGATTATTATTTCTGTGATCTAACTGCTAACAAGTTTTAATTTAGCAATATTCCACTGCCTACTCTATTCACCCCCCCTAGAGTATCCTGCTTTACGATTTCGTTCCTACAATTGGTATCAGAGCAGGTTATACAGGTAAAGCAAGGTAAAACTACAGTTATATTCAGTTATTTTAAATTGTTATATAGATCACAGCATTACACATGGCAACTGTGAAATTCACAAGTGAATGCTAAGCCACAAACAGACCTCCACTGTTTGACGGTACAAACTACACTTACTGGAAAACACGGATGAGTTTTTTCTTAAAATCTCTTGATTTTGACTTATGGTCTATAGTTATTGATGGCTACAAAAAGCCTCCTCGTATTAATGTTGATGGAGTTTTAGTTGAAAAACCCCATGATAAATATACGGAGGATGAAAAAAAAAGGCCAGTCTTGACGCACGTGCTATTAACGCTTTATTTTGTGCTTTAGACAGAACTGAATTCAACAGGGTGTCGACTTGCACAACAGCAAATGAAGTGTGGAAACTTCTCGAAGTAACCCACGAAGGAACAACACAAGTCAAGGAGTCAAAGATCAGCAAACTTACTCAAGAGTACGAGGCGTTCAAAATGAAGCCAAGTGAATCAGTCACTCAGATGTTTACGAGATTCTTGGATATTGTAAATCATTTGTCTTCATTAGGCAAGGAATACAGTAACCATGAAAAGATTCGCAAACTTCTACGAGCTCTCACAAAGAACTGGATTCCAAAGGCTACAACAATCATTGAAGGAAATGACCTCTCAACAATGTCTCTAGAAACACTCATGGGTAAGCTACTCACTCACGAGTTAGAACTTAAGACTTTGAGAAGTCAGAAAAGTCGATCGCTCTCAAGGCTCAACATAGAAGAACTGTCGAAGATGATTATGACGACATCGACTCTGACTCTGAAGATCAAGCTCTTCTGGTAAGAAAATTCAAGAAGTTCATGAGATTCAACAGAGAACAAAAGATAGCAACAGCAGCAACAACGAGAAAGATCCTATTTGCTACGGATGTAAGAAGAAAGGACATATAAAGAAAGATTGTCCAACATCATCATCATCAACAAGGAAAAGCAGCAAATATGACAAAGGCTACCTGAAGAGATCTACATCAAGAAAGTACGCCAATACAAGCATATGGCATGAAAGCGAAGCCAGCGATTCAGAAGACGAACAATCAGATGACGCTGCAAATGTATGCTTGATGGCTTGCGATCAGGTAATCACTAATCCTCTGTTTGATCCTTATGATGATTTCACCTTTGAACAACTAGGAGAGGCTTTCAGTGACCTGTTAAATGATTACAGGAAACTGCGTAGTAAATATGAAACCTCTAAGACGGTACTCAAAGAGTACAAAGGTGAGATAGGAAGACTTACCGACCAATTAGCTGATGTTAGAAATAATGACTCTTTTATTGAGTTTGGTGAGCTTTCATCTATTAAGCTGTTATTACACGAGACTATTAAGTTATCCGAAGAAAAAGACCAAACTATCATCCAGCTAAAGGAAGACCTATCTAAGGAGAGAAAGAGTCTCCAGTGTGCACAAGTCAGAATAGAAACACTTACATCTGACTACACTAGATTATATGACACCTCCAAAAAATTGGAAATTAGTTTAGGAAAATGGCCTGAAGTTGCTGCTTCCTATTGTAAAACGTGTCAATTACCGAATCATCGGAACACGCCCAAACCAAACACTGTCAGACCAAACCTATGCCCAAGAAGACTAATAGGCATGCATTTTTCTATACTAGAAAACCAAAACCTACCAATCATGCACCTCACACAACTTTCAACACTCAACATGCTAAATGTCATTATTGTGGCCTCATTGGTCATATATCCTCTGCATGTAGAATCAGAAAGTTAGTAGATTTAAATGTTTATGCATGGATACCGAAAACTAACCTGTCAGGGCCCTACAAGAAATGGGTACCAAGAGTTTCATCTGCAAATTGTTTTGTAGGTGGAACACCCTTCACATGCTAGAAGCAAATGGATCCTCGACAGCGGTTGCTCACGGCACATGACCGGTGATGCTTCATTATTCGCAACACTGTCGAAGAAGAATAAAGAAGGATACGTCTCATTTGGTAATAATTTAAGAGAGTACATAATCGGTATCGGTGACATTGGTAAGGCTCCCTATCATGTGATTAAAGATGTTTGTCTAGTTACCGAGTTAAAACATAATCTGCTCAGCATAAGCCATTTAGCTGATCACGGTTATGGCATTAACTTTGTCAAAGACAAATGTACTATAGTTGATAGTTCAACTGGTAGTACTATCTTTGAAGGTATCAGGGAAGACAACATATATGTTTTCTATCTGTTAGAAGATGCTAACAAAGCAGGTAGATGCTTGATGGCCAAGAGCATTGAGAGTCAACTATGGCATATGAGACTCGGTATGCAAACATGGACACAATTTTAAAACTATCTACAAAGAAGTTGGTACGCGGCTTACCGGACATATCTTTCAAGAAGGATATGGTATGTAGTGAATATGAAAAGAACAAAGCTACCTGATCCGCCTTTAAATCCAAGAACGCTGTAAGTACCACTAACCTCTACAATTGTTGCATATGGACTTATTTGGACCAAGTAGAATTGCTAGTAGGTGGTAAGTTATATGCATTTGTCATTGTAGATGATTTCTCTAGATATACATGGGTATATTTTCTTGCACGCAAGAACGATGCTTTGTCAGAATTCACTTTTTGCAAGAAAGTACATAATGAAAAAGGTTTCATGATTACTCGCATTCGTAGTGATCATGGAGGCGAATTTGAGAATGCGGAGTTCAAGCAATTCTGTGACACACACGGTTATTTGCATGAATTTTCTTGCCCTAGGACTCCACAACAAAATAAAGTTGTGAAACGTAAGAACAGAACTCTATCTGAAATGGCTAGAGTAATGTTGAACCAGTTTAGTCTACCTAGATACTTTTGGGCTGAAGCTGTCAATACAACGTGCTATATTCTCAATAGGGTTCTAATTCGACCTATATCGAAGAAGACTCCCTATGAACTATGGTTTGATAGAACACCCACTGTTTCATATTTCAAGATTTTCGGTTGTAAATGCTTTATTCTTAATCCTAAAGACAATCTGAGTAAATTTGATGAAAAGGCCGATGAAGGTATTTCTAGGTTATGCAGCAAAGAGCAAAGGGTACAAGTCTTCAACAAGAGAACCATGATCATCGAAGAATCAATTAATGTCAAGTTTGATGAACTAAATCAACATTTAGACGATGACGACAATGAAGACATGATTTACCAAGTACAGCTACTGCAAAACCTTCACACAAAGATGCAAAACTTTCAAGCAAAGAAGCCGGAACCAGCAATCCTGAGGATACGCCAAAAGAGATGAGATTCTTGGCAGATCATCCAAAGGACTTGGTAATTGGTGAGATTACCAAGGGTGTAAGTACTCGTTCCTCTAATAAAGATATAGCTTCTTGTGTTGCTTTTATTTCACAGCTTGAACCCAAAACATTGAAGAAGCATGTAGTGATAATTTTTGGTTAGATGCTATGCAAGAGGAATTAAACCAATTCGAACGGAATCAAGTTTGGGAACTTGTTCCAAGCCCATTGATCATCCGGTCATTGGCACCCATTGGGTATTCCGAAACAAACTGAACGAGAATGGTTTAGTTACTCGTAATAAGGCTCGACTCGTAGCTCAAGGATACAATCAAGAAGAAGGTATCGACTACGATGAGACTTATACCCCAGTTGCGAGATTAGAATCCATTCGCATGTTATGTGCATTTTCATGTTTTCATAATTTCAAGTTATTTCAAATGGATGTTAAAAGCGCATTTTTGAATGGTTTTATAAAAGAAGAACTTTATGTAGCTCAACCTCCAGGTTTTACTGATTTTAAAAATTTGATTATGTTTTCAAGTTGAAGAAAGCCTTATACAGTTTAAACAAGCCCCTCGTGCTTGGTACGATCGTCTAAGCTCTTTTCTACTTGACAACGGTTTTTCAAAGGGAAAGGTTGACACTACATTGTTTATAAAATCTTTAAATAACAATATTCTTTTAATTCAAGTCTATGTAGATGATATTATTTTTGGATCTACTGATGAATCTCTTTGTCAAGAATTTTCAAAGTGTATGCAGAATGAGTTTGAGATGAGCATGATGGGAGAGCTGAAATTCTTTCTCGGACTGCAAATCAAACAAACCAACAATGAGACGTTCATAAATCAAGCAAAGTACAAAGGATCTATTAAAGAAGTTTGACCTAGAAGCAGTCAAACCACCTAGCACTCCAATGGCGACTTCAACCAAGCTTGATATTGATGAACAATGCAAACCCGTCGACATACATAAGTATCGAGGTATGATCGGTAGCTTACTGTACTTAACTGCTAGTCGACCTGACATTATGTTTAGTGTTTGCTTGTGTGCTCGTTTTCAAGCCAATCCTAAGAATCACATCTGTGCGCAGTTAAGCGTATCTTCCGATACCTTAAAGGCACCGCTTCTGTCGGCTTATGGTATCCCAAAACCACGTCATTTGACCTAACCGGTTTTTTGATGCTAATTTTGCTTGATGTAAAGTAGATAGAAAAAGTACCAGCGACACATGTCATTTCCTAGGAAAAGCTCTAGTATCTTGGTTTAGCAAAAAAGTAAAATTTTGTCGCGTTATCAACAACCGAGGCTGAATATATCGCCGCAGGACGTTGTTGTGCACAAATTTTGTGGATGAAGCAAACTTTAGAAGACTATGGATTGCATTTTACACACATACCCATTTTCTGTGATAACACTAGTTCTATTAATTTGACTAAGAATCCAGTATGTCATTCTCGTACTAAGCATATCGAGATTCGACATCACTTTCTTAGAGATCATCAACAAAATGGAGATATAGACCTTGTATACATAGACACACAGAATCAATTGGCTGACACACTCACAAAACCTCTAGCGGAAGATCGTTACAATTATTTACGTCGAGAATTAGGAATTTTAGATGTCAATAATATTAATTAATTTTTTTTATTAATTAATTTATTCAATACTCAATAACTGTTTTCGAGACAAGCCTAAAAAAGAGTGTCTGTCACCACGACAACGGTCGAAGCGAAGCGGTATTTAAGAGTTCCCGGTGAACCTCCGTTAGCTGGGACAGTACTCATACAGCTAATCTGAAACAGATACTGAGTAAAGAATATTAATTATAAAATAATATTAATTATATTATTTGAAATTTAAAATTACTAAACTTTGAATTAAATATTTGAAATGAGTTGATGAAAATGATATGGTCCACAATTTTTTTTTAAAAACCCAAAAGAACCCTTGGCGAATTCGGCCCGAGTTCGGTCCGAATTCGGCCAGAGTTCGTTTGGTGCTGTATGCGTTTTAAACAGAACCCGAGGCAATCTCCTCTTCTTCACTTCCAAACCCATCTATTCTTATCAGCAGCAGCAGCAGCTGAAACCCCCCAAACCCTAGTTCTTCTCCACTCCATATCTTCCAATCCACGTGGAGATTTCCATCAAAATTTGGATTCGTGCGGAGAATCGCACCCTCTACAGCATACTTGATTCTCAGAAGGTATAATTCCTTCTCTCCTCCACTTTCAAATTTTTAGGGTTTCTAGTTTTGGAAAAGAATGCCTAAGGGATTCAATCCTTTCAAGAGGAAGAAGACCCATGCCAGTGAAGAGGCATCGTCTTCTGATCCGAACACGGATTCCCTTTTTTCCCCGGTCCAATCGGATGATGGCACGTCGGATGAGTTTTACTTCAAAACTCACGACCAAGCATTGCTTTGGTATGCCGATTTTGCTATGCGCACTATATGCACAGGATCTCCGATTAAGTGGACTGTATTTCCTTATCACTGTCCCTTGTTTGAGGCATTAGGGTTACACCATATTGCTACCCTACAATTCCCTATAGCTACTAATGCCCTTAGATTGTTCTATTGTAACTTCGTATTAGACACTTTTCGCAAGGACTCGTGTTGGCGGGATAGATATCGAGTTCAATGATGCATTGCTAGCGGAAATCCTTGGTCTTCCAAACGAAGGTACCCCGTTCGATGACATCACTGACTTCGATTTTTCGAGGGCACGACTCTTGTTAGTTTCAAGAATGAGCTTTGTGCGCCCGCACGTGCTCGTCCTGGAAAGTTCAAGGCAAATAACTTGAACTTGTTTAACTACGAGTTACATCGCATCATCTATTCCACTCTACTTCATAAATCTACTTCAAAAGATGATGTCACTGCACTCGAACTTTCTGCCCTATATCACATTCTTAAGGGGATTCCATTTTCTGCCCCCAAAACTATATTCAGATAATGGGTAAATGTCGCGGAAGAGACCGCAACCTCTCTTATGCGATGCTTATTCCACGCATCTTTCAGCGTTTTGACATAGACTTATCTACTTGTGCTCTGGACCCTGAGCCCAAGTTCCTCAAGCTTTCACGTCGTAGCATTACACTGCTCCTCCACCTCCTGCACCTGCTCCTACTGCACCTGTTCCTCCTCAGTCTTACCCTATGACCTTTGAGGTATTCATCACACCTATCAGATCTGCAGACATTCTTTGTTGACACTTCCAGGAACATGAGTTCCGTGACGTGACTCGGTTCCAAGCTATTGCCAACTCATTTGCCGATCTCAGATTTGCACAGACGGGTCATCCTGCTAGCTCTTCCTAGAGACCCTTATGTATCTGGTTACCGCATTGATGATGAGGCGGTCTACTCTCTGTTCCAGCCAAGGAACGCTTACGATTGGTATCGTACTTCTGGTGCTACTCCACACACCTCTGGAGCTGGTCCATCTGGACATGCTGGCACTGCAGCAGATGACGATGATGATGACGATGATTTTGAGTTGTTATACTTTTGAGACTGATAATTTTGTCTTTTGTTTACTTGAAAATGCTCCGACATTCCAAGATAGTATCAATACTCTTATTTGGATATGATTTATGACTGTTCGATGGACATGTTTTATTATTTAGTTTAGCATTTTATTCAGTTAGCTTTTCTTATAGCATTATCTTTATCTTTATTTATGCTTCCATATAAACTGCCTGTGACAAATATTATTTGTTTAGCTTATTTCTGTCTGTGATATTTATACCATGCCTGTGTTGAATTTTTATATATTTTTGTGTGTTCTTCACTGATTGTTACTTATGCATTTATTGCGGGGAGCTTTTTCTTTTGTAATTATTTTGCAAGTGACAACGGAGGAGAAATAAGATCCAACATCTTCATGAATACAGGTTATGAACAATTTTTCATTATATACATTCGGTACATTTTTGAATTGATAAAGACCAAAGATTATATCGGTCAAGGTTTGTCAATTATCAAAATGGGGAGATTGTTGGCCCATTGGTTATGGTCAAACCTGATTTTAATAATTGATCAAACTTATCTCGATATACGAAACTATTTCAGATGTTTTACTAAAGACGTTTGGACTGATCAAGATTGGTTCGACTCAGTTCAAGACCGAAGCTCTGTTTGCCACTCAAGACTGTATTTTCTTAAGCAATGTAATTTTTATTTTTATTGAGTCTAGGAATACATTGTACACCAAGTCGTACTGGCAAATAGGCTATCCGAAATCGTTTTTCAAAATTGACCTATCATTTTTAAAATGACATATGTTTTTAAAAAATATCTACTTTTACAAAAAGCTTCTGAAGGATTTTTAAAAAGCCGAAATAATTTTTCGCAAAATAAACCTGACCAAACCCTGACAGAACTCGGCCAGAGTTCGGCCAAGGTAAACGTTATGTGAACGTTGGATTTTGAACTTGGTCTCCCTTCAGTTGCGGTTTGTTAGAAAGAGTTCTGTCCGAATTCTGTCCGAATTCTGTCAGAGTTCTGTCTTTGGAAAAACTATAAATAGAGAGGAATTCTGATCATTTCAAAACACTCATTCACTTTCATCTTCTCTCTTCTAAAGCTTATGTTTCTTCCAAAGAGTTTTCAAAAAGCTTCCATTTTCAAATCCTAAGCCAGTTACAATTTTCTAGTCAATTTGCCGGTACGGTGTGGTTTAGAAGATTTCAGAGAAATTGTAATCAGAGGCTTGATTGAAGAAAGACTCTTCAAAACTGAAGTTGGTCGAGTTCTTCGTATCAAAGCTCGCGTCTGTAGAAGTTGCAAGGACTTCGTATGAAAACTTGCGAATTTTCCAATAGTGGATTCAACTGGAAGCTAGAGTTCTTCCGACTGGACTAGTCCTCACAAGAGAAAAACCAGTATAAATCTCTGTGTTTGCGTTTGCCTTCTGATAACTCTTTTCTTTACAATTATTATTTTGTGATTATTATTTCTGTGATCTAACTGCTAACAAGTTTTAATTTAGCAATATTCCGCTGCCTACTATCTATTCATCCCTACTCTAGAGTATTCTGCTTTACGATTTCGTTCCTATAGTCTGGTAGACGAATACCACTTCTGGGTATCTTGCACACCATTTGCTTTCAAGTATAGCTTAATACTGTAACTATTTTTGATAGGCACTTAAAATATCCTAAAATATTATCACTTTTGCAAATTGTTACTCTCTATTAAGTCCCAACGGTCGCATTACCATAGGAAAATTCAGGTAATAAGACGGTACACATTAAGCGATTAGGATTTCATTCTTTTCTTTTGGAATTACCATAATTTCCAATATGACATCCACAAGTAAAACTAGTGCACAATAATTCATCACCTTCACTTTACGACGGGAACAATTGTTGTGCCAAGAGCCATGACTGTGGAACGAGTAGAGAGGGAGAATAAAAGATTAAGGCAGAGTTGGGACAAGTCTACACACAGCACATGAAGAGAAATATAAAAAAAAAAACATAGCTATGCACGAGTATCAGAGTGAAGATAATCTATACTACATATAATAAAAAAAAGTCGTGAAAGTTTTTTTTTCCAAAAAATATCCTCAAATATGCTTACTAATTACCTCAGAAGAAGAAATAAATTAAGAAAATTTTTATTTGCACTTTCAAATATTATAAACACGTACATATATACTAGTTTGTTCATAATAACAAGTAGTTAGTCTGCTGGTATGCATACTTAAGTTAGAGCATCTCCATTCCTATTGTGAGTTTAAAAAAAATGGTTGCCACATAGGAATGACAAGTTTCCATTTCAAAAATCATTCTCCAATGTAAATGTAGAATAAATCATGAAGTTGACATGGCAAGGACAATGTGAAGCTGGTTGTCTAGATCTAGACAATGTACTTCACAATGACTTTATCTTCACATCATCAATTATGAATACAAATATTTAATTAAAAAAGGAAGAAGTAGAGTTGTCGTCTTGGAAGTTGAAAAAATACTTTTTATTGTCTTATCAATACTTTTGCATTGGAGAACTATTCTATCTCAATGACTTTTGTGAATATAATCTTGCCACCTAAGAAAGACATTATCTTGTGTCTCATTCCACCTAAGACTCACAACACATAACATGACAATAGGATTGGAGATGCTCTTATAATATACAATAATGCTAAGTCTACTACCAAATCCTTACAACCCTCTTACAACCACTCACCCATTTGCTGACATGTGGACCATGGCCCACATGTCAGCATTGGGTGAAGGTTGTAAAAGGGTTGTAAGCATTTGGTTGTAACTGTAGCATTACTCTATAATATAGTGTAGCAAAATAATACAAGTTACAAATATCAAGGCAAACATAGTATATTAGTCTCAGCCAAATGTCGCTAAGCTCTGATCTTTGAAATTATGCTTCGTAATTGATGACCAGAAGAAAGAGAGAATCACCACCTACCTTTCACTTAATTGGACAAAGTTTTCGTCTTTGCGAGATGGAGACCTATGTTGGAATTTTTGATCTTGAACTCTAAATAATAATCTCAAATCCATATGTCATATGACAATTCCAAAATGTATTTCAATATAAGATTATTCTTTTATTAACTTGTGCATGTGGGAAGTAATAGCCTATGTGGCTGACATGATGGAGTATTTTTTAGAGGGCAAGGACCAAGACACCATAAAAATATTTTTGTTTTTTGTCATTTATTCTTTGAAATTTTCTTAGGAGCTAAGAGTCGGAAGAAGGGTGTAAAGTGACACTTTGATGATGCACGTACGCAATCACATTTTTGTGCTCGTTTTCGCATAGTGTGTGCATATATATTAATATATATAAATATGATATATTGTTTGTTTGTTTGTGTTGTATACACATAACACACACACACACACACACACACCACTTGTTACTTTTCCATCATGTTTAGTTTATACATATCATATATCGTACCTTGTCAAAATTTATGTTTTTACTTGTTCCAATATTGTTCGAATCCTAATTGGATAAACATGACAACTTCAGACGACATTATTTACCCTGAGACCTATGGAGCATATGCAAGTGATATTGATGTCACTATCTTGTTCATATGTTGTGGAGTTGTATATTCTCTTGCCTTATGCTTACAGACATTATTTATCTTAGTTAGCTTTATTTATTTTACGATTTTGTTCCTGAGACATTTGCAAATGTATTATGGAGATTGATTTTGGATTCTTGGTAGACATTTAGTGTCTTCAGTTGATAGACTTGATTATGGATTTGAGACTATTAGGTTAGGCTTATATGGTTATTCTTTCTTCGTATCTTGTGAACTTAGTTTGTGGATGTTACTTGTTGATATTCTATAGATATAAGATTGAACATATTGTATTATTATGTGTATGAGATATTGAGATTATACAATGTATTACTATCGATGCTGTGACGTAGGATGGACTTACCTGTGTACTCGTATCCAAGTATTTGGAAGCGGATCGTGACATGCAGAGGCGGCTCTGGCCCAGGGCAGGCTGGGTGACGGCCCAGGACCCCCTGACGAAAGGGAACACAAACATGGAACTATCTACAATAGAACTAGTATGTATCATGTGCCATTTGTAATAAAAAATATTATGGTGTAATGGTTATAATGCTAGACTTGTATTTAAGAGGTCTTTATTACAACCATTTTTGTTTTATTTATACTTTTTTTTATATTATGTATGGTGGTCCATTTTGGAAGTTTCGCCTTGGGCCCCCATCAGCTCAGGACCGGCCCTGGTGACATGGTTGACCCCACCGGTTTTGTATGGCTAGATTTCATAGCGGACTGAGAATTTATCACATTTTCAGCATGATGGGTCTTACTCGTAGGACGGTGGTGCCAAATCACGAGTGGGTTTTTCCTTCTTCATCCATTTTTTTTGTACTTAATTTTGTGGCATTTAGTCTAGGATAAGTGTTAACCCTATCTGGAGATAGGAAGCATGTCCCTCCGTCTACGAACATGATTGTATATCCTAGACCATTACTAGTTGTATAATCATGAATGTTTTGAAGACTCTGTTAGTGTTACACTCTGTTATACTACCTTCATGATCATGTATGTGAAACGTTTGGACCGTCTTACTTTTTTCCATTACTCTTTATTACTATACCTTGTATCGTACAGAGTTAGATACAGGTTTTAAGTCGAGACCCTAAGATGACCTAAGTGGCTTGCTAGTTAAACTTGAACAGTATGGTACCAGAGTA
The DNA here is from genome assembly GCA_029216955.1 of Iris pallida. Lineage (NCBI taxonomy): Eukaryota > Viridiplantae > Streptophyta > Magnoliopsida > Asparagales > Iridaceae > Iris > Iris pallida. The sequence goes on along the minus strand of JANAVB010025598.1, from coordinate 21,567,007 downwards.
CGGACTATCTTGCCCCGTTGTTCGTATTCCAGTATTTGGACGGGACACCATCTCACTATACCTGGCATTACTCAACTCTCAAATCCCAAAACAGTACCCCTGGGTTAATTGAACACATCTGGGACACAAGTGATACAGGTTGGAACATTTAATTCAATACAGATCGGACGATACACTTTATGAGACAAATACGCATGGCAAGCCTCCCTTGATTTCTGCTTTTATACGTAAAATGCTACAACTGCTTCGAATGTAATTACAGAATTTTCTTGTGCATCGCTAAAACAATAGGTACATATAATATCGTCTTAAAAAGAAGAGAAAAGAAAAGAAAAGAAAAGACACAATTGACTGGTTTAATGAATAGCAATCGGAGCATCATACCCCAGCCTAGGACATGGGGCGGTTATAATTACAATTTATTCCTTTGCTTGTGGTGTTCGTCAAGCTCCTATCTGCAATTAAGTGTTCCCTGATCCAATCATCCTGGATAAGGAAAGTGATTCAGCTTGTCTAATAAATGGAGATGAAAAAAGAGAAGAAAATTCTTGTAAGCTAGAAAATTTATAATCTGCAAAAACATCATGGTGATTGAAGTTTTCACTTCAACATCACACTGAACTCATCTATATCATCTAGTAAGCAAAAAGGGGCAAATTGTGTTAACTACCCCTATCTTTACACTTATTATAGAAACCACCCATACTTTCAAACTAATTGACCACCCCCTATCGTTTATATTTTCTATAGAAACTTATAACACTGACCACCCTATGTTTATAAAATTTATAAAGAAGAGGGATGGTCAGCGTAATTATTTCAGAATAGAGGTAGTCCTGTAATACTCATGAAATGTGTGTGTTGGGTGGAAAGGGGGGGGGGGGGGGGTGGGGGGGGGGGGGGGGGGGGGGGGGGGGTGGGGGGTGTGGTTTCACTGTATTTATTTCAGGCAAAACAAGAAAAACTTATAGCAAATCATCCTACATAGAAACGGTAAATAATAATACCAACATCACAAAATTCAATCTGAAATGTCATATCTTGGGCATACTTAGGTCCCGTCTCTTCTTTTTCGACTTCAGTACTTGCATGGTCTTGATAGAGACATTACTTTATAATATTTTGCATCAATATTCTTGCAAGGTTCCCTAGAAATATTCTTGCTAACTTGTACAACCGGTTGGATATTATCGGTTCATAGCATTATCGTAGATAATCTTCCGGTCACCCCAATATTTGGTTACCAAATATATTGAAGTGGTTTTTGGCCACGGATATTGTTTGAGTTTCTATTTCCAATACTGTTGCATCCTAATCTATCACCAGTACAAAGTAAATCTAACCAAATGGATGGAAGGTCCACAATTAAGAAACTAAGGTAGTCCTTCCAATTATAATAACAAAAGGCCTTGGTCTTTCCTTTCATTTCTTATTTCTTCTGTTCAAGTTTATACTCCCTCTCCAAGGTTCAAACTATCCATCGATACCGAGAGGGTCAGATCGGAACTTAGGATATCGGATCCAAAAACAATCAAAATATCGGTATCCGCCCACAATATAGCCGTATTTAAGTTGGTAGCAGCATATCACCAATATTGTCGGATCACACAAAACTAAGCAAAACCCATCGATATTGGGCTTGTAACTTATACCTTATCAAAAAGTTCCCATATATTAGACAATTATATCCACTATATATTGGCTTATAGCCTGATACCAATGTTCGATATATTGGTATCGGAATCGGTATCAGACCCTATAACTATACTATATAATATCGTATCGGCAATAGTAAAGTATCGGCGTTTTTCGAATTTTTTGGTTTCTACAAGCAAAGAATTGATAATGTAGACGATGTTTTGATAATTAGGATTAGATTTTAGGTATAATTTATTAGAATTTAAGTAGAGTTATAAAGTTCATTCTTATAATGTATCTAATTGTTGGCATCTAATCCATAATTTAAAATATAATATGATAAAACTTAAACGAGATATAATCTAATCTTTATTTTAAAACTAGTCTAATTTAATGTCCTTTTAATACAATCTAATTTTATTTAATAATTTTAATTAGAAGTAGAGTAGATAAGAATTTGGATTTTATTAGATTTAATTTAATTAGAGTAAGATAAGATCAATTCGGATTTTACTAGATTTAAATTAGAATTAGATAAATTTGACTGATTGGAATTTAAATTCTAGATTAAACTAGATTGAATTTAAATTATGAATTAAATTAGGTTAGGCTAGAACTTAGTTCTAAATTAAACTATAATGATTTTTAATTATGGATTATATTAAATAAATATATTTAATTTGTGGATTAATTTTTGATTATTTCAAACAGAATCTAAATTCTGAATTGATTAAGTTGTAGTGAATCTAAACGTGAAAATGATTATTTTTAAAACTGGATAGGTTAGACTTTAATCTTACCTAATCAAGTTTAGTTTTAAAAAATTCTTAACTAATTTGTAATTTTAAATGCACATACTTAACTTTACAATTTAATTTATATTTATCTAAAATCTATTATACTAGGACAAGGTAAACCTTTTTGATTTTTCTTCTTATCCTATGTGCATTAATTTTTTTAAGTTTTCTAGAAGGTGGACGCTTTTTGTGAGTCTCAAACAGCACATGGCTCATGAATTTCTTTTAGAAAGGTTCCAAATGTTTATGA